>JAGVSL010000001.1:6250000-7500000 GCA_022494535.1 Himalopsyche phryganea | reverse complement strand
TAGGTGGCGCTAAATAAAAAATATACACGCGAATGGCTGTGTGACCAAAACATTGACGCTTTGCAAAGTTCAAAGGTAACGTAAAAGTTGACCCCTATTTAAATTTTTCGTAGTAAATTGTTATGCAACGTTTTTCCAACAATAGGAAATTGTGTAAAGTGTTCTTTTTATAAAACGTAATGAAACAGTGAAATAATAATATATTTTATTACGGCACGTATACAAACCAATAATTTATGGTGTAAACAAGCCATGGAAAGTAAAATCGTATTGTTTTGGCTTCTTCTGTTTAAATACTGTGATTTTGCATTACGCGTTCAAATTAATAAAATTATTTCTAGACAAAATTTGGAAAAAATAAAACTAATAATTGAATTCTGGAAAACGGTTTTTCATGTCGAAGATTTTTTTAACGAAAAAAACTATTTGAAGTTGACAATATTTTATATTTTGAATCACTTGAAATAGATATGAAATGAATTAAGCAAAGTCATTAATGAAATCATAAGCGTACATGCTCTACATAAAGAATGTTAAAAGAAACTAATCAACATTAGATAATGAGCTTATGGAAAAATTCAAAAACCTTATGCTCGATATGCCGAGAATGCTTAATTGTAAATTGAGAAACTTCATCCTTCAATTTTCATATTCCATAATAAAGCATTGATATGGCAAAAAAGGATACATTTGTTTTATTGCTAATAAATACTACAAAGAATATAAGTGTATCGTTTATTTAAATTCATTAAAAAGTCTTCCATTTTTGAGTTACTTCAAATAGAATGCTTATTCTTTAAACTATATATTTTCATTTGGTTAATGGCATGGAGTCAATGAAAATAAAAACATTTATTAAAATACAACAACCACACAGATGATAAGTAAAAAAAATTAAATGAAAAAATTAAAACAACGTTTAAAACTTGAATATATAATTCTAATAATTTTAGAATTAATGTTGTCAGAACGATGATTATTTATTTATATGGTTGGTGAATTTTTTAATTGACGATTTAATTGTACTGGAAAACACTTTGATTAAGCGAATGAATACGTTAAATTTTAAAAGCAGTTTATGTGTTGCCAAGATTTTTCAGTATTGTTTAAAAAAGCAAAGATGAATTAATTTACCGTTTCTTTGATAAATTAATTCGTGTCAGTTCATTAAGAGTCTAATTATTTCGGTTCTCAATTTTCTCAACATCACTTAAAAGATTCTTAATACTCGAAATTGAGTACGCTAGAGAAATATTAAATATTCTCACATAATTTAATTTCACTGAAGATCCTTAATTCGCAGAAAGCAGCTTACAAAACAAATATTGCCTTTTTGCGTGTTTGATATTATTTCCCTTTCACCGTGCAACTTGTTCATGTGTTATTTTCCCTAAGTAGAGGGAGGATACTTACTTTTCTTATGAACCGAAATACTTTTGACTTAATGACAAAATATAGTCAAAACAACAGGCTATGAGAAAATAAACGTTTTTGTTGTTGTGATTAGTCGTTAAGTGGATATAAGTAGGTTTTTCTGTCATTTCGCGAAAATCGTTAATCGTTTTGCGCCGCCTCAAAAATATGAATCGTCAAAACATTTCTTTTTTCTTTTAACAATTGCACTCTTAAAGTATTTGTTTACACTATTGCATTTTTATTTAAATGGAAATGGTAAAGTTTTCAAGCCTGTCTAGCAAAGAGTTGACACCTGTTTTTCAGAAATGCTTTTATTTATTTTACGCCGTGATTAGATTAGGGTTTATTGTATGTTATCGAGATTTGGTATATCTGAGACAAAATCGTAAAAAAAAATATTTTTAAGTTATATGAAGGGAATTTACAATTTATTGAATATAATGATTCTATATAGATTTTTGAAAGCCTTCGCCTTAAATTCATTATAATAATGAAATTTCTTTGTGTACCCAAGTTTATTATAGTTTTTTAAGTGTTTATATTTCAAAAAAAATGAATAAAACCACACAAACCCATATCCATAGCGGGAAGATAAAGGCTGAAGTTGACTTGCTAGTGATATCTTTTGTCTATCATGAACTACGGAAGCTTTGGAGTCTGCAAAGCGGGTTCCCAGCTTCTTTATTTTGATGTAAATGATAGGTTTAGACTACAGTGTATACAGTGAATCTAAGTACTGTATTCATAAAGATTCTGTTATGAATGGCGTAAAATCGTAAGATAACACTCTCTGGAATGCTGATTGTGTGTGTTCAAGAAACAAATTGCCAAGGAATTTTTCGTAATGTGATATTGAAAAATTTACTTTCCAATACCCAACAGACTTCCTAGGGTGAATAAAAGGCGGCCGCATGGACCATCTACCAGATGATTTCGTAAAAAATCTATTGATGAAAACAATTTTACACGTTATGTCAAACTAGTAGGGCAGCTAAATTAAGGCACTCGCCAACGACCATACCACGTTGAAAGCACCGGTTCTCGTCCGATCACCGAAGTTAAGCAACATTGGGCGCGGATAGTACTTGGATGGGTGACCGCTTGGGAACACCGCGTGCCGTTGGCTTTTTGCCATTTTGATCATTACTTTGAAATAGTTACACATCCATACCGTTTCTATCGTTTGCGTTACAATAAGTATCGCTAGGTCGCATGACAGGTGTTTTATATTTTTCAATATTTGATATTTCTCCTCAATTTTTAAAGTCAATTTATACGTCTCATTAAAAAATGTCACTAGCACGGGAACATTAGCGATTCTTGACAACTTGAGTTCCGCACAATGCGCAGCAATATAATTTAAACAGTAGACACATACAAAGCAAACATGTATAAGAGTTAGAAAAGCAGTTTTCAGTCTGTCTCCCATGAGGATTAGCAAAACCAGAACAGAAAGCATTGCGAATACAACTATTATTCCTAGCACGTTATTGGTGGCAAAAATTTTCACCGTAAGTCTTTATTTATTTATATTAGCATTGCATAACAAATTTCCATTGTTTTCGAAACATCTGTGAAAGTTTTGTCATATACTAGTAATATTCTTTTACGTATACTATACATTTTCACCACAATTTAGTTTTCTCCATTTTTACATGACAGTCAAAAGACTTTTTTATTCTATTCCAAAAGAATAGAAACGTTTGGTTGAAACATTTGCTATAATAAATAAATACATTTTGGTTAAGAAAAATCTGGGAAAGTGTCGTATTACTAGGGCAATTAAACACTAGAATTCCTCGATGATATATATGTAAAACTGAGGAATGGAAAATATGATATAAATTTTTTATAACAATGAAAATCAAAAATTGGTTTTCAGAATAAATATATGAGAGAGTAAGAAAACGAAACAACAACATCGGTCTCGCCGCTCGATGGAGGAAGGTGGAGACCGGGGAGAAGCGGGGTGCGGGCTTCAACACACTTCAAGGCCCGCGTCCTGGGATAAGGACAAACAAAGGACAAAACAACGGCTCCTTCGTCTTCCATTAAAACCCCGGTCGTTTATCCGTATACTCTTCTCGTTTATTTGCAATTAGTTTCAGTTAGTTAAGACAGTTACACAACAGAATTACACACTTTAATTTAAACTCTGTAAGTGGTTCCCTAGTAAGCGATGGAATAAATCGCCGCTCCGCCGGCGACTTTCCCCGGGAAAGGTCGGGACCCCACTGGCTCTGGCAGGATCGCAGGCCCTTCCCCCACTTCAAACTGCAAACCAACAACAGCAACCAAACAAATACGACACCACTCTTAAACGCCTCAGGAGGGGTATTACATCTTTAAATTTTCATTAATAGGAAGAGTCTGCAGATTGGTTTTGAAGACCCTGTCCGCCCCATAAGTACGGGGCGGTGTCATATAATATACATACAATAAACAATGCTAGTTTGATATTTTTACAAGATATTGTTGAATTATCGCTGTCGTGAAAATATGAATATTTTAGTGACTTTTGACGATTAAATTCAAGTTTAACTGTCTGTGACATCCTATTGTCGCCTTAGAGTGCAAATATCTTTACTAAACAAACTTCAACCTTTCTGTGAAACATTAAAAAGTAAAAATGAGATTTTCTACCACCAATCAGGAATTTCTTAGATAAGTTTTTGTATTTACATGTTATAATTAGTTATTATTTTGCATAAACATCATTTGTGTTTCTTAACACATTGCGTCCCGACGCCGTGTTTTCACGTGATACAACAACCATTGCTTGAGTCCCGGAACCGTGTTTTCACGTAATAGACCAGCCTATCAAAAACAGTCGTATTTGAGTCATCAAGCGATACGTATTACAACGAATCCTGGCGTTAATTATAGTTAATACTCAAAACATCTAATTTGTGTTATTGTCAAAATAGGTTTTGATTTTATCGACTTAAAATCTCAATCGAATTTTAGTTGTTTAATATTCCTCTTTCTGGAGACGATATTACGGTGACACTGAGTCCACTCCGAGCTAGAGTTTTGCAACATCTACACGACATGTTATCGGGGGACATGTCTAAGCACATATTGATACTGATACCGTCAACAGAAAAGAAATAACCCCTGTAGAACATGCAAGGTGTGTGAAAAGCACAAGACAATAAGTGAGACTCGGTACATGTGTAAACATTGTCTTGGGAATCACAAAGGGAAATGTTGGCAATTTTACCATACAAAAATTAAATAATAATTTGCTTTAAACAATTCCAAAAAGTTTCATTTGAGTTCATTCTATATTTCCATAGTTATAACACTTTTAGTAAACGCTTAAGAAAAATGATACTTCTTTAAAAATGGGCTGGGCACAAGGGTTGATTTACCTGATTTTAACCGGAGCTGATAGAGACCATTGTGGGTATTGCAAAAAATCTGTTAAGGGTTTTTGCAATTTGGGAGAGCGCTGCTAAAATCCGAATGGGCGAAACTGTGACGATATATCCAATGATCTCTGTCAATCTTTGTAAACGAGCGCTTTCATTTATTTTCGGTAATGTATGAGAGTTCTTCTGCATTAAAATTAGTTTAATATTAAACTGTACATTTTTTGATGTCAGGAAGTGGGAATAATAATATCTCGAAACTAGTGCAGTGAAAATTTTTACTTTTCTAATGCAATTTTCATATTTCATTTAACATTATAAAATTGTTATTACATTAACATGTATATTCATATTACTGGCAATTAGTTCTCAATGTCTATATACATATATTGATAATAACTGTACAATCGATTATCTTCTTACAAGGGTCTCACTGTGTAAAAAAGTGAGCATAACAAAATACGGTGTAGGTTTTACTACAACGTAATATCAATTTTTAGGTATAAAAGAATTTTTGGGTTTATTGATTGAATTGGGATTTACTTGGTAGAACTCCATTATAATAGGATAAAATAACAAAGTATTTAATTTTAACTTCAATGCATTTATTTTAACGACTAATTAATAACAACACGTAAGCTCCTTTTCTTAAAAGACAATTAGTCAACCTTAAATGATTTAATTTGAAATAAATATTATGATCAAATTTGGATTATTGAGATTTTGTACACTTCCATGTATTTTGTCACTAACGACCCGGGTTTCGCCTTTCGGCATCTTCAGGCGTTCGAGCACACGAAAGGACTCGAACTGACGAGTCAGTTAAATGGAATCGAGCTGACGAGTCAGTTCGTCAGTTCGAGTGTGCTCGAATGCCTGAAGATGCCGAAAGGCGAAACCCGGGTCGTTAGTGACAAAATACATGGAAGTGTACAAAATCTCAATAATCCAAATTTGATATTGAAATTCCATCAAGCACCTTCAATCGATGTCTTAAAATATTATGATCACGAATACGTGAGATGGCATACTATTATCTATCTATTCTAAGCAGTATATATAGATAAGCGAAGTATAGTTCTGACGATCTCGTCAAACCGAAATAGCTATCAACTACCTAATAAAGTTTTGTAGAACGAAATAATTTGTTATTTTATCATATTATTTTTGTTTTTATTTATGCATACTGTTATGTACTCCATCTTACACTAAATATTATTTTATAAAGATGAACTTAGCGTGACCCAGAATTCTTCTAAATATAATCAATTTGACAATATGTAATGCACTGTTTTAATTATAGAAGTCAGAGCGAGTTTAAAGTCCGACATTTACACACTTCATGTCCGTTTGTCGATAAAATCATTTGTCTCTGTGTTCTTAAAATAAATAATTATTTTATTCATCTTCTTAAAACCATTTGTAATTAAAATTTGTACTTAATAAAGAATAAACCGCACAATCGATAACTGAGTTCAATGATCGGTTGCTGCGGGCATTTTTTAAAAAGCAAATAATCTTTTGGACATAACAATACTTACGTTTTGATAATAACAAATTATTTATAAAAAAAATATATGCATTTTCAGAGAATACCAAGATATTATTATAATTATTTTTAACCATTTTCAAGCAAAATAATCTACTTTAAAATCATTAATATTCCATTTTAGACAGTGTTATCTTGAATCCTTGTATGTAAACCATGGAAACATAGAATCAGGTGTATTTTATTAATATTTCTGCGAGTTTCAATATGAATAAATCTCAATAATCCAAATTTGATATTGAAATTCCATCAAGCACCCTCAGTCGATGTCTTAAACAAATTTGAATTATTGAGATTTTGTACACTTCCATGTATTTTGTCACTAACGACCCGGGTCTCTCCTTTCGGCATCTTCAGTCATTCGAGCGTATGAATGGACTCGAACTGACAGACAGTAAACAGTGTATAACGTTTATATAGAAGATACAAATACGACAAATATTATTTACTAGATAAAATATTATACGTCTAGAATCCACACTGATACCTGAGTTAAAATTTCGAGAATCGCATTAATCTTTATTTCGTAAACAACGCATTAACAGAGTGTCAAATTGCCGCTTTCCAACTACTTTTAGAATTACCAGTGATTTTACAATTATAATAGCATTGTGGGTTTCGACGGGATGCAATTTGACGAAAGGATAAATATATACAATCATTCCACATTTAGTGACATCTGTTAGGTGATTCAATGTATACATTCAACGTATAGATACATCAACGGAGAGTTTGGAAGGTTCAGCTGTTCGTTCAGAATTGGCAAGGAAACGAAAGGCAAAACCCAGGTCGTTAGTGACAAAATACATGGAAGTGTAAAAAATCTCAATAATCCAAATTTGATATTGAAATTTCATCAAGCACCCTTAGTTGATGTCTTAAATTATGGATAAATGTGTTTTTAAAGTTTAGTAGCTTTACAGAATATTTTAGTATCATGACATTTACATCTAATTTTCGATATATTGTTAGGTTTTTTTGTGTCGTATCATTGAAACAGAGCGTTTATGCAAAATACGTTTTGTTGTTGAGCTTGGAAACATTAGCATAATTATCTTTATATTATTGTTCAAATACAACTCACGCAAGACCGTAACTGAGAAACCTATCCAAAATACGAGCACGCATAATATGTTGAAATACGAGAAGTTTATACGAAACAAAATTATACGGATTCCCAAATTTAACAAACGAACAAATCTGAGTCGACCTTCCGTGTCATCAGCGCTGAGATTGGAAAAGAAACAAAATAGAATTTTGAAAAAAGAACAAGGGTCACCGCAAATTATGCTGATCAGCCGGAAAACGGACGCACAAAAAACACACACAATATAAACTTCAAACGCGAGTCAATGTAGACACTAAAGCAGTGGTCGGTAACCTAAGTCACGCGTCTCACTAGATCAGTCTCCCTGAACCTTTTTACACCTGCGGACCGATAAAAGAAGAAAAAAAAAATTCGGACAACTAATACTGAAATAAAAATGGTTTTTTTTATGTAATATTTTTTAAATCTTATATTGTGATAGATGGACATAACACATAACTATAACTAACAAATATACATATAACAGTCTGATACAATTACAATTTAACAAAAACAATGGAAGATATTTTCAAGAAACTAATGCGAAACCTGCTGTTGCATCTTTGCTAATATATTGGATATTCTTGGCTGGATTGCTGACTCTGACAGACGAAGTGCTGCATTCACGTCCAGTTTATTCTTTTGTTTCGATTTTATCGAAGACATGGATGAAAACGCTTCTTCGCATGAACAGGTTGTTGAAATTGACACTAATAAATGTATAGCTTTACAGTTTAAAGATAGATATTCATCTTCCACTCTCGTTTTTTTCCTGCGGTTTTTTCGTTCACCAATATTTTTGTATGGCAAATTTATTGAAATTTGGTAAACTGTTTGTGGACCACCGGTTAGGGAACACTGCACTAGATGACACGCGAAAGCATTTTTGACAGCACACCATAAAAAATACCAATTCATGAAATTGTTCATAAGTTTTTAATGATAAATAAATTATTGTAGTTCGCGCGTCAAACACTGTAAGCAATGTCTAACCTGGCACTAATGTCAGATTATATCGTCCGTCCACGACTTACTAAGGTAAATAAACATAAATAAATTATAAACCCTTATCAATTCTTAAAAAATATTGAAATCGTTTCACAGAAGAATATTCGGAAATGTGCATACAGTTAAAAACCATGAATTATGTGTCAAATATTTAGGTGTAAGTTTCCAAAGTTGAAACACGAAGGAGTCGTTAATATTTGTAGTTTATAATAAATTCAATATATTTTCAAATAATTTTACTATAGAATGAACTTTATTGTAAATAAAATATATTTAATAAAATTGTCTTATTTTCATTATACCGCTTTGTTTTAAGTAGCACATGGAGTGTCCACGACTTTCTAACATCCCTCTTTTGACACTCCAATGTGTTTGGGTTACCAACCACTGCACTTGGTTGAAAACGGTCAGTGGTTGTTTCCGATTACATAATGAATGTAACAAACAAAGGTTATCGAAGAGCTAAAACTGAAGTACCGCAGTAAATTCAACACTTCTTCTAATGGTTGGTGGAAATTTGGTAATAAAATTCTTAAGAAATGTACTAAATTACTTAGTTAATAAGATGTATAAACTATTTATAATATCATCTAATGAAGAATTTATTGATTGAATTGACACTTGGTAGAACTCTAATATAATGAAGTAAAAATATCAAAGTACACTTGGGGCTCGTATAACACGGTCATATAGTTCCACAAAACCGTCGTGTTATACAAATCCGTGTTATACGAGGTTTGAGGTTCATACAAAATTAGGGTATGTGTTCCAAAAAAAATATATTGAAGTTTGTTAATATCGTTTATTTTTTTTTTATGAAAAATCGGAAGAAATATACATTTACGTATATTGAAAAGATTTTAATAACATAAATAATAGATCATTCATTCATCATCGCTATCACTTACAATTCTATATGTTCGACTTTTTTTCTGTTCGCTTCGAGTTCGGTTGTGAGTTTTTATTATCGGTGGACTCTGGAGCATTTTTGGATTTAGGCTTAATACATTCTGTAATAAGCGATTGTTTGCTTTTAGTGTAGAAATATTTACGTATTTCGTGATAAGGGGTCAAAATCTGTTGTAATTTCCTCTCGAACTTCAAACTTATTTCCATTATAGGATCATTTTCTATAAAAAAATAGCTGAAACCGTGTTATATAAAGCGTGCTGTACAAAAATATGTCACAATTTATCAACCGTGTTGTATAAAACCGTGTTATATAAGGCCCAAGTGAATTTGGTTCTACATGAATTAATCATAGGATTCGGTTTGACGCCATTGTCAAAACTAGTTAAGGTAAATATGGTGACATTATAATGATCATTTGATAGCCTAGTTTGTTTTCAATGTACAAGTAGAGAAACACGGTTTGGATGTAAATTTATTCATATACAGATTTAAACTAAATTTAATACAAGAAAATTTATGCCGGAAATTCAAAGTAATGAAATACGTAACTGATTTTAATTTATGCAAAGTGAATTAAGTATGTACCTAAAAGCATACCCAAAGTTTTATAAAATTCTGATAAGGAAACACAACGAAATTTTAATTGCTCAGCAATGTCTTTCGTCAAACAGAGCAGCTAATGTTAAATGAAAATACTTTGAAAACTTTATCAAAGCTTAGGTTCAACTATTATTTTTACTAAATTTGAAGCATTTATACCATGAGAATAAAATGTTTAAGTACATATTTTTTTGTGTTCTTAAGATTTTAATTTAAACCATGTTATTAAATCTACGGAAACAATAATCTAGCTAAATAAATTAAATTGACAGTTGTTATGTGTTTGATGCTGAAATAATAAGTTAAAATATATTAATTTTTACACCCAGTTGTCAAAAAAAAAGCCTCGGTTTTGAGTTGTTTATACAAAAATATTCCTTTTTTCAAGTTATAATATCTAGAAAATCTCACACAAGCGGTATTTTTAAATTCATATGTGTTGAAATAAATGTGAAACATTATTCATTAATAATTAAAACCTAAAATATTATTCTTATAACTAGATTGACATTATTGCTCAGCAGTTGTTGTTTGTATGATGGTTGAACAATATTGGTATATACATATCGCCCATCCAGTATAAAACAACCATTGGTGCTGAATAATTTTAATTTTCTGTTTTAAATGCAAAAATGTCAGTAGGATTCACATAATTGGAATGTAAAAACATTACTACTGCTGATCACTCCTATTCATTTTTGATCCTTAGTGTGTTTAACAAATTTTAAATGTTTACAATTCAAAAACAGCACATGTCTCGATGTTTTCAGATATTTTTGTTGAAATCAGTTTGAAACACACTATTTTACTGTGGATAGAAAAAAAAATATCTTTACATACCTGAGATATTTGATCTGAAAAGAGTATTTTAAATTAATGAAAAACTTCAAATGCGATTTTCTCAAAACTATGAATTTTCAGTTATGATTGTTTTTAGGGTAGGATAAATGTTCAACATTTTAATTCCGATATCAAGTTGTCTGCCATGGGTTTTCTATGGTTAATCCTTAATCACTTTTATGGTGTTAACTTAACATTTTAAAAATAAAACACGATTTGTTTGTACTACTTCCCCATGTTAATCCTTAGTTAAATACAAATATTACATTCTTTTTTGAAGATGTATAGTTGTTTTGGACACTCGAAACAATATTAAAAATTATTTTCCTCATATCCGCTGTCAATGCGGAGCATTTTAACTCAAGAGAAATTATTCTTCTCTCACTATGCGAGTGACTATCAGATAGTTTAGCTATATTAGGGAGTGAGTTTAGCTATCATGGATATCAATGGTTATGGACACGAATCTCGTTAAGCAATTTATAAAAGTGTTTGTTCTGAAATTTGAGCCGATTGACAATGCGACCGAAGAGAAAAAAGTGTTTTTATTAAAATTAAATTTGTTGAATTCAAATTCTTAGATGGTATTTATATTTTTATCTCGTTTAATGAATACAACGATTAAATTGTAACATTGTTGAACAAACCACCCGAATAAAAAAAATATTCTACATCTGTAAGCCTACATCAGCCTAAGATAATAACGAAATTTTCTCATAAATCAAGCTCTATAATAATAGCTATCTATCTATCTTTGTAAAATTACTTCGGTTTCCTTTTGCTTTTCGAAAACAATAGTTTCTAAGTCTATTCATTCGAATTATTACTAAACTATATTTTGTAGACTGTAATATTTTACCTCCATAAACAATTTGTTTGCTAAAATTAATTCGTTTCTCGATGGTTAATATATTGCAGCCACTATTGACATCAATTATATAGGAAATATTTATTAAGGAACAGAATGTACAAATAAAGGTCAAATTTGAATGCGATAAAATGTAAAACCGTAGAATCATTTAAAAATATATTGTTAGTGGTCTGTCAAATCTAATTAAAAATAATAGGACAAATTTTCATCATCTAGTCACTAGATTCTAGTGCCATGGTTGCCAATCTTTCGGATCTCACGGACCACCAAACTCACAATTTTGAATCTCGCGGACCGTTATACTATGTCGCAATTAGTATATTTTTTGTTGAGTGGATTATTGTCCAAGTATTGGCTTTGTCCAACTGCCTTTCATTTAGGAATGCATTCTTGAAAATCGCAAAAATTATTTTCCTAATCATTTTTTGAGAAACCATGCGCATGAATTGTTTGCTCTTCAAAGAGTACAACCAGTCTGACGGTGGGGATGTCATTGAGAAGACCTTGACAATGTTCAACGATATTGTTTCGGACGTGAACATATTCTGCGAGGATATGAGCGAGTTCAGAAAAATACTATGTTTTATGGATCAAAACAGATTTTGTTGGAACTTATTTGTTTGACGTCCTTGCCAATTCACAATGTTAACAATTTTTTCTTCTATGTTTTAATCATTTTTCACATAAAAACTGCAATTTTTTTATGTATAAAATAAAAATAAATAATGCTTCAGTCATAGCGATGAGAGAAAAAATGCTAAATGTAATCCTATACATTTTTCAAAAACTTTTATTCGTTATTATGTAAGGTTTGTGTGAATAAAATACATAAATATTAATTTGATTTTATATCATGATATTTGTGATCTTAACAATAACCACAAAACAAAATCGTCACCTCAATCTTCAGTACAAGAAAAATTTACTTAAAAGTCGATTCAGTTAAAAATACCAACAATTTGACCCAAATATAGTACGAGACGTGCGTGCAAAATTTTATAAGCTTAAACGTTTCTTGGTATTTACGATTATAGAAAATCTATTTGTATTTTTTTTAATACTACTATAAATATTTTTAAATTTATTTGGCAAATAACTTAGCACTCAATGGAAGAGAAATATTGTATTATTGCATTGTTTGATAAAAAAAATCGAAGACTGATTATTATAAATAAATAGTCTGTATTATTTATTAAAGCATGACGCTATAAGTTTACCTGTAGACAGAGCAAGATGTAGTTGTTCCAAAAACACTACTAAATTTAATGATTTCTTCTAAAATTTTGAGAAATATTTAAACTAAGACAAGGAATATCAATCACTCTTATAACCTTCATTCAAACACGAAAAAAGAATTATTTGAAACGTCTTTTCAATCTTTTAGCAAATTTAAACAATTCCATAGATTAAAAACGCGAAAATATTTTTCACACTCTTTTGTTGTTTTGGGTATTGTGAAATTCTTAAATATTCTATACAGGAATACAATAAATGGAATTCGTAAGAATGTCACCGAATGATTGATAGCATTTTTCTTCATTGATTCATATTGATTGTACGTTAACATGATGCATATTTTTGTTATTTTATTTTTTGTTGAAGTTTGTTCCGATATATTTATTTATTATTCATTTATAAAGAAATGAGTAAGACGTTTGACTTGGAAAACAAGTATTTATGTATTTTAGATATTATATTATAAACGATTTTTATATGTTTTGTCGAACAAAAAAGTAGATTTTAAATGAATACTGTATTACTGACATTTTAGAATGTGAGATTACAAAAAACGCATGTAATATATAAAAGACTTTAATCCATTGATTATTTTAACAATATTTAGATTAATAGGATAAAATAAAGTATTTAGTTATACAAAAAATCCATCTCGTGGAAGAAGCCCGCAACATAACCGCTAAATCAGCTCGATATGTTTACATTTGTGTGAAAAAAGCCTTAGGCTTAATCTTTTGAAACAACTCGAGGTTAATAGATACAATCATGACAATAATCTCCTTAATGACGAAATAAAAATTAATCCATCATCCTTACTTAAACCATTAAAAGAAGCCCATAATGAGAAAAATTTCAATACATTCGTTTTAACGACTAATTAGCTCCTTTTCTAAAAACACAATTATTACCTTGAATGATTTAATTTTAAAATATACATTTAGATGTTTGAATACGTGAGATGACATGATATTGTCTATCTCTTCTAAACAGTATATATAGCTAAGCGAAGAAGCCGAAATAGCAATCAACTACCTGATAAAAATTTTGTAGAACTAAATAGTTTGTTATTTTATCCTATTATAATGGAGTTCTACCAAATAGATGCCAATTCAATCAATAATATTTAGATTTGTATTCATAAAGCAAATATATTTATGATATTTTTATCTTTTTGATACCACCCTATTTCTACAAGTTCTTTCCTAGCTCTATCGTTACATTCTCATATTCTCCGAAGAGAATTTTTGAACGTTGGACCGATAGTGCTTTTAAATCTATTTATGTAAGAATGTTTCATTGAAAAGTATCCTTGATCTAAAGTAATTATGTTATTAGATACTATTTGATAACTACACAATTTAAACCACTTTTTCTAAAATATACTGCTTTTTCTAAGTAATATTGTTTTGAGAAGGATAGGATCAACTGTTTTGTAGACAAATTGTTAGATGGCCGAAGAAAGATGTGCATGTTAGAAACATTGTTCGTGGTGTACAGGTGTGTGGTGTGTGGTATGTGGGACGTGGTGGTTTCCACACAGGTGGTGGGGCGTTCTGTGTAGTGAAAACGTCAGCGGGGTGGAAAGGGAAAATGGAGAAATACGGCGTGTAAGCGAGTGTAAAAGAAAATTACGAACGAGAGAGCGCTGTCGTGTCCTTCAAAATCATATTCAAGAATTGCTTACCTGTTTTTTAACATTTATAATATAAGATACTGGAACTATGAAATGCAACTATGAAAAGCTATATATCGTTGAATATATCGTTCTGACATTTGAGTTTTACAACCGCGTGACGTTACCAATAATTAGTACAAAAAATGATCATTAATGTAATTGAGCAATTTCCGATAATAATATTTAAAATCTCTTAATTATATATTATTAGTACAGGTTTGGTACTTAGCGATAATCCTCCCATTAATGAGATGAAGAATACTAAAGGGACATAGTTGTAAATAAACATTGAAAACAGATACATTATTATATTGCCGCTGGGAGTTGGAAAACATAAATACAATCTTAATAGAGATATATCTAGCACCAAGTTGACGATAAATTTGCGACCGTTTAATCAACACGTGACAGTATAAAATACTAGTCTAGAAAATCAATCAATATCTTTTAAATGCTACTAAATTTCACTTATCATGAGGGTTTCAGCATTTCTTCTTTCAAGTCAATTATTAGAAGTGTGAACAATGATCGGCTTGGACTTTTTAAACTTTCATGATATCATATGACACACCCTGATATTTTTGCTAACATTTATTTGTTTCTTGGAAGGTTCAAATGATCCAGAACGGCATTAGAACACTTTTAATATCGTGGTTCTCTGAATAATTTCTGACTAATGTTACCTGGACGACCGATTTAGGGTCGTTAAGAAGACAGTGGCCGGTATCCGACCGGTTAATTGCCTCTTCTGTCTGACAACAATGACAGCCATAGAAAAAAGGGAGGTGCCTACATTGTTTGAATTTTTTCGGAAGCCTTCGCCGGAGGGTGCGCTGAGCGAGGCGTCTGCCACATCATTTTAAATTGTTTTGGTTTGTTGTGTCAATTGTATTATAACTTAAATGTAAATTCATGTGTTAAATAAACGTTAATGTAGACTCAATTTTATGTTTTACTGGTATTTTGTGGGTATTAAACCACTGCATGTTCAAATAAATAAGAGTTTAACCGAACGGTAGTGGTGTTTTGATTGAGATCCTATACATCCTGGATGGTCATAACCAAGCGTTCACCCCTCTTCAACCGGGCATTTTCACATAGTATATTTGTGAATTTTTTTGATACAGAACAGTAAATAATATATTTTTTTAATATTTTTGATGTGTATTCAACAAAATATTATCTTAATTTTTTATAATGAATTAAAAAATACCTGTATTGTATGTTATGTGAAATGAAAAATAGTTACTTTTGTACACTTGTTTAATTATCTTATCTTAAAGATTTGACTTAAGCGTGATTGCCCAAGTCTTTATTGTACCGTAAAACATTCATGTCTGATAATTTTACCAAAGTTAGCTTCCGCAGATCAATTTGAACATAAAAATAATCTAGTATATGATTGATCTGCACTATAATTTAAAAAGAACATATTATGGCTGTTATAAATAATTTTGAGAGTGAAGCCGATTCTAGTCGTTATACAACAGATTGTGTCCATTAACGTTATTTTTAAGAAATTTGTTTGTAAATTTTTGAATAAATGATGAAAATAAACTGAAAAAAGCAACGCAACACTCATGTAGAGCGGCTCGGAGTGAACGCGGCAGCGCCGTATTGACCCACTTCTGACGACGCTTCCCCGCCTACCCTTCAAGCCCCGCTCCGCGACGCCTCCGACGCCCTCAGCGCGCGAAAATTCAGCCACACTGTGCTTTTTTAACACCGGATTAGAGAAAGGGGAATTCTTTCGTTTTAAAATCTACATACTCAGGAAGTAAATGTTAAAGTTTTATCTTAAAAATAAGGAAAATATTTATGTTACTTGAGAGTTCTACGCGGAGTATGAAAGTCGTATATTTTAAATGAGTTCATATATTTTTATTTATGTAAATAAAAAAAGTATTCAGAAGACCTGGGAAAAGTAATGAAGTTTTGATGCAATAAAGCATTGATAATAAAATCATATTAAAAATTGCAGCGTTAACATTTGTTTCAAACAATGGCAGACATTTTACATTACGAATAAAAACGCTTTTGCATGTCGTTTAAAATATATCGGCATTTGCAAAAACAATTTATTGTACACTTTGCACTACAGTATTTTTATTCAAAAATATCAATGGCAATGCAATATTCACGAAGCATCCGGCCACTGGTCAATAGGTCTGGATCCTTCAAGGTTATCCCAGTGTCTCATAGTTCCTTCGTGTATATCCAGGAAGCCAGAATCCCAACGGTTAGAAGACCAACTGGTAGGAGACGCTACTTATCCTGGTTTGTTACAAAGTCTGTCCATCACCAAGCATCAAAATCGCACTTGCAATATCTACTGTAATAATCTTATCTCGAAGATTTTTGTATGTGTCATCATTTACTACCGTAAAGTAGCACCAGAAGTAGGCAAGAACTGAACTAATAGAATTTAATTTAAACCAAGCACAGCTGTCTCCTACAGGTCGTATTGTCAACCGATAAAAGCCTTAGTGGATTATTTTTTTTATTAAGCAAAATCTTATCCACTGAAGAGGAAAAGTCTTCATTTATATTGTCAGACTAAAAAACAATCTTTTTTGCAGGTGGCAAAAGTAATGTTGAAAAATACAATTCTATTTACAATATATTCTAAAAAGCATGTGCTACGAGTGGGTGAGTCTCAACATATGTTGGTGAATTTATCGAACTGGCCTTAGATTTACACGGTAACTTTGATAATGACAGCATTATTGTAGTCTCAATATGTATGATAAAATATATTGTACAACGCAGATTCTCAAACACGTTTTTTAAAAAGACGATGTTTGTGTGAACGATATTAATTTTATGGTTGAAAATAAATCGTGGTGAAAATATAAATTGCCTTAAAACTAGTGCAAATATAATCATAGCTCATGGATAGCGATATAAACTTAAAAATATGCAACGGTTACCCAAGATTATAGTGACAAGATTTGGAAAATGAGAATACGGGTCATTTAACAAGCTTTCCAATTTAATATCCCAATTTTTATTTTTTTATTACAAACTTCATATTATTTTACCTACATAATACACATATCAATAGATTTGGAGTCAACATTGTGGTTTATGCTATTTTAGATGGAGTCAAAGTTGTCAGACATCGCAAAATTTCAAATCAATTTTAATACATATTTTTGTGTATAGATGTGCCTGCTCATTTTGACAAAACATACTATTTACTATATATAGCAAGAGTATGAAAAAATATTCATCACAGTCACAACGGGACATGTAAGTTATCCGACAACCTTTATTTAAGAATGGAACAACATGTTAAATAAAAGAACATGTCCCATGAATAAGAAACGTCTCGCCACCCTATCTAAAATGCATCTCGCTGTACAATTTTATTTTCGTTTTATTTATTGAAATGCATTTCAATTTCAGAATCCAACAAGACTACGTTGAGAAAGATCGTACTTCTATTTATACTTTTTACATTAAAAGTGTTGATGCAAATACTTTTTATTGTTTAATTAAGTATTTAATGTGGTTACATGAAAAAGGATTGAACTACATTCAATCGTATAGAAATATTACATAAACTTAAATTCTCAAGTCATTAAGAGCGTTATTTATTTCTGACATTAGGTTTTAAATAAAGAATTTTATTGAAATTTGTAACTACAAAATATATAAATATACATTAAGGCGGATTATAATGTTTGGTCATTCATAGAAATATTGTATATTACTTATCGTTTCTTTGAAGCATTTTCTCATGTTTAAAAAAGTTACTGGTTTGAAAAGTTCTAGGATTTTGAATTTATATATTTCACTCTATTATCTGTCAACTCTGAAGTGAATTTTAGTCGATTTCAAGTGCTTTCTTTCATCTGATCACTCCACCAGATGAGCGCACATCTTCTGTCACGTTTACTTGACGCACTGCTTTAGATAATCAGTCTTTGGAATCTTCTAAAGAATTGAATGATACGTCAGATGAATGAGTACTAAGAATTGTGTTTGCTTGTTGTCTAGAAGCTATTGAAGAAACAAGGTATTGGTCCTTTTCCCCTAATCATCTTCATTTACCTCCAACGCAATTGTTTAAATGCACTGATGGATTGTCGTTCCTTACAGGTAGTGTCTAAGCACGATTATCATTAAATAAGATGAAGAAGCCAGAGTTTGGACTAATAATACCTATTTCTCCTTGAGATCTAGCCATACATGTGTCGGGCGGGAAATTTCGATTGTGCAAAAAGTGTTCCGCGGTTCATTTATTTTTCACATTCCCCTGACACATCACCTAGTATATCTTATATAATGGCCCAAACCACTCTGTAGACGTTTAATTATTATCAAATATCACACGCAGGTATGAAATTTTCTCATGACCTAAGCGTTCATGGTGTATATATAAAATAAAATGTTATGCAATGCACACACAGTTGCGGCGTACTAACTACTTTAGACATTCAATATTTCAATTTAAATACCATCATCTATGACGGGTACGGTTATAATAGTTTGTTGTATAATCGGGCTGGGATACACTGTTCCAGTAGCATTATAAAAGTGAGTAAAATTCAATTAATTATTAGTAATAGTAAAAATATATATCATTGCATCGTGATGTAATATGTAAATTTATATAATTATGCTTCAGTTTTTTTCCGTTTTCGATCATTGTCAGATAATTTTCTGATTGCTTGATCACAATGATTGAAAATGGAATATACAGTAAGATCAAAAAGCTCACTCATCTTGAACATTTTCAACCAATGAATTAACATTTGTTTTTAAAAATAAAATTTGTTTTGCTTACCTGTCTTGATCGTTATAAAAACGTAGATGTAGTACAAAGCAGATTATGTTTTATTTTTAAATTATAATACCTCTCCACGAAGAATTGTCAGTAAACACCTTAAAATTAATTAATGAATTGAAAGTTGAAAATGCGTGCACCCGCGATGGGTGAAACCAGTCTCGATCATTTTATAAAATTGCGGGGTTTTTTACAGACAGTTGCGCTTTTACTTAATAACTTTCCACCAAAAATTGATTCAAATGAATTATATGATATGTTCAGATTTAAATATGACATACTTCATATCTGTTAATCAGCGAATTAATTAATTGTGAAGTAACGCGAAAGAAATAGAGCGTATATATCGATTGTGGAAAGGAAAAAAGACGTGACCCACACCAACAATTATTGTAGTTATACACACAAAACGTGCTAATACACTTTATTTGTATATAAAAATATGATATATCGACTGCAGAAAGGCAAAAGGACTTATCCCTCCGTCTTTTCAAAATATCTTTTCTTCGATAATCACAATGTTATATACGTTTTTTTTGGGGTATAGACAATATTTTTTTTGTTTGGGTTACGTCCTTTTTCTTTCGCACAGTCGATATATTTACTTATATAACTTCTTTTCTAAAAGTGAGGTTTAAAATTTACAAAACAACCAAATTTACTTTGTGTTTAAATGTAATATTCTCTAAAAATGCTTTGTAAAATAGAAGTAACAACGAAAGCATTATCATTGTTTTCTATGTAAACGTGTCCCCCGCGGAGACAAGCGTCCTGGAAAGTGTCTGGATCGCTTTAATAAAACGCTAAAATGCGTCTTTGTTACGTAACGTTAGGTTGATGTCTGGCCTTCTCGCATCTTGAGCGAATTACTCTCAAAAGATGAAATTTAACCTGTGCAAACGCTGTTATGGCACCCTTTGCGATGTTACCTTGTAAAAACACTTGCCTGCAATTTTCCCTCCCCCACTGCAAGATTTGTTAGCTTTCCTGTTAGTGGAATAAATTTATGCAGGGGTGACAGTAAATAAGCGTTGAATCGTACCCAAACATTTACCGTTGGAAATTTTACCAGAGGGCATGCTTTATTGTGGCATAAAGTATTTACACAGAATTCATCTGGGTAATAAGAAACAGCTGTTTTCTTTCTGTTACATTCTCGCATTCTTTCGAAAGAATTTTTGAAGGCATCATTAAAATTAGAATTAAGTGGTTTAAAATACAGTGATATTCTGCATAAAACATGTTTCCAATATTTTTCGAATAAACTCAAATTGGAAATCAAATTACAGTCATAATAAAATTGTTAATTTTTGATTATTGTTTGATGAGAATACAAAAGTGTTCCTGGTTTGATCGTTTTTCATTTTCTTTTTTTTTACGTTTTCGAATTTAATGTTGCTATAAAAAAAATCCTTCTTCGTTATTTATTTACAGCGCGTAAAATTTCAAGTAAATATTTAGAATTAAAATTTTGCTTGAGAAATTGGTGAAGTATAAAATTGTTTTTAATATCATTATGTTAATAAATAGATGATAATGAAAGTTTTACTGGACGCTATCGCCGTTAGGTTATATCCAAACTGCTTTACTTTGAAAAACTTTCTAAATAAACCGAAAAAGTTTTCTTCCAAGCCACTCAAGTTGATCCTAACTGATAGGTCGTATTATCTATGCGGTCATCACGAACACAACTTTAACAACATCCTATGAGACTTATGACTAAAGAAATAAAAGAAACTTTTAAAGTTTCAAGAAAATCTTATAAATAATATCTAAAATAAATCATGCTTACTGTATCAGTTTTCAGTACTTGAATACTATAGAAAAAAAGTAATACAATTATTTAAAAAACACATATTTATTCAATACAAAGATTTCTAGGCTCCAATCACCCACGCTGACAATGAAATTAATTTGTGAAAATGGAAAGAGTCACTATTTGTAATTGATGTATTTTCATAGAAAATTAAAATAACAATATTAAGGTATACATGAAAGTGTGTATAGTTCAGAATTTTTTAAAACCATGTCCAATCCCTACTCAGAGTATATTATCATCACACGGTTCCTACAAGATTCTTCCTGCCAGGTCATCCCAGCGTCCTGTAGCTCCGCTGAGCATATCGTATGGATGGTAATCAGCGGTCTTCCAGGGTGACGGAACGCATCCGGTTGGTAAAAGAGACGGCAGGGTTCAGATTCCCATAAGGCATCCGCAGTATATGTCCAAGCCAAGCCCATCGTTTCCTTTTTATTTTGGACGTGGTAAGGGCTGGTTCGTCCACTCTCTTACCTCCGAGTTCCTGACAAAGTCAAACTACCTTACCCTAGTATTCGCCGCAAGCATCTAATTAAATTAGTGTGATACAGATATATGCACATTTATATACATATACACATAAACAGTAAATTGTAGATTAAATAACGTTTGTTATATTAAAAGTACGATTATAGATCAATTTCATATTATTCATTATAATGACAGTTTATTTGATAAAAATTTACAATAATAATATGCGATAAACTTTATCACGTAGGTTATTGACAATGCTAAATAATTCTATTAGTTTCAATAACATATCGGGTTTTTTCCATGAAGTGAGAGAACATACTAATACTAAATGATCTTAATGGTATTATTACCTTTGAAGAAGGATTATGTATCTCAAATATGAAGTGTTCTGAGTACGCAAGTTATGTGTTAGATTAGGGTTTCCCAAACTATGTTCCGCGGAACACTGATGTTCTTTTGAACGGGATAAGGTGTTTCGCAAAAACATGGAACAGTTTTATATACTGCTGCAGCTGCAACAAATTCAAACATGTTTGACTTCATATTTATATTATTTTTTTTCCATGTTCACTCCCAATGTGGAGCATAATATAGGCTCATAATGGAGGTATCTTAACAGAATTTTTCTATCAGAACTGCTTGTTACTCAGTTGCTCAACCTCCTTTTTTTCGAAGAGAGCAGGGATAGAAGGATAGGGCTAGGACAGGACTAGTGGTAAAATAATCGCTCTCGTTACGCCCCGTGAGGATCGGATGGGAGGGAGTTTTAGACATCACAAACACTCGATTGAAAGAGGAATTTATGAAAATCCTCCACACCGCAAATTGAACCGTACATCAGTAACCGTAACCAACGACGTTACCAAAATAAACAAGATGTTTCGATAACATTTTAAGGTTTGCAAAGTGTTCCTTTGGAAGAGAAGTTTCGGAAACCCTGTGTTAGACGAATTTGAACATTTAATATCCATTCAAAATTCAAAATAATTTATTGAATCTATACAGAATAGACGATGCTTTCAAATAATTTGGTATTTACTGAAACGGCTTTTAGTGTCAAATCTGTAATCTGTTCAAAATAAATAATCCGTAAGCTTTAAGGATTACCAGAAAACGGTAGAAATTTATGAATAGGACCTTTAATTTATTGGAATATTTCGTAGGAAAGTTTCTTGGTAGAAATATCATTATTGTATCCGATTAAAAACACGTAAAATCGGTAATAAATCAAAGTGAATATACAATTTCCTAATGAAATAAAACACAACACTTTGGAGAAACTGCTTAACCTTTATATTTTATGTTTGATTTAAGGCGTTCTTCCAATGTAGAACATAAGATAGGGTCGCTTGGTGAAGAAGTATTTGAACGAAAACCAATTTACGAGAAATATATCTAGTTCAGTAGCTAAACCTTTGGTTTCAGAGAGGGTAAGGATAAACATAGGGGCTAGGAAAAGAGTATAAGTTAGTGATAAAATACATGCACATGGACAAAATCTCAACATTTCAAATTTAAAGTGATTGTGTTTTAATTCTGTTTATTGAAGACCTTTTGGATACACAATATTCTTTATTTACCGTTTAGTGCGTACACGAATAAATCAGAAGGTTTTCCGACGAGTAAGCAGGCCACATACAGCTGTCCAAGTGAGAAGCATGCATTATACAAATTTAATCCACACACTCGTAATGATTGACCTTGTGCTTTGTTGATGGTCATTGTAAATGCTCGTCACACCGGAAACTGCAGACTTTTTAATTCGAGAGGTATATCTGTCGGAATCATTGGGATGCGTGCCAACAGAACATCTTCTGCTATAAATTTTCCATTTAAGATCGGCAGATGGAATTTAAAAATTAACCCCACACACGAACTGAAAGGTCGCTGTTTGTACCTATTTGACACATTTTTTTTACTATATTATTTTTAGATTTGTTTTAGAAACCTGCACGGGTGTGCGCGTAACAACTTCCGAAAGTTTCATTGCAATTGGATGAATGGTATAGACACGCATACGGGGAAAAAAACAAACATTCTTTTATATATATATATAGATAATCATTTTTTTTAAATATACCTTTGTTCGTAATCGTTCAATGTTTCACAACTGAAAATGAGCTTTGTTTTAAATTCGATGCACAGATCACATTAGTTTGTCATATCCTTATATCAATTTCAATCAAATTTTGATTGACTTTAGAGAAGTTTTTGTGTTTCAATCAAATTCACACCTGAACGAACATTGGCGAATGAATTTGGAAAGTAAATATAAGCAACGTCTACGTTTAATGTTTTGTCGAATTGTGTATTTAGTTTTTAATTATAAAACTTCAATTCTATGAAGTGGGTTAATATATATATATATTTATTGAAGCTCAAAATTTTGTTATTAACAATTATTTTTAATGTATTGCAAATATAAGTAAATATCAATATTGAATGATTCAATATTAAAACTGAAAGTTATAGGATACTGCCGATAAATTAAAAAAACTTTGCTGGTATTTTACTTAAATATTTTTATATTCTGAGAAAAAATGCATTCAATTTGGAGGTTAAATGTACGTGAAATTTTATACCTACATATATAAAAACGAATGTTTGTTTGTTTGTCCCGCATGCGTTTCTTTACCATTCATCCGATTTTGATGAAACTTTGGTGAATTGTTGTGCGCACATCCGTAACAATTTATCTAAAATCTAAAAAAAAAATCAAATACGTACAAACAGCGACATCTCGGAAAACCTTCTGATTTAGTCGTGTATGCACCGGACGGAAAAGTATTTTATAAACGTTAATTCACTGAGAAAAAAATTAAAAAAAATTAAAAATATTGTAGTTTCCGAGAACATCACTCATGTTACCCGTTCTAAAATATGTATTTTTAACTCGATCAAAAATTTATATTTTCTTTCAAATTATTGATAACGTAATATATATTCGGCGTCCGTGGCGCAGTTGGTTTCGTCGCTGGCTACGGTTACGGATGTCTCGGGTTCAATTCCCGGTGCGGACGGTTTTCATAGATTGATCTTTCAATCGATTTATGGATTTCTGTTCGTAGTCTGAGTTCTCCCTCCCACCTATCCCATCCTCACGGGGCGTAACGAGAGCGATTAGCTAACCACTAGTCCTGTCATAGCCCTATCCTTCCGTCCCTACTCTCTTCGAAAAAGAAAAGAGAGGTTGAGCAACTGAGTGACACTCAGTTCTCGTAGAAAAAATTCTGTCAAGATACCTCCATTAGGAGACCATATGCTCCACATTGGGAGCGGACATGGAAAAAAAAAAAAAAAAAAAAAAAAATATATATTCTTCTTAAGTCGTATTTCTCACGTGTGAGGGTCATGACCTCCGCTTATCACAACTCCATTTCCTTTGACGATCCTTCGCCACTCGCTCCTGCATTCCGCTGCTCTAACGGCCATCGGTAAAGAGAGGCCCGTGACGTATTTCACTAGGTCGCTCCAACAATATATCGCCCATCCAGTATAAAACAACCACAACTGTAAATTCATAGTTTTGAGAAAATTGCATTTGAATCCATTTAAAATACTCTTTTCAGATTAAATATCTCAGGTGTGAAGATATATTTTTTTTGTTTCCACAGTAAAATAGTGTGTTTCAAACTGATATAAACAAAAATATCTGGAAGTTTCCCGACATGTGTTGTCTTTTAATAGTAAATATTTATACTCAGCATCAAAACTGAATAGGAGTGACTAGCAGTAGTAATGTTTTTACACTGCGAATCCTACGAAATTTTTCCCATTTAAAACAGAAAATCACAATTTTAGCACTTATGGTTGTTTTATACTGGATGGGCGATGGATATATTAAAATAACAGTAATCAAGATTTTAATGATTGTTAATCTATGTCCGAGGATCGAATTAATATGATAAAAAAAACAAATCATATATTAAATAATATTCAAATAAACAAACAAACAAACAAATGAACATATTGATATGTTATTAACATCTTCTTGTCGTACTTATTGTTGAAATGATTCATAAACCTCAAATGTGATCATCTTTTGAAGCGTATTTAACTCTTACAGTATCAAAAGTAGAACTATCCCATATTTGTCGAAATTGAACTAATGCTGCCACACTATTCTACCGGTCATAGTGTATGGCTAGAAAAAAAGTTGGTATCGAAATCATGTACATGTGATATAAAACGTAAAAGAAAATGATGCTTGCTACCAAAATCAGAACGGTTAACAGTTTTGGAAACAGAAGTGAACGGTTTGGTAAATCATACTTTCGACCAGTCACAGAGCTACCCTAAGTGATGTCACGATATGGCCGCTCATACAAGTTTAAAACATTAAAAAACACAAACGTTTTTTTGTATTTACCTCGAAACTTCAAATAATGGATAGTTCTTCTTTTAATATTACACGACTCATTTATAAGGTGTATAAGTAAAATAAATTTAATTGTGATACTTTAATTTTAACACATTTAAATTTGTGCGATGATTAAATAATACATATTAAACACTTATTGATAGCGAGTGGTTGCATAAAATAATTTTTCATTAAAAATAGCAAAGCACCAGTCCAAAGCTTCGCAGATATTCCTAAGAGATTTAAAGATGTAAATTGGGCCTTGCATAATGTAAAAAGCTTTCATTGCGTAAAGAATTTTTTTGTGAGAAAACAAAATATATTTGCATATTTATAGATGCTATTTGCATAATTTTGAAATAATGAAAGAGACAAAGTATATTCAACTGTCGTTTTATGGCTACATGATATATTATATTAATGAAAGATTCATAAAATTTAATACCATAAGTGTGAGATTTTATAAAAATGAGATTACGCAAAAATATTTTAAATAATCTACTCATAAAATTTACATTCATATGGGAAGTAAGAAAATGTTAACTTATTTTCTTTTCCATCTTTGACTATCGTTACTCGTTACCTTACTTAGAAAAGTTTCTAACTGCACTTGACCATGTTTTGAGATACGAGCGTTTGAAGTTTTGACTCATTATATTTTGAAGGACAAAATGTATTTTTAATTAGTGATTTGGCATATATTTATATATATAAATATATTACTTGTTTTTCATATAATTTATTTTAACTAAAGCCTTTAAATTAGAAAATAAGCTTTAGATACTCAAGCTATAATTAGAACAGACAACAATAGTTTGTTTGAAAAGGTTTTATCGAATATTTCAATTTTATCAAACAAAATTTTCTGAGTTTTGAAATATTTATTAATAGTATATATAATCATGACTTGCTGAACCATATAAGCTAACATTAATATTATAATACACAGATGCTTCGAATGTTTGAACGAACTCGGCTAATTTTCGTCAATGACACACCGATAGAACTACAAAAGTAAAGGGTAAAACACACATCAACCATCGAGCGAAGAATGTTCGACATGACGTGAAAACCTTTTTAAAAAAGACTGTGATTTATATGTTTTTTCTGTGATATGATAATAATCAGTTATATCGATTCATAGAACCGTATAAAACAAATTTATGAAAATACTTAAAATAAATAATACCGGAATACTTGTAACTCCCTCATTAAAAAATAAATGACTCTGAAATCAACGTATATGATAGAATGTGGCTAATACAACATTTTTCAATCAAAAGGTCATTTTTGGCAAAAATGTCAGAATCCTTTTAAAGTATGCAATGCTATGTAATCGATTTCGTGACTGGTGGAACAGATCATCAAGTAAATTGCAAAAATACCAAGTGTTAAAATTCATATTATGATAATTATTATAATAAAAAAAAACAAAACATCCAAGAATGTTCAAGTAAGTCTCATGTTTCATTTAAAAAAAATGGTAAGGATGCTTCATAAGAGATGTCACATCCTGTCAAAAAGTTATGTAATAAATCAACTGTACGGTAAATAGAAGCAACATGTAGCGCCAGTCTCATGTAGTCTCGGGAAACAGGTGTGAAAAAATAAGCAAACCACATAAAGAAATTTTTTTATATAGAAAATACTGATCAAAATAAGTTAACAGGATCCATAAAATATTTAACAAATAATCTACTGTTTCTTTGTTTATTTTAATTTAATCATGTATCAAATGATAGTCAAATATATATTTTTTTAACCATGCACGCTCCCAATGCAAATCATATGAATTCCTAACGAAGTTTATCTCAAAAGAAGGTTTTCAGTTGCTCAAGATCTTCTTTTTGAAGACAGAAAGAATAGGGCTAGAAGAGGTCCTGTATTTTTAGGATCAGATCGGTGGCCGAAAAGTTTTAGACATAACAGACATCCATGCCATAGAACAGAAATCAATTTATAAAACTTTCCATGCAGCGATTAGAACCCGTGTGCGCCGTAATCGAAGCTGACCACTCTACAAAAACCTGGAAAATATTTAATTAGGTACATGATTACTTCTTGGACCATATTTGCTCCCTATGTGAAGTATATTACAGTCACCCACCAATCACTTTCCTTCCTCACATGACATTCTGCATACGACCGTAATATAATTGAGGTTTTACTGTAATGTTGACTCATCAAGAATTAACAATGAACAATATCAAACGGGTTGTTGATAAAATACAGAGATTCTTTCATCCGTTTTTTTCAATTCAATTATTTCTAATGAATCCGTCCACAATCAATAAATTGGTCGTATTTATACATCACGTAATAAGAGGTGAAGATATCTGAGGGAAGAGAGAGACAAATGTGACATATTCATGTTAACCCGACCCAATCGTGACGCGGTTCCTTTATGCCATTGCGCTTCGCTTTGCGAGGGTTTGCGTCTTCATGCGGAAGCGGATCGGTAATTCGACGCACGTGCGGAAAATGTGTCCGTTCATTCACATTTTCTCCATTTCTTAAAGACCTACACAGGCTGAAAATTTCGATGATACGTCAGACTAATGAAGGCATTCATTTCGGCAACAATATTATTTCTGTTTTGTATAATGGAACCATCTTGAAAATATGAAAATGAATACGAAAAAAACACGAGAAATAAATTCCAGCAAAAAACAGAAATATATAATACCCAAGAAGAAAAAAATCTTGTTTAAGATTTATTTTTACAGTTCACATGACTGGATTTGGGAGTTGGTGGGGATGCAAATTTAATGAAAGCATCACAGAGTGCATCCCTTTTAATAATAAATATATCAATGTTTCAATTGAGAAATTTAAATCCACTCAGCTACGGTTCGGGGAATATAATGTATTCATTTAAGTATATTAATGAAAATATATAAGAAATAGAAGACCATATCATACTGTTGTGCTGTACTATACTGTACTAAAAAGCTATAAAATGAATTTATTAAATATAATTTGATGTAACGGAAATTTTATGGCTAAAATTTAAAAACGATAATTGAATAATTGCCTTAGTATTTTCATTATATAATTATTCATCAAAAAAATTTACCTGAAGTGAAAAAATATTTGTTCTCAATGAAATTTATCTGATATTGTGAAGGTTATTCGCTGAATAAAGATTTTAATAGCCAACTAAATAACACAGGCTTAAATGCCTACAGCATGATATTTAAACGTAATTCATTTAGATTTATGTAGATGAAGTCACTAATCGTTTAAGGTTTTTTGGAGAGATGTAAAATATTTTATGAAAATAAGAAATTAAAAAATAAACGTATAAAATATTACTTAAATAAAATTGCTGTAATTCCCTTCAACAATTGTATTTTTTATTACTTTTTATAATAAATTACTAGTAAGAAAAAAAATATTTATGTTACCTAAATTATAAGCGAGTAATGTCTCTAAAAACGTTTTATTTCTTAGTTCCCGTTCGAGATGGCTTATCGTAATTAAATTAAAATTGTTTGGAAGCTTTAAGATTTCTTTTGATGAGATTTAATATAAAGGAAGATTATGGTCTAAACTTCTTGTAACTAAGTTTACACAGAAACGTTTATCTTAATAACCAACAGTTGAAGCATATTGAATAACTAATTGCTGAAATTAAATAAGGAGCTTAGGATCACTAAATTATATTGATTACGTCTCTGAAAACTTCTGTTATTGATGTCATATATATTTACCCACAGGTAATGTTTAGATATACGTTTATAAGTCACAATTGAACAAGTCATATAGGTATTTAACGCTGTGGTTGAAACAATGCTGAACGTTTATCAATTTCTTTATTTCCCTGTTTACCGTATAAACGAAAGATTTTTTAAATAAGAAAATGCCAAATGCGCTACGTGAAGTTAATAAAGAATCAGAGAAATCTAACGAAAATGAATTTTTCAAGAACGATTATCACGAATAAGGCATTATAAATATTTAATCGCGAGGATCACAAATATCTATTTAAAAAAGCAATCAATCTTCTGCACGCACAAAGAACAACATCATTTTTGGCTGAAACTATTGTAGTATCAGTTCGTTTAATTTATTGGCTATCAAATAACGAATACCTTACTGAAATTCGAGTGGTTACTTTCGATGCTCAATAACTTTTATCACATCTGAACATGCTATCTAATAATAGTGAAATACGGCACTGATTATTTCGTTTTAGAATTAAGTTAATAATACTTAATATTTTCCATAGTTCCTAAACAAAATATTATTGATATTGCTTATATTGAATATTTACAGTTAATAAATATAAGTTTTTTTTTCATTAATAATTGAAACGAAATATACATTTCTAAATTATTTAAATTCTTAATGCAGCATTTTAACCTTTTTTCACCAAGGGCCCGGACTAAAAAAGGTATTGGGAAGGTCTAGTTGTTAGATTATCGCCCACTTTAATCCTCGATTTCAGGATTGGATATGATGAGTGGAAAGATAAGATAACGTGAAAGACATCCATGCCTTGAAATTAAATCCGTAAATGATTCAAAAATCAATCAGTCGTGTTAACAACTAGGCCACATTACCGGTATGACTGTGTATATTGATTTAAGTTTTTTATTTTCTTTATGCGATATGTAGGAAGATAGTAAATCATTTGCTTTTATGACATTTTTTAAATTAAATTAAAATAAAAAAAATAATGTGGCCTTTTTAGGTTATCTTTATTTAATTTTGGATCTAAATTTCGTTTTAAATATGGCATTTCAGTTGAGAAGAACTACAATAACTTGAAATAAACATATTGGGTCATTAATAAAAACTGCCACTCGTGCACTATCCACATTATATAGAAGACAGTTTGTGAGAGAATATTACAAGTAAAAGCTAAATTAAAAGATTTTTTTTAAATGTTCATGCTTGCTATATTCTATCAATTGCCGGAAAATTTGTTAAAAATAAAAGGAGACGTAAACGTCTCATAAATCGATGTCACTGAAAGTAATCTTCAATATTTTTCTTCATCTCAAGAAAACACTTTTTTCAAAAGAATGTTGATTTAATGACCGTTTTATATTTATACAGGTTTCGATCCGATAAAAGTTACACAAATTGTATATGTAATAGAAAAAAATTTGCTTTCTTTATAAACTGATAGAAACACCAGTATTGACATATGTTAGATATGTTGAAAAGATAAAACAATTTTTTATGATTAGGTAATGATATAGGGTGACTGCTATAGTAATTGGACGGCGATAATTATTGCACACTTCAACTTTAAATGTCCAAAATAAGAGCAGCTAAACATTCTTGTTGGTGTGAAAGAGACATATATCAAGTCTTTCTATCTCTATGTAACTGCAGCTTTAATTATCCACTACTAGATGACAATACTGAGAAAATTTCATTCCTTTGTGATGTCAGGTCAAAATTGTGAAACAACGTGTTTGTGGTAGTAGAGCCTTTAAGAAACAGTGATATTTTATTGGCATTTACTTTATAAAAGTTTCGTGAATTTCGTAACGAAACGTCTCAGAAAAGCGTGAGAGACTACAAGCTGTCAATATTCATTGGGATTTAAATAGTGGTACAACAACTAACCTAAAAAGTAAATGCGTTCAATTACTATATTTTTCCATATTTTTTAGTCTACAAATATCTAAAAAACCTTTTGTTTTTATTACTGTTGTGTTCATTTCCTTGAAGCTCATTAAATTCCTCATCTCTTCATATCTTACATGTTTCCTAAGAAAATATTTTTTTTGACTGTTAAAAGAAAGTGCTTGCTTAAGTGTCCAATTACTATGGTAGTCACCCTACTCTGATAATAGTTAATGTTGGTTCATACTGTATACTTTTATTAACGTGATACAGTGTTATGAGGTGGTAGAAAGCACTCTTGGGCTTCGTGTAAAAAAGATTTTCTAAATATGTGGTTATATTTTGCTATTGACCGGTATGCTTTTAGTTTGCGGTGTTTGGGGGTTGGTGTACGTTTATCAAAATTAATTAACAGTATCAGGCGACAATGTGTTTACTAGTTTATGGGAAGTTAATTAAAGATCTGCTACGATACGAATTTCCTTGATAATGTTTACGGTCAAGTCACTTTACCCTCCGGATTATGTGGTCAAAGTGTTTTGCCGGAGAGTGTCGGTGTTGAATACGAAATAATATTATTGTTTCATTTCAGGCTTCAGCGCAGGTCTATGATTAAATAAGCTGATAAAAAGATTATGAAAATTTAATTTTCCTAATAATGTTAAAAAATTAAAAAATAAACATTTCTGAAAACAATCTTAATTAAAATCATGTTTATAATAATGTATAAATGTAACGTAGATTATGGCGTAAACTTTTATGAAAAACGAAATAAATTCAATTTTGTAAATGTAGGTAAATTGTTTTTCAAGTATTAGTATAATCAAGTGAAATATAAATATCCACTACCAAGTTATTTATCAAAAGACGACTCAATTATTGTTAGCAAATGAATGTTTTTTTTCTTAAAATCTTATGTATATGAAAACTTTTAAGGTGTTAACTGTCAATTCTTGGTGGAAAGACATTATATTTTAAAAAATAAAACACAATTCGTTTGTACTACTTCCACATATTTATAATGATCAGGACCGGTTTCGCTCATCACGAGCATTATCATATATATGAAAACTGTTTGTAGTTTCCTGTGATCTGTTTGATTGTGTTATTTTTTTACTATTTTTAGTGAGGTTGAGATCTTTTTCCAATACTTATTATTGATTTTTATATCTTGATAACAGAAAACAAATAGTCCGATCTGTTGAGCTGCGGAAAACAGTAATTTGATGAAATTTTGGCAGAAAACGTTGTTGCGAAGTATGGTATTTGATTTATGTAGATATGAATTCAATATAATTTGCGTGGCTACGTATATCGAAACTAATTGTAAACAGATCAGTAGACAGAAAGAAATCCGCGTTATGTAATTTATGGTTATCAATAAATCGACGTCTTTCATTTCAGTTGAGCGTTGATTGATGGAAATGTTTAAAAGCATATAAATTTTATCAAATACCGGTCGTATAGCCGAGTGGTATACCCACTTGGGAACTCGTCCTATTAAGTTATAGCTTCCACTGATTTGGACCAGTTTCATAAATTGATTTATTGATGTCTCCGATGTCTACATTCCTTTCCACAAATTTGAACTGAAAAATTAAGTAGAGAGAGTGATTAGTTGACTAAAAGTCCTAATCTCATACTCATGAACTTAATACTTACAAAAAATATGCTGATCGACTGGATTATAACCAAATCTTGTATAACACATTTAAAAGAATAAATTTTTTGTACTTGTTTAACCTTAGTAGAATATTATAAAATTTGTCCAGAATTTAAAGTTACTTTTAACAAAACGAAAATTCTTACGAGTCATGTAGTTGATGAGTGGAGGTAAAATAAGTTATCTCGTCTCATGAAAAGTTTTTAATGACTGCAATACTGAAAAGTTTTTCATATGAAATCTGTCTACAAAAACTTATTAATAAATTTAAAAGATGAAATTTAATCAAATACAAAATACCTTCGACTGCTCGAAAAAACCAACGCAACATCCGAAACTCTACGAATAAGAAAACCGTCTTGAATATTTTAAATCTGTGAAATAATAACAGACTTTGAATATATTAACCAGAAAATACACAACATAGCTCCGAGGTTAATTAATTTCTTTTAGAAGCTATAAATCAAACTAATTAAATATACAAACACAGCGTGGTATGGTAAATACTGTACGAAAACGTTTGCTAAAAGGTTTTTAATTTATATAGCATATTATTAGTCGGCGTAATATAAATATAATAAATTAAATAATTTAAAAGTGACGTTTTCCTTTATTTTCAAAACAGGTACTTCGCAAGAAAAGTAATGTTCATCAAGAAGAATTTAATATTAGAGTAAAATATCGAAGTATAAAATTTCATTAGGTATTTGATAGCTATTTCGGCTTAACGCCATCGTCAGAACAATACTTAAACTTACTTAATTTTAAATAAATGTTATCATGTTTGAATACGTGAGATGACATAATATTATTAATCTTTTCTAAAGAGTGTATATAGCTAAGATAAAATAAGTTTAATCATAGTTTTGACGATGGCGTTAAGCTCAAATACCTTATAAATTTTGTAGAACTAAATACTTTAATAATTTAACATATTATGATGGAATTCTACAGAACATAACTAGTATGCTGTATTCATTATAGAGTCTATCGAATATATTTTGTTATTCAATGTCAACTTTTTCTGCGATGCAGTAAAAATTAGAGTTGGCCATTTTGTTGTAAACGATGAAGAAATATATACATTGTATTATTTTAAATGTTTCATATAAGGATTTTTGCTTTTCTATTTATTTTTAACAACGACTTTGTACGTTATTCGAACGATATTAACTTTTGAACATTGACAGCCAGTAGAAATATACAGGTTGATTTAATTGGTATACAATTTTAAAGCATAAACTATCTAGTTTGTGCTTTAAAATTGTTGTAATGAGCAAAAACTATCTATGTTTTGCTCACTTTCATTTGGATATGCTCATTTTCTATGTAATATCGGCCCTTAATATATTTACTTGACTAATTATTTTTGTTTTCCAGAATGGGAGCGATATATTTATTCTTATGATTATAGGTCTTATGTATCTACTCTCTGTGAATATCTTTACGCTCTTTGAATTCAATTTATATTAGGCGTATTAAAAAGTTTAGGTGTGTATACAATTTATCTCTAATTGTGATAACTTGATCTCACAAAGTATAATAATTATTCCAGTTAACCGTTCGTTTAGAGCGCAGTCCTAAGGCATCGTGCTTGAAAACTTTGGCCTCCATGGAATTCTCGAAGTGTTGAGAATAATTTCTCTGTGAAAACAAAGTGTTCATTCAGTGATGGTGCGAAATAAGATTTTGTGTTCTTTTGAAAAAGCTGTCAAAACACAAACTTAAGGTAAAATATTGTGTAAACAAATCTACCTGCCTGTGTTTGATTTTCGATATGCAATATGTCAAAAAAGTTACGCTAAATGACGTATAAAATGATGGATCGAATTCTTGAAGAAGAGAAATATACTTATTCAGAAGAGCGAAAAGATGCTATTATTGGAAAAGTTGTAAATGTTTATTTTATAAAACACACACGTAAAAAACGAGTTGTTTACTATAAAAACATATTTTATGTTAATTGTTAATACTGGGTGTAAAAAAATAGGCACAATTTGTTTCCACTTCCACATTTTCATCGGGAGGATTATCAATCTCATTATAAATAAAATTCGTGATGAACCGGTCCTGAACAATAAAGAAAAAGTGGAAGTATGTAGTACAAGAAAAATTGTATTTTATTATATATAAATTATGTCTTTCTTCCAAGAATTAACAGTTAGCACCTTTAAATTGACTGTAATATCAGTTAAAACTGTTTACTCATTATCCGGAAACCGTTCTGATTTTAAAATATATTTCATATATTTTCAATTTACATGGTAAACGATTTTACTAAGAAAAGAGTAAGCTAACCAATGTTGAACTTTTCTGCAGCTTTCCAGTAAAGTTTGAGACGAGCTTTCTGTTTACTATCATGCGAAACGTCGGATTGCTGCAAGCATACAAAGACGCCCGGAGAAAACTTTATTCATAAAAGCTCCGGCTAGATATAGTTATTTAGAAGTCTGTGTTGACCAGGCACATTTGAAAGTAACGATTCACTTAAGCGGCACTTATCGTTATTTATGTGCCTCCTTAGAAAGGAGGAGGTTGCAGCTTAATAGAAAGCGACGAACCTCCAATTACGAATAACGACTAAATTGCCGCGATGTGTTGATAGTTGTTTTTTACTTCCTGTTTTTGTATATTTTATTTATTTTTTGAATATGAAGCATCTAAGACAGATGCAGATTACAAAATGGACACATTAAATTTATAGATATCAAAGATTATCTCTGAAATTTGATTAATTTGTAATAATGATTTGAAGGCAATTATACATCGACACATCTAAATATTTAATTGTGAGCATTGCTCACTGTTATTTTGTATCTGAAATCTAGAATCTATTATATGATGAAAACAAGAATATCACATTGTATTATTAATTATTCAGTTTTCTTCACCGTTCTGGAATATTATATACAAAATAATATGCTCGTGCATAAAAAAGTGTGATTTTATTTATATCTATGCTCAAATGTCATAACTCAAAATTGTAATTTGGTTCAAAATTATTGAATAGTTTTTTATATCCATAAAAGTTAAGATATGCAGTCGATAGCTAACAAAAGTAAGACACGATTTTTGACAACTCAATCAGTTGAAAATGATGAAGCGAATCCAGTTTTGATAATTTGATAAAATTGTGGAATAAGTAGAAGAATTTGGGATCAATTTTTATAATTTTATAATGCGTTTCCACTAAAATTCGACAGATAAAGCCATAAAAAGTAAATTGGATCGCTTTTTCAGCATCATGGTGTCGTCAGAATTGTAGTTCTCAACATTTTAATATAATTCTTGTGAAACTAGAACCGTTTTATAATAGTTTTCTATCAAATCAACGGCAAGTCATACAAGAAACCCATTTAACATCGGTTTCTGTGAAACATTTTTGGAATCACAATGTAGCTCTTACGTATACTAAACTGCTACAAATTAAGTATGAGATATGAATAGTTAACTACTATTTAAGTCATCAGAAATTACGGAAAGTGAAAACAAAATCCTACTTTACTCGCGAAAGGTGACAGAATTATTAGACAATGAAAATTCTATATTTGATTTAGGATTATTATACACGTGATAATCATTTTTAAAATAAAACTTTGCCTTTCTAAAAAACAAGACTATAAACGTTGCAAAGAAGAAAATTATAAATTCTCAAATAAAACTAGCGCGCACTTAAAAACACATTTCCGTTCATAAAGTTAAATAATCTTATTTTCAAAATAGTTTTATACTATGTCCGTTATAATGGACTATAATTAAAAAATTTACATCTCAACTTAAATTAATATAACGTAATATCACAATAAATCGATAACTCGTTTGCCGTCCAAACTTCTACCCATGTAAGTGATGGTTTATTCTCATTCACCTCATACAGAATCTAAAATTTACTTTGTCACGCCTGTTTACACTGTTAAGTTTTCCGACCATTCCCTTTCAAATAATTTAGTAATATGAAACTTTGTATACAAGGGTTAGGCGCTCATTATACTATTGATCTGACGGTAGTGTCGAATGAACATACATACATTAATTTATTGCACTTAAATGAACGTTCCTTTTTCGGTTTGTTCGTCAAATTGTTCATTTTAAAACTATGATGGATGCGTAATGCAACAACTTACCGTGATTCTTTTGTAAATTTTACTGTTTTGTTGACGAAAAAAATGACTAATGTTTTAATTAAAGTTCTTGTGGAGTCATATTTTGTCACAATTTTACTGTAAAACTGCATTTGGTCTGATCTGTAGTTGTTTTTTTTTCAAAATACTGAATATATTAGATATTTTTATGTCTCATTGAACAGATCTTTCCTCTAGCCTCTACCATGGCACATATAATTTATTATAACATTTTAATGGTTGATTATAGATAAGTTGTACAGTTCATGATTTATTTTATTTTTATGTTTAAAAACGTCTAGGGAATAACATATTGTATAATATAAGAAGTGAGTTGTATCATCTTACGACTTACACACCCTTTTTAATGGAGAGCTTCTTTGAATATCTTTGATGGATTCAGCGGTAACTTTGTGGAAATTCATTTTTAATATGAAATTAAAATTGATAACTTAGTTGTTCCACTCGTTGTGTTACTAAATGTAACGCGTATCGCTTCTTTAAAAAGCATTTTCATTATTATTTTTGTAATTAGTGGTGTTATGGTAATTAGTACTATTACAATTTGTATCTTATCCCTCCTCACGACCAGTAGAAGGAAACAAACTCTACTCTACATTTTTAATTTAAGAATTAGAATCACTGTTTATCTTAGAAATAAATTAATTCATTTAATTTATTTCTATGATATTACTACAGCGCTTTAAACGACAATTTTAAATGGTTTTTTATATAACTAGACTACTTTAATCTAGAAAATGAATTTAGAATTTGTAGTAAAATATGTGTATGAATTAAAAGTAATCTGGTTAAAAAATGTGATCTTGAATCATAAGAATAAATGTTAATATGTATGATTGTTACTATTATAGTTACTGGAACAAGTTTGATTAATATTTGTATGAAAAACCATTCTAAAAAATTACAATAAATCGTAAAAAAGTTGATTTCTGTTTTAAAAACTAATTGCATTAAACCACTTTACTTGCGACTAACAATGTAAGCGTAAGAAATCATTGTTTTTGTAGAACTGTTTGCTTTTCCGATAGAAACATTCCTCGTTTTTATCGAACACTAAGTATGGTTAAACTTTTAACGATGCTATCGCTGGAAAGCAAGTGCTTTCAGAAAGTTATTGGTGTGATGTTGGACTCACGTCACCTGGTGCGGTATGCGTGATGAATGATAAAGGTAAGTGAGGTCAGAGTCCGGTCACGAAGTGCAGCTTGCAACATTGCTGCAAATTCTTACATGGCATGAAATATGCAGGGGAAGCGAACTTGCAACTGACAATCACAAGTGCTCGGAACCTCTCAGTTTAAATCAAAACTTATAATTGCCAAATAATACAATTATTTGAGAATTATATTGTCATGTTAATGATTTGTCTCAAAAAGCAAAATTAAAATTGCGAAAAGAAAACTTATGTAAAATGAATGTTTTAATTTTAGGTTAACTAAGCATGATATTTTTCCACATCTATAAACAAATACTAATATTTTTCAATTGTGTTGATTCTAAATGTTGAATCTATTTGATACTATACACCAGAAGCCTGTGCCACTTGTCAATATACGCTCTTACAAGCACACACACACACATATTGTCTATCCCTCCGCATGTGCAGAGAGATATACAGTGTATTTGTGTTCTGACTTATACATAGACTAACTAAATCAAGACTAATATATTTTAATTATTATTGTACCAATATTTATGTATAATGTATACATATAAAATATATTTATATTATAATATTGCATTTGTGTCACTAACTAAATTCATTTAGAGTTAAAATTTACCAAGCAAAACTGTTTATCTCATAATTCTGGACAATGAATTGAGTTGAACATATTTACTAAATTAGTTTGGATTTTTCAAACTCAATTAACTGTGTTAATAAATAATAGCGATATTGCCCAGTCTTTTAGCGAAAGATCCAGAAATTGTTACTTTAAGTGATATCTATAATTGTAAATACATAAATTGAAAATTTTTCTTATTTAAGATCCATGTGTTCTTTAAAATATTGTAAAACTTATATCTCAATGTCTACTATTTTTGTATTTCTGAAAAATAATTTTATTAAAAATGATGCCGATGAAAAAAGGAAACCTTTGGTTTGAATAACGAAAATCATATGATTTTAGCAGTTGGAGTCGGAGTCGTGGAGTCGCGCTGTTTTGGCCGAAGTAGAGTCAGAGTTGTAAAAAACGAGTGACCCCGACTACTTTCTCTATAAAGTGCATGTTTGAATTTCTGCGTGTATTAATGTACTTGTCTATTTTTATTTATGCCTAATAACATCCTTTTTTCTTGCACTATACATGTATATATTATATTTATAATATGAAAAATTTGGCCATTTGCCGGATTGGTTGGTTGATGTTTAATTTGTAGACCAATTACCCATAAATAGGAAAGGTAGGCAAACAACCTAACAAAATTAAACTTTTTTTAGTCATAGATGTCATAGTCAAAATCGGAGGCGGGTTTTTGGTCAATGTTAGAGTTGGAGTCAGGGTCGCGCTTTTTTTGGACGACTCCACAGCCCTGGTTTTTAGACTTATACTTTAAGGGGACAGTATATGGAACATGAGTCGGTTAAAAATAAATTGGAGTCAACATGCAACTCTTAAAAACATTCCTCTTTCATATGAAGCAAACATTTGAAACATAAGTAACTTTGTTACCCTGCGGAATACATCTGGTGTAAGCCATTGTAGTTATAGTGGGCGGCAGTGAGAACAATGTTTCCTATTTATGATTAAGCAAGATATTATGATTTTATAAATAGCATTTTTTACTTACTCAAAAGAAGATTTGTTGTTTTCGTTAAGTAACAATATATATATATATATCGTCGCTGCACAAAATAAACCTCCAATGTGCCAATTCCACGAAAACGGTTTTTTGATGTAAAAACAATCTACAATTTTTTCTGCATTGTTGAAAAAAACTTCCATTGTGCTATCACTTTTTGTTTTAATGTTAAAGCCTTTCCAAATCATCGTATAATAAATAATGAAATAGCAATATCTTTTAATTTTACTTGTTTAATGTTTTCTGCATTTATCTGTGTTATTATTACTCATAAATATACAACCGTTTGTGTTGTCAACACTTTTATACTAGAACTGTAATTAGAAAACTGAAAAAAGCCGTATTGTTTCATTAAATTTACATTTATTAGATCAGAAACATTTATTGACTTATACAAGCAGTAGTTATAAGTTTAGTAATAATAGAAAAGATGTTTGCAGGAAATAGTAAATCAGTAAAATAAAAAAAATATTAAAATTTCATCATTTAATTATTTCATAGTAAATATCTCTAATGTGCCAAAACTGTGCAGCACTTACCTCCGATGAGACAGAATAAACATGTTATTTCTTTTATTGTAAAACTGTTAAACATTATCGATCATTTTAATAACTGAAATAGTGTAATTAATATTACTCCGATAAACTCCATTACTATTTTATTAAAAATCGTTCTCTTGTTTGTTTAAAACTGTTTTTTGTCTTTATCTCAAAACAGCATTTTTGCACATTAGAGGTTTATTTTATGCAACGACGATATGATAACGTGAACTTAATGAAATAATTTAATATTCTTAAAGAAAATTTAAGAAGTTCATATTAAAACGTTGTATTATATAATAGAATCATATAAGTACATTCCAAACATTGCAGCCCGGTTAGATGCTATCACACGTGTCGTAACGTTTTCTCTGTGAACGTGTTTTCTGATAATAGCGATGAAAAATATACAAGAGGGAATAAATTTACCTCAGTACGTTATTAGATGTGACGTGGCACAACATTAAAAATTTACATATCAGAATAGATTGTCACTTAAAATAATGACTTTCACGTAGTGGAGCTGAAAATTAGCTGTTTCTTCGCAAACAAGCCATGGAAATTGGTAGTTTTATTTGGCAAACATTTTAAACATACCATTTAAAAAAATCTTTCGTATTTTTGCCGTCGTTAAAATATTATAAACTATAGTAAAAAAATACAGTATTCGTTTCGTGCTTAAAATATTAAATGTTTACTCCATTTAATTCACCAGAATTGAAATTTCTGTAGAAAACTGAATTGGATGTTTATTTTAAATAAAATAATATAAAATCATAAAACTCATTCAATATCATACAAATGAAAGTATGAAGCAATGGTAAAAAAACAACGTATCCGCAAAATATTGATAAATTGTTAGGCGATAAAAAGTTTTTACATCGTTTCCCAAAACAATTTCAAACTCAATTTGTTTTTTTTTATATCAAAGCGTTGAATTATTGTCGAAAATAAAATTTATTGGTTTTGCAAGAATATGATAACAGATTTAGCTACAGAATTGTTTCATCTATGCATTTATGATAATTGATGTGATGTAACCCTCAAAAAATACGAAAATGAGTTAATGATAGGATCTCATTTTAAAGACAACAGAGCAGCCGTCGGCCAATTGACGTAAATTAGAATAATAAGTTGACCACTTTTTGGAAGGAAAACGTCATTCAACACTGGTTTTAGGTTTAAACAATCTGACCCAGCCGTGATGTAAGCCACTATTATATCGACACTTCCTTCGTATAATTTCGTATCTAGAAAGATGAGAGTTTTCAGGAGTGCATTTCAAAGATTCATAATACTCACCATAAAATGTTTTAGATAAAAACAGTTTTTACTCTCTCCTGAACAGTTTCAATTTTCAGGGCCAAATCAACTGGCCAAAACATCGTCAATATGTAACAAAATGTTCCTTTACTTATTTTATGAAAAAGTCATAGCATCTTTTTAAATCTCCATATAACCTTTTCTTGATAATTGATACTATGGTTTAATTTGTAATCTAAATTAATCAAAAATGTTTTCAATTTTACTAATAACAACATTAAATTAAAATTAAAAAAATATTGTTGATTTAATATTTTGATTTAGTATTTCACTAATTTTAAAAGTTGACTAAGCCACAGTATAAATAATAATATTAAAATTAACTAAAAGACGAATTAATAATTATTTGATTTATTAAAAAAAAAATGTATAGTCACATACATTTCAATAAAATAGTCAAAACTTTTATTTACGACATAACGTTTTTTTAGCCAGAACAAAAAAGGTTTATTGTAACATTATCATTCTTTATAGTGTACATTATTAACATATTGATGTAAGTGTGCGTAAACTATTAATTGTTTATATTTTAAAAAAAATCTTATGTAAAAAATACTAATGTCACGGAGAATCAACTCAATGAATTAATGAAAATAAAAATTAACATGATAAACGACAGTATATGTGTTTTAACATTTCAAAGAAGAGACATCGGAGTGTGATAAAAGTTCGTTAAGTCCCAAATTAGTCGAAATATTACAAAGTTTGGTCGAAGACTTCAAAGGGATTTCCGTAACGAGTCCATCACTGCGTAAAGAGACCTCAAGGAAATCACCAGCCATTCGCCTTTACCTCCTTTTCCAATTACTCAATGCTTGACTATTTACGTACGAAAACTCTGGTACACACGTATTGATGAATTGTTTTATATAAGTTTATTGAATGATGCATTCTAACATTATTTGTTTTGTGATTTGAAAACTATACTTAAATATATTTAATCTAATCATACGAAACTTCAGCCACTAAAGTCTAAGAAATAAAGTTTTACAAGACCAGAAGGTCAAAAGTTTGATTACTTCCTGTATTAAATATGATTTTTTGATTCCGTATTAGAAATCTGGTGCCTTTACTTTTGCAACGTTTTTTTTTTTGTCATGAAGTTGATATCGAAAGACTTTTATCTTTGATTTGAAATCAGATGTGAAAAAAAAAAATATTTGACCTACTGGTAGTTTAACTAATGGAAAAAATGATAAATAAATTTAAACATTTAACACCTTTTAAAGTGTTAACTGTCAATTCTTGGTGGAAAGGCATTATATTTAAAAAAATAAAAAAAAAATTTGTATTACTTCCAAATGTTTACACACATTTAACATTTGTTGAAATAATATTTGTATTTAGAGTGCAAATCTATCAAAAAAAGGATTGAATTTTTTAGTCGGAAAGTAATTGTTCTTTTCATATTTAATAAATATAAATAAATATTGTAGCAACCAAAATTATTATACAATCAAGGAAACAAACAATTTTAAATAATATGTTATCATAAGGTTACCATGATTATCCATAGTAGTAATTACAATGTATACATTTTTTATACACAAACTTAAAGATAATAATTTAAGACATCGACTGGGGTGCTTGATGGAATTTCAATATTAAATTTGGATTGGATGATGGGGTTAAACTGTTGCATAAAAACATGGGGGATCATAAATTATTTTATCAGGAAATTTTAGAAATTAATAGAGCCCAGTTAAACTCATTACCAATCTTGAATGAGCAGCTGAACCTTCCTAATTCTCCGCTATTATATCCGATACGTTGAAACACCTAACAGATGTCACTAAATGTGGAATGATTGTATATATTTACCCATTCGTCGAATTACATCCCGTCAAAACCCACAATACTATTATAATTGTAAAATCACTGGTATTTCTAAAAGATGTTGAAAAGCGGCAACGCCTTCGGCAATTCGCCACTCTGTTAATATGGTGTTTACAAAATAAGGATTAGGGTGATTTCCGAAATTTTAACTCAGGTATCGGTGTGGCTCTCAGACGTATAATGTATTGCCTCGTAAATGATATTTGTCGCATTTGTATCTTCTATATAAGCGTTAGACACTGTTTACTGTCTCTCAGTTCGAGTCCATTCGTGTGCTCGAATGCCTGAAGATGCCGAAAGGCGAAACCCGGGTCGTTAGTGACAAAATACATGGAAGTGTACAAAATCTCAATAATCCAAATTTAAAGATAATAAAAAAATGTTATAATGAAATAAACGTGAATACTGAATTTAATCGTCCGATTCTCTTTTACTCTTACGGCAACACTTAGCTTGATTAAAATGTATGTTTAATATTAGAAAAAACCATTGAGTCAAACGTTTTAAATGTCTATCATGTAACTTTTGTTTTTATTACAAAGCTGTTATTCTCCTTATAGACCAAGTAACTAACAATGCAATTTTCTAAATTTGATGCTTCAGCTGCAAGGGGATTTTTCTTTGTACACCTTTTCGTTGGAATTTTGTCACATCATTAAGCGAACATGACAAAAATATTTTAGTATAAAGAATAAAGAGTGCCATCCACAGATATTCGATCTTGATGTTATGTTTTATTTTTACAAAACGACTAGCGTTTTATTTTTTAAGTAGGTACTTACATAAATATAAGCTAAACGCCATCAGAACTACAGATTGTTCCGAGGATGATATTAAGCCAAAATAACTATCAAATACTTAATTAAATTTTGTAGAACTAAATACTTTGATATTTTATCTATTATTATTGTTTAAAATTAAATATACATGCATAGACTTTTGAGAAACCGGGGCTATGCGTGATTGTAATGTGTTTTATCCTCGAATTAAAGAATTCGTTTAATTCTTCTGAAGTTAAAAATGACTACTTAACATAAAAAAATATCTTACAGATTATAAATTTGCTGTTATGGTAAAGAATTTTAATATATTTTTAAAATATAATCAATAAATTAGCATTGAATATCAACATAAATTTAATTTAAACTGTTATGTCATAATATTTATTACTGATAAATCATTCAAAGTACTCCAATATAAAGAATTTAATTCGTCTTGGAAAGAGAAAACAAAGCTTTTATGCTCAACAAGAGTAAAGTCTAAAATAACTTTAAGACTCTTTCATCAATCACATGTTTTTCGTTCTGTCTAGTGAGGAGGTTGTTAGAATTTCCCAAGTGTACAAATGCGGTAGGTGACTAAGAGCAGTTTACCCTGCTTTAACATGCTTTTGAAATGACGTGGTATAATGGAAAAATATACCGTACTATAATATGGATTGTTTGAAAACAAACAAAGAATCAAAGTATAAGAAAACAACGCATTTTCAAAAAATATTATATTATATCATTCTATCATGAATTAATATGAATTCTTTCTTTCATAAATATTAAATAATATCTTCGGAGTTCTGAAAAAACGGCTTTACATTTATTAATGACAAATTAAACATTAAAATAAATCAACCTCCTTGTAGAGGCGTATTCTAGTTGTAATGCTGACAAAATTATAAGAAAATAATTGTATATTACGTCACTTAAAACTCAAGGCAGGTCCAAGTTTCTTCCGAGAATGTCTTCCATCGTACAATATCTCACGGCAATGCTCTTTGGTTAATTGCACTGGCCACTCTGGAATCCTTGACATCGTTCGGGATAATGGCTTGCCCACTGTATCCTTCTAACCTTGATAAATCCCATATTTGGAAATGAAAAGGCTTAATTTTGGATCAGGACGCATGCACTATGCATATTTAGTCGCTTTGCCATTTTCTAACCAAATACACGGCAGTACTTAATTAATTCTCGAACACGGGAAAGTTCTAATTGTCTTACCCTTTATGCAAAAATAGCTCGGATCAAGGTCTGGGATCGCGTACGTCAGGATATAAAGACGAAGGGAGAGACAACTTGACTTATGTTAAACTAATGTAGTAACTGTTTGCTTTCTTTTTTTCTTATAAAAACTTGATTTTAATTTATATTAATACAGAACAACGACGACATGATAAGTATATTTTTTGGCATTCTAAATATACGTTAGAATATTACTGCATTCATTAAATCATTAAATAAACAAAACTGCATGATAAAATTTTCATTGTGCGATCAGGGAATCACATTAAACACCGGAAATAAAGTATATTTACTACGTATGACACATAAACGTTCAAAAGGTCCATAAAACATTCGATGCTCAAAAAATAATGACTCATTAACACCGATTGGCGATTAAAATGTCATAAAACAATATGGCATCCAAGTAACGAAGGTAATGAAAAAAGGAGTGTTACGACATTTATGTACATATCTCTATTAATCTCTATGCATACATAAATTTACAAAATAACTAGTCATAGAACATAAGTGAAAATAATATTAAAATACAGTAATTTTTGTGTTATTTGGTACGATCGATCTAATTTATTCGAAAAGAAGTTTCAACAAATGTATTCATTTAAGAACTTGATAAAAGAAGAGCGCCAAGGAGAGTAGTTTGGGCTCAAATCTCCAGCCCTGACCAGAGTGACAGCAGACAAAGAACCTATTGCTAACATCATCACTGACGTATGGTAGCAGATGTGGCACACGCCTACCTTTCTTCGGAGGCGGGGAACTTTGGTGATATTGTCGGAATCAATATTTTTCATTTCATGTACACACGGTTTTTAGTAGGTATATCAAATTGTCGGTTCCATGGTGCAGTGGTCAACGTTGTTGGCTACGGTTTCGGATGTCTCGGATTCAAGTCCCGGAACGGACAGTTTCATAAATTAATTTTTCAATATATTTCTGTTCATAATCATGAATGCGATGTCTTTAATTCTCTCCCACACATCCAATCCTAAAAGAGTACAAAGAGTAGTGAGAGTAATAGCTAATCACTAGTCCTGTCTTAGTCTTATCCTTCTATCCATACTCTCTTCGAAAAACAAAAAGAGAGGTTGATCAACTAAGTAACAAGCAGTTTTCGTAGAAAACTTTTTTTGTGATACCTCCATTAGAAGGTCATATGCTCCGCGTTAGATGCGGACATGGTGAAATAAAATAAAATATTAAATTGAAGTTTTGTGGCCTTATTTGATCACAGCTAAACGAATTCTAAAATTCAAAGAATTCTAAATGTATACTGAGCTTCGTGAATAGGTGCTTGCGTCGGATATAGGGAGTGAAGTGGTTTGACTTTGTGAGGAATTCGGAGCTTAGGGAACGAATCAGGCAACGCCCTGTCACATCGGCGGTTATGGAGAAACGTTGGAACTGGATGGATCACATGCTGCGGATGCCTCCGGAGAGCCTCAATCCTGCTTGCCTCTTCTTCCGACCTGTGGGAATCCGGTGTCCTGGAAGACCATCGGGTACTATCCATATGATTTACTCGGAGGAGTTAAGAGACTCTGGCATGTCATGGGAGGAAGCAGAGCGATTGGCTGGTGAAAGGAAAGCATGGAGGCTCTGCGTGGTAGTTATATGCTCCACATAGAAAGTGAATATGGAAGAAGAAGAAGAAACGAACTCGGCCTTCCATGATATAAAGATTACCAAACGTTTCTTGTTAATCTCTGCTTTGAGTTAATTATAAATTTAATTAAATTTAAGTTTTTGTTTTATGTCTTGCGTTTTTAAGGTTAAATTTTGTTTTATAATTATTTTCTGTGTTTTTTATAAACATTATGTGCCAATACAATGTTTTCCCATTTTGCCATTGCACATTCTCAACAAGTGTAAAATAAACATACACGTTTGCGTGTTGTCCCATATTTTATACGAACCCTGCTTGTTGCTTTAGGTCCGCTACTTGTGGAATTGCGAATTTTCCCGCCCTGTATGACGCATGCGTCGCTGGCGTCGTCGCGGAACACAAAGGAAATTCTACGCGCCGGCGTCGATGTTACGTTACGACAGCGGGGTGAGGTCCAAGAGAATAACGCCGCCGCCATCGCCCGCAAGAAAAAATACTCTACTGCAATATTTGGCTTGATTATATAAGTTCAAGGAAAATTTTATAGTATGGATGATAGTAAAACGGCTCTTTCATTGATTGATAATTGACAAGCTTAATTAGACGCAATCGTTTGATAGCGTCAATCCTATTATAATATTTCTGATACTAAAGAAAATTATTTTATTTTACTTTACAAACAAACTATTGCTATTAATCATTTTTCATAATACCCCCTTAAAGTTTGGAGTTAATGTACTTCTTATATCGACGCTTGGACGAACAATCATGTAAGTCAAGTCCTTCGATTTTATTTTATTTTCTCATTTTGAAGTATTTACCTATTTTAACGTATTATAAAAATGACATTCCTCATAATCACAGGAAGGAGTGTTGTTCAAATAAAGAGCGGAATAACAGAAGTTAGACTTTTGTGATGAAATTGTTGTGTTTTTAAAAAAATAAAAATAATGTTTAATGCAATGTAATGATGCTTGAAAATCTCGGTACACTTTAAAATATTAAAAAGTGCAATGAAATGTAATTAAATGAAGTGATGCGACTTATCAGCAGGAAATGAAGGAATCACAAAATATGGAAAACATGGGAGCTCAGCGGAGAAATAGGATTAAGCTATTACAGAGAAGTGGATAAGGTTTACCAATCTTGGTACACTTTACTTTGTTCTGTAAGTAGAAATACACGGGGTAATTAAATTTTGGGCGCCAGGCGTGAAGATACACGCCAAATGAAAAAAATAATAATAATGAAAATACGGTTACCGTTAAAAAACACATTTAATAGGGATGCGGAAACCGTAGATGCACAGAATTTAAATTATAAACAAATAAAAAAGAAATTACACGACGAAACAATATTTATGAACAGATGGTTACACTTAAACAAGCTAAAACTATTATAATACATTTATAAAATTACGACCTTATGGGTGATAAAACATCTCGGCGACGAACTCGGATGTCCGAGGCCAATCTCCAGCGCGTTACCGGCACGTCCTACTTGTTCCACATCCTGGCACGTAAGAAAGTTTTAACGCAATTCTTGGCGAGTCTTCCCCTAGGTCTCCTACCAACGACGCAGCGAGGTGCGTATCGCCGATAGGTGACGATTGTAATGTTGCGACGAAATCGTAACAACATACTCAACATATTTTTGTTTCTAGCAATCTTCTGTGACTTGCTTGATATTTCTATTATTAAATTTTGTGTTAAAAATAAAAGAAAAATGTTTGCATATAGAAAAAAACTGTCTCATGAAAACGTTGCAATATTGCCTTATGTGATTGTTCTCGTACCCATCCAAATAATGCTTCAAAAAGACCTATCTGAAAATGAGTTAGACGTGAGGAGTGCAAATACTTTTACTGATAGCGTATGTATGTGAAATATTATAAATATAAGTTGAATTGTGTGTCAATAGCTTTCTATTATTATTTTATCTTTTAATATAAAAAAATGTTGACTTAGTTATTGCACTAGTTAATGAGGTTTACATCGTAAATATTTACTATTTCAATCACTAAACGGCTAGAATTGAGTCCTCAAATGCTCACTACCACTCGGTTATGACCATTGTTAAAAATTTACATTAAATATGATTTGGTGTCATTAAATGATTTTTATAATAATAACGTGCAAAAATACTTATTCAGAAAATTTTGTAGTCATGTCCCCTTCCAATGTGAAGCTTATGGACTTCTCAACAGACGTTTTTCTACGATAACTAAGTCGCTCAACATTTCCCGTTCAGAGAGAGTATTATGGAAAGTTGATCTTAGAAGAGGACTAGTAGTAACCTAATGACTCTCGCTACGTCTCGTATTTAAGATCGGATAGGTGAGAAGGAATGAGTGTCATCAATGACCACAAATTCATAAATTGATTGGAAAATTCATTTATGGATTCGAAACAGCTAAAGGCATTGAAAGTTATGCAAGTTGGGAAATATTATAGTTTAAAAATATATTTTTCTTTGGAATCAGGCATATTTTGGAATTAAAACATTTATTGAAATTGGACATTGATTATGAAAGTTATTTGGCATTTTAGTTAAATAATTAATGTTCGATTCACTATTAAAACTGGTGTGATATGGTTAATGAATTTAATATACAAATGCTTAGAGTATGTACGTTTTAAAACAACATTTCGTTACGATAGAAAATACGATAATGTTGTTCTTAAACTTCTGATATTACTGGATGCAGCATCGTATAGGTGTTTTGTCTGTACAAAGACACCTGAGGGAAACATTGTTTCGCTCTCTCAACTAGTATAACAAGTTCCTATTAACCGTTATTTGACCTGATATCGAATTTGAAAAAACAAAAAACTATAACTGTTCTCTCCAGTGCTGCAGCCGTTTGGCAAAAGCGTTTTGTAGTCTTTTCTATTCGGTTGCGGTGTCTATAGGCTACCCACGGGAATCCCAGTGCGGAAAAAATCACAAATTGATTTTTCAATCGATTTATGGGTTAATGGTAATGTTCAAATTCATCTATAACCAATTACATCATTTCCTCAAAACTGAAACTGTTCAGGAGAGAGTAAAAACTGTTTTTATCGAAAATATTATATGTGCGTTATGAGTCTTTAAAATGCACTCCTATAAATGTTCATGTTAGTAGATACGGGATTCTACGTAGAGAATGTCAATATAATAGTGACTTACATTAAGTTAGGGGGGAGGGTAGGTCAGAATTTTCAACCCTAAAACCAACATAAGACGATGTTTCGCTTCCAAAAAGTGGTCAATTTATTTTTCTTATATACATCATTTAGCCGACAGCTACTCTATCGTTTTTAAAATGACATCGAATCATTATCCCATTTTCGTATTTTTTGAGGGTTACATCAATTGGCCAAAACACAGTCAATATTAATGAACCGTAGCGAGAGCGATTAGCTAAATGATATAAAATATTTGAATACTAAAACAATCCATTTCCGGAAGAGAGAGGTTGAGTGACTGAATAACAATCAGTTCTCATGAAAGCAACTAATAGTGAGAAACTCCGTAAAGAGGTCATATGCCAAACGTTTGAAACCGGCACGGTTGAAAAAATAATTGTTCTTACAAATATTTCATTCATTTTTTTATCTTTAAATGGATTGAAAATAACATACAGAAAAATAATATTGTTTTATTTTGGTAAAAAAAAATTTGAATTATATTATATTGAAACACAATTAGAGTAACAGAAAATTCTTTTACGTAAGACTTAATTTTCAATGATATTAAAATTTGATTGGAAAATATTTCGTTGCTGATATAAAATAGTGGGTTATTGACCGACTTTACTGCCGCTAGTTTTCAGACAAATGGGCATTTATAATTCACTATACAATTAAGAAAGATGTGTTTTTAATATCGCTGCTAATCGTTGTCGGTAATAAAAAGAAATAATTAATTAAAAAATAAACGGTTTGGTTTTAGTTCTTCATTTATTTGGATCATTTTAAGATTTTAATCTAATATCATTTTGATAGCTCATACATTTTACTAACATTTTGTAAATGTATTAAAATTATTTCTACGCATTTTACGTTGATATTATTTGTACTAAATTTAGTTTCAAAATGGGTAAATATAATTCAATATTTATATGCACAGTGATTCCCCGATTTATCATTTCTGAAGGCACGTCAAAAAAACGATGAATGAGGGATTATTTATCTTTGTTCTCATTTGCCATGACTATAAAAAAATAACAGTAAACGCCGTGAAACAATAAATGCGAGAAGTATAATAGTTATATGTAAAAATGAAATATATCATGAATCATGGCGTTCACTTGTATTATTAATTGTTCTGGATATTAGTTTACTGGAATTGTTAGAGTGGGTGCAAAATACATCTGTTTATTCCTTTACCGATTGTATTCTACCTTTGTTCTATATAACTCAAGTTTTGTATATATTTGTGTGGGATATAATTGAGTAATAAAACACTTATGAATACTGACTATCACTGTGCAGTTACATATACGGTGTGATATAAAAGTTAGTATTTTTTTTTTAAATAGAACAGAAAAGCTTTTATTTTTTCGGAGATAAAATATAGACGCGGTACAAATAAATACATTTAATTAATTAATGTAAAAAAAACCAATTACTGAACCTCACTTTTTTAGAAGAAAGAAATGTTAGTAAGATAGGGCTAGAGCAGGACTGGTATCGTTAATTGCTAAGCTTTATTTTCTACGACATCCATATCTTCGAGCATAAATCCATAAACCGTTGGAATAATTAAATTTATGAAACTGTCCGTAATGTGATTAGATACCTTGCGAACCTCAATTGAAGCCAAAAACGTTGCCCACCTGACCACCCTGACCACAGGCCCCACGTCTGTTTGAATATCTACCTAATTTTACACCATGAAAGAATAATAAAAATTCATAAATTATTTATCTTTAAATTTAAATGATATTGTTTATGTTTATTAAAAAAGTTAAACATGCATTATTTTGTACTACTTCTACATTTTTTAAATTGATCAGGACCGGTTTAGCGCTCCACTACAACGACATAATACATTATAATAGTACAAAACAAATTTTAAATATAATGATTTTCCATCAAGAATTAATTGATACTTGACACATTCAAAATGATACGTACATATTTTAAATAATATTTTTACATATAATCTATCTGTAAGCTCAAAAATCCAATTATTTTCTGAAATATCAGTGTTTCATAATTGAACAACAGATACTTTATAAAGACCCTCAGCTTACACCTAATCTGTGGGAATTTTCCTGTCGTAGACGGAAGAACGCAATTAACAATCACCACTTGGAATTGTTGGATCGATTCAACTGTTTCCGTTTGGGTTGTTGTGCGTGATGTTTATAAAATGTCATAATTCCAGGAATTTTGTATTTTCATCGTCAGGAAATTGTTCTAAGATAATGAATGCAGTTTTTGGAAAAATAGCTGTTAATGAGAACGTTGATTAAGTTTAGTTGTTGTATTATCAAACAATATGATTTAATTTAATTCTGTGGAAATGAATATTGACTAAAACTTTTTTTCTTTTCTCAAGGCTTCACGCTTTTAAATGTTTTTCATAATAATATTATATTAAATATAAATATAGTATAATATAACATAATACCATCGAAAATAACCAAAATACTATAGAAATACATTTGAAGACCATATTTGAGAATCGTGAATAATTAATGGTAACTGATTATTTGATCAGTATCTAATTCAATTACAGTTCAGTAAATATTAAACAAACGGCCATTAAATATTTAAAAACGTTTTTTTGACCAGATTGGCAAGTAAATTAAAGTTTTGGTTAGGTTAAATTTAATAACTGACATTTTATATAAATTACTGACCGTTTATTTTATTAATTGACTATGTGTATACTGACCATTTATTGAATAAATAACTGACCCAAGCCATAATTAATCGAATGAATAAACTGATGAATGGTCTAATAATACCACTAAGCAAAATCATTGTCACCAATATTAGTCGTTATAATGGAATATTTATTATTATTTTATGCAATTATATTAAGAGTAAATAATTTGATAGTGAATATCATTGAAACTCATTTAATTGAAATATTGTTACGGTTTTTTAAAAACTTTGATTTATATAGGTATATAATTTTTATTTTATCCGGACGTGTTTTCAATAAAGTTTTTTAAGTGTTATCTGGAAATTTGGAAAAATTGGGCTAAGGCCGCTATGTCTATGCAGGAGTAAATCTGGAAAAGTAAGGAAATAAACAAACATACTAAAATGGTCAAGTACTAACGCTACTACATATGCCTTTACGGCGTGGAGACATGGACTCATTTGAAATGAGGTACTGGAAAAGGCTACTACGTGTATCATGAACAGCCAAGCCCACAGAAGCTGAACGAGCTACAATCCAGGATAGACTTGGTGGTTTAATCAAAACGCCTATTCGGATTTTTTGGCCACAACGCCCGCATCCCTACAGACAATCTTGTGAGCCTCATCTTCAAAGGAAAGGTCGAAAGCAGAAAGGGCCCCAACTCACTGGAGCAACCAAGTAAAGGACGCCACAGGCTTCTCCTTACCGATGGCGCTCAGTGCAGCGTTGTGCAGGATCGAGCGGCGAACGATCGTAATATGAAATGAAGTTGTGAAGAGTACAATTGAAGAAGAAGCCTACAAAAAAATAAAAAAGGTAATGAAATACGATGCAAAATACTTCAGTTTATAGACAAATCAAACAATGCTACAATGTAAACAATATTATACACTACAACACAAAAATAATCAAACCACCATCAGTATTTAATTGCGTGATGGACAATAAACGTCCTGTATATTTCATGAAAATAATATCCGTGATTATAATGTGTACAATATAATTTTTATGTAATACATAATTTTCATTCAATAAAAGTTTTCCACGGGATATTAAAAATATGTGTTTTTGTACTTGAAAAAAATTGCTTTTATAGTTATATTTTCGCGTTTGCATGTATGGCAGACTTTTATGTGAAAGAAAACAACAAAAGCAAACTCTACAAATAATACAAAACACTTTTGATTGTTATCGCACGTGAGTAATATAAGTTATTAAAGAACTATTACGTATTGTATATTAATGTACCACACCGAAATGATATAATAATATGTGTTGAAATGAATCAATGATTAGTTGTTGACTATAGGGTGACTCAAATGTTAAATGTAAACGCAATAACCGTGTTTAAAATAATTGATTTATTTATAATTCTGAACTGTTTATTCCATAGAATCCTAGTAAGCACATCCCCATGAAAGAATGATCATGAATTATGTAAGAAGTCTTAGTACTTGAAGACGTGTTTATTAGTCAGGGTGCAGTGAAGTAACTATTTGATTTTCTTAGCCCGCCATTGTTTTTCCATCCATTAATTTTATACGGCATAACTCAATGGCTTAGTAAACGTTTAGCGACTCTACAGGTATTTTCCATTACCAGAAGTGTCTCAGGAGCAATTGCCCAAGACTTGGTGCCTTGAAGAAAAGTGTCCAATAATGTGACTATGGAGAATATACGATGTAGTGACAACGATGATCCATCTACACATTATCAATGTGAAAATAAGGCATTTCAAAACATCACTAAAACAGGATAAAATAATACATATTTTCAATTTGTTTTTCCACAAAAAATGTGCTTTACATCTAAAGTTTCAGTTCGTTCACCTCGTCCCGTGTACCATTGTTTTTTTTTAATATTTACTGAAATAATGAACAATTAAATAATTCAAGCCCAGCGTTGAAGTCAAGTAGAACGTTTTAAAACAGAGGCTACTTGTTACTTAGGGCTTAACTCCTTTTTATAAAAGCTAAGTGACCTGCTACTTCTGTCACATTTTTAAAATCTGAATTATATTTGGTTTTGAGTGAAAAAATACATGGTTTTAAGAATTAAGCTCATACTCCGGAATTTCATGCTTAGCTTATTTAGCTGTTCTGCTAACTGAGAAAATTCATTCTTCTGAAGTTTTATTATTGAAGTAAACAACTTGATCGTATTGCAGCTAACTCCAGAAGCAACTTTTCTTTGGCCAACCAGATTACAGCAGAGTAGAAAGTAAGAAAATAGCTTTTTATCAGACGTTAAAACACTTTTAGATCTTGACTTTTGTCCGAAAGACTGTTTTAGAATCTTGCATAGTTGGTGCTGTGGATTTTTTAGATAGCAAGTAAAATAAGAGATATATTATATTATGGTTCATTTGTGTACACTGAAAATCGGTGTCGATAGAAAAATTTGACTTAAAATGAATTTTCAGCTATTATAAAACAATAAGTTTATCGTATAATTTACAGTAAGTAAGTGATTGCGACAACAATATTAGCTTTATTTACCATAGTTACCATTATATTTGATGTTACATTATTGCGGGTCATTCAGACTATCAATGAGGTGTATAAAGTTAACAGGGAAATAAGTTAACTACAGGTACTCTACAGGTACGAGCGACTGACTCACAACCAGTTCTCGTTAAAAAAAATCTGTTGAGATTCTCTATAAGAAGTTCATATGCTCCACATTGGTAGTGGTATGATTTTTTTTTCAATATATAAATATGTATTAATTGTTATATCCTAGTTTCATTACTTTACACGTACATACTTATTATACAAACGTATTGACTATTCAAGCCAAAATCATGTACTCGAATTACCACGTAATATAGTGGTTTTCGCATAAATGGATTAAACACTCAATTAATCATTCTATAATGTTACTTAAAAGCTATAACATTTTCTTTAACATGTAGCTACAGACAGCTGACAGAAAATCTATTTTGGTGCAAAATTATTACAGATTTATGAAAAGGTTCAGCCATACGTCATAATAATTTTTTATGACTGATAAAAAATCACAAACGTCACTTTTTTTGAAAAGAGAAAAAACCTAGAAAATATTAGTTTTCTTTCATTGATTACAGAAAAAATGGTCAAAAGTAAACGAGCACGCAATATTGAAATAGAGGTAGATTTATTTTTTGCTTGTAAATTTTGCTGAAATTACAATTTGTAGAAATAAGATTTTATGCTTTATGTTTGTCAGAAGGCGTCAGAAAGCTTTTTCTTACATTTTCCCCTTTGATTTTACAATCGATATATAAATCTTCTAGCTTCACCCGATTACTAAAAAAGCAGCGTACAAACTAGCTAGTCGTACTCATTTGTTCTGAATCTATTCTTTTTCAAAAAAAATTAAATTGAGGGACTTTACGAACAGTTTCTGTCAAATCATTTTGTTAAAACACTTCGATATGGTCCGTGCAAGAAGGAGAAATGGTTGTTTATAATTCTGTATATTGTTTTTTATATTGCCATTTTAAGGTTGTAGCTGTTTTTACCGCCAAAGATAATATGAGTGACTAAGATTTCACAATGTTTTTGCAATTGTCAAGGTCGATTGAATTTGAATTTTTTCAATAATAATTGTTTTAATAAATATATATTTCGTTATATATATACATTATTTCTTTTAATTTTTAAAATTCAACTAATAATGGTAAGTAAAATTCAGTTTAATTGATTTTATGTCTCCTTACTGTTTTTTAAATACGTTTATTCTATATAATGTGAAACGTATATTCTTCTAATAGTGACAGATATGTATATATAAAAAAGAATATTGGTTTTATATCTGTTGCTTAACCTGTTCTCTAAAATAATGTAGTGTAAAAAGATGATGCTAAAAGACGATTGGTTACTAGACAAATCATTTGGGCTACATTTTTAAAAGTGGGCAAAAAAGGTCCGTAAATTTATTTGGATAAAAAATTGGAATGCGAAAATAGTGGAATAAGCCATTCGTGATAATTGATACCTTAAGGTATTTTTCTTTCTTTAGACAACAGTCTTACTGTTAGTTTTTTTTATAAATACATATTATTCTATTAATATTTAAAGGGATCACACTGTAAGTTAAATTGGTAACAACACGATAACGATTTTTTTATTTTATATAGAGTTTTCCAGTGAGACTAAGTTAATATATGAAAGTCAATATTGTGTACTGCAGATGGCGCTTGCCATTTCTTCTGTCTCAATTTTATCAAATTACTATGTGCCACAACTCTAAAGATGACGACGCTTATTTCGCTATATAGTGATAAAACACGATGGAAAAAGAAATCAACTTCATTCAAAAGGTTACAGGTTACATTTAACTAGAAACACTCCTAAAGAATTTAATATAATGTAAATAAATTTCTATAAATAATTTTGATGCGGCAAAAAATAAACGTTAATTTTTTAACGTGTCTCTTTTACCTGTTCCAGGTGCGGTGTATTGAAGGGTAAAAAATAAATGGTATTGATTTTATTTTTGGAGGTGAAAAGGATGACGCGTTAGATGCTTGATTGAACAGGGTAGGTTCAGAACAATCAGCCTTAAGGCAATATTGGAATGGGGATGATCTCGTAAGTAAACTAAGCTGTTATAGAAAAAGTCTTTGAAACGATACCACTTTTTAAGCTGCGTCAATAATCGGAACATATTGTTATTTTTCCCATTGCATCTGACAAAAAAAAAACATTTTTTATTTGATACAATATATAGACTCTGTGTTTTAAATCAACAAAAGTTCGCTAAAGCTGCTGTTAATCAAATGTTCGTGTCAAATGAATAATATTTTATCAAATAAATTGTACACAAATATAATTTCTTTATTGTTAATTTAACGATTATACAAGATTGGAACATCTCCTAGAAGAGCTGTTGATTACACAATTCAACTAGTAATTGAGGCCCTTGAAACTACATTTGGAGATCAACGTTAGTTGACTGGAAGATGATTGATATTATGAGAAGCATGAGTGACATCAGTTGTATTACCGGAAGCCGTAATCCAGGTAAAATGACAAATGTAAAATCTGTGATTTTGTCATAACGACCCAATGTATGTTGAAGTCGCATTGCAACCCAAAATATAACACAAATAATAAAACGCCATACTAAAACCATAATTTTTTTAAGAATTTTAATGGCCACAATTACATCAAAATAATGTGTAAGTAAACTCAACATATAGAGCAAAAAATTAACTGTCATTCATGCTCGAAAAAGGCTCGAATGTCACGGTTACAAATATATGTATAACACAAACAATCCCTTACGATTGACGTATATTACATTTGTTATAATTTATTTATTAGATGTTCCGTTAACGAACTCACTAATTAAAAAAAATTCTTAATTAATTAATTTAGTATTTTTGTTGTTGCTCTAAATGTCATAATATATGTTCAAATTTCAAAGGTTTGACTTCCTAAAGATGTACACGCTTCCCTTTTGAATACGTTAACCGTATTTCGTACTGCATTATTCTACGAAACTGACAACAAAACACGGTGATCTTAATAAATTTGACCCTCTCCCGGAAAGAGGTAGGATCTTTTTATTTCTGACTGGGAGCTGTAAATGAGTTTTATCACATCCTGGAACGAGAAGAATTTTCGTTTCATCAAAAAGTAACGTTTTTAATTTAAACATTAGGTATAAACTTGTATATATTTTGAAGCTAAGTTGAATGGAGTTATAAACCAAGGGTAGGTAACTTTTCATGTCGAAAAACCACATTCAAAAGTTTATACGGCTGCATTAAATAATCATTAATTAAATTGGCTGTGCAAATATTGTCAATTACATGAAACAATGAATTTGTCGGCGTCCGTGGCGTAGTTGGTAGCTTCGTCGGCTACCGCTACGGATGTCTCGAGTTTAATTCCCGGTGCCGACAGTTTTCATAAATTGATATTTTAATCGATTTATAGATTTCTGTTCTTAATCTGAGTGTTTGTGTTGCCTAAAACTTCCTCCTCACCCATCCATCCGATATTTACGGGGAGTAGCGAGAGCGATTATCTAAACACTAGTCCTGTCTTAGCCTTATCCTTCTATCCCTACTCTCTTCAATAAAGAGAGGTTGAGCAACTGAGTAACAAGCAGTTTTCATAGAAATTTTTTGTCGAGATACCTCCATTAGGAGACTATATGCTCTTCGGATATGAAAAAAAAAGATACAATGAAATGAAAAATATTGAATTCAGTCAAAACGTCACACTCAAAGACCTAGAAGGCAGCAGGTTTGCCAAATCGTCTGCATGTTTTTTTTTAATTACAATATTTGTCATTACAGCAAATAATTGCCAATGAGCGATAAATTTGACAATAGACATCACTCACCCATGATCAAGATTTCAAATGTTACAGTGAATAAATCTACATTTGATATTGCCTTTGTTGGTACATGAACACAGAGCAACCTGATCGCTAAGGTCAAGGTCTTACGCCTAGACAACAAAGGTGGACACTGAGTCGATTGTCAGTTTGGTCAATCGTAGTCAAGTAGACTTAAAACAATAAAACGAAAAAAAAAAACCTAAAATAGTAGCAAGTTCTTCTCCAATATATATAATTTAAAAATATAAGTGCAAGATTTTTGTTTTTAAGATTACGAAATATATTATTCTGAGCATCACGAAGTTGTTTTTCAACCTTATGACCTTTACCATAATCCGTTATCAGATTGATCGTATCATTAATTACGTGATAAGATTATTTCGTGATGTAAAAGGTTTTTTTTCTGAAATTTACATCGGTAACTATTTTTATATCACTGAAAAATTTGAATTTTTTCCCATATTCATTTTTGCATTTACTGTAATACAGTGTTATTTGTGATAATATTATTGTATATACACTCACATTTGAAAGGTCAAGTTCATTAGATAAAAGTGTTATCGAGACTTTTTTATGTATTATAATAAATATATTGTGTATCAACATATGAGTATTATTTACATTATAAGCTATGTATATTACAAATTTACGTGCTACGTTAATTAAAGATATAAAATTTCGTTGTCAGAGATTTTAGATAAACTGATATAGCCAAGAATCAAAAACTTATGCAAACAACATTTGATGTCGATTTGATTTCTTTTTGTAATAATGCTGGTGTCAGTTGGTCTAGTAACGCATTGAACTGCCTATAGAATGGATATAATCTGTATATGTACAGTCGTAGTGAGCCTTTTTATACCTGCCGCCCATTTTTGCATATTTTTAATAATAAAATTTCCTTACCGCCCACCGACATCGCAGTAATGCAATCCAGTGTAAGGATGCAATAATTTTCAGAAGATGAAGGATTTGAAAAAAAATAAATTTAAAACCAACTTTTTATGTATGCTGTAGAAAGAGTATATTAACATATTAAAGAAATAGTTTGAATTGAAAAAAAGAACTTTATAAATATCATTCTAAAAATTAAATTCTACGAATGACGTTTACTCTCACAGTCGGTACTGTGTTTACAAACAAACAAGTCGAAGGTCAGAACAGGACAAACATTTTATTATATTTGGGTAGGTATAAGCAAGAAAGGTAGAGACAAAAAGACCCCATCCCTATACGCCCCTACCTTTGACCGACAGCTTAGCAAATTGTCTTCAAAATGTCTTCAAGTAAACTTAGCCGCAAGTCGAGTTTGACAGATGTTTTCGATGAAAACATACAAAAAAAAATTACTCACTACCCACCATGGAAACGTTAACCGGTTGACGACCAGTGCTCTAGCATAATATGGAGAATTTTCGGAAGTATTTTTTACTATTTATTATGCAAAGAGTATTTTACGTTTATACGGAAAATAAGATTAAGAGTAAAGGTAAAAAGGCATTCTTACATAAAACTACTTTTGGCAAATCATTCTATAATTGGATTTATATGAATTAGAAAAACACTACTGATAATATTGTATTTTAATTTAAGACATCGACTGAGGTTGCTTGATGGAATTTCAATATTAAATTTGGATTATTGAGATTTTGTACACTTCCATGTATTTTGTCACTAACGACCCGGGTTTCGCCTTTCGGCATCTTCAGGCATTCGAGCACACGAATGGACTCGAACTCAGTTCGAGTCCATTCGTGTGCTCGAATGCCTGAAGATGCCGAAAGGCGAAACCCGGGTCGTTAGTGACAAAATACATGGAAGTGTACAAAATCTCAATAATCCAAATTTAATATTGTATTTGTTAAACAATGAACGACGTATAGCATCATCACTTTACAGAGGAGAGCGCAAATAAAAAAATCGTTTCATTGATTTTATTAAAATATATTAGTGTAGCTATAAAATCAAAATAATACATTGTTGTTTTAACGTGGCTGATGTTTCTTCATTTATTGAATAATTATCACAACATAATAATATATGTACTATGCATTATTTCTATAAAAATATCTGTTCATCTTAAAACTGTGATTAAGATTACCGTACATGATATCCTAGTAAAATAATATATATGGATACATAAAAAGAAACATTAAAAATCTATTCTAAAACTTTTATATCAGAAATTCACGAATAAATGCTGTAATATAACTAAGCAATAAACTTTATACAAACAAAAGTATATACAACGGAAAAGTTAGTTATTCAATGACCTAAAACCTGTCAAAAACTGTAGCTTCTTCGCATAAAAAACCTTTTTTTTTATATGAAATCAATCTTCATTATGAGAAAGTTTTATGAAGCTGATAGGTAGGATGTATACATCTATTTCAAAGAACCTTTTGAATACAGTTTTTGCGATACCATGTGAAGCTTGTATTTTATTGTGAAATGAATAACCTAAAAAAAATTAAGAATGACGTTCAAATATTAGAATGAAGTTGCAGAATTTTCTTAATAAATCATATTGCAGACTTTTACAACTATCAACTTATGATAAGGTATTACGAAAAGGAAATAGTGTCTTCTCATTTCATATTTTTAGTTTACGAAAATGGAAATCGGTTTTGGTAGTTACAATATACAAAAAAAAAAAAAAAAAATATTTATTATGAAGGTATTTTTTTAGAGGTATAGAACTTTAAAATGAAATAAAACATTTAATAATCGTGGTTGTGATCATTATATTGGATTTATTGAAAAGTTTTTTAAATGCCATTAGCTTTTAAAAACGATTTCCGGCATGTAGGCGCCACGGCTGGCTTAAAGAAAGCGCAATCTCGAAGTTCAATTTGCATGCACTTTTTGAAGAAGCTGCGGCCATATATCGGCAATATCGCGGCAAATGTTGGATTCAAGTTCATTAAGCCTTGTTGGTTTATCGATATAGACTTGTGATTTCACATACCTCCACAGAAAGAAGTCCAAAGGTGTTAAATCACGTGATCTCGGTGGCCAATTCATTCCGAAAAATTATGCGCTAATTGAAAGTTTCCTTTTAGCAAATTGATTGTGGCGTGCGCTGTATGACATGTTGCACCGTCTTTTTGAAACCAAAGCTCGTTTACATTATGGTCATTCAATTTTGGAACGAAAAAATGAGCAACCATAGATCTATAGCGCTCTCCATTGACACTAACTTTCTGGCCGGCATCGTCTTTGAAAAAATATGGATCAATGATTCCACCAGCCCATAAACCACACCAAACTGTTAATTTGTGTGAATGTAACGGCGTGTTAAAAATGGCTTCTGGATTTTCGTCGCTCCAAATCCGGCAAATTTGTTTATTGACGAAGCCTTTCAACTAGGAATGAGCCTCAACGCTGAACACAATTTTTCAGTAAAAGTTAGGATCAGATGCAATTTTTGTTTCGCCCCATTCACCGAAGTTGCGACGCACGCGATGGTCAAGCGGTCTGTTCATGGTGAAATGGCAAACAAAGCTATCAGCTGTCAAATTGGCGGTCACTGGAAAAATTGCTGCCAGTTTAAAAAACAAACCTCCAAAAAAACACCTTTTATTAAAAATTATGACCGAAATTGAATTGAAATTCTGATCAGAAAAATGAGAGCCAATATTATTTACTTTGTGGTATTTATGACAGCATTTGTATTTTTGTAACAATATTACCCTTTTTAAGCATAGTGTTATAAGTTGTTTTTGTTTTTCAGATATTAAAATTTATTGGATACTCATAGCTGCTCTGCTTTCTCCACTTAAGATGGCTGTTTATTATTCATATTAATTACATACTTAATATTTGATTATTTTTAAATGGTTCATTAATTTTTACTTATAATTTCCCTGAGTCATTATTTTATATTATATTAGTAACGTCATTAATAATTTTGTTCAGCTAAATGGACTTTTATGGAGCTATATTTGTGATTTCAGATTAGTATTTAATGATTTGCAAGAGGTCCATAACATTTTAATTGTAGACTCTTTCATTTGATTTATGTATAATTTGTTTGTTAATCAGTATTTTCTTGTCTCAGTTCATGAACCATCAGTTTTATATACCTTCATTTTTACACTCAATTTTTTATTTTATAAGTTGTTATTTATAACTGTAGAATTAACATAATTTTGTTGTACCAAATTCCTGTAAAAATGGGTTTAAATTAAACTCGAAAATATAATAAACACTGCACATTGGAGTTGTTATACTTCATTATGTTTTATAGCAAAGTGAATTGGTTATTAAGTTGGTAATAACATTCTTTTGAATGTATAATATAGTAAAAGAAATATTTCCAAAAAAATTTAGTCTTAATCTTTAATTTTCTTAAAATGGTTTCCTTTTAAGCTACACTATATTTTTATATCTTACTTAATTTTTGAATATAACTAATTATTTAATTATTTAAATGAATTTCTCTATTTAAAACAATAAATTAAGCATTGTAAAGAATTGAAACTGTAAAGGAATATTCGAAATTAACAAAACATTAGATGATGTTAAAATAGCATGTTAATAAAGCATTGGTCGAGCATTCTGAAGTTCTCTTAATTTTCAATTCAGATTACAATGTCAATAAGACGTACAAGATAATATTGCTGAGAATTGACCACAGTATACAATATTGTTTATTTATTTTATAACTGTGCATAATTTCATGTGATCATTCTTAATGAATAATTATTAGTGCTTGGCGGATAGTATAGGAATAGTGGTGCGTATTTTAGAAGGAATGTAGCGCTGCGGAGTATTCAGCGATATACAAACAAGGTATAGTATTTTTCACTTGTACTGATTTACCCTTGCCAAGATTTCCAACTTATAAAATAATAAAACTACAGCACTGAAAACAATGACTGACCTTGTAATAAAATTTAATATTTTTAGAGCGTATAAAATATAATAAATTTTGTGTACGGAAAAATGTTCTTACTTTTTTGGTGTACTTACATGAAATGATAATTTGAGTGAATTACTAGGTGTAAAAAATATCTTTACGGAAATTCCATGTCACATATTTAAAAAAATGACACGAATTTCAAAATGCAGTTAATCCAATGACGATTATAATATATTTACAATTTTTATTTCATATAAAAATCGACAAATTTTGCACGCTTTCATACATTTTGTCACTACCGAATTGCGTCTTGCCTCTCGCTATTTCTAGGCTATAAACTTCTCAGATATACTCTAATTAGTTGACAGAAAATGATCAATATCGTAAGTTACATAATTTGTAAATTAAATAAGAAATACACAAAACATTATATTCATGTAAATAATAAATATGAATGGTATATTAAAATTTCATAAAACACATTTGGACGATTAAATTAATGAATTAACAATTTGAATAGTTTGTTTAGAGATATTTAAAATTGATAAAGTCACAATATAGAAGCAAAGCGTCCATACATTCATTATATTGAATTAAATAAGTTTTAACTAAGGTTAATCTGTTTAACTTTGGCCCAGTTCTGAGGATTTTTGTATTTTTATTATTCGTTATTGCATTTATGTGTGGTATTGATTTACATAGAAATGAACTAATATCTTAAGATGAAATTTAATTAACATAAATAGATTTATTGTTACACTTGATATATAAATATAGATTAAACAAGGTGGGCAAAGTTTTCATCCAATCCGGGTAACTATATCCCACGGTACGTAATTCCTATAAATTCAGTGATTTTAAAGTCTTGGGAACTTTTCTTTATGCTTTCATATATTCTGTACACAATTGAGATCGGAAAAAATATACAGTATTTGGTTTACAGATTAGTAATACAAATTGAAAATATGACTAATCCAATTTATTTCAAGAAAAGTTTTTAAATTGTGTTTTGTCATTACAAGCTGACAGCTTACAAATTCAACAATAAAACAAATTATGCTTAAAATTAATTCATATTTTTTGTACCACCAGGGTTATTCAATACTTTTGTTTAACAAAGAAATATTGATATAGCATTAGTATTATTATGGTATTATAACACCACCTTTTTCCATGTAGTCGGATAATCTTAGACCGATAGGCAAAATTACCCAAATTGATGGTATCGTATGTAATATTTATTCAAACAATTCTTCTTAGTCGGTCGACTGAATTCTTATAGAAGAAAAATTTTAAGAACGATTTATTTTTTGTGAATGTGTTCGATTCTGTTTTTATTGTGTTTACGGCTTTGAAGAATTTAATGTGTTGGAGTAATGCGTATTTTCTTTGAAGTCAACATTGCTCAGCTAAATATTGACGGTTTACATATTAATAATTTACGCAGGATATGCAAAATGAAAACAAATTGGATATCTCAATCAAGTCCTGATTGTTCTGGGAACAAAAGGCTAAATTGAAATCACTTTGGGTCGCAGTTTGAATTTTTAATATTTTGCGTAAATATAATCTTCCACTGGGCTCTGAGCCCTCCACCTGGTAACTACGGATAAATTTCCATGAATAAATAAAATTTGAAACGTGCTCTAAGGGGCGATACTTCTAAACGCCCTCCCCGTACATTGCGTAACAGTGATATTTTTTGAGCATATTTTATGCAGAATAAATTAACATGAAATATAAATAGTATGCGTTTAATATGTTTAATTTTTATATGTCATCGGTTAATGCGTGTGTACATAAGTATATTAAATGAGAAGACCCCGGATCGAAGAGAGGCGAGCGGCTGGTTATCCGGAGTCCTGGAAGGGCTGATCTCAGACAAACACCATTTCAAATCCGGTTCAAAACTTATTTATTTTTTCATCCAAGATGCAGTGGTTTACATTACACAAATATATAAATCTTAACACATAAAATTGATTCTACATTTACATTTACTTAACAACTAAATTTACTTTAAGTTATAATACAAATGGCATAACAAATTTAAATAAAGTCCAATGCAAATCAAAAAAAAAACAAACAATTCACATCGTCACGTCACATTCGCCGCGACGAGACCTCGCTCGTCCGGCTCGGCAGATCGTAATCGACTGTCAAATAATTAAAAAAACTCCCTGCAAAGTCGGAGCTACCTCTTTCCGTAAAAATGGACTCGTCCAGCGGCCGTAGCCGGCGGCAATTAAACGCCTGGCAACAAGAAAGAGCCTATTCTGCGAAATATTGCTCTTGCCGCTGGGTGATTTCAGTTCTGGATATTAATGACACATATAATTTTCGCATTTGATAAAAGGTTGAAAACTGTTCATGACAGCTTATAAAGACTTTATTAAATATATATGTAAATAATAAATCGTAATTCAAATCGGTTAAAATCACAAAACGATTCATTAGCTACATTTGAAACACATTTTTCTGATGATTAAAAATAGCGATATAATTCTTTTATTTTAACATATTTTTATTGAGATCTACGATGTAAATTCCAATGTCATCAATAATCCTATTGGTGTTTCTATCTTTTCAATAAACTGGACAAAAAAGTGGTAAAATTCTCTTCATTTAATAAATATAATATTGAAAAAGTAATATTGGTTATTTGCCGTAAATTGCAACTTTTTTGAAACAAAACCAAAAATAAATAATAGTCAATCACACCACTTAAATCCAAGAAGCTTGAGTCCATTCTTAAAAGTTTTACATTTGTATAAAATAGTATACATTGTCCATCTTACGTGTCAATTATATTCTAAAAATTGTCACAATGTCTCAGGAAGCCATATATATAGTGTGCTGAGTTGATTACTCAGACTTTAAAAATTAATTAATAAGACTAATTAATGTAAACTTTGGATACAACGTTCGTCCAATTATAGCTGCTGTAATTTGTTGTCACATATTTTTAATATCACGGTTACATAACGCGTGTCCATCGTCCTACGTGATCCTTGACCTGTTAGACTATCTATCGATTTTCATATTATAAAAGGGAAAATACAAGTGTAATCTACTTATGTAAACTGATAAAATGTGTGAGAAAAAATATTAAATATATTCGAGTAAATATACGTTATGATTTTGTACGAAATTCCTTGAAATGAAACTATAAATGGCAATATTTAATAATAATGTGTGTATTCGTTTGTTTTTATTTTGATATACAAATCTATAAATCAATTGAAAAAGCAATATATAAAAGTTTACATCCGGGGATTTTTATCCTTGACCGTGTAGCCGAGTAGGATGAAAGCTCAAGAGCGCTGACAACTCGGCTATATTGTGATAAAGGTCTTATTAATGAGAAGTGAAGATGGTATTATTCAAATACTTATGAACTATTAGAATTATAAAATTGATAAAAATAGTAATATATCGTGTGTCATAAAATTAAAACTACATAGCCCCCCCCTTGATCAATTGAGAATGTTGATTTAGTCTCAATAGCCGAGTTGCTTTCAGCGTTTTAGAATACGCGTAAATTATGATTTAATTCACATAATTACAAAATAAAGTTGAAACATATGTACTATTTTTGAAGCGTTTTTACTTATAATAAAATTATAGTCATGTTTAGTTAGTTTCAATGAAAAAATACGAGGGAGACTTAAAATAATACTACAGAGAAACGAGCGATGGATCACATAAAAATGGTATACATTAATTTATACCATTGATTTGAAAAAATGTTTAACTAAAAATTTAAACAGATGTTTTTATTGTATAATACTTTGTTCTATTAATTTGTATTCATTTTTTAGTTTGTGGAAGGTTGAATTTAATGTTGTAAATATCAATTAATATAAATATAAGAAAAAACAGATTATAATTTAATCTGTTATATTATGACAATCAACTAAAAATAATATCCGTTGACCATATCAAATTAAACGAACTCAATTTTTAGATGACATGGCTGAACTTTGGATTAATTTATTTTGTTATTATGATGTTAATAACACTGAAAATAGGAAAGCTTTATGAATAATATGTGTAACTTCATAATTGATATATTCCAATTAACCTAATTAACTCCGAGTGAATTGCAATTGTGGCAAAAACAGTAGTCAATATGCCACTTAATTATGTGTAGGAAAGGATAATACTTATTGTTCATTTAAGGACGCGTAGCCATTTATTTTAATACCCAAGAGATACATTTTGTAATTATAATACAAGACGAAATATACCATAACGCTATGATTTACGTGTTATAATAATTTGCGAATGTTCAAATTTTAGGAATATTAAATCAACTGTATGTCTAAAATACTAAGGTTAAATTGATTTTGAATACATTTCTAAATTACCGGAAATCAAAGAATTCCTCGAAGAAATATTGTGAAAATAATATCTTTTAAATTATGAGTGTGCGTATGAAAAAGTATGAAAAATCAATAATTTGTTAATTTGAATATTAAAGGAACAACAAAAACAAGTTATTTTAACAATTTTTATAAATTGTGTGGTATTTTTTGCTAATGATTGTTTTATTATAATATTATATTCTAGAAAACGTTAGTATTATTTTCATAGTTAAAAGAGAGTAACGAATTTTACATGCAAACAAATGATAATAAAAGGTTTATGCTAAGGCTCTGCTTTGATTGATAACCTCTTGACTAAAGCTGTCACTGAACTCGGAAAGTGCTAAGTATTTTTGGCAGTGACGTGTATTTATTATATGACAGGGAAAGGATTATGCTTTTTTATTTAATAAATGGAAGCTATTTTCACGCTTTGAAATATATTTGTTGACAATCTAAAGCGCTGATCACAAACGACGACAAGTACAAAACATTGTTTGGTATAAGTATATCAAATTTATAATCATTGACAGATATAAAATTGTCAATCCACGGTACAAAGGAGTGTTACATATAAAATACAATGAAAACAAAAATATGGCAGTTTCATTTAGCAATTGGAATGTTCCAGGTTTTAGTGTAATATCGAATTTTGATCTTTTTTACGAAACGTTTGAAACATTGAGTACGGTTGTTAAGATGTATTTTGTCCTCGAGTCAATCTTGAACGAATTTGTTTAATTACTCTCGTGTTGTCTGATTGAGCTAATTAAGCTGGAATGCCGGCTATTTCACAATTTCAATTTAACCAATAATACCGGTTTTGGACGGGAGAAATAATCATATAAGTCAATGTTCCAAGGTTCTCATGAGAAAGTTTTTTTCTCCGGTTTCTAAATTAATAACAGAAACGTCAAACAAAATAGAGAACATTACTAGAAACAGAAATATTTTGAGTATTTGATCACATAAGTCTGACTTATGTGGTTATTCCCCCTGTATTTGAAGAACATTATTTCGTATGTTTATGAATTGACATTTTTTAAATTTTTACAGTATTTGACTATTGTGTTTAGGCACAGATGTGGAGTTGGGTAAATACATCAAAATCAAAAATAATAATAAAAAAAAATATATGTGATTACTCAACTCAGTCATCAATGTATACTACATAGTTGATTTTGATACTTACTTATATATTTTTTGAATTGGCATTTACTTGGCAGAACTGTATTATAATACTGCATTTTATAATAAATAGTAGTATTTATTTCCACAATCATGATAAAAAAGTATAGTTATTTTCGGGATCATATCATAGTCAGCATTCTATAAATATAGTTATAGTTCTGAAATATCTATCCACTTTATGTTATAATTGTTGTAGAACTAAATCATTTCCTATTTTAATCTTGTACCAAATTGTGCAGTTATAAAGAAATACATGAATTTAAAGACAAGTCATATACAAATACCGTATGGTTCCCATATCTTAGTTTTCATTATAAGAATTCTTACAAAAATAAAATTATATATTCCATAACACATTACTGAAAGAGCTAAACATTTTTATGAAATGCTTTTGCTTCCCGTATTTTGTTCAACATCAATATTCTACCATAAATGAACTAATGGAATAAAATATCAAAGTATTTAGGTCTACAAAATTATATTAGGTAGTTGATAGATATTTTGTCTTAACGCCATCATCAGTACTATACTTAAACTTTTTTTGGCTTAGCAATATAATATTTTTTACAGTATAGAATACCAAAAAAAAACATTAATTCATCACCTTAAACCATTACAAAAATCTCATGCAGTTAAACATAATCAATAAAATTGCAATGAATTTATTTTAACGATTAATTAATAACACCACGTTAGTTCCTTTTCCAAAAACACGATTAGTTCATTGAATAATTTAATTTTAAATAAATATTATGAAGTATTAGTACGTGAGATGACATAATATTGTATATCTCTTCTATACAGAATAGCTGTAACGATAGCGTTTAGCTGAAATAGCTATTAACTACTTAATAACATTTTGTAGAACTAAATACATTGTTATTTTATCCTATTACAACGAAGTAAATCCCAATTCAATCAATAAATGAACTACAATCTCGATAAAATGATTTCATAAATCAGTGAACATACTACATTTGGAGCGCATAGTATAAAAAGTAACCGTCATTGAAAAAGTTGCATGGATAGAAATACACAATAGTATAACCATGGTTAATAACCATGAACTAATGAAAAAGCAAACTAAAAATGATAGGCTCCGTTTTATGACGTTTGTTTGAATTGGTATATTACTAGCACAAATGATCCTCTGTTAACGAGATTATTCTGTTTTTAATTATAAAGCAATAGGTCTATTTTACAGAATCACCGTGCATTTTTAACCGTAAAGTATGTAAAAAATGTTTGAAATTATTATGAAATAGAATATAATATGTAAAAAAAAACTTTTAATTAAACGCAATTCATCAGGTTTAGATGAAGATGAAGATGTGCTTAAAATGTGTTACATGCCAACGAATTATATCAAAAATAAAATATTTCGATGAGAAAATACACGAGACTTATCACCCGTCACTGATTTTGTGAAATCCGTAGCCCGGTAAGGCCGTAAAATAGTATTATTACGAATGTCAGTATTTATTAAGAGGCGTCTTTTGATTATGCGCAAATGTTAATTTATTTCATCTCGTAAATATTACTTGGAAGGAAGATTACGGCATGAAAATTTAAGGCAAAATTATTTAATAGAATTAAGTTACACGTTGAAATTTTTGACTTTTAAAATCAATGATAAATGCATTGCCTAGATAGGTAGACATATTTTGTACTTATTTTAAGATTTTTTGAATGTTTGTGTTGATAAAATAATATTTTATCCAATTCTATAAATAAATATTTGTTGTTTGTTCGATGTACTGTTAAAATTATGTTTTTAAAATACATAGCGCATTGACGTAAACTGTAATGCTACGTAATGTCCTTTTATCTTTATAATAAATAAATACATAAATAAAAGAATTAATTCAAACTAAAATGAAATAAAAAGCTTGAATTTAGGTTATTTTCGACATTCATATTTTGTTATTCGTACGGTAACAAAACAGAAATTTTGGAAGCATTCATGCCTTTACATTAAAGTTTTCAAATGCATGTTTTGCATATTATCATTCACGATAAATTTGAATTTTTCTACCGATTCAAAGCTACCACCCGGAGGTTTACAAAACTCTGATCTATACAAAGTTCGATAAAATCATACTTTTTTATGATTGAAAAATTAAACTTTTTCAATAAATAGAAAAGTTTTATTGGAAAAGTTGTACGACTTGTTAAAATAAGATAAATGGAGGCGGTTTTTTTTTTATTGTTTTTCGCTTAATCGTGAACGAACATAAATTCTCGCTCCGCAAATACTGCCTGAATAGTTTATCAGCAATCGAAACGAACATAAAAGAGTATTTATTACAAATCAATGAACAATGTTTTAATCGGCAGCATTAAATGGGCATACGGAAAATAATTGTGTAATTTCTGAATACGGTGATCGTTGTGTTTGTATGAAAAAAATGTTTTCATCAAAAAAGAAAGATAAATTTCTGGTTATAAAAATATAGTTTCATAGTTTTCACATTTATGAAGAATTATTTCTTTTCTTTTAAAACAATATTTCCTGACGTTACGCTTAAAGTTATGCTGTAAATTGACTTGTTATTTGTGTTGAATAGTGTTTAATTTTATTACAGTGTCACGGGTTTGATTCTTAATAATCTGAAAACATATTGATTTTTCGACCGATTCTTTGACCCATGTCTGAAAGCAAGAATGTATATTGACGGTGTTTTGGCCAATTGATATAACGTTAAAAATTGAAATTGTTCAAGACAGAGTAAAAATTGTTTTCATCGAAAATATTATATAGTGAGTGCATTATGAATCTTTGAAATGCACTCCTATAAATTATCATGTTTGCAGATACGGAATTAAACGTAAGGAGTGTCGATATAAAACTGGCATGGTCAGAATTTTTAAATCTAGTACCAATGTAAAATGATGTTTACCTTTCAAAAAGTGGTCAATTTAATTTTCTAATTTACTTCATTTGGCCAAGACCTGCTCTGACGTCATTAAAGTGAGATCAATCATTAACTCATTTTCGTTTTATCGTCATAAATCATAATATCATATCTCCATAAATTACAACAAAATAAAATAGCACCTTTTCGGTTCATAATTTAATCAAAATATACTAATAACCTGGTAATTTATAATCCCGATAGTAGCACGCAAGACTATCTCGTGAGAACGGACGATATGCTCCACATTGGGAGCGGACATAGTAGTAAATGAATGATGAATTTGCTCTAGTTCTCTCAGATAGCAAACCAATGACATGCGGGTGTATACTTTATAATATATTATACTATTTCAAATTTGGGAAGTTCACGTTTAAAAAATATTCGCATTCATCTGATGAAATAAAACATTTTCTGCTATTCAAAAGCACATTTATTTACGACATATTTATGTCCAAATATTCACAAAACAAAAATCGCTTTGTGTGACGATCGAAAAACCCCCCCACTATCATCCTGATCAAATAGTATATTCTGCCATGGCAACAGAATGAATGCTAGCTATAACGATGTATTTTAGAAAATTGTAATTGTCATATTTAAATCGGCTCCGTGGTGCAGTGGCTAACGTCGTTGGCTGCGGTTACGGATGTCTCGGGGTCCAGTCGGGTGCGGACAGTTATGTAAATTGATTTTTCGATCGATTTATGGATTTTGTAGGCATGCATGTTTGTGATGTCTTAAATTCCCTCCCGCCCATCCGATCCTAAAAACGGGGCGTAGCGATAGCGATTGAGGGTTACATAAATTGGCCAAAACATCATCAATGTAATGTTTAAATTTGAATTGTTGAGATTTTGTACATTTCCATGTATTTTATCACTAACGTTTATATGTGTTTGATGATATAGTGTTTAAATTTTTTAACGGATTGTAAGAAAGCGACAAGTCATTTACTGGTTTTTTCCAAAACCCATAATTATTTGTTTACTTACAACGAAGAGAAGTTTTGAAAGTCATACATTACAGCCAGTTCTGGTAAAAATATCTTTTAATGTACAAGTCTTCTAGTCTGTATGCTTCATAATCAGGTGATGAAAAGGTTGAAAAATGTGTCTTTTTGAATATTTACAATAATATAAGCCAGTCTTGACATTAGAAATATTGAACAATTACTATTAAATATATATTTTTTTAATAGAATTTCGTTGATTAACTAAGGTATTCTTTTTTCTTCTTCACAAAGACTTTCTTTTTATGATCAGCTAATTTAGAAGACTAGTTGAGTTGAACGATAAGTGAACAGCCTACAAAAACAGATAAGAGGTGTATATAATTATATTCGTATATATTATTCGAATAACCATTAATGCCTGATTTCCTTCTTGCTTTTCCTCTTAAGCGTATTTCTTTTCTTTGCTGGATGTATGTGTAAGGCTTTCTTAATCATGCCCACTCCACAACATCTTATGCCAGCTGTATCCCATTCGCCTCAACATCCTCTTCAAGTTAGTCTTCTTAAGCTTCTGTGTATGTTTTGGGTCGATTTTCAAAGAATTTTCCCTCTATTGATGCGATCAGTTTCTGCCACTTGAGCATAACAGTGAAGAAATAATGATCGAATTTAAAATAATTTAGCCTAAAAATAGTAATGCATTCAGATGTAAAATTACGATATTCACATATTCTTGATAACAATTTAATATTAGATTATTTTTATATAGATAGTTAGATTTATTACAAGTAAGTGATTAAAAAATAAGGTAAACATACAAGTAATTGACCCTTAAGAAAAAATTTCAACAAAAATAACATTTAACGTTTAGCATTAGACCGAATGATGATAAAACAAGTGTATTCGTAATGGATCAAATGTCTTAATTAATACGAAAAGACAAAAATTAGGAAAGGATCTGTTACAAAAAAAAATGTGTCCTATTGTTAAAAACCATGCAAATGTGTCAGTAATTGACCATTTTAAATCAGAAAGTTTCATGACAACCTTTCATTGGAGTTGCCTCAGAGCTTCCTATAAGACCACTCTTGATTGAATCAAGTAGCATGTGCTTACTTACATTCAATGATATCCTTAATACTCGTCTTGAGAAATTCAAAATAAAGTACTCATTGCATAAGGTGTAATTTTCAAATGACCACTATAGAATAGTAATGGCGTAACTACAGTTTTGACGTTATGAGAAAATCGAGGTTTTGTAAAATGTTCTTAGAATCAAATAATAACCGTTTGTCAATCAACTGAAGAACTTAAACGTAAGTTTAGTAGTGAAGTCTGTCCGGACACTTCACTCTTATTTTGATATCGGAAGTACTTCACTATCATTCTGAAAAATATCGTTAAATATGGGAATATAAAAAAAAACGGTATTTTAAAGAAATAATGATTATGTATCGAGGTGTAATATTATTAAACTAATAGAATACCATCTTTTGAACGTGTTTGAGGTATAAACTCGTTTTTCGTAATTTTGGAGTTACACCATTACTATTCTAAGTGACACATATGGTGATGTGATTGTTTCTCAATCCGACAAAAGATCATTTCACTTGTCGGAACTTTACAATTTAGAGCAATCCTGTGTCTAAGTTTCTTTTGGGAAATTTTATTGAAAAAAGGCCCATGGTCGACTACCAATACATTCACTTATGCCTTCAAAATTTATTAATCTATTTCCTAGAAAACTTAACCTAAAGCTATTTGATAAATAACATTAAAATTAAATAACGACGCTAATTGAGTATTAATGAAGAAGTAAGTTAATTATTATATCGTTTAAGTAAGTTCATTTATGAACGCGATTAAGCGTTTCTTTGGACTTAGCTAAGATGATAGTGTGATGCCAAATTTTTTGCCAAAAATACTAGACAACCCTTGTAAAGTTAAATACATTGTTTTTTATAATGCTCTTTCAAAATTCAATCAAATAACATCAATTCTAACAGAAACCTTGAGTAGCTTATAGTTGTCAGTGCAAATTTAACACTTAGTCTTTGCTGATTTTTATTGTACTTACCTCACAGACAAAATTAATAATAAAGCATTATCAAACATGAATAAAACGAAAGAAAAATACTTTTTATTTAAAAATATTCGTGATAGCAAAAATAAATTTTGATTTTATAACAATCCGTAATGTAAATTTACTTGTTTACTAAAGTTTGTGAAAAATTACTTTGTAATGCAAAGATATACATAACATTGTATGTGTATTTTTTGTAATTTTTCTGAGTGAATAATGAAAAAAAAAAATTAAAATTACTGGTCCTTTGGCATAGTGGTCTATGATGTTGTACGTTAGGTCTATTCGTTACGAGTGTCACGGATTTGAGCCCTGATTGGAAACAGTCATACATTTACTTTTTAATCGATTCATATAATCTTGTCCAACGATATGAATGTCTGTAATTTTTGAATCCATCTCTAGCCCTATCCTTATTCTCTCCAACACCTGCTGATTGAACTACAACCAGTTCTCGAAAATTCTATCAAGATTCTCCATTATGAGTGCAGAGCATATCTACTTGGGAACGAGAATGGTAAAAATATAAATAAAACAAATTAAGTAATAATGTCTAATGAATTCAATTTACATTTAAGCGACTTTTATAAAGAATGATGATTACATTATTTATTGAAATAATTCTTAAGGTTGCTAGATTAATTGATTGTTTCTTGTTATTTTGTAAGCTAAGTAAACACAATTTGAAATGATGTAAACCGATGTTTTCAATCTTGTTTTAATAAGTAAATAAATATAAGCTAGCTGTGAATCGAGGACGTGACCGAAGATCAAATTATAGCAGGATCGTAGTGAAAATTTTCTCATTTAATTGTGTAGTAAACGTACTGCATAGTAAAAAAAACATCAAAATCTTTTGAAAATGAAACAATTTTTATTTTATAATGTTTCATTATTTGATATATCGTCGGCTTAGCTAGCAAACTGTTTATCAGAAACATTCGTTTACGTCGAAAAATCTTTCACTCAAAGAAGCAACGTATTTTAGTTCTTGAAAAATGATCATATTTATATTGTTGATAGCCTGACAGCATCACGCCATTGTCAAAGATCAACATCTTAAACAAAAAAAAATTGTAAAAAATTTCTGCGTTATATTTATTTTTCAATGATGCTATCAAGTAAAAAACAGTAAAAAAATGTTAACGATACCACATCGTAGAGAAATTTATCTGACATTTAAGCTGATTAAATATTTTTTACTTGCTGTCAATCTTTATATGATTCGCTGATTAAAATCATCATCGAATATATTCTTTCATTCCATTTGGATGTTTTAAATTATTAAACCTAAAATGAGAGCATGACTCAGAAAGCAGCTTTCTTAATCTAAAATTATTGCTGGTCTATCGATATATATATGAAATAGCTATTTTTATACGTTGAGGTAATATTGAAAAATACAGATAAAGCAAACCAAACTAGCAAAGTTTTTGACGATGTAATTTTTATTTTGTAACTCATTCAATATTTTGATATAGTCCAATATGCTGTAAATAAATAGACTTTGTTATATGAAACAAGAGTGTTTCATAGTAGGTATGTGTGTTTTATTAAAATAAAATATTATACTAAAGGTTAATTTAAAAAAAAAATAGGTTGTAGGCGTGCCAATCAGAATGATTGACGTACTTTGTAAAACAGTGTATTTTATTTCATAAATTTTACGAGAAGAGAATATTATTACAGGATTATAATATAATCCAGCTTGACAGTATAATTTATTTCTAAGTGTTTATAAATACTTTTATAAATATTTATGAAAAGCAGTTTTTGAAAGTGATGGTCATATTATTTTATGGTAAAAGATGCATACTTATTTTCAATGGTACTAACTCTCAAACAACAAAAGCTACCGTCGAGAAATTCTAAAAAAAAATGCTTGATAAATATTGTTTTAAGTGTGATTTTTTCAACACATTAATTCTTCACTTTCTGAGTAATCGATAAAGTAATTTATTTAACAATGATTATAATAATTTCGGGTGAAGTTGGTGAAGTGAATCTAGTAAATTTGAATTAATGTGATCAGTGAATAAAATGATGTGTGTGCTCTTGTATGTATAAATGTTTTCAACCAAAATAGAATCAGATGCAACTCTATTGCCATATGGTGGTTTTCACGGTGCCGATAAGGAAAATCCGATATATTCTTTGGATATGAAATCCGGCTTAAATCAGAAAGTCGACTACTTGTTTCGTACGTAGCTGCTGTAGGGTGGTTGGGCGTCTGCGGAGCGCCCCTCAGCGTCGCGTCGGCGAGTAGAGCGAGCGCCTCCGAGAAGGCCGCACGTCAGCAACCGGCGCCCGCGCGCCACTCACTAAACGCGGATTTCCACTGCAACGACTGATTGGAGGCAAATAAAGAACTTTATCATTTTGTGGGACTTAAATTTCGAACGGGTGGAGAATTTTAAACTCTAGTGATACGGATTCTGAATTCGTTAAGTTCTGGTTTTGAGGATAAAGCCGAACAGACAGGTATGAATATTTAATACTTTTATTCCACCAATTTTATTTCTGAATTAATTAAATGTTTGAAATTTCAAAATTTGGATTAAATCATGCATTTAAAAAACTGTATAATTCCAAAATTATTACATGTCTTTTCAGAAAGTATATTATAAAGAAATATTATTTTTTCTAAAGAAATGTTGATTTAACTATGCATTGAAAATCACCAAATTTGTTATATTTTCAAGATACATGTATTTTTTTTGTATATTCTTAAATAAAACGTAATTTTGATAATACAAATCGTATTTTTGTAATTCATAAACGATGAAATCACAACATTTATTTGTTTAATACTTGTAAATTTAAATTATGTCATGACGTTAAAAAGACTTAAACTTTTCCGACGGTGAAATTATCGTCTTCTGTAACAGAAAGGTAAATTTTGTTTGAAACGTTACCCGGTGTTAAAAATAAATTTACATTATATCCTTTCCTTTATCACATAGTCGATTTTTTCTTTTTTGAGTGAAGACTACTAAAATTTCTTCAATGGATTGGAAGTTGACTTAAGTATGTTTAAGAAGTTTTTAGTGAAGGGCGAGAAAAAAGCATCCGGTGACATACGTATTTTATAACACGGAAGAAACTTGAATTTTCTTTGATGTTACTCTAAAGCTATTTTACTTATATAACATGAATCATCTTTGTACGTACTGTGAAAGCATTTTTCTTTGAATTTAGATCGAATTATATTTTCTCATAATTTTTTTACACTTAAACACGTCAATATATTATTTTTGTGAGGTCTTGATTATAATAATTATGATAATTGATAATTCCTGAAATAAATATCACAACGACCGTTTTCCGATATCAAATGAAACGTTTATTAAGTTTCACTTTGTAGTTAAGACGAGAAGATTATTTGTAGTATTCGTCAAATTAATTACGTAAAAAAACACCCATTTCCCATTACCAGTAGAAGTTGATGTAATAATCCCAAAGGCTTTAATAATGTTGTCGAGTTTTGTCGGGGTTTTGATGTTTTATGTAATTTATGAACGTTGCGTGATTTTTTACAATAATCCAAAATGTGCAAAAAAAAAACATCGACACTATAAATGAATAATTTCACGTAAGATGGATAATGAATACTTTTTATACTGTATATTGAGAATGAAATTTTAAATAAAATAAGAAAATTGCCCATGCTTGTTCAACACTAAATCAGACCTGTAGGTCTTACCAAAATGGGGACATCGGAGGTAAATACATTTAATAAATTACATCATAAAGAGATGTTGGGGAACCTCTAAGATTAGTTTTGTAAACGTATACTATACACCTTAGGTGGGTAACATGTTTATACATTTTAATAACTGTAAATAAAATGAGAGATAATTTCATTTCATTTTCTTCAGAAAGCTTATAGCAATCAAATGTAAAAAGGAGTCAAGCATTTTTTGAGTATTTTTAATTCGATTTCGCAAAAAAAACAACGAATGGTAGGAATAAATAAATAAAGAAATGCAAAATGTCTAAATTATTTTTAATAAATTGAATGATTAAAATATCGACAATTAGCTTTCTCACACAAAAGATAACCTCTGTACATCGGTCGCCCCCCTCTGCTCTACACACTCTAGCTTTATAAATACATAAATCTAAATCTTTGGTGATTGGTTTTGAGAAATTTATGATAATCAATAGAAACATGCTTGACGCTACTGTGTTGCAGAACACGTCACATATGGACGTGAAACTGTAATCGTAATAGTGGGTAGATCTCTGACTAATTGGGGCTCATCGGAGATTTTGCATAAAGGATTATTACACAAATACAATTTTTGAAAACATTGTCCATGAATTTTACAAAACTATAAACAGTGTTCGGCAACCTTTTTACTATGATATACAGCCCGAATGGCTTGATTATGACAAGATGGACAGTCTGTAATTTTTTTATGAATAAGGGATTGAGAGATTATGTATAAATCTGCATTATTAGATAGAAACAAACTTACAAAAACTTATTTTAACGTTTCTTCTTAAATGTGATTACTTGAAAATAGTATTAATGTATCATTTGCCATTGCAGAGCTTTAGCTGATATGCAATACACAGGTACAATCATACGTCTGTATTTCCTGTTCTAAGGAAGTGAAGAATGTGTATGTTGGTTTTTATAAGTAATATTTTTAACAAACACTTTCAAATTTGAAAATGTGGTAGATCGCAATAAAACTTATATTATTGGCGGTCACCTAAAATGCCAAATGGGCTCGCAAGTTTGAGGTTGTCTTCTGTTTAATTTAATGTATGATATAGACATTAAATTTGGTTTTAATTGTCATATGAATAGTTCTGAAAGTTTGTTGAATATTTTTAAGCATATTTCTGGGAGCTTACACGTTCTTGCTTAGAATTAAGTAACTTATGGCAATGAAACTAAATTGAAGACATTAGGAGACATGTATTCAATATATTATTAATGATGGCTCTTGATGAAAATCATTATATTTTGTATAGAGTATCAAAAATATTTTCACTGCATTTAAGCATAATCTAGTGTTAGAGTATAAATGTTGAGGTGAATGTAATTTTGAAAAATGGTTCACTTGCTAGCGTGTTTAGGGACAAATTCATTTAAAATATTGAATATTGAGTTATAAATAAATAAATATTTATCGGAATAAGTTTTCAGATGTCGACAACTTATTCTGTAAATCAAAATATAATTTGCTTCATTTACTTACGACTCTTATTATTGTTGTGACAATCATTAAGATTTTATCGCAAGACAGAAAAAATGTAAATAAAAATTGTTAAACTCAATAGCCACCCCCTTCTATTTTCTCTAAAAAAATGTTTCTTCTTTATTTGCTGCGGTTTGTAATTTTTTTCCCTTTTGGCTATAAACTAAATTTTTGCATTTTTCTTCAGTAACTATTTTACAGACGCTAGTTGTATTTGAATACTTCCTTAGTCAAGAACACAATAATGCACCAGGGTTCTAAGTATCGAATAATCTTTTCCTTCTTTCCGCCTTCTTATTCAAATAAATTAATACTCAACCTCTAAGCCCACTTTTACGCCCCCGCTGAATTAGATGCATAAGTACAGGGTATATTTTTATTTTTTGAATAGTGCTTATAATGAATTTCGTTGAATAGGGGGCATGTTACGATAGCAGCAGAAATTATGACCATAAAAATAATATTTTACGATGTTATGTAAATTTTTTGTTGAGCGATACTTCAGAATAGTATTTAGATGTTTGTTGTCCAAAGAATTGAGGATTAATTCAGTGAACTAAGGAAATTTTCTCCAACATATGTATGCAAGATCAATAGCTTATAATATATTTATGAAAAATACAACATTTCTGACTTTACACGAAAAATAGATGAATTATTATCTCATCAAATCAGTATAAAGTTTTAAGTTAAAGAACTCACAGTTTTTTTAACTATCAATATCAGATTTCCCACAGAGTTTGGAAAATTATAACAAAGAACAAAATTATAACAAATAAACGATAGATAAAAATAAGGTATATATGAGATTATTTTTCAAACAATATCCAATGTGTTTTTCATTATTTTTGATAAATGAATAAAATTGATAACTTTGTTATTAAATTTTTTGTGTTACTCAGAATGAAATAACATCGCTTATTTAAGCAGCATCGTCAGACAAAATAATAATAATCCTATATACCGTAAGTACGTATATATTCTAGTCTTCTTAATTAACCAACGTATACAAGTATTACAAGTGTGGAATTTTACCATTGACCAAGCGAGGAGGATGTAATAGATTATTTCCTAACGTTATTGAGTCAGAAGAAGATTTTAAATGAGTTACACTAAGTATTATAAGAAACGAAAAAATAATGTAATATATTATAATTATCTATTGACAATGAATTTTTACAAAGTCCGTCTAATATAAAATATTAAAATATCGAATTGTTTTTCCATTGAGAGATTGTCAAGTTACAGGTTTTAATGTTCAAAATTATAAAGAGGTACAAAATATTTTTAAATATCTGAAGGGTCCTATATTTTATAACAATTTCCTTAAATCAAGCTCATGGAAAATGCAATGTTTATTTGAAAAGATTTTATTGAAATCAAAAATATTACAGGTCGTTTTATGTTCATTTTGACTGGTGTATGTGATTATTTCTGAAGCAGAGAATAACATACGAAAAGATGATATTCAGAATTCTTTTTAAAATTTTGAGTAGCTATTTACAAGAGGTCAGAGCTTATAGATCTTTATGCAGTTAATTAATTAGTACGAAACATTTTTTTATTCAATATGAAAATGCATTTAAGATATAAATTATTGACTGAATATTTTTAATCACCGAACGCCCCCTAAACCGCCCCTGATAGTATTATAAATTGCTGAATCACTACTAAAAATAAAATTTTACGTATCGTTGTTCAGTTGCGAGTACTTTCTTGCTGAAAAGAAATGGTCCTGATCATACTGTAATTTTGTAGAATGGGTACGTAAGTATTTTCTGATGGGCTTGGTGGTTAATTTAATGGACATTCATTTGCAATACAGACATAAATTTATAGCTCCGTTATTCCACTGTTTGTGTAGTATGACGTGAACGTGTTTCCCTTCTTTGAGAATCATCTTAAGAGAGGAATAGAAAATCAATGTAGATAGATTTGTTATCCACTGGTTGTCTCACTCTACTTACAATAACCAGTCGAATAAAAATGCTATCAATATTAATTGTATACTAACTTAAAAACATATTGTATTGTAACTTATATAGAACAAGGCAATTTGAAGTGTTTCATTGGATACTTGAAATGTCACGCCACTAATAAAAGATAGTGAACGATATTAAATTTGTATGCAAATTCTTCAGTTGTGTATTTAGGATGAAGTTTATTTATAACGTAATATCTTTGTGCCCTGGCGAATGTTTCCGTGGGTGAACATAACTCTTCCCAGGTAGCCATTACACCCTTGGATTTGGCGCAAACATAATCGTATGGTAACTGAAATGCTTGTATGTGGATAATAATATTTAAATATGCATTCAGCACCTTACGTGAGCAAGGAGCCTGCTAACTCTACATTATGCTTTAATACGTTTACTGGAAACTCTATTGTAGCATTATACCAGTGTAAATGGTAAGATTTTCGCGAATATATGTTAATTTTCTCGTTACGAACGTTATTGTAAGAATTCATTGGGTTTTTGTATGATCTAATGTTTGTCATAATTTAGCAATAAGTATATTAGTGTAAGTATAAGTAGCACACTGTAGACATATATATATATATGAAAATACGTCTAATAACAGCTACCAATTTATCCTTTACCACATTCCCGTAATTGATTTTACATTAATATGGATAAGAAAAAGGAAATTTGATGAAAGCGATTGAATCCGGTCTTTTTCTTTTTGTTAATATATACTGTCGTCGGCTGCTTGTGTTCTGATTTAGTCATCATGACTTGCCTTTTCAGAGCATTCACCTTTATCGTAACGTATGCGAAACGCGTCGTATATCGGTCACTGCTTGATTTTGCTGACTGCATTTTCAAGTGTGATAGCTTTTATAATTACTTATTTATTTATATTTGCATTTGACAAATATCATATTTGGTAGGTCTGCAGCGTCATGTTAATGACATAGCATGATACTCTGACACAAATAATGAAAAGTATGATGATTTGTAAATCTACAGCGTTATGTATCGCTGCACTGCCATACGCCCTGCACTGCAGCTCTGCGAAAATTTATTGCAACATCGAATATCAAATCATCCATCGACATTGGCGTCCGTGGCGCAGTTGGTAGCGTCGTTGGCTACGGTTACAGATGTCTCGGGTTCAATTACCGGTGCGGACGGTTTTCATAAATTGATCTTTCAACCGATTTATGGATTTCTGTTCGTAGTCTGAGTGTTTGTGATGTCTAAAGCTACCTCCCACCTATCCGATCGGATAGCGTAACGAAAGCAATTAGCTTACCACTAGTCCTGCCCTAGCCGTATCCTTTTATCCTTACTCTCGTCGAAAAAAGAGAGGTTGAGAAACTAAGTAAAAAGCAGTTCTAGTAGAAAAAAAAAAACATATGCCTCACGTTGGGAACGGACATGGAAAAACATTATTTGTCGTCATTTATCTGTTTATCTGTAACGTAATACACTAGCACACACTCTCTGTGCACTGCATCGTGTTGAACGAATGCTTGAAATCAAAATTTTACATTTAAAAAATAATCCTATTGTACTGAATTGACAAAAACTTTACCACAAAATTTATCAATCGCTTAGCTGTGCTAATACTAATAGGCAACTAATTATTCGGTCATTAACTAATTCCATAAATGGTCGGAAAGAGATAATAAATGAAATAATTGCAAAATAAATAAACGTTAGTTTAGGCTTAATTAAAAAACTAACCGTTTTATAATATATAAATATCTGACCGTTTATACTGACCTGAGTTAGTTCCTGATCGCTTTGATTATTGTATTGATTGAAATAATTACTCACTCAATAAATGCAGGCTATACTGTTATACTACAGTGGCTAAGGGGGTTTATCATAATAATTAAAGTAAATCTTCAAAACACATATAATTTCAATTAGTTGAATTGCAGATACAATTTTAAATGTCTTATTAACAATTTCAATACGATTTCTTACTTAGGAGAATATTATATTTGTTTGATAATTGTTATCAGTTGTTATTAAAAATAGAATTGATATTTTTAATCATAACACGTTAGTCCTAAATATTTTTCATAACATATTTAAAATATCCTTTGTTTTTAATGGATGACTAATGTTCTAAATAATATAACACTAATTAGCAAAACCGAAACGTTTATAATCAGTAATACGTTATCTGTTTCCTCTACATAATACGCAGTAATAAAATAATTTCATCATGTAAATATGTTACGGACACAGTAATAAATCCGGTAAGTATTTATAATGACCGGTTATAGTTAATTTTTATCTTTGGGGTCCGTTTGAATTTTATGAAAAATATTAAATATTTCATTGATTATTTATTTGAATGTTTCTCTCGCACGAAAATTAGAATTTTTTATTAATATACGAATTTATAAGGAACCCAATTTAATAACGTGTTTAGAGTAATACATTTATATTAATTATTAACCATCGGACTGTAATAAGTAACTGGCAAATGTAAGTAATTCGATAGACCAACCGGTGGTTTATGAGAAAATTTTGGTTGTCCGTGAAGTTGTTGAAGTAATATCATTGTAGCCAAGAGTCAGTAAAGTTATTTCAAACATGCAGCTTCAAATAAAACACTTATTAATTTGTTTCAATTAAGTAATTGCTATGACCAATGTTTGTACCATTTAATTAAAAACATAGTTATGATACTTAAAATTCAAAGTTGTAAGTTTAGTGATCCATCAGGTCCGAAAGATTGGCGACGACCACTGTAGCCTATTTTTTTTAGTTTGTATTAATGATAAAATACAGGCTAAGTATGGTTTTTGTAAGGTAAAGTTTATTTAATACCGTTATTTGGTTTGTATTATTAATAACCGGTATTTATTTATAATTGCTGACTATTTTATTTAACCGTAACATATAACGCCACATAATAAAGATATATACATGTTACGTGTTTCATAAAATTGAATCGCTCAACTAAAATTTTATTAACACAATTGGATTTCTAATGTGCGTTAAAATAAAATTACGCATGAAAATTTTGGAAGCTTTGAAAGGTTTATCGATCCCCATTTATCCTTAGCGGAGCATTTTGTCGAAGTCAGCTTTTTTCCCGTTTGCCTGTAATCGTATATAAACTCATTTTATTTGAATAACGCGTACAACATCCGTACCGAATGGCCTTTGTAAGGGTTAGGATCTAGATACTTCACGTTTAAAAAATTATTGAACATATTTTGAGTACAGAAACAATCTAACCATATTTAACTTTTCATTTTTTAAAGTTTTTAATGCTGTTTTTGGCTTAAAATTAAAATATTAACTGATTTAAATCAATTGCGAGATGAAACTGAAAAATCAATGTTATATTCGTCAGTATTCCATTGGCAGCCGTCGTGTTAAAATTTGGTAACCTTTTATAGTTTTCTAGAATTTGAAGAGTGGTGCTGAAATACAAGTAGAGAAGTGGCAATAACACCATTGCGTATTTTGATAATGTGGTCAGGCTTATGAAACAGGCGAATCATTTATTTGTGTCAGAATATTCGAGATATTCTATATTAGAATCACATTAAAATTAATTGATTTACTTCGGGAAGGAGGAGGGAGGGATTGAATAATTTTATATACTATGTATATCACCAAAAAATATATATAACACAAACTTATGCCTTGAACTAAACTCTAGCGCATCATAAATTGTTGTATTTTTCTGTAATTTCCTCTTACATAAGACCCTTCTCTTGTTACTCATAATTACTCATAGTCCTAAGTAAAAATATGAAAAAAATGTTTCTGCAACAGCGGAGTTCATATTTTCAATTGTTTCTTTTTAAATCTGTGAGTATAAATATTATGGTGTAATGTTGGTTAAGATGGATTTTTGAAAAGCTTTTACAGACTAATGGATTTTTATAACAATCGCTTTCTATCCTCCTTCTTTTATTACATCAAAGTGGAGCATTTTTTAGTAACACAAAGGTGGCTGTGTTTTTAACAGAAGGAAAAAATGAATATTTCAGAAGTAGGGTAACTCCTTTGAATAATATTTATAGAATACGGTGTCAACTTTTATCTTATGGAATACTAAGTCGTTTTTCACTGTCGCTGTTTTTGTATTCCAAATAAGTTTCGAATAAAATATATGAGTAGGGTAGATGGTATTACGGAATTGAAATTGTGGCGATATCTGAAAAGGTTTGATATGTTATTGAGTATCCTATTGATCGCACAATATGCATAAAAAATGCCTGTTCTATGAAAATTAATAAATGACATCTAAAAAAGTATATAAGTTATTTCGTTTTCATAAATTACATAAGAAGAAGGATGAATATATCTTAACGAAAGCATATTTCATTTTTTGCACTAGGGAGTAAAGGGAGCTGGAACGTAAAAAGACAATTTACAGAAAACAGTATACTGCGAGATATGAAACATAAACTGTCATTTAGATAATTAAAAATACCATTGAAAATATTTCAGTGGTTGTTTTTGGTAAAATTTTCATGAATTAAAACAATAAAGTTGAAGTGAGTTAATATTTTATTGTACAGAATATGCTTTTTGACCATGCTAGTGTTTTAACTAATGACGGAAGTACATTGTTGTAATCAATCATAATGAGGCAGTTAGATGAACTTTTTCAATGAGCGTCAATGTATCGGAGTTTATCTGTATAAAAATAAAATGAAAATATACAGACCAATATTTCGTGTTGTCAAGAAAGCCGAAAACTAGTGTTAAATATCCCATTGCATAATTTAAATTTGGTTTTGTTTATCATCTAAAAAGTATTAAATAAGTCCTATACAATATTGATAAAATGTCTTGTATCCATATAACTGTTAGCTGGTAATTTATTATTGTAATATTACGTACTTTACAAGAAAATCGATCAAATGAAATACTTTTAGAATTATTAGTGCTATTAAAAATATTTTTTTATCGCTGCATCAAATAAATTTACTCTTATCAATAGTAATTCTAATAAAATAATGTACATTTATAACGAGATGTAAATAGTAGTAATGAATTCATCTCACAGAATAAAAAAAAAGATGACTGTTATTTATAGATAACCAACAAAGAAAATATGAATTATTTTTTCCGCGAAATAAGTAGTGAAATTCTAGGTTTTAATTATAATATTATAAAATACTGACTGAAAAAAGCTTTGTGTCCTTGAGATACGTAAAAATTTGAGAATTTAGAACGTTGATGAATCTATATTATTTCATGTTTTCATTTATTATTTATTTAATTATAATGCAGCTGTTTTAGATTTTTTAATAAATAACTATAAAAAATAAAAGCATGACATATTTATTCATAAAAAGAAATCTGAGAGTGCAATGAAATATTGCTGAGTAAAAAGTTAATAATCTCGAATCACGAAGATAATCTGAATAAATTTTTTTCGCACATATTTTTCTCACCTTTTCACAAGTTATATTGTAAATAATATTAAATGCAAATTTTTGGTGGAAAAAAAATATTTAATAAAAAATTTTGGAAACGTTTTACTTCAACTCTTTAATACAATCTATAATGTTCGTATTATTTATTATGTTTTTTTTTCAATCTAAAACCTTACGATCCATTCAAAATTGAGAATAATTGATATAAAAGTTGATGGTGTTATTTTGTTAAAACATTTTCTTTTGATTATACAAGCTTCAAATGTCATTGAGTTGAGAAATGTTTATACGAGCCAGATAAACATATTTATAAGATGTTGATCAAATGAATTGGGAAAAACGGTATCGAATATTTTCGGCAAAAATAAGTCAACGAGGATATTCACAAATATCCACAGTAAATGTTTAGTAAACGTTTGAAATGTTTTCTTGTGAATATGTTTTTATATTCAGTTATTTTGAGAATATTAAAGTAAATAATATCTGTGTATTTTTTTTTTGCTTATTTCGTCTTGCAAAATGATTTACAGTAAAACTCTATCCCTAGTAAACAAGTAATTTAGTATAGGTATTTATTTTCAAACGAGTGACTAATTTTAATATAATTTACTATTCTTTGATGTTACAAAGAAATTAATAAATAACTGTTTTAAAAAAGTCATTAATCACAAGTAAAAAAATACATATCGATGACTTAGTTCCATAGTGATACAACTAGAAATTGGTAGTTTTGAGATATGGTCGATCAAAGTTTTGAATCATCTAAACTGACTCGTAAAAAGTGATGGCTTATTATTTGTATTACTTTTTTATTCCAATAGGTGGTCAATGGTTTATAGTTTTAGGATTAAACGATATTTTTTTATGGAACGCCACGATTCACAAAAATATTTTTCCATAATACGACGTTTCGATAAGTATTTATATGGAACTGAGAAATTATTTAATTTTGTTGCTGCCCGTATGCAAATATCTGATTTTTGAGACAAAACCTGTACATTTTAGAAGCTGTGCTTTTGTGGAACTGTAGAAGAGCGGTGTTTGAATATAATTGCCAGCTTAACTAAAAACATTTTTTTTTTGTCTTATCGTCTATGAAACTGGGCCATCGATATGTAATATATTTTTTTAATTTAAACATCACAGTGAATAGCAATATTTTCAATAAATAAATTATATTCATTTTAATAATAGTATTAATTAATATAATGACACTATGTGTTATAATATTTAAGTTTTAGTTTATGGAATTACATGTATTACATTATTCACACATGATACTATCTAGGTTTTATTAGTGTTAATAAACCTCTCAATTATACGTTATTATTAATAATGAAAATTCATACCTGAAATATGGTATTAAATTTACGGGAAGATATTAAACGTATCATTGAATTAATAATGTTAGTTGTAAATGTTGATTCTAATTATGTTCATAGTGGTAAAATCATACACATTTATATTTTAAATCACTTTTAAAGTGGTCAAAAATATAACAAGAATAGAACTTAAAATGTGTTTAATGCCATAAAGACATATGTAGTGCTATTGTTTCAACCACACCTAAAGCAATTAATTAAAATACAAGCACCCCTTTTCCTTTTAAAACTACAATAAAAGGAGTAACCTTACTAAATTTCCATTTAATTAATTAAGCACCGTGATTAGAATAATGAAACAAATAAAATGCGGTATAATTAGTTTCACGAGAGATAATTTCTATTATTTATACTACTAAAATTACGTTGCTCAGTTAAACATGAAAGCAAGTTAATTATAATACGTGAAAGTATGACATTTACATTTTATGACGAAAAAAATATTTTCCTTTTTTTGGCTTTAAAATTGGCAAAATGTCCACCTTCAATCTTGGATTATATTATATCGACTGTGGAAAGAGACAAGCATCGTAACCCACACACAAAAATTTTGTGTATAGCCCAAACAAAACGTGTATTAAATTGTATACATTGTGATTATCGAAAAAAAATATTTTGAAAAGACAGAGTGTTAAGTCCTTTTGCCAATCTGCAGTCGATATATTATATGTAAGTATAGTGTATTAACACGTTTAGTGTGAGTTATACACAATATTTTTGGTGTGGGTTACGTCCTTTTTCTTTTCCACGGTCGATATCTTACGTGTAATCTAAAATTGCACATTTTGAAAAATTTTACCCACCTAATTGGAAAACTATTGACCATATTTGATTTAATATAAAACAAATGTTTAATTTTTGTAGTCGTAGCATAAATACAATGAAAAATAAGTTTTATTATCTGTTTTATTCTTTGAAAATAGAATACTTTACATGAGCTTTTATCAATATTTTTATGATCATTATAAATGTTTATCTTTTGTGAATATTCAGGCACTAAATATTTTACATGAGAATAATAAAATACTTGAAAGTACGAATGAAGTATAGGTATCATTCTAATATTTTGTTATTTTTTTGTGTTCACTAATAGTTTTTGTGGTATATTTAAATATATATATTAATTTTGATGAATATGGGTAAAATACTGTAAGCTTTTTGATTGTCTTTATGTGTGTTTAAACGTATTTTATTTTTTTATTTTCCAATGTGATGCGTATAGATTTCTATTGAAGTATTTAAATAGAATAAGTACAGGTAACAACTGATTGTCAGCCAGGAGATCAACGTCTTTTTCATAGAGTGTAAGAAGAATGTTTATCTCGATATGCATCATTTTTAGGATCGGATTATTGTCGTAGAAATAGATAAAAAGTCATTAAAATTCAAACCTCATACTATAACTCTATATTTCAATAGAGAAATTAGTTAATTAAAGTATATTAGAGGTTTCAATCTTTTGACTCCGCAACCCACTGGGCTGAAAGCCCTGTATCACTATCACCCGGTTACCGTAATTAGAAATTTTACATTTTATTTAAGTAAACATTTTTTATACGAGTAATAAAAATTAATAACCATTATTTGTAATGTGGGATGCCACAGAATTAAAATTCAATGGCTTACCCAAGCCGAAGAAAAGTTTTCTTAGGTCTTCTTTCCTAATTAGAAATAAAGTTGGAAATTACAAAAGACGTGCAATGTAGCATTTCTTTTTCTGTCCATATTGTCGTAGCTATAAATGTATTTTCTCTATAAAATGATATAATTTTAATTATTTTTAAATTACTAATAAACAAAATGAAATGAACATTGACAATGAAAATAATTAAGGAACTTCCTAAAGCGATATTTCTTCGAAGATTTTTTTAAAAGTATTAAATTGACATTAAATATAAGCTTTTTTATAACTTTTCTTCTACCAACAGAAAAAACTGACCAACTGCGTCATATTGGTATATAATAACTTTTCTTTTCTGCAGCTACGTAGTTCAAGCTTTTCAACGGAAAATCAATAATCTTTGTATCCCCATGTAACAAACTTTCTCTTATATATTGGGATATTATAATTATTGCTTAAGTTTATTACACACTTCCAAATTTGTAATGTAAAAGTTTCATTTTTTTCCACACACATTGTAGACATCTCAATATCGTCAGCCTAGTCAGAAAAGCTAGTAACTTCCAAAAAAGTGATAGTACAGTTTATTTATGACTGACATTTATTTTATGTCATACGATATGAAAAATATTTTTGAAGACAAATTAATATGGTTTTTTTTTTAAATTACTTATGTTTACCGTGAAACAATTGAGCTCATATGCGGAAAAACAGCGTTGTCCTAAAGACATTGTTCAGATATAATAGCGGTTATTTTTGTGGAGATACCCTTTATCTAAAATATTATCTTGAATGAATGATGATGGTTTGAGTAATTTTATTGAGAACACGGTTTATTGATCAAAAAATCTTTTACTGGATAAATGTGTTAACAAAAAAAAAAAAAACACAAAGACTAACGCTGTTTTTCCGCATATGGGTTCAATTGATGTTAAGTGTGAATTGTTTCATGGTCAAGAGACATTATATTTATAAATATAAAGCGGCGTTAGCAATGAAGTTGACATTGATAAAAATTAAATGCTTTTAAATATTGTTAAGTGTTTTTCAAGTATCCATAATGAATTTATTCCATAAATTCTCTTAACAGAGTATTAAGCAATCACGTTCGTTTCATAGCATTGTAGTAGACAGCTTGAGGAGACAACAAATAATATGTTTTTAAGAAAATGTTTAAAGCGTTTCGTAAAAACACGACAGCTTTGTTGGTCTAAATTTTTTCTTTACATTAAATTCATGAATAGAAAATGACTCTCATTTTTATTAAATGCCCACTCATCATTAAGCGTTTAACTACATAAAAAAATGTGAATTGTATGATGCTAAAATGAGCAAATAAATTTGCAATGCAATATTGTTATTTTAAATTTTTTTCATTCATCAGTCATTTTTGAATAAGCTATATTATGACTGAAACGTTTACATTTAGTAAAATATTATACATTTTGAGGTTGAATTATGAACGGTTATCATCGAGATATTTTTCATAGTTCGTCTGTGAGAAAAGAAACTTCACCATGAAAAATGTTTCCATCTTGAAATGAAGTATATTGATTTTCAGAGACTAAATTAGTATTGTATATCAATCTTAATAAAACACGTCTTATTCTTACTACGAGTTACTATGAGTTGGTTATTTTCAACTCACCATGCATCATGTTGGCTATTTTGCACTTAAGGCCTAGAGAACCGTATATTTTTGGTAAACTAAAAAATAGCTTAAACGAAGAGTATCGTTTTTTAACATTTGATACCGATTATATAGTTCAATGTGTGTTGGTATAATAATTCATTATCAATTTAACGATATAACACACATAGATAAACTGTATCAAAAGCCTTGAAAGAACAAAATACATACCTATTTTTACACTTTATATTAAATATATTAAAGAAAGGTCATTTCAAATCCAAAGAAAGTGTAAATTGTCGGTAAATTTTTCTCTCAGAAAACGTTACAAAGAAGTTGTTGATGATATTATTTTCTTATCCAAAAAAGGTTTGGATAAAAGTATCAACAAATCTATGTTTTCTTTCTGAATGAATACTTTGTTTTGCTATATGAAACGATGAAAATATCGAATTATGTATATTTATTTTGTTTCTACATACAATTTTATTAATATTAAAAAAAAGAATGTTGATCTCGTAGCCGAATTGTAAGGGTTCTAGTTCTCGAATGTGATTTTTTATGCGTCGATTTGCAAGAAAAATAAAAGTATGAATATTTACCGGATCCTAAAAACGAGTCGTAGTGAAGATGATTAACTATCACTCTTTTTATATCCCCATCCTAATATCATTAACATTTTCAAAAAGCAAAATATTTTCTTAATTGTACTTATCAGTATTACTAAATGAGTTCGGACAGCTTAAAATTTTTACTCATTGAGTCAAGATAATTGAGATAATTGTAAAATAAAAATTTAGCTTCAATATGGTCTTGGAAATATCGAGAAAGCGTTAGAGATAGACAACAAATATACATTCTCTGTTTCATTTCAATGCACATATCTTTGAAAAAGAATATAATGCTGGATAAAGCGGTATTTGAAAAAAATATTGTAGTCAAAAAATTGTTGAGAAAATGAGAAAATGACAACTAGTAACATTACAATGTATTTTGTCAAATTGAAGCAGGATAAGGAATCCAAAATATGTTCCACTTTGGTAGAGGAGATTTAAAAACAAGTAAAATTAGCGCAGGGCCTCGAAATCAGGCGCGAGTAGAATTTTGGGATTAAGAAAAACGGACGGGGAAGTCATAAAACTTAAATCTGGGAGTGAATTACAAGAATTCGGTTAATGCCAGCCTTGGTCGAGCCCGTTTCGTGTGTAGGACGGAGCACGTTGTGCAAATCTCCAAACTTAATTATCCTTTCTGAGTTTTAACCCACCGCCATAATTGAAGAAAAGGCACAGGAGATACTCACAGAGAGCCGAATAGTTGTCTACTGTGAGCTAAATGAATTATGTTAGTTGTCATTAAATTCAACGACACGAGCTTATAGTTACCATGAAGCTAAAGAAGCTTTTTTTTACCTGAACAACTTCTATTTTCATTAAAATAGCATCCATATATATTTACAGTCTTCTTGAAATTGGAACATGTCTTATGAAACTCTTATCACATATCAGTGTGGTCAGAGACTTTAACGTCAGAAGAAGACTTTCAAGTTATTTGATTAATGAAAGCCCCATTTTCGAACGGCAATAAAATAAAAACAAAGCATATTTTTCATACTGATTACTTTTCTAATAATATACTGGTTTCAGTGAACTAACATTTTGATTTTTTATGTTTTAGTTAAAATACAATTTTTAAATGAAGTAATTACTCGACAAAATATACAGAAAAGACAGTTTTTTAAAAATAATGGTACTTTTAAAAGTAATACTACTAAAAATTACGTGATAACTGAATTTTCATTTTTTTCACTATTTGAAAAACGTCAGATCTCGCAACAAATTTATTTTCCAGTTTCTGATATTCGTTCTAATGCGTACCTTTTCCTTTTTTTTAAACGCAAAGCTTTCAATTAATCCTACTAACTAACTTACTACGGATATATATTCCATTACTGCAAACAACATAGATAATGACGGAATTATTTAAAGAAACTTTATTTATTTTTATAATATAGAGCATTGTTACATATTAATTAACCATTATATTTTGTGAATTTTGGTCACAATTAAAAAGAATGTTTTCAGTATTTCTATATTATGGTAAAAATATAAATATATGTAAAAAGTACACAAAACTTATGTTTAGATAGGAACGTATTATGTTGAAAAAGGATTGTCAAAGTTTGTCGATGTCACTCTACCGTACTTATAGCTGTAATTACTTACGTGTGTACTGATAGCTAACAGCTGTATAAGATGTAAGTCAAAATTAGATATTTAATTATTTTTTTTATGAATCATTCTAGATAACATTCAATATTCATTTCCCTTAAATTTCACTATAATAAAAACAAATCGAAGTGTTGAAAGCGGGAAAATTGAAGTGGGCAATTTGTTTCAGGAAAGCGGGCGAAAGAAACAGCTTCCGGTTTCAGTTGACAGCGTCTTGTGGTACGTTTGCGCCGAGTTTCGAAAGACGCGGTGTGTGCTAAAGTGTTCAAAGAATATTATACTACAGAAAGTGCTGGCGCAAAACATTCCCCGCGGTATTGTTACGAAAGCTGCAGAGGAAGGATGTACCTCTAAAAGACCAGGGTAAGTCGATTTGCATGTTCTCCAAATTACGTTCTGCTACTCCAATTTGTTACATTTGTGTTGACAACCTCGGAGCTGTTGACTTTGCTCTGAATATAAATGAATAGTATTATACTCCAGTGCGTGAGATTTTACTATAAAGCAATAAGCAAAAAAAAAACTTAAGCTATCTCTACGTTATTTAATAAAAAAACAACAGAAACACAGTAGTGTTGTATACAATTATTAACCAAATAATACAATCATGATTTACTATTTTAACATCGAAATTAGTTCTATTTTGTTATATCCTTGAGTTTTAATATTAAGTGATCAAAGTGCGGTCAAACTTCCTCTACAGAAACCATGAATAGAACATGAAAACCACTCAGCTAGGATCAAAGATATAACCATAATCATTGTTAAATACAATGATAGAGTGTGGTATAGAAACAACAACAAATAATGTATGGACAAAATATGAAAACATAATATTTCTTTATTTTATTTACTAGTATAATAATCTAGATATCAATATTATGGTCAAAATACATATCATAGTATGTATAGTAAAAGAAAAATACCGTTTATCTTCAAACCAAAAAATAAATATAGCCATATTGATGGCTCGCTATTACAGTTCAGCGGAAAAAGTCAGCGATTGAATTAGCATATAAGATACACAAAATGTGCAAGCCACACGAATGTTAAATAATACCTGAAAGATACCAGACACACACAACTAATCTTGACAAAATTAATCATTGATTTCACACCAAAAAAAAATATTAAAAATAATACGTTTTTGACATAAGCGGTGAAAACAAAACATAAAACTTCACAACAAATATTTATGTCGGGTACAGGGTTACCAGACGTCCTTATTTGAAAGAGACTGTCCCGAGTTCAATAGAAAAATCCCTTGTCTCGGATTCCCTCTGAAAATCTCGTCTTCTGTATATGTACAAAAATGAACGCATATAGTTAATAAGGGTCGCTTAATTTTTATCGAGTAAAAATGGCGACCATATTTTGAAACGAGCTAAAATCTCGGAAAAATATTTTTAAAAATACTGTTACGATTGTATAATTTTTTTGCATGTAAATCAAAATGTAATTGTATCTAATGAGTATATTTTTGATTCCTGCCGATTACTATTTGGCTATTTATTTTTTCTCTTTTGCATTCATATTTATATATCAATTTAATTAATTATTCTAAATTTTTTTCATCATTCGAAATAGTGAGTGTCCCGATCTGTGATTTTGGAAATTTGGCAGCCCTGGTCGGGTACAGCTAAACTATGAATCTGGTAATTATATTTCAAAAGACTTGCCAAATTTAATATCCATCAACGAAATTAATTTGATAAATCTTGAAGACGTAAATTTTTCGACCCTGCTTTATAGCATCCTTTATAACTAATAAATTCACCGATTCAACCAAACCGATTTTTTGCAAATAATGCAAATAAAGTTTTTAATATGCCAGTTTTGTAATTATTTCTCATTTCAGAATGTAAATGACTTGATATTGTGTATACAAACACGTGTGCTATGTTAGTTAATAACATGCCATTATGTAAATGTTTTATATCATGATTACTACTTATACAAGATGGATGTATGTATGATATGTAACACACGTTCAAATAATCTGGTATACATAGATCAAGAGGGAAAATACTTTTGTCAAATCACCCCTGTGATTCACGTCGTTTTCGTGTCAGATAAGCATTTCCCGCCATTACGCAGCGGAAACAGCTGGCACAATGAAAAGACTTTACTCGTGATGTATTTTTATACATCTCATAAAATAAAACTTAGGCTAATAATAACAGAAACGCGTAGAGGTTTGATCGAGGTCAACGTAAAATCGATAAAGCCGTCTTCCAAACAAACATAAAAACCTTTTTCACGGCTCAAAAATGATAACTAGGTTTTTAAAAGTTTTGGAATAACATTAACCCTGTCCTTTGACTTTTTGATGTAGATTGTTTTCTGTCGTTGTTGCTATTTGCTAGTTTGAGAAAAAGTTTTTCGAATAAATTCTTACTTTGCATTGAATTGCCATTTTTTACTGAAACAAGTTTTAAATATTACATACATAAAAGTATTTAATAGAATGAGGGAATAACATATTAATAAGTCTCGTCGATATAGAATTCGATGCTTGTAAATCCCAAAATACCAGAAATCAGATATAAATGCCAATTATTTATTACGTATAAATATGACAATAATTTTGTACCTTTATTATAGCCGCGAAATACAACAAAAATATATGACGTATTGGTTCATGTCACATAGTTATTATATCAATAATTAGCATAAATATAATATTATGTATGTCTCTATTTAAATTTAATGGGTTGCGTTTGAAGTGCATTTCCTTTCGCTAAAAATAAAAATTGTATCTATAATTCAATTGAAAATGTTTAGTATTTGAGTAATATTTTTAATTCCAATGATTAAATAAACTATACTTAGGTTCATATTTAATCATATCTTCATTCAGGCTACCATGTGAACAAACTGTATAGTCGTTTTTATTTCTGTTTATACTGTTTATTTATTAACTCATAATAATATGCTCATTTAGAATTATTATGAGATAAATATTAAGTCTATTCATCAAGCGTTGAGCGAGAGTCTCGTAAAGGCATAATCCCTAGCTTACTACGATATGCGCAAGTACCCGAGTTGCACTTACATAACTTTACATAACATGCTATAAAGACGCATCCCATTCTGAGAAAAGCGTCTTCCTCTGAGAGAATACTAATACAGAAATAATAACAGAAACAGTCTTTGAAAGAACTGCATTACTGCGAGTAATATTAACATAACGTAAGTATACATTTTTATTTCAGTAATACTTCAAATGTATAATCGTCTAACGAAAATAATACTCATGAAAGTATGTGACAACTAGGGACTGCAATTTACCAGTCATAAAATAAAACGATATTTAAATATAAACGTTTGATGTAGTTTACAAAATGAAAGAAGAAATTGATCGTTTTTGTAGTTTTGACAAATTTATTAGATTTATTTTTTGTAATTGCAGTGAAGTATGCTCTCATAAACTGATACTAACCTTTCATTTTTAGATGGAATCTGAATTTAGTACTGATTCGTACAACATACCAAAACGATTCGAGAGGTCATCAATGGTTATTATAAAATCTAATTACCGACAATAACCAAAACCGTTATGCAATGATAAACCCGGTTTAAAGGTGAACCGTTGATGACATAATTGTTCTTTTCACAACGCAAGAAGTATGGCCAAATAAAAAATTAACTACGCAATCGTGTAAAAAAACCACTTCTGTTTTATGGAAACATAAAAAAATCATATTTATCTTAATCGAAATCTAAGAACGTTGTGTTTCGTGATATGTTTTGTTATGTATATCATTCAGGCTGGTCAGATTAAGCCTAGTTGAGTTAATGAATGGAAATAAATATTTTTTAATGTTCAGTAAACATAAAAACAGAAAAAGATGATTTATTAATTATGTATAGTTTTTCTGATAACGGTATGGTGTCTATGAAATGTTTGCAAATATGAACGGAAAGATTTTTATTGAACATGGATACTTCAATTAACAATGACTGATTGTGAGTGTATATATTTATCTTCGTCTTTGAAATAGAGAAAGAACCTTCAGTAGTCAGAAAAAAATATCTAATAAGTAATAATAGTAAATAATTAGTAGAATTTTGTTTATCTCAAACCAAATCCAAAAACGAGAGAAAAACAATCTCTTTATGTTTAGGCGTTGGAATTTAATACAATATGTGCTATTATATGTTTAAATAAACATATATTTGCGGTTAAAGTAAGCCACTGACGCTTTAGAGAGAAGTAATCTTCATTTGGTAGATAATGAACAAAGTTGTAGTTAAATATTTATTGTGTTCAGAAGAACTTTGAGTACATTATACTTGACGGAGATAACACTAAAGTTTCAAATGTATTCACTTAAAAGTACTTAGCTCGTGCGACAGGCCCCAGTCTACGGAAATTCAGTAGATTCCATTAGCCTAATTGAGTAATGTACTCAGGTTTGTGTGTGATAATTAAGTAAATATGTTGAATAAATAATGGATTTCAATAGTCATAGCGTCGACATTATTCTGGATTTTTTGGCGAAATATTCTTAAACGGATTAAAAAAATACATAAGGTAAACGTATCAGTAGTTGACGGTTTAAGAGAACAATTCAACAAAAGTAACGATTAACGTTTAGCATTAGACCGAATGCTGACAAAGCAAGCGTATTCATAATGGATCAACTGTGTAAATTAATATGACAAGACAAGAATTAGAAAATGGTCTGTTATAAAAAAATTGTGGTCACTTTTTAACAACCATGTTTTTGTGTCAGTAGTTGACCATACCTAATCATGACAACCTTTCATCAGAGCTTCACTCTTGTTTGAATCAAGTAGCATATGCTTATATTCAGTGATATCCTTAACAATTCTCTGAAGAAATTCAAAATAAAATACTTACTGCATAAGTGTTGTTTTTAAATAGCCGCTATGCCACCCGAATGACATATATAGTGATGTGTTAGTTCCTCAATTCAACAAAAGATGGTTTTGCCTGTTTGAACTCTACAGTTTAGAGGAATCCCGCGTATACATTTCTTATTTTGAGCACTTTTATTAAAAAAGGTCAACTCCCCGTACCGTATATATAAAATACAATTTTTTTAAATTTCAAAAATTGTTGCGCATTTTTTGTTTCAGCCAATTCAATCTAATCAATCTGAAAATAGTTTTAATTATCATCATTATACATTATACCGATTGAATTATTTTTTGCGTATTTATTTAAATAACATTAGTATGTGGTGCAATAAAGCGAGTGTTGTAAAAGAGAATTTTGAATTTATTGTTATCTCTTTGATCGCAAAAAAAGACATGCAAGTCTGTTTGCCAATAATGCATTCAGGCTGAATTCCTAGCAATGTAAATACCAATGAGCTTTTTCGTGCAACGTAAAACGAATACGTGATGGAGTGAACGCATTGTATTATGTACCACGTCTATGGTGTATTAAGCTCTGCCTATTGTCGAAGGAACCTGACGTCTTGTACGTCTTTCAAGGAGCGGTATGATAATGGAACTAATGCCTTGAAATGCGAAACTTCTCAGTCACTGTCTATTGGCCCCATTGTGATAGGCATATTGCCCCGAGCATCTTAATTTACTTTGAGAAATATTTAGGTTGCATCTACGGATAAAGGGTAAAACACTTTCTATATCTCAGATAATATATGTCTAAGTTTGTAGAAATACTTAGAATTTATAGATATATCTTAGTTATATTATCGCTATACTCCAAATCGATTATACAGAGAACACGAAGTAAAATACGAATGAATTTTTCTCGGGGTCAACTGACAAAAATTCATAGTTTGTCAATAGTTGGAATAAAAATTATATTTATTTGAATAAATTTAATGGTATTAACATATTCATACAACAAAAATTTGAATATTTACTGTATAAAACCTTTTTAATGAATTTATTTCTATAAATAGTGCGATTGTATTTTTTAAACAAATAATAGTTTATACAAAATATTAAACACAAAATACCTGTTATCAGACAATATTTTAACATATATATTATGTTTATCTAATAATATAAAATCCTATGAACGTTGTTTTAAAAATATCACATACTTAATAGACATGAATTATACAGCATTACTGAAAAAGCTAACGGAAAATGAGAGTACTAATATTTTAATGGTTTTTTTTAACGAGCAATCTCAGATAAAGTGAAAGTTTTAATTTGAAAGTTTTCAAAATAAAACCATTTAAAATATCTTTGAAATAAAATATTTTATATGACAGTCAGCTGAATATTTTCTGAAAAAAATATTTTTGTGGTTTAACTCCATTGAACAAAATGCAAACGGTAGGTTTTCATATAAGATCTAAATTAAGATATCTTTGGGAACTTACGCTAACGTCACGGCCTGCATTAAGTGATGCTTAACACAAAGCGAAGAAAAAATACCCATAAAAATTTTCGCACTTCTCCTAATGAGGCTCTTAAAGAGCTATAAAAACAGAAATAAAAGTCTTTTATGTAGGACTAATCAGGCACCATTGTATTACATGGGTAAATCAGAAGTTGTGAAGATATTTTTGCAGAAAATGTTGAATATATATATATATACCATATGCATTTACATATATTAATAAATACTCACATATGTATATACAATACGTAAGGAAGCACTCCGAGGAAATTCATTGTCATGTTGCAAGGGGTCATGTTCCAATAAAAAAAAACCTTGTTTATATCTATGGGGGGTTGTTAAGCAGAACTGCTCTCGGCCTAAAACGATTCATAACTATTGTCTCATTGTAATTTATCTATAGAAATAAGTTTGCAGCGAGACAACTATTTAGCCGATTGCGCAAATTAAATTTATGTCAGAATAAAAAAGGATGAATGAAGTTGGAAAAATACAATGCCATAGACACTTCCGTATAAGATAGTTTTCATTGTTTTGTCTTATTTTGACAGCATTAGATTTTATTGTATTTTTTATCCAAAGAAAATTTTAATTAAAAACTGAGTTAAAATTGTACTTCCAGTGGTAGTGAATACTGCACCCTAAAAATAAGTGAACTATTATTGCGTGACCCCTTTGTAGTTCAGTATTTCATTTTATGTATTATAATGTTATTAACATGGCCTTCAATGGAAATTATCTTTATCCTGGGAATTTGCATCCTGTGTAGTCAAGAGCAACTTATCGTGTAGCTGTGCTTGTATTTTGGTGCTTACAAGGCATCCCAAGGCATGGAGATAACATTAAATATTCATTAGAGGATTTGATGGCTCGTTCCTTGGAAAAATATTCTAAATAGGATCATCCCATTTTTCTTACACGACTTCTTTTGACTACGTACAGAAAACGCGTTATCCCAAAAAGTAAAAATTAAGATATTTTTGATTGTGGTTTATTTAATTTAAGATATTGACTGAGGGTGCTTGATGAAATTTGAATATCAAATTTTGTTCATTTTCGTGTCTTTCGTCACTATAGTTTATTTATAAACAATAAATGCTGTGTGAATTACGTTGAGTTGAAATGTTTAAAAAAACAACGGAAGATTTCTTTGTTTTTAATGTTTCGTAAAATATTTCGAAATAGATAAAACCAGATTAAGTTTCCACCACTAAGCTGACTATAGGCCGACTTTATAAATATTTACGAATATTATAAATATTTACTTATAATTTTCATATTTAATAACCAACCTTTTTTAATGAAACAATACAATACACTAAAGTTTAAAGCAATACACCATAGACCCAATGAAATACAGTTGTACGTCTAAATTTGTCAATTTACAAGAGAGCCATTTAAATCTTTCAATTGTTTTCTCTAAATACAAAATAATCTTGGATGCCTAAAATATTTTTCGTTTTTGAGGAAAAACATAATTTTTTTAAAGGTTATGAAAAAGATGCAAAAACAAATTACGATTCTAGCTAATCCACAACTCAAAAATGACAATTTCAGATAAACGACACATTTTTCCGCGATATCTACACATACAAAAAAATTCATTAGATATGTAAACTATTTTATAATGGTCACAATTACTGCACTATTTAACCAATGGTAAATAGAGAACATTTTAGAGGCATACTCTTAATTAAAATTAAAATCTTTAATGATTCAAACAGTGTTGAAAACAATTATTAATAACTCTCTTGATAATTAAAGTAATCTATTGGTTAATTTTATTAAAATCAGTAAAATGTGATTATCATACTTTCAATCGACGAGTAATTAATTCTATAGCAAAGATAATATTTTATTAAAAATAATCAATACATATTTAAAATAAAAATTCACTTCCTAGCAATTTTATAACATCCATTGATTGTTTTACTTTTTTTTTTTCCCATGTCCGCTCCCAATGTGGAGCATATGGTCTCCTAATGGAGGTATCTTGAGAGAATTTTTTTTTCTTTCTACGAGAACTGCTTGTCACTCAGTTGCTCAACCTCTCTTTTCTTTTTCGAAGAGAGTAGGGATAGGTGGATAGGGCTATGACAGGACTAGTGGTTAGCTAATCGCTCTCGTTACGCCCCGTGAGGATGGGATTGGTGGGAGGGAGGACTCAGACTACGACCAGAAATCCATAAATCGATTGAAAGATCAATCTATGAAAACCGTCCGCACCGGGAATTGAACCCGAGACATCCGTAACCGTAGCCAGCGACGAAACCAACTGCGCCACGGACGCCGATTTGATGACTTTTATTGATATGAATATCACATATAATGCAATAACAAACTGAAATACGTTATAAATATTTAAAGATAAATGTAGTCAATTGTGTGAAAATATATACAGTTATGATGGCTTTTGCACTTTATGTGAGTGCTTAAATCTATATTATTGAGAAGTAGTTCAGCACACAAAGTTGTTATAATATGTGTGTTTGAGAAAATAAATAAAAGCGTCCACAATATATGTGGACGCTTTTATTTATTTTCTCAAACACAAAGCGTGCAATATTTTATTGTCTGTGTGTGTATATATTATACGTATATGTATTTTCGGACAAAAAAGAGCCACTTTGTCGATGGAAAAACTTAACTTGTAAAATAATAGATTCTAAGAAAGCTAGAAATCTTTAAACTATTTACAGATGGCGGCGGGCAGAGTCTTTCTTGTTAATGAGGAACAGAAGATGTCTTGTGAAATCAATGTTTCGTTGAAAGACGATACTCGATGTTATGAAAAGTTTTCTGTTTGCTCATTATTTCTCTAGTCCGATGATATTTGCTGAGAGATATCAACTTTAAAATATTATTTTGCAACAGAAGTTTCATTGAACAGAAGTGGTTTCATTTTGTGAATGATGCAACTAGGTCGTTCAAATTTTAATTGCATAGAAAACTTCCGATTTTGATTGGTAAAAATGATACTTTAGTATTTTTTACTCGGCTTCACTCAAGATAGTGGATAGCTTATATTAGTTCATTAAGCACGTATCTCTTCCTTTTGGAAATACTTCTTGTAAAACCCACGGAACGTAAGTTTTATTATTTTAAATGATGGATAATTTTTGGCTGAATCATTTGATTTTTTACAATTATTACGATTCGCACGAAAAATTATTATTTGTGACATTTATAACATTTGTGACATGTTATAACATATTTATAGTCGTTTATTTGCTATTTTTTCTGTTGCTTTTCATTGAGATGTCATACATATAGCTAAAAGGTTTTATTTATATTTAAGATTAATTGCTAAAAGTTAAGAGTTGATAGTTGATCTAGAAATGGCAGTCAGAATTAGATGTGAAAATTTCACGTAGCTACTGTAGACCATTCGGGAGAAGTTCTTGTGACCGACAGATATACACACATACAGATTTCTACATGTATTTTGTGCTATATAGCAAATATTGCATATTTAACGTTCAATATCACCTATTATTTCACTTGGAAAGAAGAATATACTTCAATGTAGTATTGAAAACATATTTTAATGAACGAATGGATTGAAAAACTATGATTGATATTGCTGAAACAAATATTCACCATATTTTATGTTTTATTTAAAAATATTTTGAAGATTTTTTGTACCTAAAAGATTTTGTATTGTTTTGATCTCAACTTGTATTCTTTATTGAAGTTAGTATACAAAAAACAAAATGATGAGATATTTTATTCCAACTAGGCAGAAATCAATTTCGTCTAGTACAGCTTAAAAGAAACTTCAGAACCTTTATAATAGCCCACTTGAAGAAATTTTTGTTTTATGTTTTATGGAAGGCGTAAGTATTTTTGTTTACCCTGTGTATAACACATCTCAAAAGCATCTAATGCGTGAAATTTGATACGCTTGGTGGGTAATGGCCTGAAAAAGTGTATGAAAACACACCAGTAAATAAATACTTCTCACAGGTTTTCAGTTAACATAACAAAATACATACGTTTGTTAATAGGGATATTCGTCATATTAAAGTCAATAAAGTTTGTATTTTAATAATTTATTTTTTGTCTACATCTCTAAAATAATACAGCTTATCTGCTTTATTAAACATATCATAATCTATTATTTTAAACAACAAATATCATTAAAAGAGATAAAAGAATGTCAGGCTTATATTACAAATACTTGTATAAAAAATTTCGTTTGTAGTTATTTTTATTGAACTTTTTCCCGAAATAGTGATATATATTTCAAATATTTTTTTAAAGTTCTTTTTCATCCTTAATCCCTTCCAAGAAAAAATGAAAATAATGATATATGTGTATTTAAAATATCTGTTGATACTTACATATTTCACAATTTTTATTTTATCAACGAGTCAACGAGCAGCAGTGTCAAGAAAACACTTTTCAGCCGAGACAAATAAGATGTATTGCTTTGAACATAATATTTAGAAAATATCGACGGTGTTTTGGCCAATTGATATAACCCTTAAAAATTGAAATTGTTCAGGAGAGAGTAAAAACTGTTTTTATCGAAAACATTATATGGTGAGTTGCGTTATGAATCTTTGAAATGCACCCCTGTAAAATTCTCATGTTTGTAGATACGGAATTATACGTAGGGAGTGTCGATATAATAGTTGCTTACGTCAAGTTGCCGGGTTAGAATTTTTAAACCTAAAACCAACATAAAATGATGTTTTCCTTCCGAATAGAGGTCAATTTATTTTTCTAATTTACATCATTTCGCCGAGACCTGCTATGTCATCTTTTAGATGAGATCCAATTATTAACTCATTATAGTAGTTTGTGACGGTTGCATCAATTGGCCAAAACACCATCGATATATTATATTGCAAAAGTCTACAGTTGTTTTCATTACTTGCTATTATCTCTGTAAACGAAAAACAATAATACAATGGTAAGAATACACGGTATGGGTTAAAAACAAGCAAAATTATCTAAAGGTCGTATTTTATAACATATTTGAAATATTTTTCAAATAATTGAATACGCTGTCGTTAAGTTGTAAAGCTTTCAATCGTTTCTCATGAAATATGTAATCATAAAGTAATTTGTAAGAAAATAGTATTTAATACTACCAGATCATCTTAATAACAAAGTTATCGGAATATTATTGTTTATGAATGAACGAAAATGAGAATTTATGCTATTAAATAGATTTTAAATAAGCCCAATAATACCTGCGATATGATTTTGTGAAAATTGTATTATATAAACCACGAAATATTAGTCTACAACAATGTACAGCATAGTGGTTGCTAAAAACACGTTAGCTACACAGGGTAAAAGCTTTTTCAAGTAATTTAATGTTAGTCTGACATTAACGGTAGGTCCGCCTAATTCTCGCGTAATTTAATTTATTTATGAATAGTTGGAAATACGCATGCGATGTATTATCAGCGCCTCAGACATTTTGTAAAATTCGATGTTTTATTAACGGTTAAAATACTTTTAATAAACAAATTTACATAATAATTATATCTGTTTGAGCCGAGTAATAGTAATGTTTTTAATCGGTCAATGCATTGAAAAACTAAACAAAATATTGCAGTATAGCATTAAGATATTTTTCGATATTTATTTTGGTTTATTAAGACGAGAAATTTAATGATTTTTTTTATAATTAATTCAGCATTTGGCAGATATATTAATCTAAAATTATCAAAGTTATTAAAGTATTTATTTTCCAAGCACTGAATATCTGCAAATAAACTTCAATTTTAAGGGAATAATTAAAGAAATAGGAAAATTACGTTGAACGTTAAATTACGTTACGTTACGTTACGTTACGTTGAATTACGTTAAAAAACGTACGTTGAGAGACAGACAACTCCAACAAGAAGTTAAAGCATTGCAGAAACATAAAACTTAATAAAATAATAATTGATTAAGACGTGTTTTAATGCAAATATTAGTTCATTTTTGCATACAAACTCTCTCAAATTAGACATTCAATGCTAGCCACGAAACTATAAAAAGAAAACAAGCATAAATAAACTCCGTAAATCTTTAAGTAACGAATTACTTACTTTCCTTCGAAGAGCGTAGGTAGCCGTAAATCTCAAAAAATAATCCAATTTTATGATCAAAGCTCCCCGTGTTTATTCCACTTAAGAGAATGCAAGTTTCATAAGCTGATTAAAAACACCATATAACCACCGTTAGACAACACTAATACTAGTTTTATCCATGGTTACGGGGATAAAATAAGCTGGGATAAACTTTCCCTGGATTTATTACGGTTCTTAATTCTTGGGAAAATAAATATAAATAAGAAAGCGTTAAGGGGGAACTAGAAAACGTTACATAAAAAAACAATTTGAATAAAGCATAAATACTACAATAGAATATGTAAAGATACATTTTTGTTCTGGCTGCAGTGCAGATATATTATGTAAAATTAATAAATCAAGAAAGTTTGCCTTTTAAATGATACAAAATGTGGCCAAAATAATAAGTGGACATTTTTAAAAAATATCCTACTCGATATATATTATTTCACTTATATGTCATGCCTTCTGAATGTATTAAGAATTACAGACACCTTTAAAAGTATATAATATTTCTCTGTCACTAAATTGAATAATTTTATATTGAATTTGCGGAGCTTAGCAGAACTACTTTTCAGCCATAAAGTAATATTATTTTGAATATTCACAGCACAAATCATGAGAAAAAATCTTTTTATATAATGTAGGATCAGAATAACAAATTACTAAATGAAATAAAAGCGTGATGGTAATTTCAATAATAATTGATAAAACAACATTTTGAAAGTATAAAGTTGTGTTAATTATCAATTTTGATGTATAATTGAATTTAAAAAAAAATCCCTCCTACCCATCCAATCCTTAAAAACTGGGTGTAGCGAGAGCTATTAGCTAACCACTACTTCTGTTCTAGCCCTAAAACTTCTTTTGAGATACCTTCATTATGAGGCCATATACTCCACGTTGCGAGCGGACATGGTAAACAAAAAAAAAAATCATGAGGTTGGAATAAGTGAGATGACATAATATTGGGTCTCTTTAAGAGACTATATATATATAGTTTAGCTGAAGTAGGTTTAAGCATAGTTCAGACGATAGCAAAACGCTAAACTAATAAATTAGTATGAAAGGCTTTCATTATGATGATAGATTTATTTCGTCTAAATTAAAAATAATTATTAGTAAATTTTTCATAGCATGTACAAATAGAATTGTAATTATAATTGATAATTTAAATATTGTCCGACGTGTAATTTGTTGTTATATTATAAAATCGTGGAACATATTGTAAAAATTCTTCAGAGTTCAGAGCGACATTAATGTTATTTAAATAGACGATCTTAAGTAAAGTCATTTCTTTGAAAAAATACAATGGAGAAGTTTTGTTATTCCAGAAATTTTGTTATTCCAGGTGTAGGTTTTATATAGTTGATGGGATGTAATATTCGTTTGTGAAATTCACCTTTATATAGTTAGTACGCAGGCGGCAGTCGTAATGGGAATATTTATCTTCATTTATCCTCCGAGAATGGTGCTTGTTAATTCATCTCACTTCCCTTTGTGAGTTTAATTGTGTTTCTTTTCATTAAACGAGAATAACTGTGCTGAATTTACGTATAGCACAGTGAAACTCAAGTTAAAAAAATACGTCTTCTGTTTTTTTTTGTCTTCTGTCAACATCGTGTTACAATATCCAATCCACTGCTAAAAAATAAATTTTGAACATAGTAATAATCAACAAAAAAATAAACTAGCTGCCATTTACACCTCCAGTAAACGAAGTACTAAGTGAAAGTAAATTTTTCGTCGGTTATATCCATTTTGATTCTTTCATTAACCACAGATAGATTGTCATCCAAATGTATGACTACATATTCAAAAAAAATCATATAATGTATTTTTTTTCGACTTTATAACTACAATTTAAAAATTATAATAAAAAAATATTTTTAATATACCCTCAGTTTAAGTAAACCTCAAATAATACGAAAATGAGTTAATGATTGGATTTTATTTTAAAGACGACAGAGCAGGTCTCGGCCAAATGATGTAAATTGAAAAAATAAATTTACCTCTTTTTAGAAGGGAAACATTTTACATTGGTTTGAAAATTCTGATCTGGCCACTTTATGTAAGAAACTATTATATTGAAATTTTCTAAGTATAATCACGGATCTGCAAACATGAGAATCAACAAGAGTGTATTGAAAAGATTTATAACGCAACTCACTATACTATTTTTTGGTAATTAAAAAAACCTGTTTTTCATGCGGCATAAAAGTAACGAAAAATTCCAAAGGACTCTTCATTGACAAAATATATGTTGTTTTAACAGAATTTGAAAATATTTTTGTAGCATATAGAAGCTGTACCATTATGGATTAGTTCTAAAGAAGGTTTTAAATCCCCCTAGTTAGATCAATCAAGGCAAATGATACAGCCATTTTGATATCGAATATTTATTTTAGTAAAGCTTTGATAAGGCTTTACGTGTAGCCAATTCAAACCTTTTGGTAACGATCATATTGCAGCTTTCAAGTGAAGTATATACCTACTTTAATATATTTGCTGTAATAAATAGGCACTGCTTACCCTCGTAAAACCCTCGTTAGAAGGGAACGTATAATCAAATTCATATTAGGGAGTAAGTAAATTTGATTAAAACTCTTAAAAGATATGTCCTCATTGACATTTAGGGCATACGTAGTCCCTAATTAACTTGATCGTCTTATTTTAAATAATTAAATTAGGCAAGATCATACTGATTCACACTGAAGAAAAGAGTTTAAAATAGTTTATTATATGAAATAATGATGGGTAATGGCATGGTTGTTTTTTATTATTTAATTTCAAACAATATGAGAGACTAACATATAAGATCTGGTTTCGTTTTCACAAAAAAAAAACTTGAAGAAAGAGCGTTTTGTTATCTTTTCTGATTGGAAAAAAAGATAAAATAATTCAATATCAAGAAATAGTTGCCAATATTATAGAAACAATTTATTAATGTCACGAATTTGTACACCACAAACAAAAGTTTACTTTTAAGGTGTTGACTGTCAATTCTTGGTGGAAAGACATTATATTTTAAAAAATAAAACAACTACAGATCATTATCAACTGAAGTTGATAATGCTCGTGATGAGGTCCTGATCATTATAAATATGTGGAAGTAGTACAAATGAATTGTGTTTTATTTTTTAAAACAAAAGTTTATAATTATTGTAGAGAGATTTATTCTAAAAGTTGTTACAACAACGAGGCTTGGCGTTTGTATTTCGAATAAAAAACTTATTTTGCGCAGTTTTTTCAATATTAAAAATATAAGCCATCTGAACAAAATTAACAAGACGTGTTTCTATTAAAATAATACGAAATATGGCTGACGGCCATATTTACATCTCTGCGAATGTTAAAATATAACGGTTGTGTATGTATATTAAAAATAAAATGTCACTGTTTGTTAAACTATTTGAACAGAATACCTACTGATGTTTTTTTAGTAGATGAAATGTATATTCATAAAATTAAATCATAATTTCTATAGGTTGCCATAATAAATAATGATGCTTTTCATTTTCCAATCAGAAGCTTTAAAAATGAAAAACGAAGAAATCCTGTCAATTGCAGATTTTCTGCACGGCATGACATACCGGTACACACCACACAAGTTGAGTGTACACGGAAAACCTTTAAGTATTCACTCTCTCTTGACAAGATGCAAAATGAAAAATTCTATACAGACGCGGTAACATTAAATGTTACATGTTACAATTCATATAGTCACGTATAACATATATACAAGAAAGCATTTATGCACCTGTATGATACATTTATGTTTAGTAAAGCCATAATTTTTGGAAGTGTAAAATAAATCGTAATATAGAATTTAAATGCAAATAATTGGTTGCAACTCAAACTTCATATTCTCTTTTCATCGAGGGTAAAGATTAGAAGTTATCCATAAATCGATTATGACAACGATGAATAAGTGTTGCGTTCGTGAAAGAAGATGCAGATTTGATGCTATTCAAAATGATTGATTATAATAATGTTGGTTGTTCGTCTGAAAAAACCGCTGAAATTTATGCTCGCGAGCTCTTAATTCTACACCGATTCCTGTAGAATTACCGCGATAAATGAGCGCCGAGCGCACACGAATCGGTGAGCGGTCGCCATGTCCGCCGGCATGGGCTTGGGAATACATACCTATTAGTTCATATTCGTAAATTTTATGAAGAAAAATACCTTGTTTTTCAATCGTTACACTATTGTATCATGGTACCAAAACTGGTTTTTGGAAAATAGTTAAAACGTATATTACGGTTTAAACCGGTTAGCCGGTTTTTTCGTCAGAAAAAAACCGAAAACCGGTTAGTCTTTTTTTGCGGTTAATTAGAAGCCCTACACCCATCAGATTCTAAAAACGAGGGGTAGCGAGAGCGATTAGCCAATCACTAGTCCTGTCATAACCCTGCTCTTCGAAAAAGAGAGGTTGAGCAACTGAGTAACATGCAGTTTTCGTAGAAAACGTCTGTTGAGGCACCTCTATTAGGAGGTCATATACTCCACGTTGGGAGCGGACATAGTGAAAAAAGGGAAAAATAGGTATTGCAATTAAATCAGTTGAACATTTTTACCCATCAAGAGGAATCCAATCTTTGAAATAACTGTATTTGGTATATTTTTTCATTATACACAAAAATTTAATTTATTTATAAACCATCCTTCTTAGACCATATTGAATATTTAAATTTACAATCGGGCCCCCACATAAAATAAATTTTTCGATAAATGCCATCTATTATAAAAAAAAACTATATCTAGACAAAAAAAAAAATGTTTTATCAGACAAGCATTTACATACAGCCAGCGGGCAATAATTTTCTGTCGGCTGCTTTACAGAATAATATTTTATTTTACAATATTCTTCAGGTTTTGTTTAATATGGATGAAAACGTTTATCTCAAAAGCTAAACTTAAACCATATTAAGTATATGTCATGTAGTGAAATATTTAACAAGGCTTCTAACAATATGTTCTTGACATATTATTAAATAAAAAATAATATTTTAAATGCAAAATTATATCGTAAATCTTCTTATCAAATTGAACTTGATATTAAATGCTATTAATCATTTTTAAAATCAACGGTTATACTCGGTTTACTTTGAAATTTCAAACGCTACGTTGAAAAGAAATCTAATGCTCACTGTGCGTGATAACTATTATTAATAAACTTGTAAGCTGAACAGTCAAAGGTTTAGAGGTCTGCACGGGCCGAAAATTGACGAAATCACCCAGCCCAAGCTCGTTCACTTCAGGCCCGACCCAGCCTGACCCCGAGTCTTAATACCACACTTGTTACCTGAACCCGACCCGAAACATAAATTTATATTTCTCGGTCCGAAAAAAAAATTACAGTAGCATAAAATTGGTTGACATTTAACATACTGAACGTACCCAACTTCTGCACATGTAGTAAAATCTGTTATTTCACGAAATGATTTTTTCTTCAATTTTCTTTGTATCGTTGAAACTCATTTTTAACGAATTTATTGTATTTTTTTATAATGATTATTTTGGCACACGAAACTGACAACTATTTAAAACCAATAGAAAGCAGATGCTGAATAATATCACTTTTATTTATGTACGAACTATTTTAACTTACTAAAGGTGATTCTTAAATAAAGAAATCATTGTTTCAGACTTCGTATCAAAAACACACAATTTTATGAGCTCAGTTTCAGGTTACTAAAATATGAATGAGCCACCATACGTATCAAGCATAAAATTTCTTTGTTTTAAATGATATTCAAAAGGTAAATTATTTTAGTTGTTGCCTTTTTGTTATCAACAGTATTCAGTTATCATAAGTACTCATAGTCCGAAATATTTTTCTGAAGACCAAATCCATTACCCGTCCCGAGCCCGAATGTCAATTGTCTCTACCCGCCCAAGCTTGGCCGACGGGCCGGGCCGGGTAGAGACCGATGGGCTAAGTTCGGGCCCGTGCAGGCCTCTACAAAGGTTATAAGAATATACACTCACAAATGTATTACGTAGTTACAATGCCTTCATACTTAATAGATACGTTTGCTATAAAATTGGTAAAATGTCTACAAAGTATGTCATATGCCAAATATTGATGTTGCTGTGTATTATAGTGGTACATAATTCTACGCATTACGAATTTTGTTGCCGGAGTAAAGCAACTCACGAAGGAGTAATAAAAGATTATTGAGCACTTGAAGTGTATCTTAAATTTGAATAATAAAATCAATGCGATCGTATAAATGATTAAAATAGGTTTATTACACTCTTGAGAGACAAAGCATATACTGAACAATTTTAAATAGATTTTACCATCTTTATTGCGATATAAATATATCAACTATTACAGTTGGCTCATTAGTCGAGTGGTCAACGCACCTGTCCATTTTTTTTTATTCACTTGTTGAGTGTCGTTTTTGAATCCCCAAACATAAATGTATTTAGGGATTTGTGTTTTAAAGGATACGATGTGTGTGTTACACAATTTCATACAACATCGGGGTACAAAAAAGTGATAAGTTTACTGTTATAGTATTACCAATTGGGGAATTGGCCGCCACCGAATTTGGAGATTAGAATTGTCAGTTAAGAACAAATTTCTTCAATAGCAATTTTATGCAAAGAAACACCTTGTCTGCTTTTAATAACCGTCGCTAAAATATCACTTTTGGAATTTATTGAAATTTCATTACTGGTTAAGTTTGGCAACATTCCTAACGCGACGGTGGCACTCTCACATTAAAATTGGTACATCTATAGTCTAACCGTACCCGTCATAGATGACGGTATTGAAGTTGAAATACTAAATGTCTAAAGTAACTAGAACGTCGAAACTGTGTGTGTATTGTATAAACTTTTATTTTATATATTCACCGTGAACGGTTACGTCATGAGAAAATTTTATACCTACGTTTGATATGAGATAATAATAAAACGTCTACAGAGTGGTCTGGGCTATTTTATATATAAGATGGTATAACCATACCCGTCATAGATGACGGTATTTAAATTGTAGTACTGAATGTCTAAAGTAGTTAATACGTCGGAACTGTGTGTGCATTGCATAACATTTTATTTTATATATAGACCGCGAACGTTTACGTCATGAGAAAATTTCATACCTACATGTGATATGTGTTAATAATAAAACATCTACAGAGCGGTCTGGGCTATTATATATAAGATAAATATAGCTATTATTACAGTTGGATCATTAGTCGAGTAAATAACGCTCTTGGACGTTTTTCGTATTGAGTTATTGAGTGACGTTTTTGAATCCCCTACAGAAACTTTTCATTTATATTTAGGGACTTTTTTTTTGTAGAATACGATGTGTGTGATACAACATTTCATACACCAACGGGGTATAAAAGATAAGCTTACTACAAATCCTCTTCTAGTCCACTCTTCTATCATTACCCTCTTTAAAACGAAAGAATAAAAAACTGTATAAGGACCTGTTCTTGTAATAAAATATTTACTCTTCTTTTTTCTACTAACATTAATCAGCAAAAGAATGGCGCTTGTCGAATGGCGTTTTTTGAATCCATTTTAGTGCTTTAATGTTTAAAAATCAGCCTTGCCGTTTGATCTGGGGGTGACTTCAAGCGTTATAGCGGTTGGATATGAATATATTATACTAAAAATGATCCGGAATCATAAGGGACAGGTCTTTTAAAAGTCAAACAACGTCACTCATTTTCAGTAATGAATGCATGAAAAGGAATATTCTCTGATACACGCTGACCCTTTATTACATGATTTTATTTTTACATTGTCAAATAGAAAACGCTAAGTATGAAATTCAGCTTAATTTGTCTTTCACTGGAATTGATAAATAACGATTCTTATACAGACGCACTGAGACAATATTTTGTACTCAGTTAAGTATAATTAAACAATTTGTTCAAATACCGCATGAATCTAGTTGTAGCTCACACTGATATTACAATATACTTTTAATTTTAATAAATTTATGCGCTTTTATACACGATAGATTTAAAAATAGAAACATTTTGGCATATAATTATTATAACTTACGACTTTTTCGATTTCATTCGTCGAAGGGGTCAATAGGGGTCTTCTTAATAAAGTTGAATTAAGCTTAGAGTGTTTTTTTATGTACTGTTAATCATCTAATCACCACCCTAGTTTCTTTACTGGTAAATTAACCAAAGCCAAGACAAAGTATGGACGAATACGTAGATAAATATTTAATACTGTATCTAATATAATTGCTTTCCTGATTTATAAATAATGTTATGGCTTCATCGTTCAAAGTAATAATAATATTAACAAGAAGTATCGCTGTTGAACTTCAAACTTATATGAAACGTACGCGTTAATAATTAATAGATAATGTCAGAGTTAGCTCTTTACAGCTAAGTTTCACATTGTATTGGAAACAAAACTTCCCATGGTACTTGTTCCCTGCTTTGCAGTTTCGATATCGTGGTAAATAAATGGCCCCACAAGGCACGCCACTTGCCATATCATAGGTCGTCTATTTTAAAACCTTTTTGTGGGAAAGAGCAAATCGGAAGAGTAACTTTTCCGGTAGATGGATACCGTGCCCCAGAGCTTTTCAAAAAGTTGCCTGCGGCGTAAGGAGAAAGCGATCGCTACCATTGATTTGTAACTTACGTTTCTGTATTAAATCAAATCAAGGGAATAACTTTAACTAATATTTGAATAATTTTGCATGGCAAAGAGAAGAGGATTCTATTTCTGTTATTCATTTAATATCAGCCGAGATGAATTATTCAAAATTATAATTTCATTAATAGGTTCTATGAAAATCATTAGCCCTTACAGAGTTTCACATGTTCGTGAATAATATTGTAATAACATCAATGTATTCAATATTTCTTGGATTTTATGAATATTTAAAGAGTAGTTGTAGGTGCAAAATATATTAAAAATCAAATTTCCACACTGTACCATTGGATCTATTCCAAAATAATAAGTAATAAAATGCATTACATCGAGTATGTTTCGACCACTTTTTACATCTGTAATGGCTTAAAAAACAGTTGACACGTATTTTGTCAGTTATAACTAATATTATTTAATATCTTTGAGTATTAAAATTTGGTATTTTTTTGATGATTTATATCATAAAGAAAATCTTCAATTGTGACGATATGTAACGATTTGTCTAAAAATCGAGGAATGTTTTTTTATATTGAAATTAATGATGAAATTTAAATACCTACCTAAATATTTAAAGAATAAAATATGTATTCATGGCATTTGTTAAAATAGTGTTTTTTTCAATGTTGGCATCACTTATTTAAATGCTCACAACATCTACAAATACATGGACTCTTTTTATTTAAACAGCAAATCTGAAAAAAAAACATTTTGTCATAATATTTATCATGTATATAAAAATATCAATCGCCAAGAATATAATTATTCTAACAATTCTTACAAGAAAATCATTATAATTTTTTTATAATGTTGTAGTATTTTATAGTTTTTTATTGAAAGACATTATAATGAAATTATTGAAATGAGTACAATGAATACGAAATAAATCAAAAAAAATGATTCGCTATAAGCTCAAATAATATATTTGTTCAAATCGTTTTTATCATCAGTTTGTATTATTTTGTTAGATTTTTTTTGACAGGTTATTAAAAAGATCACTAAACAGCTGACAGTTATAAAGATTTTTTTGCTGTTGGTTTTTCCATGTTGTATCACGTGAAAATAAGCCCAATTTTTTCTAATCCAATTTCATATAGCATTCACATTTTTAGAAACAAGAATAATTTTGTAAAAACGTTTATATTATTATTATTTGATTGTGTCCTTCTTCAGGTGTAATTTTGTTTATTATTAGTCAAATATTGAAATCTATCAAAACCGTCTGTTTAAGATTAAAAATTTTATCAATTAAAATATAATAAATTTTCTCATGTTAAAAAATAGTAACGAACTATGTGTTCTAGAAGTGGTGTAACTGTTGTACCATAGCTATCACATCGATTTGAGATCGATTTGATAGTTATCACGATGAATCGATGTGACAGCTATGGTATATCACATCGATTTGAGCTCAAGACCCAGCAAAGTGAAATTTGAATTTAAAATTTGAGGTCTTGGACATGAGTGATTTCTTGTCATCTCATAAAGAGTAATATTACTGTGACGATTCAAAATTTTCCATTTATATTTTTTACTATATTTTGAAACATATTTTCATCGTTAAATAATTTGATATAAGCTCATTATGAATTAAAAAAAGTCATTTGAGATCAACTTGAAGAGAAAAGACAACAATAAAACACACCTCAAATGTTTCATTAAAAAAATCTGTATCAAAAGGACGCTTTTCATAAATTGATCTTTCAATCGATTTATAGATTTCTGTTCGTGTTTGTGATGTCTAAAACTCCGTCCTCACCCACCCATCTGATCGTCATGAAGCGTAGTGAGAGCGATTAGCTACCACTAGTCCTGATCTAGCACTATCCTTCCATCTCTACTCTCTTCAAAAAAAGAGAGGTTGAGCAACTGAGTAACAAGCAGTTCTCATAGAAAAATTCTGTTAAGATACCTCCATTAGCAGACCATATGCTCCACATTGGGAGCGAACATGAAAAGCGACTTAATGAAATTTAAATAATAGTTTCTTTCCAAGTCTAATGAAAGATACTTCCTACTCTTGCCATTTTTATTTCTTGAGAGTTTTCCGACTCGAAAAGTAACTGAAAAGAATAATAGAACCTTTGTTGATTTCGATCTGGAACTCTTCTCTTTGTTAAAATTTCAAAGCAGTTATTCAATCCAACATGAAGTTATTTAAACTGCCACGATGTTGAAATAACTTTTACAAAAGACAAGATAACATATTATATCTTATAAAATATAAGTGAATTATCGGGTACAAAAAAATGGCTTGGACTTTTATGCTTTTAAAAAAATTAATAAAAATGATAAACCATAAGTTTATTGCTTCCAAACATAAAAAAATAGTATTGGTACGATCTCGCTCACATCCATGTGGTATTTGTCGACATCCGAAGCAATAACGTTAAACAATGTTAAAGCTCTTCAAATGGCAGACTGCTTCACAACTTCAACACTTTGGAAGGTAGAAATAATTCATGTTCACGATTCCTCAAAAAATTATCAAAATCCGTAAGTTTGACATTGAATAGAATGTTAAAATCATGGATGTCTACAATTTCTTCCCATCCATCCAATCCTGAAAACGTAAAGAGAACGATTAGCTAATCACTATTTTTGTTCTAGCTCTATCCATTTACTCCATTTTTCCAAAAACAAGGTTGGGACACAGGTTGTTCTCATCGAATAAATTCTGTTGGTATACTTTTTTTTTTTAAAATAAAACACAATTTGTTTGTATCACTTCCACATGTTTGTAATGATCAGGACGGGTTTCGCTTATCACAAGCATTATCAATTGATCAGTTGATAATGCTCGTGTTGAGAAAAACTGGTCCTGATCATTAAAAAAATGTGGAAATAGTATAAAAAAATTGTGTTTTATTTTTTTAAATATAATGCCTTTCCACCAAGAATTGACAGTTAATACCTTAAAAGTGATATGGTTCCATTAGGTGTCCATGTTGGGTGCGGACATGGTTAAAAAAGAGTAGATGAATTCTCATTTTGGCTTTGTATAAGTCGAAATGAATAAGTCTGCAGTTACATTTCACAAATCTGCTTACCTGAGAATTACACATTTCTAGATATTTGGCTATGATTACTTTTAAGAAAAAAAATCGCGAATGAACAGTTATTATATGTCTACTAGAAATTAGTTTTTAGGCACAGTTTTTTAGATCAAACATCAAATATGACACTGTTCATCAAATATTCTTTGTTAAAAATATCTGGTGCGTTGGCAATTTTCTTTAACAAAAATATTTTTCAACATTTTGTAAGCCAGGTCACAAGAATAATGAAAAACTGGGTGGTGCTGGGAAAGGACATACAGCAAGTTTTCTCTATGTTTCGTATTTTAAAATTGGAAAAGAGGGTAAAAAGGGTTTAAAAAAATTACAAACATGTATACCTGTCAGATAAAAATTCATCTGTTGATTGAAACATAAATGTATGAATGTTAATATCCAAACACTTGACGGTGCGTGCACAACCGAAATAGCTCAGTAAATAAATTAAATTTTTAAAATCATCACAGCAATCTCATGGAAAAATACGAAATGATAATTAAGATTTTGAAATAAAAAAAACTATTTTTGATTCAAAATTGTTGAAGCACGGCACGGCGTTAATTTAAAGCAGAAAAATTAATCCCTCGAGCTTTGAACAACTGAAATGAGTTTCATGAATAATAATTCACATAATTCATTTTCAATAATGAAAATACTATAATTATAATTTGGTAAATTTAGCGGTTTTAACTTTATAAGATTGAGAGATGAATGAAAAAGGATGTATCCGATTTTAATACCGTTCCAAGTTATGAATACATATTTGGTAAAAAAGTCCGTTAAATGTTTTGTTTCTTTAAGATAAACATAATTATCTGTGGTAATAATTATCTTTTGTTCAACACGTGATTTAGAATATAACAGTTTTGTTTACTGTACACCTACAGTATTCATAAAGGGTATATCTTAATTATTTTCCCAGTTCATAGCCATCAGATGACAGAATATTTAAAAATAAGCTACTTAGCTGAAATACATGTGAGAAATGGATATAAAGATTCAGTCTGTACCCACCGTCAATATAAAAATAGTCAGGAAAGTGAGAGCCCGTCCCGCAGACTCCGCATAGTTTAAGAAGGTAAATATAGACTTTTTGATAATAACAATGATTTCAGTATGTAAGTTAGAATGAATTAGCTAGAATATGACTAAATCAGATGATAAATAAAATTAAAAAATATAATCGTTCAAAGTTAGATCTGTTAAGACATAATGTTTTGACTGTGACAAATTTTATATATATTTTATGAAAAAAGTAAAGTTTTACCAAAATGATATTATTCAGAAACATTCAGAGTTTAACAATAATAATGTATGGAAATTTTGAAAATTAAATCTCAAATTACGGGTCAATCAATCAGCGGAAAAAATATTGACTATCACCTCTTTACACTCTATGATTTGGATTTTAATACTAAATGATGGTAGCTTGATTTTATTTTTTTAACTTTTGAGTTCAATATTGACTCGTAGATTTACATTACTGTCAAATTTGGATTATTGAGATTTTGTACACTTCCATGTATTTTGTCACTAACGACCCGGGTTTCGCCTTTCTGCATCTTCAGGCATTCGAGCACATGAATGGACTCGAATTCCGGGTCGTTAGTGACAAAATACATGGAAGTGTACAAAATCTCAATAATTCAAAATTGATATTGAAATTCCATCAAGCACCCTCAGTCGATGTCTTAAATTACATTACTGTATTGCTACTGTTACTGTCAGTAAAAAATGAAGGCTGAAGTAAACTACTCAATTAGGGTAAACAGAATTTTTGAATTCACAAGTTCCTTAATATAAAATTAAAGTTGATAACATTATTATACCACTGGTTGTGTTACTAAATGTGCTACGTGCTTCGCTTCTTTAATAAGCATCTTCAGACTAACTACATCGCAAGATTATTTATCTCTAACCTAAACAATGATTGTAATTCTCAACATATAAATTAAGGGTGGGGTGGGATTATCTCCTTTTACTGAACGTAGAGTGTCCAGATTTAGTAACACAGCCAGTCGAATAACAAAGTTATCAACTTTAATTTTATATTATAAATGAATTTTCACAAAGTTAGCGTTGAATCTATCGCAATTTATTTAATCACAATACATGTTTTTTCGTTGCCTACTATTTTTCATAATACTGAGGCATTGTTGTATAATTTCACATGGAAATGGTTAAGAAACAATATAATAATACTATATATAATAATATTAAAGTATGAACTGAACAATTTTTGTTCTCAAGTGTTTTTATAAAATATTCTTAAGGATAATTATCATGAATGTAATGCAGTAAAATTAAAGAAAGTGCTTTTCATACAACGTTTATTTCAATGAAATATTTTTGGTTACGTTATATGTTGAAGTTGACAGTTCATTATTGTTCTTACGTGTTAAAACAGTTATACATCTCGACGTAGAAATTTTATTGAATCAAGAGACGCCTTTACCTGAGCGGTCCTATTACAAGCGGAGCTTTGTAAGGCTTTGCTCCACATCAATGGCAAAGTTCTAAACTTTGAGGAAGCTTTTTGTTTCCACGACGCGAAGGAATACGCGCTTCGAATGCCGTTGTTCACTTCATAACAATTTGTATGCTGAGTTTTATCGCAACACATTTGAAGAGTTGTGAGCTGGGCTGAAAATTTTAAATGGATACTTTATTTTTTTATTAGAAAATATTTTTTGTTATACTTCAAATTTTTTTCAAACGGTGTTGAATATTTTTAATTTAAATTTCAACCGGGGTTAATGTGAAGCAAGAATGATTCATTGACGACTGAACAAAATGTTGAATTTACTTTTAAATTAATGAAATATCTTTTATACACTGTCTGTAAATTTTTGTTACATGAAACTGAGCTTTTTTAAGTTAATTAGTAGTTTAATTGGGTAGAGGGGTTATAATTTGTAAGTGACGGTGATAACGACACAAATATACAAAAAAATATATCAGAAATATTGCAAACGCGTATGACAAAAATAACAATCATTTTTTTCCCGATTCATGATGGCAGCGTTAATATAATTTGCTTGGCTTTTAGCCAACACAGTTTATCTTTGGTTGCTCAGATAATGTATATACTCTTTTTATTTTAGCTGCATTTTTACTAATGGCGATGAAATATGAAAGAGAAAAGATCTATTTTACGATGATAAATAAATTTATTAATTTAAAAATTTAAATATTAGTAATTGGAAACTATTGTTTAAATTTGTTAAAAGTTAAATGTAAAAATGTTTTCTTTTATAATATCAAACAATCATTAACTTTATTTGATGATAATGTTAAAATGTATTTGACTGAATACTCACGTCATAATTTCGTTAAAGTTTTAATCGTTCTAACCCAATATAAAATTAGTTAAGTTAATTAAAAATCGATAAGAAATTATGTGAAATTTTGCACGATATTGTTGCATGCTTCGGCCAACATCACCGTATTAAAATAATTGGTCTACTTTTTAGCCGCTCCATTTGATTTGTAGGTTACCTTGATGAACAGCACCGCGATCTTTAACCTATTTCAAAATTTAGTCAATATGAACGGATAATTATTAATAATTTTGTATTCATAATAATAAAACCTAAATTGAGTTGCCATTGATAAAGTTTTATCATGCGAGAGGATTTATTTATTTAAAGGAAGCAACGATAATACTTAAATAAACAACATGTTAAAGAAATGACTCAATTACGAACAAAAATTTGAAACTATACACAGAAAAATAACGAGTTGATTTAACGGAAAACATTTAATATAAACTTTACACGTTATGCTGAGTAAAGCCTTAATTTACGCATAAATTTAGCTTTTTTATTAATTACAAAAAATACAAAAAAAATATTTTATTCTGTATGAAAAAATGTGTTTTATTGAAACCTTATAACATGGTATAGTAATGGATAAACAGAAATTAGCCACACTATATAAAAAGTATATAAATCTATGTTGTATTATATACATGTATGGAGTATTAAAAAACAGTATTTCCTATTTGTTTCACTATTTAATTTTTTTGGACTGATTTCAGTTGAAAATTCTTACTCGCTAGTGTATCGAGCCTTAAAAATATTTAAAACGGTGAATTCGTATTAACTTCTGCGGAAGTTTTATTAATATTTGTTCAGAAAATGGTATTTGAATGTCTTTGAAATTGTATGTATGCAGATTTATAAATATCTGAATATGGTCACTGTAAATGTTTCTTATTGTATCACATTTCTTCATAATATGCAACTTCTTTATTGCAATACTTGCCACTCCCGTAGCTGAGTAGTCAACGTTGTTGGCTGCGATGGATTATTCACGAGTTTGATTCCCATTGCGAACAGTTTTATAAATTATTTTTTTTCCTACCTCTTCTATCATATTGAGACCATACAATGTTAAGTACGCGAAGCGAGTTTCTAGTTTCCTTCGTTCTTCTTTATATTCCTTTACCGCATGTAAGCTAGCAAAGTAATGACTATCTAAAAGATTCTGTGACCTGAAGATTTTTTGTGGGGAAAACACTTACGAGATTGATTGTCTTTCAGATTGAGATTGATCTTTCAATCAATTTTTTTTTTTTTTTTCAAATCATCGATGTTTGTTGTATCTAAATTCTCTCCAACTCATCTGATTCTAAATAAGGGGCGATGCCACTACTAATCCTATCGCAGCCTTATCGTTATGTTCTTGCTCTCTATGATAACCAGTGGTTGAGCGACTGAAGAACAAGCAGTTTTCTTCTGACTTCTGTACGCTTTATTAGGTAACAAAAGAATCATCTTGAATTTTCATACAAATATTATTTCACAGATTTTGCAGTTTATTCTCAAAAAATTATGTTTGTCCGTGAAAATGAAATACAATTTTAATGAAAGAAATTTTTCAAAACATTAAAATACAGTCTTGACAATCAGATAATCAAGAAAACACAAAAACGTAACCCAATTATTATCAAATAGGTACACAATACACATATTTTAGTAGTATACGTTATCATAAAAAATCACCGAGAAATCTATACTATGTAAATGTCAACTTTGACAGTGGATGGATTTATTGTAGTCAAATTGTCCATAATTTCTTTGAAAGAAATAAGATTAAGTTTCACAAAAAGAATGGTTGACATGTGAAATGTAGATTAATGCTTAAAGCGCTTAATTGTGTACACGCCAAAAATATGTAAAGCTGTGTCAAAAATGTGTGTGGGGGAATCCCACAAAAATATTTGTCACTTTATTTCGTATATGTTAATGTTGTATTAGGGAAAATTTATTAGACAGTGTTGTGTTGTCTCATTCGCGTGACAAGGGTATGCTCCCTCCGGGACTGGAACGCGTATGTCATACGGATAATATTTTGAAGTTTAATATACATTAAGTATTTAATAAACCGGGTGTGACTGTTGACTTTTTCTGTGATTATATTTGCACCATTACTATGTCTTATAATATAATTTGGTGACATTGGAGCAGTGAAAAACACGCTCATTTTTTATACTTAGTAGACAAATGCAAATATATGAACTAGTTTTGGTAGGCATAATAATAACAGCAAAGATAATCAAAAAATTTTATCTAATACATTTTAAAACTGTGCTTTTATAAGAAATTTTATGAACCATTGTGAGTTAATTGCATATTTATTTTTTTAAAACAAAGAACTAGATTAAGTTGAAAAACTATATGTAGGTACTTGGGGAACTTACCCAGTTCAATTCTGCGTTTTTAATGATGTTTAATGTAAGATTCGTTCTGGATTCTAATATCAAGACGAAACAAAATAAAAAAAGGTTTTTCGACACAAAAATTACAGTGATGAAGTAATAACACTTCTTTCTCAAATAGTACATTAAATTATTTAATAACATGAACAAAATACGTTTGTGTTGTGAAATGAACAGAGAAAAAAACTTTTCTACAATTTATATTTCAAAGTGAAACATGTCCACAGTGGATTAACTTCATTTCGAGCATTCATTTTATATCGCAACTCAAACAAAGCTAGTCAAAGCATGTTGTATTTGGAATGCAATGAAAAAGCATGCATCTTTGTTATATTTGTGCTTATACCAAAGTAAATTTGTGTTTAAACATATTGAAACGTTTGCGTAACAAATAAATAAAGGTAGAAGTGTACCATATAAAAAAATAGTGTTCCGTTTATTTTAAACTTGAGTTTATCAACCAATGTTTTTCGATTGGTATCTAGTTTGTAATTCATATTTAATTTCATTGTTATCATAAAAACCATTGCTTTTATACCATTGATTTTCGATCGGTTTCAGTATTTTTTTATGGATATTTGTTTTTACATTATCCAATTTGGGTTGTAGAGAGAGAGCCATTACGTTGAAAATTGTATTTTCTTAATCCTACTACTGTAATATATTTTAAATTTTTTCATTAGAATCCCATAACTTGAATTCAGACAGGAGTATAGATACGAGGTGTTGGTGTAGATGAAAATGTTTTATTAATTGAGAAACATCGTTTGTAAATCTGAAAAAGTTAAACTGGATTCCATTTAATATATCAAATTTGTTTGAAATGAAAAATGTTAAAATTAACGTGGTTAGGGTTTACGTACTAAATCAATTTCACAATGTCAAATTCAATAAAACGTAGATTTGGAAATGAGCAATAGCTGAATGATAATTAATATTGAACGCGAAAGTTCATCGGAGCGATTCAAACTAACGCCATTACTAGTTGCCATAGATACGGCAGGTATAATTATTTTACAAGTTTCAATAGGATGAGAGTGTATTTATTTGCAAAAAATACTGATACAGCAGTATAACACACAAATTTCATTTTTTTTATTATTAATGTTTGTTGTAATGATATTAAATGAATGAAATGTCTCCTAACCACAGAATTAATCGTTACTGGTCTCGCATATTACGTAATCACATTTAACTAATGTTTATTACACACTGAAAGTTGATAATTGTTAAGCATTTAACGGTTAGATGAGAAGGCTTGCTTATCAAACAAACCGTACTCAGAATGTAATACAATATTTCGTAGAATTTGAATTTTGATTGTATTTGTGGATTCTATCTCTAATTCCATTTGTGCAGTGTTGATACATGGTGACGTCAATCAGAAATATAAGCTACAGCAAGGATTTAGCTATTCCCGGTGATAATGATATTTTTAATAAAAAAATGAGTTTTGTTCGCTACCACGTGTCATGTAGTATTTTCCATTCAAATTAGATACAGTGCCATAGCGTTCTACTATAGTATCACTAACATTACTTGGCTACCGCGGAATTTGGAACTAGAATTGTCTTTCTAGAATAAATTTCTCCAATTGACATTTTACGAAAAATAAATATCTTGTGTACTTTTAATAACCGTCACTAAAATATCAGTTTTGGAATTTATTATAATTTCAGTTCTGGTTGAGTATGGCAACATTCTTAACGCGACTGTGGCACTCTCACTAGTGGCCAAGTTAAATTGGTACATCGATACACACATTTATTGTTGCTAATACTATCTCCATGTATATAAATTATACAATTATCTATAATTATATATTTCTGACATCTAAAATAAAAAAGAATATACTCGATGAAGATTGGCATAAAACTGTTGTGCATAGTTTGTACTCAAATAAAAATGCAATCAAAGTTTCATATTGACTGAAAGGCTTACGGGATTTAATTTCAAAATTTAGGCAAACAAAATGTGAAGTCTAAATCAGCTGCAACTGTAGTTGTATTTGATTAAATGCTTTATTCTGAAAAGCATTTGATCAATTATTTACAACAACTATTTAAAAACAAATTATAAATATTAGATTTTTTACAGAATTTGCGTCATAATTTACAAGACAAATTCTTTCGTTGGATGGTTGATTACAAAATTCAATTATCTTAATGGATAAAAAAAACGTGTTTGCAGCGTGATATAGAAGATAAAAGGTGAAATAAAACTGATGAAAATTTAACCGCATACCGCTCATTTTTCTATAATCACCTCACACGAGGTTGTGACTCGAATAATTTTAGAGAATACCCCTGTAGAACAAAAATAAAGAGAACTTCGCTGCCTTTGTCTTCGCTTCCTATAGCACGAATCAATAGAAATTTCAGTCAATGTGATACCAGATTTGTGATATGTATGATATTTTAGTATCTGAACATTATAAAATGGATGAATATATATTTTCATTTGATTGGTAAGCTCTTGGATTGTTCATGGAAGTTTTATAGCTTTTCTTTAACTATTGTTTTAATGTTAATCCATATAAATTTATCTCACTAATAATTGATTAACTATGTTGTGTTTTAAAATATTAAATTAATTAAAATACCTAATGCAATGAAATTTAATGAAAAGATGCGACTTATCGGCGGGAAGTGGAGGAATCACAAAATATGGGAAAATGGAAAGCTCAGCGGAGAACTAGGATTAAGTTATCACAGGGAAGTGGATAAGGTTTGCCAATCTCGGTACACTTTATTTTGTTCTGTACGGAGAAATATATGTGGTAATTAAATTTTGGGCGCCAGGCGTGAAGATACACCCCAAATGAAAGATAATAATAATAATTAAAATACGGTTACCGTTAAAAACACATTTAATTAGAGATGCGGAAACCGTAGATGCACAGAATTTACATTATGAACAAATAAAACAGAAATTATACGAAGAAACAATATTTATGAACAGATGGTTACACTAAAACAGAAAAACTATTATAATATATAAATATATATCTACGACCTTGGATGATAAACCATCTCGGCGGCGAACTCGGCTGTCCGAGCCCAATCTCCAGCGCGTTACCGGCACGTCTTACTCGTTCCACATCCTGGTGCGTAAGCCAGTTTTAACGCAATTCTTGGCGAGGCTTCCCCTTCGTCTCCTACCAACGACGCAGCGAGGTGCGTATCGCCGATAGGTGACGATTGTAATGTTGCGACGAAATCGTAACAACTAGTAAAATATAGCGACAAATACTTTTTATCCGCTAGCACGGCTAAACGATCATATTCTACTTTACTTTGCGAATGAGCTGCTATCAATTGTTGATTGCTATTTTTATTGTAGTGTATCTACTAAATAATTCGTATAATAGATTACACAAGTATTTAATCGATGCTTATAGACGTAGAAATATACATAGAGTGACACTTTATATAAAGTAACGGAAATACCTATATTCTGAGTTATAAAAGGTCAGTTTAAGCATACTTTTTTAATGATAGCTTTGGTTGACAATAAAGATATGAGTCGTAGAAATACGAACAATTATGTTAAAAAAAAAATAAGGTTCAATGAACTGTAAAAATTGTACTATCAACCCGTTAGGGTAAAAGAAATACATAAAATACTATTATTATTTTGCGTAAGTTATGTTTAGTCATGAAAATAACAAAGAATATTAAGTTAAGTGGTATTGACATCTAAAGACAAATTCAATACAGAAAAAGTTCAATAATGTATCAACTGAATTTTTAATAAAAACATATATATTCAATCCTAATATGTAGTATAAATATGGACTATCAACGGAACAAATCTCAACAGAAACTGATCCACGACAACTGCTTGTTATTCAACAGTCTCTTTGGATAGAGTAGGAATAAAAAGATAAGGCTTATAGGTGGACTAGAAATTAGACAATCACGGTTGCTATGCCCCGTTTTGTTGAGCATCGAAACATGAGTTTTTTTTAGATCTAGGGGGTTGCATTGAGTAGATAGTATTTTTATCAATGTACTGTCTCATCAAGAAGAGAAAGTTTGCCAAATTCAAGTGACTTCCAAAACTCATTGATTGAATGTGTGATGATTAAGATAGATTTACTTTGATAAAGGATTTATAGTATGTCAAATTTTATAGCTTACAGATTTGCTTAGATCATATTCACTTTCATAAAAATAGTTTTCACTTATAACAAATAAATTTCACAAAAAACAAAATTCTTTCACTAAAAATAAAGTGATCCCACATAATATATTACACTTACAAAAAAATATTTTCACATAGATAAAATAGTTTTCACTCACTTTGAAATCGATAGTTGCACGAAGCTGTAATTAAATGTCACTTAATTATTCTTCTACCCTATATTAGGCCGCCTATATTGTCTTTGATGCACGCATTAGAATAGATTACACAAACCAAACCAGACTAACTCTAATATAACCTACTACAACTTAATTCACTTTGTTAAAAGTATCCGTGACTAAGTGAAAACTATTAAAATCAAAGTTTGAGTGTACTAAGTTAATACTATCTAATCCAAAGTGAAAACCATCAAAATAAAAGTTCAAGTGTACCAAAGTGAATACTATCCAACACAAAGTGCAATTGTTTATAACCAGAATTTTATTTATTCAACACAATAACTATATCGGCGGTAACGGAAACATGTATTTTACAATATTGACACCAACAGCACGATATGATAGTCAAGTATGTAAACATTGAACAGTCCTCCGAGTGGATGGAAACCGTGATGAATGGCAAATTATTAACGTTCCGTCACAACTGCAAACAATAATAATTGGTATTAATCTCCTATTTGATTGAAATTAATACCTGATAGTCATTATTCAAAATATATATATAAATTAGTATAACCAATGAAAGCGTGGGCTTTCAAATGGATATATGTAAAGAATATGTATTTTCGTAGGAAAATATTATGTTTTCAAAAGAGGATTGGAGCAGATCAATTTTTGAGCTCCAGTTACGCTCCTTGCTAAGTACAGAATTTTAGTGATACATTTTTTGAAGGACAATTCTTTTTGTGATTCTTTATAATGATACTTTTTTTACTATTCCAGTTGATAGACAAACTCAATAACATTTAAGTGCTTTCTTTCATTGATAATGGAAGTGATCACGTTACATCCTTGGTACCATATTCTGAGTATTGAAAGTCTGATGAATATACCAGCTCTCAGTCAGAGAAATAAGAATAAAGCATGTGAATTAAACTAATCTACATGGTTTACAGAAAAAAGTAAAAAGGAACGTGAAAACGATGAAAAATTTCTCACCAAAAAAAATGATTCCTTGAATTTAAAATAAAAAGAATGCAAAACTTAAAAAACATTCTATGAAAATCTTTCGCATGAATATCTTTTGAAATTCGTATTTTGTTATCAAAATCTCTTGTAATACTTAATTTTTAATTTAATTTTAATAGTAATAATATACGGTTTTAATCTGTTAAATAAAATTTAGCAAGACATTTTGATAACTCCTTTGAACAAAATACATCCCAACAAACAATTTTGCTAACCCCCAAAATCGTCCATAAACAATAAATTAATGATATTGTGAGTAATTTACAATACAATTATGACCGTTTTTATAAAATATATGATTTGCTTTTTGAAATCTTCTCAATAAGTTAAAAATAACCAAATAATCTGTTTTAACACTCTCCTGTAAAATTGTCAAGAGCAGAGTTAGCAACTTTGCTTTAAGCCATTGAAATGGAATATCATCAGTGTCGAATATAATTGAAGTCGAAAACTCAGCTGTGAGAATAGTTAGAGATATGGAACACGATGGAGAGTGTTTAATATCATGTTTAAACCATAACCAGTCAAACAATCTTCACTGTGCATCAAAGTTGTTTGATTGAAAATTATTGTCAAACTTGTGAACTTTTGAACGCCGGACATACTTCTCGTAAAGTACCGTTCTGTTTGTAGTTTGGCATTTCCTTCTATTTGTTTTATTATTTTTATTGTATCGCCAACTTAAAATATTTTTGTAGCAGTTAACTTTTTGCAGAACAGTTTAAAGGTCAATTTCACTTATTGGTGGTTGAAGCTTTTTCTATTTGGAATTGGATGAGAAGCACTCATTGGAAGTGATGATAGGTGAGTGCAAAGTTTATTTTAATTACGGGCCCTATGGATTACAATACCATACGAATATAAATGAATCCATATAACGGTATTTTATAATAAATGCTAGTATTGAAAAAAGCAATACCACTTTTGTAAAATACATAAAAATAAACATTAAAAACCGGCCAACTGGTAACTCTATACGTATGAATAAATAAATATTTCGATATAATATATTTTTTATTATAAGATTAAAAACAGTTCTTTATAAAATATCTTCAATTTATTGGTTTCTTCGAATTAAAATTTGACTTTTGAAAGGATAGTTTCTGTCAATCTAGTTTCAATCAACATGTAAATATTATAAGTTTGATTGCAGACAAAATGGCATCGGTTAATTGTAATGTAATATTGAAAAACCGGTATTTCGATATTGACAAAACAAACGAAATATCGTGATTTTTATTTCTAAAACAGGGGTATTGCGATCCCTATACGCTCCATATTAGCGTTGGTAGAGAACCACATTTTAACTCTCGCCGGCTTTCCCTGTATTCCCTGTGTTCCCATTAAATGAACACGCTTTTTACAGTTCACTGGAAAGGAATACAAATTACGACGCTCATTTTATGACACATTAAAATTTCATTTACTAGAAAACGTTTCATAAGTATTTTACATTGTGTAGATTGGTGGTATTTTTTCTTCTCTGAAATGTATGATACAATATTAATTGTTATTTCACTTATCAATTAATAATTATTATTGTTCACAAAATTTTAGTGTTTCTTTAAAACCGTATCTCTAATATGAGGTATTTCCTCGTATTCGAGCATCGTGAGCACTCTCGAAGAATCATTTAATACAATATCAAATTTAGAATTTGTTTCCTGGTTTCACAACTTCTGCCAAAGCTTGCTTGTTGTCTTAAGATTTGACAGATACCGTAAATGTCACAAACGTTGGTGTTTTATATGAACCATTTTTACTTGAATCAGAAAAGTAAATTTAAGCCATTTACCTGTATTGCATATTATGAAGTACATCCGTATGCGATAAATATTGAATTATTCGTGATCTGTTGTATTTTTTTGTCTAAATATATGAGCGAAGGATTTTTATTTTGACCATGATTATGTTAGTGACAACATTTATTGTAGGCTTCCATATTATATAGTTATATATTTTTGTAAAATTTTAAGAAATTGAAATCACGTATTCTCACACATTTAAAAAATCGTACTAATATGTGTACATATATACATAATTATTAGTTTATTTTATTGTCACATAATGTACTGAGTCCCAAAGATTTTTGGCAATACATGAATCGTTTGTTTTGAAACACAACGAATATTCGCTGAGTAAACAATACAATCATTAACCGATTGGACTCTAGAGAGAGAGAGAGCTCCTTTGAGAGCTTAACAATGCTTTGATAACACTGCATGGCTACTAATCTAATCAGTAATCAATTCTTCAACTTGCAATATGTTCAGGCTATTTTTTGAAAACTTTATTTCTGTATATATCTCCATAATATTGTTATTTCAATAATATTATTTTTCGTTTTATTAACGTTCCATTCCATAGTATATTCTTACACAAACTACGAAATAAAAATTGAATAGTCCATGTAAACGTTTGAAAACATTTTTTAAAATTCAGAATACATACAAATGTTTACTGCATTATTTCATCACATCATCTAAAATTACAAGAACGCAACTCATTTGTTTAATTTCAGATTGTAATTACCAAAAACAAATCGTGATCGCTTATTTCTTAAGCATTGTCGAATTTAATGTAAACAATCTTTAAAATTATCTATGCGATATGAATTGATTATAAATTCCTGATACTCCAGAGTATTGAACGCCATAAAAATGTCAAGAGCATTTGGGAGGTGTAATTCAAACAAAAAAATCTTACAGGTGAGAAGTCTCGCCATTCGTATTAACGATAATTGACCTTTTGAAAAATCTCTTGATCCTAATTATTCAATAATGAATAATAGAAATACTGAATTTGTATAAATTGTTACGATGGTTCTTATAGAAGTGAAGCATGCGTCTTGATTTTTACAATTAAAATCAAGAATTTTAAAATGTTATTGTTGAAAAGCAATTTATACAAAATAGCTGAAAAACTCGTGGCAAATATATTTTTCCGCTATCTTGTGTCGATTAAACATCGTGTGAAATGTATTATTAAAGACTGAAACAAATATTTTTTAAATTTTTTCTTGATACAGTAATTCAAATAATTAAAATATATATATTTTAACTGAAAATAAAATGAAATTCATATTATATTCACAATGAATTATATGTCAAGCTTCGTGTCTAAGATATTTGATGCTATATTCGTACAAAAAGAAACTTTTTTTGTACCGTGTAGGGAAAAGAAGTTTGCGTGTTGGGTAAGAAAAAAATGACATTGTAACGCTTAGTGAAAAACTAAAGGGTACATTTTTATGGTTTCGTCACGGAAACGGTTTCTCTCATTTTATTAAAAGAAACATTTTGTCATATCCAAAATACGTGAGTATTTGGATTTCCTGAAATACATAGCGAGTTTATTTAATACCACTCGTCCATATTGAGGTGGGAGTAGAAAATTGTATTACTTTTCCGAAATATTTGCCCTGTGCTATTTTCAAACTTGATATTTACAGAGTATTTCAGTAAATCGACTATACCTGAACTGCATTTTCATACCATCATATGCTTTTGTTCGCTTGAAAAATACTAGGTCTGGGAAATTGAAAGACACGATTTTAAAATAAACCCCTTTTGTTAAAAAATCCAAGGTTGGTTTTTAATTTTTTTTTACAATTAAAGAAAGAACTGAATTATAATTAATATCTTGTAGATATTTATTTTCTAGACTGAAAAAAAAATGAATCAAACGTGATTATGCAACGAATTGTTTTATATGGTTATAGGGAATTGAGCTTGGTGGAAAGTAAGAAAACGCTTTTCAAATTTAAAAAAAAAACTAATTTCTAGAAAAAATCCTCGAATCAATTAAAAAAAGCCAATGGTGTACGTACAACCAAAGTGCTACTCGATTAATTTCCATTATATTTAATCTATTATCAAATAGGATGAGGACATTGTTAGATTAAAAGGCGTATGAATGAGAGCTAAATCTTACTGGCTGGTTAGAGAAAACTTGAACTAGAGGCACCGGCAACACGGTTGAAATGGTCGAAATAAAAAATTTGAATAATTTTTTTTAGAAAAACAGCTGCCTTTTAAGCAAAAAACATTTGAAATCGACAAGTTTACTTGAGCATCTTGTTCGAAATCTATTTCGGGAAATAAAAAAATATTTGAATAATATAATTAAAGAACGGAAATGATTAATTATTGTAACCATGAAATTAAATTTGGTTGTTTAAAATACATTTACCAATAAAACAATGAACTCCAAAAACTCAAATACATAAAATAGTTGAATTAAAAGTAAATAATTATTCAATAATGTATTTTGAACAACAACGCTTTCCATCACATTTAAAATTTTTAACGATAGCTGTACAAAAAGGTTTCTAGGAAAAATATTCACAAGTTTTTTTTTTGTCTAAAAATAACAAAAGTGTAATTAAACGTGGCAAACTTTAAAAGCAACGCTGTCAGAGGGTGTGTGGGTTTTTTCAATTACAGTGAGATAATAGCTAAGCTTTTATAAAAGCACTTGCCTAGTGGTGGCCGAGTCGCAAGTGAGGTGAATTGGTGCCGGTTCGCCCAGGCATGTCGGCTGTGGCGCTTCACTAGTTTTCAACACACTGCCAAATTGCCAATGTGTGGAAAGGAAAAAAAAACTTTGTGTTTTGTCGGATTCCGCATGAAAAGCTACGTCATTTATGCATGTCAATATTTACCAATATATAATGGAACTCTAGTAAAAAAGCATTACTTTCTGTCAATATTAATATTAAAATATAAGTATCTGTAGAATTAGTTTGTTGTGTGAAATACATCAAATATGAACATTTTTGATTGAAGAACTATAATTTTGACATCAAAGTGGTCATAAAGATTTATGTTGATCTTTATTAGTGAAAAATAATAGAATATTACCATTCTTATATTGAATATAAAATCTAATTGAATAAGTAATTCAATATTGATTTAAAACGTAGATTTACGTGTTGTCCAATATATGCTAGATGTAAACAAAGCAACCGAAATTGTATGTGCTTTTTTTATTCGTATATTATTGAAAGAAAGAGGCACCCACTATTTTTTTCCAAAATGTTGAATGTGGATATAGAATATTTAACACGTTAAAACGACGGCTATGTTATAATTAACAGAATTTTCATTTGAAATAAAAATTGTCTAGTAGCCAGAAAAAAACTGATTAAAATACGATTTTAAGTTAATTAGTAATACACGCTCTAGTATTGATTATTATCCTAACTGATTAGTAATCACCTTAGAATCACTAGGCATTTTAATTCTTATTTCATTAATTTTTATCCTAAGGAATGGGTGTTCTGCACGTTATTTGATAATTTAAATGAGAATTAGAGTAACATATTATCTAATACAACTAGTAGTGGTCCTATAATCGATCCATTGTCATCTTCTCTGAAAAAGAGATTGGCGTAATTGTGACATTGTGCAAGATTGTTGAACAATTTCTAGTCCAATTTCTCTTTTTTAAGATTACGTAATATAAAAAATAACGGTAAGATGTATCTTAATCACATGAGTTTCATTTGGTTAGTTAGTTATTACTGTAAAATATTAAAAGAAATATTTTATTTGAGTTCTTGATATGGGCTTCGGTTGAATCGTTAAATAATGTTTCCAATACTGTGATTTTCTAACTGGGTTCAATACTGTGGAATAAAACGTGATAGGGGAAGCTAGACAGACAAACTAGGTAGAATGCAATGACGGGTCAGATTTATTTTTAGACTACGGCATCAGGTGACTCGACTGCAAGAGTGAATGTAAAAGGTTAAATGTCCAAAATACACCTATCAATAACGCTGAGCTACAAAACGGATCGAGCTATACTGTCTGAAGATAATGAATGTTATTAACAAATAACTTAATAAAAATATGACGGACTATTAAAATATAATATTCATTGTTTGCGTGAATCAATTAACACAGTAAAGTAAACATAGAGTTTTTTAGTTCATGTATAAATAAATGTGTTTTGAAAATCAATAATATTTGTAAATAATATCACTAAAATAGAACTTAATACATCATTAATATGTAGTTAAAGCAAATATCTAATTGAATCCACCACGGCCAATCGATTTGATTTCTGCCAATTTGTACCAACGTCTTTTAGTTTCGCCGATCAAATTCTGTGGATAGTATCCGACGGTTGTTCAGAACGCCGGAATCCCACTGGTCGTCAGAAGGCACGCAGGGTTGAGGCTCTCTAGCGGTCTCATATTTTAATATAATATACTCATAGCTTAATCTACGAAATTTAGTCCTGAATGTTAATACGTATTTAAATTATGTGTGGCATTTAATTTACCTACATAAATGGCTTAAAAGTATGTAAATTGTGTGGTTAATTTATTGATTGGCAGAAAGGGAAGTAATAGCAAAAGTATACGCCAACAATTTCATAATGATTCCACTGTATTAAATAACATACCATAATTGTTTTACATAAAATCTAAAAGAAAACATAGTTCTTTTCTGTCAGTAGTGTAATGGTTTTCTTCCATTTATTAATTGGTTAACCAATTCGTTGACATTTTTATTTATTTTGACATTGAAAAAACTACTGAGAATTGAAAACATATTTTTTAGTTATTTTTTTAGTTTTCTGGCGTTAGTATACTATGTTTTTCATTCGATGTTTATTTTCAAACTAAATACTCTTCAATACTGGATACAATAACATTTGTAAATCAATTTTATAAAACGTGTTCATGACCATGTATATTCATTTTTATATGTTGTAAGAATGCGTTGTATTAGATAATTCATACTAATATATTCAGTAATAAATAAACGAATTTACAACAAATATTGTAAGCGTAGAAAAATGCGACAGCTTTTACTTTTATAGCACGCCTGGTTAGAAAATCTTTCGTTCTTTTATCTTCGTTACAAAACATAAATGACACCCTAGTGACATTGATAAAACAAAAAAGGCAATTTGAGTAGAAAAGTTTTCTAGGCTGTTCAGTTTTAACGGTGTTTACTTCGACCCCTTTAATGAAATTATTACAAGCCATGGGACAATTCTACCCCTCGGGAAAAATAAAACTTAACTTTAGAATAGATTAAATATCAAAAAAAGTCATAAATGAATTATTTATAATAAAAAATATAGCATTGAATAAGTAAAATTTTTAGTATGATTTGAGAGACACAAAACCTTTTCTCAAGTAGGACACAAAATTTAATTACCTGCGCAACGTTTATTGATCACTCGTTGACAAAAATACTTGTAACTTTAGACATGGTAATACCTTAGGTCGTGGTACATTAACCACATCTTATTGACGATGGCTCTGTTTACACAGAAAACTAAGTAGTTGCACTATATATTCGATAATATTCATGATGAAGGATGATAATTCTCAATTATTGACCTTGGTTTCGCAACTGATGAACTCAAAGTGACAGTTAGTAATTTTATAAGTATTACAGAGGAACGCGTTGTATTTGATGAAGAAGTTTTAATTTGATATACGAATTATTTTTTAGCATTTACAGTGAATACCAAAATCCCGGGATTGATAATTAGATAATTCCGAGATTATTGAATTAAATAATTGACTCGGACCCCGTGATTGGAAGCCCTACTAGTTCTAAGTAGTTCTAAAATTACTTATAAATTGAATTCGGTTTGTTTGTTGTTTCGAAACATGATAAATTATATCATAGTTTTAGTGGTAGCTCTGTAGAAATTATTTTTGAATATAAAATTAATGTTGATGACTTCGCTATTGCACTAGCTGTGTAACTAAGAGTGACACATGTTCCCCCTATTTGAGAAACATATTCAGACTTTTATTATGGTACGGTATTTAGTTTTGGCGTAGACATCACGTCGAAACAGATTTCAATAATTCTTTACAATTCATTATATAACAAAATATGAGAAATTTGCATTAAGATTTTTTCATTTACTGTACGTAGAGGGGTAGAATTTATTATTTTTAATTCAAATATTGAAAGACTTGTAAAATTCAAGAGATATTTTCAATTAATAAAACATTTTTAGGACTATTGACTGTTTTTGTGAACGTAATTTCTCATTGAGGTGTCCAATAAAAAAAAGTTCTATTTCGTATCATTGTTTTCATTTTTAAAGAATGCTGATAAAATATTTTATATTCGAAATTCATAAAACTTTTTTTAATTCATTGCAAATCCAGGCATAAAAAATATGGAAATATGAACAGGAAAATTAAATAATAATATTTAAGCTCCACAGCGTTGGTATACAATTCGTTTATGAAAATTTATTAACCTCCCCGGAAATGGTCTGAATTGGTGTTCTGCAAGCGGAAATTTGAATATTTGAAAATATATCATTCCCGTTTTGCGTAGAATTTTTGTTGACTTATCGTAATGTGAATATTATTTTATTTATGGAAGTTTCAGTAAATACTCTGACGTGGAATCGTGTTTATAAAAATGTATTTAATAACATAATTTTAATTTATTTAGATGAATGGTAGTAATATTTAAAAAAAAACTAAATGGAATAAAAATCAATAATTCTTACTTAAACAAACTATTCTTAATGTTTCGGACTATATTAATTGTTTTTTACATAAACATAAAATGTATTTAGATGGAAAGCTTTAATAAGTTTTACTGATTTCTTAAATATACTTTTCTATGAAACCTTCAGAAGGTTTCTCAATTTTTGATTGAATTATCTATCACTCTGTACTCGGTAAAACTTCACTATAATAAGATAATAATGTAAATATATTTAAACTCAATTAAATTATGAAATATCATGGTACATATTGCTATTTAATATGGTAAAAAAGTGTTTAGTTGTAAAAGGCTTGTGTAATGTAAATATTTCGGCAACACGCCAATGTCAGCATAATTCATTACTATGTTTACCTTTATCGGGTCCGTGGTGCAATGGTTGACGTCATTGGCTTCGATTGCGGATGTGTCGGTGTCAAATCCCAGTACGGACAGTTTCAAGAATTAATATTTCAATAGATTTATAGATTTCTGTTTGTAGCTATAAAAATGGGGCTTAGCGAGAGCGATAAGTTAACAACTAGTCCTGTCCTAACTCTATTATTCTATCCATAATCTCATTGAAAAAGAGCGGTTGAGCAACTGAGTAACAAGCTGAGTTAGAAGTACATATGCTCCACATTAGAAGCTGACTTGGTTTATAAAAAGATAATGTTTACCTATTTATAACGAAGTGCTACTAATGCCAATTCAATCAGCATTGCTTTTTTTGTCATTTAACATCAAATTGATTCTACAAACTTTGAAAAACTATACTGGAATATTTGAATTTTTTTCCATTAATAAGACGTTCCTTTACCATATAATACATATATCTTATATTTAATTTAGTCGGTGTTTATAATTAAAATATTTTCATTATTAGTAGAATTGTATTGAAAATGTTTTTACATCTCAAGCGCGATTGTATGTTGTATTTTAATCAAGGAACTGGCATTTATTATGTTTACGAACCACTATGTCAACTTGAAATACACAATGACGTATTAATCTAATGCCTGAAAAAAGCGCATTAGCAAAAACTTTGACAACGGTGTGGTTAATATAGCATACATACTCTAAGTGAACCCATTTAGTTATCTCTCTTTGAAATATCACTAGATTTCTAGGCAAACTTGTGAAATATGATTCATAGCACAGCGCTATGTGTGGATCAAAAAAGATAATTTTAATAGTGAATTTGTAGCTTTCTGGTAAGCTACGTGTGGGGTATGTTTTGCCTTGGGCGTCGCTTGGACGTTATCTATATACCGGGGTAAAATGTAATGAATATTCCGTACCAGCATCGAATCGGATATTTCCGCTGCCATAATATAATCTAGAAGCTGAAAAATAGATTTTTGCAAAAACGTCTTCAAAACACCAAGACCATGTAAAATAATTTTATTATTTGCTGTGAATACAATAAAAATCTTTCGCGTGTTTGATTGATTATAAGTAACAATTTCCTTTCGTAGAATTATATGATATAACTATTTAATTGAGTTCTTAATTATTATAACTTAATTGCTGTTTTCGTTACAATTTATTTGCGAATACACGATTGTTTGGGTCAACTGTTACCAATTAGTTAGTTAGACAAAACATTCTCTCAAAATTAATTCATTGAACATTGGATCAGAATCCATCATGTTTAAATAATTTTCACTTTATTAAATATTTGCATAAAACTATTGTTTCAATGTTTCGCAATACATTTTTTGTAACCATTTTTTGTTCTAGGTAATTAATTACTTTACTATAGTAAAGAGACTTTTTTTAAGAAAGCTAGGCATAAACTGCGGAACCTTTATCACTGAGTAGTTAAAAGCGTTACTCTTACACTATATTATTATATAGGGGGCGGCATTTTCGAAGATGAATAGAAAATTTTGACTATAAAAAATATATTTTTTTATATTGACATAATCAATGCAAATTATATTCCATTCATCATGTTTTCTTCTGTCTAATTTGTGACAAGCTGACAAAATATTCTTTTTTAGGGGCGGTAAATTATGTAGGTAATAAACAAATAAGAATTGTTATGCCTTGCGATTTGCTGACAAAAATTATTTCTTTTCTGAAAGATCTAATAATAATCTGAAACCTCAATGTCGCAAATATTGAATTCTTTTAATTTATTTTCTCACAATTGTGCTACTAGCTGTGAAAGAAGTTTTTCGCAAACGAAATGAATAAAAAAACAATTTGATATCAACCATGAGCGAGTGCAAATAAAAAAGTATTTTCAATGGCATACCAACTGGCAGATAAAATAGATATTGATAATGTTGCTGGCGATTTTGCTAAGAGCAAAGCGAGGAAAAATAAATTTGTTATATATTAAAAAAAAATTTTTTAGTAAAATCTACTGAATATCTTGTTCTAAATCAATTCAGAATTTTAATTCGTTTTTACGTAGAATATATACCTATTACTGTATTGTACATAAATAATTTTATATTTACATATTAGTAATTAATATAAAATCTTTTCCGTCTTAGTGTTAATAAAAAAGATTAGGTAATTTTAAAAACAGCTTTAACCAAACACTATTGTCAATATAAAATCAACATTTTTGATTTTAACAATCAAATTTGCCAGGATTGTAAAAATGTAGTATGTTTTTCAAGAAATTTTATTTATCCATCAAAAAAATTTGATGAATTCTGTTGAGTAATTTGTATTGTACCAATTAATAATTTTCGTAATATTTAAGTGAATTAACAATAAATTAATTTGGATGTAGAAACTCTTGTTATTTAAATGTAGAAAAAGGGCTTCTAAATCTTTTCATTTAGCTGTAAAAATTGAAAGTAAAAAATATTCACAACATTTTAATATTATGATAAATGTAAGACTCAGGACGAATTATTATTCAAAGAAATTATTTATGGGTCAAAAACGTTTTTCGTGACACGCGTTTAATATTCATTGCTAGAAATAAAATGGCAACGAAAAAATCAGAACTTCGATGAAAACATTATTAATTACGTTTTATCATTCAAGTTTGATGTCAAATAATTTATTCGATTAATTATGGACAAGTCTAAAGCGGGGTTTTGAATATTTGATCAAATTCCTAATCCGAGAGAAGTTGACTTAGCAGGAAGGATGAAAGAGATACAACCAATTAAAATTTAAAACTTCTTCTTGCTCTTTAAGATAGTAGCACCAAATGCTAAATGTTAATTATTTATTACTCGTCTTATAAATGTCTTTTTAATTTAAAATTAATGAAATAAGTAAATGTTAGTGCTTCATAATATTTACAAACCAATTTTATTTTATGGTTATATCAATGAATTTCAATTTCTTTTTTAAATTGTTGATTTTTTGCTAGTATCAATATTTTTATTATATTATAAAATAACTTATTTATTAATCATTTTGTCTTGTAGATTGTTATGATTTTTAAAAATAAAAGATTATTTATTTCGAATCAGAGCAATTGCAAGCAACAAGCGGAGAATATGGATTAAGGGAAGTGAATATCACAAATTATGGAAAAATTGATAGCTCAGAGGAGAACTAGGATTAAGTTGTCACAGGGAAGTGGATAAGGTTTGCCAATCTCGGTACACTTTACGTTGTTCTGTAAGGAGAAATATATGAGGAAATATATGAGGCTCGGCCCGAGCCCGAATATCGATTGTTTCTACCCGCCCGAACCCGGCTCACGGGTTGGGCCGGGTAGAAGTCCACGGGACCGTGCAGACCTCTACTGTAAAGATTGTAAAATAAGTGATTTATTTTAATCAACTCTTCGTGTTTGTGGACTGTAGAAAGCTAATGGACTTTTTTCACACGCGTTGAACACAGTAAGGAAAAGCGAATTGGTACGCCAGTGCTATTTTTCAGCGTGTATTTTTCTGTTTTTTCAACACCGTTTTCCTTTTAGCGCTGTTTGTCCAAGTTTGCTCACTCTATTTAGAGCGCTGTTGCCATTCTAGGTTTTTCCTCTCACTTTAAATTGGTTTGCTAAGCTCTGTTTTGAATAAAAGCACGATCATTTAATTTATTCTTTGAAGAAACATTTCTAGTTACAAAGGTTTCCCTCCAATTCTGTGGTACGCATTTCAACAGTGGCAATATAAATAAATACCTTCTTCAAATGAGTTTATTGCGATGTTGTAGGACTCAAAAGGACGATTAATAAGAAAATTTTGTGAACTATACAAAATTATTTAGATTATAAATAAAACAATTTATATATTGACATTTACTTTATTCTATATAATTATTTTGTATATACATTAACGATTTTAGTAGATTTGACTGTGTGTTTTTTAGTATATTAAAGACAGTTCGTCAAATAATATTACCTCATCAATAAGTCAAAACATTGCAATATTAACTTTCCACAGTATATCGAAGATATGACGTTAATATATATATATATTTATTGTAAATACAAGTGAATGTATTGTAAATACAAGTGAATACAAAATAATCTGTTCAAAGATCAGTCAAATTTACTTTACTAATTTCACCATGTATGTGTTTCTTAATATTTATAATTCTGATATATCTTTTATCATTTAAATGTTTAAAATGTTATTTTCTCTTCTAAATTCAAAGTATTGATGATATCGTTTTCAGATTAATAACAAAAGAGCATAGCAGCGGTATGGGTCCGTTTCTGGTGCGTTTTTTACTGTGTACAATTCTGTTCCATGCATGCAAAGTATAATAATTAAGGAACCACCTGATTGAATATTATTCTAAATTAATAAATTGAATTATTATAAACAAAGTAAATAAAAAAGACACAGAATAGAAAGGGTTCGTTTCTTTAAAAAAGAAAACAAATTTATCATTACAATAACGAATAAAAGAATATATCACTAAATATTTGAAAATAGTTTATTAAAAAATCTTTTTTATTCTTGTGTAATATTATAGGTGGAACGATCTTATGTTAACTATTACACTAATCAAAGGGAAATTAGACTTCCCAAAATTAAGCGTCAAAATTGTGTTTCAGCATTTGTGGCTTTAAATAAATTATTATTTCCACAGTGAAATAAATGTTAAAGCAGCTTTATTTACCTAGGGAAACTAATTAAATCGTTCAAATACGTACTAATTCAAAATACATGAATAATTTAAGCACTGTTTTAGTTGAATATTGAGTGACCATTAAATTCAAATTATCGTATGTGGTTTAAAATTAATGATTTTTTGGACAGTTTATTAATATTTTAATTAGATTTTATTTAAACTATTGTACGGCAAAACATGAAATAAATCGTTTCTAATAATTGGTTTTAATCATGGAAAAACGCGTTACACAGAGCATGTTCTTGAAAATTATTATTTGAGAAAATAAAAACTATGTGTGCAAATGCGATACTAAGAATCGACATGTAAAATACTTATCTTCGTGCATATTATTACGTTTGTTTATTTTATTTGATTTGCCTCTGAATTTTTTATGGTAAATGTTTTTCATAATTGACTCAATTTAATTAGTTTGGATGCTACATAAATTATAACATTTTTTATTGAAGTTTTTACTGCACGATCTATATTTTTTAACACTTTCACTTAAAACATACATGTCAACGAAATCCTGCGAAAGATCTTGGCGTTTCTTGCGGTAGAATCCGGCAATCTTTAAAGTGTTAAATTAAAAACATTTTCTTCGTAATGAAGGTATTTCAACCTGATTTTCCTCGGAGAGAGTAGGGATAGGAGGATAAAGCTAAGAAAGGACTAGTTGTTAACTAATCACTCTCGCTACGCCCCGTTTTTTGGATCGGATTTGTAAGGTGGGGCGAGGGGGGGGGGGGTTGCAGACATCACAGACATCGATGCCTACGAACAGAAATCCAATCGACTCAAAAATTAATTAATGAAACTGCCCGTATCGGTTTTAACTCGATAAATCCGTACCCAAAGCCAAAGACGTTGACCACTACATCACAAACCCAATATGTAAACACTAAATATAAATTGCCAAGTTATCAACGCTTTTAAGCGTTTTCCTTCACGATCGCGTGGTCTAGGATTTAAATCTCTGAACTCACTTTTACACTCAATCCATTTAAAGATTTTTTCATTCCCTTCCACATATCTGGCTCTGGACATGGGACGTAGAGAGAGCAACTAGATAACTACTAATCATTATATTCTTGCGATATGAGATGCTCCATTAGAAGTTGATATAAAATAATATATATAACGTCATTAATGATGTGGAATATTCATTTTTTAAATGCTGCCTTTATTATTCTATTTGATTTCACTCTAGATTTAATAAAATGGTCGATTAAGTATTGTTTAAGTGGTAAACATATATTTTTTCTACAAATCATTAAATTTCTCAGGTGATATTTAGCTTGTGTTGTTTTGATGGCATAAACGTGTGAATTTTTCAGTTAGAACAACACGTGGCTTTTAGTAATGCCAGAGAGGAAGCAAAACAGACTTTACGTATTTATTATAGGCAAGAGATACCCATGAGACATTTAGAACGGCGAACTAATGGACTCTAATGGCCTGAGTATAGGCAGTTGGGACCATAGGGGGAAGGTAGACAAAGCAGGTGGTAAGAATGTTTCACGCATAATCGCTTGGTATTAGTCAATTAGTGCCCCAAATTACGATGTATTTGTTTAATGGAAGTGTATACTCAAGTCTAATATTGTTTTTGTGAGAATTAACAAACGGGTTAAAGTAATTGAAAGCAAACGTGAACTTTATGACACACATGAAAAACGTACATTAATGAATACTTTTGTCGGCATGCTGAAGTGTTTTTACCTAATTTGTCGAGTTATTTACCTGAAGCTTTAGGGTCGTTTAAAAACGTTCCAAATTTGACTTACACTGTTTATTAGTTTAACGGATTATGGAAAAAAATGTTCTTTCCCTTATCATCTCAGAATATCTCACGGAGTAAAATGGGATACTATTTTATAAAAAAATAAATACAGTAAAGCCTCTGTGTAACGAAAGGTAAATGATAACACTGATAAAATTTTCTGCGCATGATTAGCACGTGACCACACAAATGCAACGGTTATAACGCGTGACGGCTGATGATTTAAGGTGAGCTAAGGGAGCTAAATAAAAAATATTTAATAAACAAAATAACGCATTTGGAAAACCTGATTTATTATATAACAGACTTTCAGCTTTATTTGAAATTCCCTCGCGAGCAGTTATAGCGACGTTTTACTGTATTTTTTTAAAACCATATCCGCTCCCTATTCGGAGCATATGGCCATCATGCGGCTCCTCCAAGCTTCTCTGTCCCCCGCCAGTCTTCTCTCTTCCTCCCAGGTCATCCCAGCGTCCCGTAGCTCCGTCGAATACATCCTATGGATGGTCGTCAGCGGCTTTCCAGGGCGACGGAATCCATCTGGTTGGCAGAAGAGACAGGCAGGATTCAGGCTCCCCTGGGGCATCCGCAGCACGTGTCCAAGCCAGGTCCATCGTCGCTTTTTTATTTTGAACGTAATAGGAGGCTGGTCCGTCCGCTCTCTTACCTCCGAGTTCCTGACAAAATCAAACCACCGTACCCCTAGTATTCGCCGCAAACATATGTTTTCAAAGTACAGTATACGGTTACCCTGTGCCTCGGTGAGGTGCCATGACTCGCAACCATACCATTTACTGTTTAGTTGGTTTAATCGTAAATTATAAATGTTGAATATGTTTTGTAGGAAAAAATAAGATGTGTTTGATTATGTTTAATTAAATATAATTAAATAATATATTGATATATCAGTTTAGTGGCTACAAATAAAGTTAAATTGTACGAGTGTATAATTTATATGCCTGATTTATAAATAAGGAAGTTCTAACAAAAAAAAACAGTATTTTAGTTTAAGTAATCGTTCGTGAAGGACATTTTAAAAGACTTAATTATAAAAATCAAATTCTTAGTGGCAATGTATATCGATGGCCTAGTTCCATAGTGATACAACTAGACATTGAGTAGTTTTGAGATATGGTTGATCGAAGTTTTGACCCATCTAAACTGACGAGTAAAAAAAAGGGATGACTTATTATTTGTATTACTTTTTTGAATCAAATAGGTAGTCAATAGTTTATAGTTTTAGGATTAAAGATTGTTTTTTTATGGTTCACCACGATTCACAAATATATATTTCCAAAATATGATATTTCGATATGTATGGAACTGAGAAATTAATTATTTTGCTGAATTCTATATGCAAATATCTGCCTTTTAAAGGAAAACCTGTTCATTTTACAGGCTCTACTTTTGTGGAACTGTAGAAGTGTGGTGTTCGAATATAATGGCTAAGTTAACTCAAAACATAAAATTTTTGACATAATCCTATGGAACTACTCCATCGATATGTAGATGATTTTATTATTTTATAAACTGTTTCATATCGTAAGGCTGCGTTAAAAAATGTCGATTAATTGATATTATGAATGCATTTCACGTTAAAGTTGACAACTGTCAATTCTTGGTGGAAGGGTATTATATTTTGAGAAATAGAACACAATTTATTTTGTAGTACTTTCAAATTTCTGTAATGATCAAAACCACTTATGCTCGTATTGTTTAATTCCAATTGTGTTTGATTTAAAAAAAATGTATTTTATAAAAATTATGTTTCTCAATTTGAGATAAATTGTTTTAAGATGATACATATGTTAATTCGTGTTTGTCTCATTAAGATAGTGTATGAGTGTTTTATTTTAATTTAATATATCGACTGAGAATGCTTGATGGAATTTTAATATCAATATCGCGTTCATTCGTCTACTCAAATGCCTGAATATACCGAAGACAAAATATGGGTTTGAACTATTTTAATATGAATGTTTTGTTTATTTAATGATATAAAAACTTTCATTCCCAAAGTCTACAATTAATGATCTACAAGACTACACCTTTCCTACCCATAAACTAAACTATCAAAAATAAAGTACATCCAACAAGTAAATATGTTTTAACTAAACTTTTTGGTCTCTCAGCAGGTAAATTTTAAACCCCAAGGTGGTAGTAGATAATATTCAACAGAAAGCCTATGAGAGGTGTTATAAGGCCCCGAGCAAACTTTCGTTAGAGGCACCCGCGTCTCGCAAAAACTTTGTATAACGGAGGAATATGCAATGAATTCCATTATTTGTTACGTCTATGTAGACTTTAAAATGTCTTCGCAAAATAACGAAGCCAGCTTTTTAAGCGATATTATGTTTTCATAATAAATAGAAAAGGATGATCAAGTGAAGCATTTTAGAGAAAATGGAATATATAAAATTAAAATTGATAACTGTTATTCCACTGGTCGTGTTACTAAATGTAACACATGTGTTTCCTCGTCTCGTAAGAGTATTCAGACTAATTATATCGTGAGGTTATTTATTTATAAGGGAAATAATGATTCTTATTCTCGACCTAAAAATTAACAGTCGAGTGGGTTTATTTATTCCTACTTGACGTAGGAAGAAGGTAAAACACAAAAGATTCTAATACTCTATCAGCTCCGGCCAAAATCAGGTAAATCAACCCCTGTGCGCGGCCCATTTTTGAAGACATATCATTTTTCTTAAGCGTTTACTAAAAGTGTTATAACTATGGAAATAATGGATGAAATCAAATGAAACTTTTTGGAATTGCTTAAAACATATTTAATTTTCGTATGGTAAAATTTCCAATATTTCCCTTTGTGAAAAGCCGAGTACCGAGTCTCACTCATTTTCTCGTGCTTTGCACACACTTTGCATGTTCTACAGGGCTTTTTTTTCAGTTGACGGTACCAATATGTGCTTAGACATATCCGCCGATAACCTGTCGTGTACATCTTGCAAAACTCTAGCTCGGGGTGGACTCGGTGTCACCGTAATATCGTCTCCAGAAAGGGGAATGTTAGACAACTAAAATTCGATTGAGATTTTAAGTCGATAAAATCAAAACCTATTTTGGCAAAAAACACGGCTCCGGGAGCGGGAATTTTAATTTCATCCACCGAAAATTAAAAAATATAAACATAAGTTTTTTTACGTCAATTGTTGTTCGGTTATATTTTATCATGAGGTATTTATTTCAATGTTTGTTAATTTTCTGTTAATGAGGAAGGAATCAGTTGTTTTTTAGTATTCTATAATATATCATTATATTTCTATGTCTATCAACTGATTATGAACTATTTATAATGCTCGCGATGAGTATAATATTATAAAATTAAATATTGTTGAACATAAATAAATATTCAAATTTGGAAAGTGAAACGCAAAGCGATGAATATTGAAATCGTTTCTAAGTATAGTATGCGTTTGAGTTCTTAATTACCTGAAATAATATCTTCACCCATTAAAATTCCATTATTGACAACAAATTCTGTCAAGGTATGTGCCAAATTAATAGCTATGGACTCGAAAAAGGGAATCAATAACCAGTGGCCCATCATATAATTATTTTGTAGTAAGTGTTCAGTAAATATTGTCACTTTAAGTATTCAATCAAAAAATACAGATATAATTTATCGATTTATTCGAAATCAATGCATATTCAAAGTGTTATTTTTTTAAGAATAAGTAAAAGAATCATGAATTCTTTTTACATTTTTATTAAATACTAGCGAGTACGCGGCATGCGTTGCAATGCCACTCAAATAAAAAAAGTTTTTGTGTTTTAATTCTGTTTATTGAAGTGGTTTTGGATGCACAATATTTTACACGAATAAATCAGAAGGTTATACAAGATGTCACTGTTTGTATGTATTTGATTCTTTCTTTTAGATTTTTTTAGAAACCTTCATGGGTGTGCGCACAACAACTCACCAAAGTTTCATTGAGATCGGACGAATGGTATAGAAACGCATAAGGGACAAACAAACAAAAATTAATTTCTGTATATATAGATGAGTATTTTAATTCCACTATTGATTTGAAGTAAAATATATTCAAGCTTACATGTATAAATAAAACTTAAATGTAATTTATGCCGCAGTTGTTCCTCTCTTAAAAATACTGCGTCTTTGAGCAAGCATGTGTAATATGTTTACGTTATCATAGCTTTCCAGATACCCAAAAACCACAAACAATATAAAATTACTTTTGCAATAAATGAACGCAACGAAAATAAAACAGATGGCTTATGGGGCGTCATTATAAAGAGCTTAAATTGTTTGTTTATTGATGTTTGTATAGTATTAGCTGTTTTATTCACTGATTGCTATATTTTAATTCATTAAAAATAACAGTTGGAATCGTGTCGGGTCTATGGCCCAGAGATTAACGTCGTTCGCTAACGTAATGGAAGGACTCAAGTCCCAGTACGGACAGTTTTATAAATAGATTTTTCAATCGATTTATGGATTTATGTTTGTAAGCATTCCCTCCCACTCATCCGATCCTAAAAACGGAGCGTTACGAGAGCGATTTGTTAACTATTAGTTCCGTCCTAGCCCTATCCTAATATCCCTACTATCTCCGAAAAAAAGAGGTTGGGCAACTGAGTAAAAAGCAGTTCTCGTAAAAAAATCTGTTGAGATACTTCCATTAAGAGCGCATATGCTCTACATTGGGAGCGAAAATTGTAAAAAAATGTTTTTAATAAGGCACTTTAAAGATTAATGACAAGATCTTTTTCACATTGTAGTTGACTGGTTGAACGTAAAAAATAAAACAGTTGGAATAACATAGATGATGTTATCGCTTACAAAGAATTCGAGACAAAATGTTTATATTCAAGCAAAATACTTTTATTTGCCAAATCTATTCATAAGAAAAGGTTACTTACTGCAACTGTGAATCATTACTTATTGATGATCTATTAAACTAATTAGAGAGTTTATTATTAGGTAAATGGAAAGGTTGGTATAGTCGCTTTGGGATATTAGTTGAATGTTATCTAGTGGCCAATGCACATCAATACATAATATTTTAGTTCGGTGATGATTGCTAGTATCTTATTGCATTGTTTTGAGTGTCAAATTAATATTATTATCCAAAATGAAGGTCAGTAATGGTGTAAAGCAAATTTTAATAAACAACTTGAATATAGAAAATTGTAATAAAAATTCTCTTTTTAGTATAAAAATGGATTTTAAAAAATTTTTTTTTTTTTTGTATATTGCGTACATAAAATTTTTATTATCGTAAAAAGGTTGAAAACTGGAATTAAAAATGGTCGTAATTTTATTTTTATCTTTCCATTTAAAAATGTATATTTATAGCCTTCAGCGAATAAAAAATACGAAGGTTTCTCTCATTTTAATTGATTTTAATATTCATAATAAGTTAAGATATTGAACGGTAGATTTTATTGTCGAAACCAATTTTATTTACTCACTAATTATTACATTGACTTAAATTTGATTAAAAATAATTATTTCATTTTAATTGTAACATAATTATTGTATTGAAATGTGCTTCTTTTTGCAGTTGATATATTTTATCATAATTTTACAAATATGGACCACCGAAACAGCTGCTAAATCAGTGTTAAGAGATGATGTTGTTTTTGATAAAGTACTCCTCGATGATTATTTTCATATACGCAATGAAGACCCTAGTGCAAACCATGACTATACTAAATATAATCATATAATTCCACGAAAAAGAAAGCCTCTATTGAGAAGTTCTGCTAATGGGTACGATGATTATGATTTTGTTTTACCTGACAGTTTGCTGATAACAAAATTCGGATTGAAAGAAAAAATGGACCTAGAAGAGAGAGATAGAAGAAATCAACATTATAAAAAACAAGATGTTGATGATCGAATTATTTCAAACGTTGAAAATCATAGATTTGACCAAAACCCGTCAAAAAATGACTTTGTGTCACATATAAGTGATAGTGCTACGACATTTGACGGGTTAGGAAATTTTCATGAAAACGATAACTTTAGAGTAAAAGGTTTAGATATGGATATAGATGTTCGCATGGGTTAGAGCATATATACTCATACAGTATTTGAATATGTATCAAGGGACTAGCTGAAGTAAAATGGTTACTTTCTGGAATCCTTTTTGGGGAGTTCGGCTGATAGGTGGCGAGCTGCCTTCGGGGATGGGCCTTTAAGTTTGTTGAGTTCCCACTTGGTTGTATATTATGTGAACGTGCACTATCATACTGGTGCTCGTTAATATGATATCACGCTGTAATAACATTATATACATGCCGAAATTGAATTGGATTGCAACCTAAAACTATTTGTTATTTATGATGTATTTTGTATTATTTAATTCTTATAACTTTCTGTTTAAATAAATGACATTCGAATGCCAAAATTTGAGTTTTATTTAAATATTTGATATTATTTATGACATATTTTAAAAACTTAATTTATAAAACAGAATTTAATTCTAATAGTGCAGTTCCTAGCCAGGAGTAAGCGCTAAGTGGCTAAGGGATATGCGAAAGATGAATGACGACAGACAAAAAAAATGAAGAATAAAAACTTTTTTCTTTTGTATAATTTGCTAAATAAATATGTATAGTCATTTATAATTTACAAAGACACATTAAGTATGTATTTATAAAAAAATTCCTACTCTCCTGTTGATCGAGTTCTTCTCACTCATTGTCATGTCAATGCTTTTTATTAATAGTTAAAAAAATTAGAAATATTTTTTTTCCATGTCCGCTCCCAACGTGGAGCATATGGTTTCCTAATGGAAGTATCTCAACAGAATTTTTCTATGAAAACTGCTTGTTACTCAGTTGCTCAACCTCTCTTTTTTTAGCTAATCGCTCTCGCTACACCCAGTGAGAATTGGATGGATGGGGATGTTTTAGACATCACAAACACTTAGAAACACTCAAAACAGAAATCAATAAATCGGTTGAAAGAACAATTTATGAAAACCGTCTGCACCGGCAATTGAAACCAAGACATCGGTAACCCTATCCAACGACGCTACCAACTGCACCACTGACGCCAACAACAAATTTATATTAAGTGATAATTATAATATAATATAACATAATGAGCTGCTGGAAAGTATACAAGTCAAAAAAGGTCTGGGAACGCTGCACCAGTAAAATATATTTACACAGAAAAGATAAACATAACCATATGTTTTTTAAAATAAAATCCAACAGTCAGTTTCCTTGAAGAATTTTTTTAGAAAAAAATGAATAAAATAATACAACTGTACAATCAAAACATTTCCGTGTACTCGTCCACTGAAGTATAAAAATATAGCGCAAAGAAATACTGCGTTTGTTGTTTGTATCAAGACCGGATAACCATTTTCATGAAAGGCTGGCAATAGCTCGTGGACAAGGGAAGAAATATGTAACTGAATATAAAAGAAAAAGAACCAACTGAATAACAAAAAAGTTCTTTTGAAATGTGGAAATTTCAATGTTTCTACAATTAGCAAATATTTTTACTGCTTACATAAATGAAAGTAGTGTAAAACTATAATTTAACGTTTAATTTTTTTCAATGACGGTCAGTGAGAATAGCAAAAAAACATAATAAAAGAAGCAGTTAGAGACGTTGCATTTTTTTTTATATTTCCTATGGATTCGGCGGTAACTTTGGTCTGAAGATGCTTCTTAAAGAGGCGAAACGCGTCATATTAGTGATAAACTAAGTGGAATAACTATGTTATCAATTTTAATTTTATATTCACATTGTAGTATTTTTTGAATTTATAAAATAAGTCACAAGTAAAAGTTTTCTACACAAGACTATTTCTGAATCAGAAATTTATACTGAATGTATCTTTTTTTTAAATTATTAATTATATAGCCAAAAATAAAATTTTAATTTTGAAAAGAATGAAATAAAGATAGTCATTCTTTTTGAAAGTTTTCCCATTAAAGCTGTAAGTCTATTTTTAAGCATACTTATGCCTGTCCTGTGCAGCTATGTATAAGGCATTAAGTGTTTAATGGTGGAGAGGGGTTAATAATTTTGTTTTTTTTTATAGTAATCGTAAAATGGTTGGTAGTGGCTAGGGCTTCCAATCTCGGAAACTGGAATCGCGAACAATTAGTCAATCCATGAATTCCAGTTTTGACTTAATACCAATTCCGGAATTTCAAGATTCGCTATGAAATATTAAAAATACTTAAAATGCTAATTCCTATATGATAAACTAAACGATATATCATAAAAAACGTTTTCGGCCGTGTAACTTTTTTCGATTTATACCTATATTATATTACGAACATAATTAATATATGTATTGTGGTCTTCTTCTCGCTCATAATTCGTGACAGCAGAGCTGTGGATAGAAACAGACAATTTTGGTTTGATAATTTATTGTTTTTATTGCATCATTATCTAAAATAAACAGTTGACCACTATTCTATTTTTAAATGCGCAGATGTGAAGTTTTTCTCATCTCACTGTAACATGACTTTAATGACAAATAAAAATACATGTTCACAGCGTCAAATTTATTTGAATCCAACAAATAATAAGACGCACAATATTTCGGCAATCCACATTTAAATAAATCGAATGAGAGTTACATATTTTAAAAATAAGCAAACATTTTTTTATATGATTGCACATGTTTATTAATATTACTATTAAGTAATAAATGTACAGTAAAATATTATTCTGATGCAATAATAAATAAATAACAACATCGTATTTATATTATGTTCTTTTGTGTGTTTTTAGGCACATTCCCACTTTTTTGTGAGCCCCAAATCCTTTTTCACTGGGATTTATTTTTATTCATTTTTCATTTATCACCTTTTTTTGTTTTTTTTTCACGGCTTTATTTAAATAATTTATCCTTGGACATTATAATTATTATCTACAGCGTAATTCGAGGAGTGTTCGTACACAGCAAAATACATGAGATCGTGGCATTTTTCAATCCCGGGATTCAAAAAGAGTTAAGATTTTCAGTCTTTAAAAGATCTGCAGAATAGGTTTACCATTTTTTTTTTATTAAAATATATTAGAAGACGATAAATATTTATATACACATTTTGGAAGAGCTATTTTTTGTTTTAGTTAATAAATACCAAAATAATCTTTAATCAATACAGTGACTTAATAATCTGTGTATTAAAATAGACTTAAATTTTTTAAATCACGTCCACTCTTATTTCATATGAACACCTAATGGATTAGAAAAGGAGTTTGACGAAATCTTGCTTAAATATTGGATTTCGTATTAAATCAGTCAGTAGACCGATCTTTTCAAATAAATAATGAGTCGAATGGTTGGGTTTAGATAGTATTAATAGTAAGCTAAACACTCATTCTTTCCCACCCCTCCTTTTCAAGATAGGAAAGAGATTAAGTCACCACAGAACGCCGTGAATATGAATAAAAAGTCTCCATTTGAGAATACGTATCCTCAACTGCGCAACTGTCTAGAATAAAACTTCGCTAGGCTAAAATGATCGAAGATTAATAAGTTAATCAGTATTAAATATATAAGACATTGTTATGTTTTGTTACATCTATAATTTGTTTACGCAAGACGATAAAAACCGAATGAGAAAACATTTTGATAGACAAAAAAATAAGTTTTATCCTAGAAGTCTAAATTGAGCTCACTTGTAAAGCAATTTTACTGAAGTTTTGTCTAAATCTTGTAAAGCTACTGTGTTGTTATTGTATCTATTTAGATTATGCTTGATACCCCGATACCCGCAATCACTGCTAAGGGGAGTTACAAAGAAATCCCCTGGAAGAGAGGTGTCTCATTACATATTCATCTCGCGACAGAAAAAAAACGGTAGTTTGCCTTTGTGATTTGACAGACTTACGCGTGTAACTTGTTTTGCTCCTGTAAGCCTGGAACGCTGCACTGTGAATTGTCAATTTGTTTAGTTGTGCCATGTATGTGAGACGACAAGGATAATCGGATAACGCTTAAATTCAATAATACGACTAATCTAAAAAAAAGTCAAATCAATACCAAATATTTGTCGCCAACGTCTACACAATTAAAGTGATTTTAATACAAACATATTATCATTACATAAGACATAATCAGTTGTAGCGTAACATAGTGAAAACTACGAATTAAGTGATTATTCGTGATTTTTGTTTTACCACCGTGATATTATATTAAAAATGGCGTGGAAGCGTTAATATATTTAATCGTGGTATAAAAAAGTTAATTTTTTAAAAGTTGTGTGATTAAAATAATCATTAAAAAATTAACGTGCAATTATCTATAATATGAGACAAACAGTGATTATCATGTTAATTTTAGACAGTACTGATTTATTAATTAAGTTTAGTAAAAACTCAAGTTAAGAAATAGATAAAGAAAACAACTCAACGCAACATTTGAATGGATTTAAAAAAGTATGTATATTGCTCATTGGTTTTCATGGGAGCGACACCGTTTATTTTTCTGGAAAATGTTTTTTAATTGTCAACAATTTTGAATATTTTTTTCTCTGATTTGTGTTCTGTTGTAATAAATGATGTTTTTTTATTATATTTTAATTGTTGCAATATAGTATATTCAATGCAACACGTTACGTAAGCAGAATGAATAAAATACAGTACGCATTCCTAATACAACCATTTAATGAGATTTAACAATCACAGTAGTTACCCATCAGTCAGTTGCCACTCTTCCGCTGCTTGGATTGCAAGTAGGGCCGCCGCAAGACCATGGGCATATTTAAAATATACCAATTAGGTTAGATATTTATTCATTTAACTCTGCTGTTAATACTGTAACAAAATATAAAATATTTTAATGAATTCCGCTGTTACCTTCTTATTATTCATTTAGAACATTTACATTTTTGGTATTCCTATGAGTCAAAGGTATTTGAAGAATTGAATCTTACAGTTTATTGTATTTGAAGGGTCTTGTGTCAAAACTCATAATATCCAGCGTATGCAAAATGAGTTATGAATGCAGCATTGTTCTTCGTGTTCAAATCTAGCATTAAAAATGTTAAATATCTTTATAAACTTAAAAACTCTCATCTAAAATGAATGTGAAAATTTTGTTCATTTTCGACACTCATATTCTCTAATGCTGTTTATTTTTCTTAACTAAAAATCTCTATTCTAGCGAATAACGTGCAGTATTTCATTGTCATGGCCATCAGTTTTTGTTTACATATCACGGTGTAAGCGTCCGTTCCATGGTTTTATTTGTATCAAATTATGCATTTTTAAATGTAGCATGAAAAAAGTCTTTCTTGATTTGTCAAAAAGAAGCATTGCCGGAGATTCTTAGTTATAATACTACAGCCTTCATTTGTTATTTTGATTCTAATAATTGAGCTCATATGCGGAAAAACAGCGTTGTCCTAAAATAATTGTTCAGCGATAATAGCGGTTGGTTGTTGTAGAGATACAATCTATCGAAAATATTTATCTTTAATGAATGAAGGTGGTTTGAGTAATTTTATTGAGAACACACTTTATTAATCAAAAATCTTTTACTGGATAAGTGTGTTGACAAAAAAACCAAATAAAGATATGAGCACAATTATATTTAATGGAAAAGCACGAGTCTACCATATATAACTTACGGTTGCAAGTAATTTAAAATTAAAGGAAATCGGAAAAGTGGAATATCATTTACTCCATCGTGATAGTAATAAAAGGATTGAATTTTGGAAATCGATAAATATATTCGTGAGTTTAAAGCTTAAGTTAATAATATACTGTGTAAAAATTAATAATACCTATCTGCATATCATTTTTTTTCCATTTAAATAAACTCTCGTCCTTTTAATATTCGGAAGGCTGGCGATTATAAATTAAACAATTAGACGTCATTATTTATAATTTGTGACAGTCACGCATCGCTTATAGCAGCACACAACAGTTTTACTATTTGAATTTTATATTAAAAGAATATACTGGCTATAACGTATGTAATTAAAACAGAATATCCACAGTCTTGCTGTAAAAAATATATATCTAAAAATACAGCGAAATTAAATATCGTAGAAACTCTTCGCCCAGTCGCACAGAGCAAGAGCAGTATGCAACAATACGATATAGCCCTTCATAAAAGCATGAGTTCTTAATCGATATCACGTAGCGTGCGTAGATAAATAGAATTATAAATACTTTCACGAAAAGCGTCAAATTGTATTTCATAATTTTAAAAATTGGTTTTTTATGAAAATTTAAGTGACACAACCATTATAACTATTACTGTTATTACAGACTTGTATGACGAAATAAATATACTACTACAAACTTTCGAAATACGTTCAAATAAAGTCAACTATTTATAGTAAATTATTTCATACGTATTTAGATATTATAAACATATTATTTAGTAAAAAAATAAGCCAATTGTAATATTCCAATTTGATTTATTTTTATCTTTACTTGATTTTCGCTGTAGATATTGAATAAATATAAATCATCAATTGAAAGAAATCAAAAAAAAAAATAATTCAATAAAACTATATTTATGTATTAAATACTTCTAAAATGTTATTTAAAATCAAGATTGGTATAACAGTTCCGCTAGTGAGCATGATTTATAAAGAACTAGTGAGTACCCGGCATGCGTTGCAATGCCACTCAAAGAAAGAAAGGGTTTGTGTTTGAATTCTGTTTATTGAAGTGCTTTTGGATACACAATATTTTTGTTCCGTCTGGTGCGTACACTAATAAATTCTGAAGGTTTTCCGAGATGTCACTGTTTGTATTAGATTCTTTTTTTTTAGATTTTATGTTTAATTTTTTTTTGTAGAAACCTTTAAGAGTGTGCGCACAACAACTCACCAAAGTTTCATCGAAATCAGATTAATGGTAAAGGAACGCATAGAGGACAAACAATCAAACAAACATTCATTTTTATATATATAGTGAGTCTGATTGACCAATACTTTTTAAATTATTATGTCAGCATTTATATTTAAGGGAATGTTTTGTTGAATGTTTTTCACTAGAATATAGAATGTTTACCAAAAACCATCTGTTAATAAAATGAAATTGATTTGATTCTATATTTTGGTTATCCTACAAAGAAAAATCATTTGCCATGAAATCTGTTTTGGATTAGAATTCAGCCGTAACAGTCTATTTGGTAGATAAATTCTATTAGCCACCGGAAATAAGATACAGAATGGTCTTTCGTGTTTCAATTCTGATTTATATTATGTTCCTATATTCCTTTATCAATGTCAGACGAGCACCTCAAGACGGGCCTGGTTGTGACAGCGTGACCGCAACAATTGGGAGGAAATGTTTGCCACACAATCGGTCCACTTGTGTCCCATTGTAATTGCGAGTATCGCGAGATTGGTCTAACTAAGTTGCTGGAAGACGACAGATCGAGACCAAAGATTGAACAGGGATTTCATTTGATTAGTCGTTTATTCAACCCTGGCCTTTGCTATCTCTTGTCTCATCTTAGCGACGCACATAAAATTATCCACATGTGACATTGGAGCGTCTATTCATGATATCAAACTTACAGTAGTTAGTGAGGTTAAAGTCATAGGTTTACGCTTTCCTTTGTTCAGAATGTATTTCAGAAACTCACTGACAATACATTTTGTATCATACACACTACACATATTAAAATAGAAACAAATGGAAATGCTCTCGTTTTATAAACATAACTTCGAATTACTAAATAATATCCGTCGTTTAAAATAAATAAACTTGTTACACAAAGGTTTCGAATATTCGAATTACAATTTGGTACTACGATGTTGCTACATTAGATATAGAACTACAAAATTCGTATCCAGTGCAAATTTCTAGTTTTATAGTATGTGAAATGAATATTATGACATTTGGAAATATTACAGTTCGTACATAATATGACAAATGACAGTATACGATATTCAAATTCAAAATTTTATTATAACGAATTATACTTTACCAATAGTTTAATGAAATACTGTTTTCCATGGCATTGATTTAAATTCATTAAAGGAAAGAGATTAATAGGAACAGCCATGTATTGTACGCAATATTTGAAAAACTGTACGGGACTGAAAACTGTATGTCAAACGTATGTTTATTTAGAAACAAATGGTTACCAAATGTAGAAAAATCATCTCCTTTTTTAGCACAAGCTAGATGTTCCTTGATTCTAATTTTAAAAGACCTTGTTTGTCCGATATATCTAGCTTCGCAGGAATTACAATTTAATAGATAAATACCAATGAACCAGAAAATCAGATTTATATACCTTCATTTTTACACTAAATTTTACATAAATAAGCCTGTTATGTTTGTATTTTTATCAGTTGATAATGCTCGCGATGAGCGAAACCGGTCCTGATCATTATAAATATGTGGAAGTAGTACAGATGAATTGTGTTTTATTTTTTGAAATTTAACTGATAAGTTTGTTTAAATAAAAAAGTAGAATATTTAACTTCCATAAACTTTTCTATTGTTTATTTTCTTTTTATCGATAACATAGTTTGTGTTTCTCAAATGTAAAAAACATTTAATTGTTTAGTAAGTAGCACCACTACAAATACAATATTACAGACTGAGGTGTATAGACACATATGGTGACGGTTTTATATATTTTAAAATTTTGAATTGTAATTACATATATATTTTAAACAAATTATTTAACACATGATTTCTATTAATGTGGAGGTAATGAGGCAGTTGACTGACTCATTTAACTTCACCAAATTGTTGATATTGGTGACACCGGGAAAAAGTTCTGACACCGTCATTACTGATATCGAAAGCGTTGGATACGTGTTTTAAGTAACGACGCTGAGTTTGACACACAATCCATACAATAATACGCAGTGCTTGAAATGTTATGCTTGTATACAATTATTTTGTTAAAAAACTAGCTAAAAAATTAAAGAAGTGATAGTTATTTGAAAAAGGACCGTGAGTAGGTAAAAAAGTGTGTGTAGTAAAATCTAATCGTTTTTTTTATTTACGAAAGATATGATAATTTTAAATGCTTATATTAAATCCGTTATATTATTCGTATTTTCGGCATCACGCCATCCACAGAACTACAAATCAATATATATATTATGTAAAAAAAAATGAATTGAACTCAATATACAATACGTTTCGTATCAAATATATAGATTTTATATTGAAATTACATTAATTCAATGTATCAATATAATTATGAGAATGTATAAATATGCTTCTAGAAAAAGTAAACCATGTGATAGACGTAAAAGGCTGAATAACTAAGTAGTAAATTATTAATTTATACTGAAAATGGATTACTGCAAAAACCATTTTTTTATGTTACTCAAATATAAGAAAACTCGTGTGGTTTTGTAAACAAAAATTGTCTTTTGCATTTAATATAACCGTGTAGACTTAAATAAGAAATTAGGATTGTACAGTAAATATTCATTATGTCGTTGTATAATATGCAATCTATAATGTGGTTCACTCAAAAAATCTTAATCACATTAAATAAAGTAAATTGATGAATGCTTATATAATTGCTTAAGTCCGGAATTATTATTATATCAAGAGATATAAATCATGATATTTATCATGTTAAATAATTATCGGATACGTAGATAAATTAGTGACGATTAAACCATGTTCAAATGTGTCATGTTCATGCCCCGATTACATGCGCGAGCACTGATTAAGCAAATCGATAAAATACAAAAAAGAAAATAAGTAGCAATCAATCATTTAGTCTGCCTTGTCGGGAAACTAATCGTGTAATTTGAACCGAAAAAAAGATACTTTAACGCATTAATATAGGTGTCACGTTGAAAAAAAAAACGGCCGACATTGACGTATTGTCATCATTTAAAACGTCAAATTAATGTCTGACCAAGTTTATTCCATTTCATTGATCAGCCCAAACAATGGGAAATATAAAATGTTTTTTTACACAAATTACGAGAAAAATCGTGCCATGTTTTTGTTATTTTATTTATTATTTTGCAACGGAGCTTTGGTTAGAATTTCATTATCTCTCTGTTTCCTTTGGCTTCTCGAACCTTTGTTTTCTTTTCTCTAATTAATAACGTGTTGTCTTATTAATGATTTTCCTTGTTTCGTATACATAATGTCTGTTCTTTGAGACAAAACGTAAATGAATCCAAAGATGACGTTTATATTCCTGAATTGATTGTTTGTTCCCTATTATTTAACAAAACAATAATTATATTAAGAAAATTTATCAATACCTATATTTGTCACATACTAAAATTATGTTTGAATAATGACATTATATATAGTATTATTTCTTGGCGTCTCGGTTTACCCCAAATTTGAGCATTTTGTGGCAGGCCTCTTAATAATTGTCTATAATGAAAAACACCACCATACACACACTACTTGTTCACTGCAGACACTCCTTAGTCAAGCTATACATCTTCTTCAAATCGCCTTTCACAAGAGTATAATTTAATATTAATAATAAAAAAATATGTTAAGAGGAAATAGTAGGTTTTTCTCTCACTTCGTGAAAGTCGTTAATAGTTTTCCGTCGCCTAAAAAATATGAGACGTCGACATAAAAAAAAATTAATAATTGCACTATCAAAGTATTTTTTTACATTATTGAACTTTTATTTAAATGGAATCAAGACGGTGTCAGTCGTCTGCCTCGACACTACGCTTGATATTTATTTTAATTATATGTAAATAGTGTATAGGCACTATTATAATATAATTAAAATAAAAATTATTACTATTTATTACTCTTATTATTTTTTTGGTATTTTTTTGTTAAAAGACGTATATAATTAAATATGTATTATTTTAGTTGCTCTATTTTTAAAAAAAAATATATTCAGTTTAATTTTACTTTAAATATCAATCAGAAAAAGTACGAGAAAACGACCTCTTTGGTACATTTAAACAATATTTATAGAATCGTTATATTCAATAAATTGCAAATTCCGTTGGTATCACTTTCTTAACAATACTTTGTTCTACGATTTTGTCTCAGACATTAAATTTCGGTAACCAACAATAAACCTTAATCTAGTCACAGCGTAAAGTAAATAAAAGCATATCTGAAAAACAGGTGTCAACTTTTTGCTAGACAGACGTGAAAACTTTACTATTTCCATTTAAATAAAAGTGCAATAGTGTAAACAAATACTTTGAAAGTGAAATTATTAAAAGGGAAATTTTTTATTTCGGCGTTACATATTTCTTAGGACCAGATATGCTTAGCTAGTAATTTTCAAATGAGCTCCAGTCAGCAATCAAAAGATACCGGGTTAAAACCCCGGTAAGTTTCCTATTATATGGATGGCTTTGATGTACTCTATCCTGGAAAAAAAGTGGTTAACTTACCGCAGTAGATTAGCATTGTCATTTTATATATTTAAAATTTTTGTGGCTTAAAACCAGCTCAAGATGTTTTTCTTGTATGTGACTCTACTTTTCCATGTTTACGTTAGTTGCTCTTTATTTTTATCAGTCCTTTTCGAAACTTTTTCATTGATAAAGTTTTAAAAAATAAAACACAATTCATTTGTACATATTTATAATGATCCTAATTACATATTTATAACTGTCAATTCTTGGTGGAAAGACGTTATATTTTAAAAAGTACAACACAATTCATTTGTACTACTTCCACATATTTATAATGATCAGGACCGGTTTCGCTCATCACGAGCATTATCAACTGAGCTGAGATTTTAATACAGGTATAACCGGTTGTTTTTTTCCGATACCGTACAGAATTTAAAAATGTGCTATATAGAAATTCTAAAATATATTTAAATACATAAATTGTTTATGTTATAATATAAGGGTTTGTGCAATGCTTGTGAGTCAGACGGCCGTTTTCTGTCTTAGGCGTCTTTGACGGTATGAGTAGATATTGTCCTTGGAGGCATGCTTATTATTTGTACACAGATTATTTGATGGAAATCCCTGTGTTATACCACCGAATGTAAGCATAAAAATAATGGTTTTTTTAAGCTTAAACAATTTAACACAATTAAAAAACTTTTCTTTAAATAAATTGGATTAGCCATATTTTCAATTTGTATTACTAATCTGTACACTAAATGCTGTATATTTTTCCCCATCTCAATTATGTACAGAATATATGAAAGTATAAATAAAAGTTGCTAAGACTTTAAAACCACTGGATTTATAGTAATTATTTGTATCATTGGTCAAATTTACCAGAATTGAATGACAATTTTGCTCACCTTGTTTTATCTATATTTATATATCAATTATAGCAATAAATCTATTTATATTAATTAAAATTCATCTTAAGACATTAGTACATTTCTATATAAAACCATAAAAATATAAAAACCCTAAGAGCTGGGCCAAATTTACCCAGATTGACTGTAATAGTCATTTGAAAAAATAGTACTTTTAAAATATTGTTTCAATTTTGTTAAAAATTATATTTTTAAAGTGATGTAGTATAAAATAATTTTTACAGCATCGATATTTGATCGAAACTGATGCATCGATTTTTGAATTAATAAAATATCAAACCTCTTTTTGGTTGTAAAAAAACGTGTAATAAATCACACCTCATTAAAGTGTAACAGATTAGCTATAAAACAGTTTATTTCCGCACTCACGATACAGTGATTTTTTTAAAGGGAAACACATGTTTATTATGTGCGTGTACAAGTAAAATTAGAGACTTTCACCTGGTTTCACGTCTACATGTTGGTTCGTTTACTTACCTATACTATTGTATGCATTATTATATTAAGTATTTTATAAAAATACTTAAAATTCAATTGACTACACAGCAATGGAAAACAAATAGCTATTTAATTACATCAGAACATGAACGAACAAAAAGTAATTGAATGTTTCTGTATCAAGCCAAGTATATTTAACTTGATCCAATAGAAATGTTAAGGCAATAATAATTATTCAATTTTCGTCTACTCTAAGCGTTTTTGTTAATGTTAGAAAATATTTTCATACCACACGAATTTGAATTAATTTCAAATTTTTCTTTGTTATATAAAACATGAATATATGTATGTTAACCAAATAATTTAATTCATCGTTTCAACTCTCAATGTTTGATAGAAAAACATTCAATGTATTAATATAAAGGAGGATTTGTAGTAATTAATCCATATTTTTGTAAATCATTATGAGAATAAATAGCTGATGAAATAAAACAACTGAAAATGCTATTTATTCAAATAACGATTATGTATAATTTTATTGGTCTATATAATTATTTACTGTATAGTTAAAAATATATTTCCCATTCCAAAGTTCATCTCGTCCAGTTTTTACCAAAAATTAACTGAATATGCAATCTTATTGCTTATTCAAAAGGTTACATATATATCCAATGAAAAAATCATAAATAGTCTTTTGCAGTGAGTATAAAGTTTTAAAAAAGAGTCCAATTTCAAAATTGTCTCGTTTGTCTGCTAGTCATTTTAAAATATCATCTTGTCCATTTTTAGGGTATTTTACTAACAAACTGTCAAACGTGAGATCGTCTGTCGTGTGTTCAGCAACATATTGTGACTTGTGACCTTATACATGAATAGTCGTCAAGAAATTAATTTAATGTTTATTTTATTATTAACTACCACTTAAAAATACACTAGCCATGCCAAACCATAACTCACTCTATCACATAGATAATATACCTTGTAAAAAAAACATTTTCCTAGTGCATCAAGTGCATAAAATAGTACCAAAATTCATCTTGTCTATGACCGACATTTCTTTAAATATTTCAAAAACTGTGTATGATATTTTTGAGTTTGGTATGTTCATTACGAGTCTGTATTTATTTTAATATGATTTAATAAAAAAATTGTTTTTTTTTCAAGTTAGAGGTTCCTAACACTTTTTGTGTATATCAGAAAACAAAACAAAATGGACATGGTGAACTTTAGAAATGGGTGACTAATTATTATAATGATATCATTCGCATTAACAGTTTAAGCTATTCACGTAGTGAAATTATAGCTATTTCCCATTTTAAAATTGAATATACGTGAAACATCTTACGCAACATACCAGAATTTGTTACTTATTCATTATTCTTTGTATGGGAGTATATTGAAAGCAATGAATCGAAGTATTTATAATTTATTGAAGCATGATTTATAATGTTCAATAACTTTCCCGGATATAAAATATGCTGATTGATTGTTAAGTAAATAAAACTGTCAAAAAATGGTAATGGTAATAACTGACGTTGATCAAATAAGATATATATTGTTTTTTAGTGTGTTCATCCGATAATCCTCGATTTATTAAGGAAAAAAATATGTTTATCTTATTTATTTACGGTTCGTTTCTAATATAGGTTCTATTAAAAAATATTCGAGCATTGAGTTTTAATCCAACGAGAGGTAAAGTGAAACGTTTTTTTATTTGCAAATCTGATTCGAGGTCCCATATTAGACACCTCAAATCTGAAAATCTCAGGCTTATAAAATACTTCAGGGATTTCAATCCCTCGGTATAGTAGGTTAGGTATCTAAAACGAAGCAAAAACCTTTGTAGACAGAGCTATAGTAAATCATTTTGGTATCGTAACTGTGTAAATTTAAGGATAATATCTTTGGAAAAAGAATCTTAAACATGATAAGATTTTTCTTTTTATTGTCTTCAGACATTCAAGAACACGAATAGACATTCTCAAACTAATGACAAGCAATTATTTCTTTTGCCGTTATTTAAACATATTTACAATTTACTATAGATATACAATTTAACTTGGCCGCTAGTGATGGCGCCACCGTCGCGTTAGAAATGTTGCCATACTCAACCAGAACTGAAATTTAAATAAATTCCTATACAAATATTTTAGTGATGGCTATTTAAAGTAAACATTTATATATTTATTTTCCATAAAATAGCAGTTGGAGAAATTTATTCTTGACTGACAAATTTGGCGGCTGCCAAGTAATGTTGGTAATACTATATTTAATTAGGATAATTTAATGACTTTGTATGTGTTATCTGTCAGAAGTAAAATTCAGTATTAAATACTTTATAAATAAGGCACAACATGCTTCATCATAAGTAGCCTAACAAATTTATATAACCTCAATGTAGGTATTTTCAATAGATTTTTTAACATACCAGTAACATAAGAGTTACTCTTGTTTTTTTACCACATTTTTTGTTCAAAATTTCTCCAGTCTTGTGACCCGGTGGCATTCACACCTTATAGGTAGATCTGAAGTATGTTTTGTATGAATTTCTCATATTTTGTATGAATACAATCATGTATGTATACGACCGATTACGAAAGCGTTCTCCAGTCCATAGTACTCACTTATTTTAACATGACAAGTCTCAATATATGAACTTTATTAAATCTCTCGAACAGCTCAGCGTTTGTACTTTGCGATAAATTTGATTATATTTAACCGGTCCATGAGTGTTCTTTGTAGAATTTTGTTTTCAAATACTTAGTCTTGTCTTACTTACCCATCAAACCGCACATAGATGCAGTGTCGAATATTGTATGATTAAATACTTTTAAATATGCACTTCAATTTGGTGGTATCTATATTAACGGGTATTTCCATATATGTTTAAAAGTGAACCGGCTTGGAAAATTTTTATTATCAGTGTTGTATATTATAATACGTAATTCACTGTTATAGCTTTCATAATATCTACAGTGAATTAAGGATGATATATCATTGATTGTATGAACTTAGTTTTTAGTACAAATTATCACCAGGTGTAAAACTTTTATAACTTAAAATTCTACTGTTTGATATATCGCTTGTCTTGCTGACATAATGACACTCAACTGTAAACAGATTGTTTCTATAATACCCTGCGTTGGATTTAAACTTTTGAATAATACTGAATAAATCATCCAGTGCTGAATAACTTAAAAGGTAACGTATTGTGATTCATATTCTTTTTGTGAAATACCCAGCTGAGGGAATTTACGTTGTTTGCGACAGAACAATACTTCAGGAAAAAATATTCACCTTAATCTCGACATTCTCAGCGCATTGTTTAAAAAGGATTACGTAATTTTCCGAGAGATACAAACGCACAAAAAAAGCTAAAACATCCAAGCGTGATTGCCCCAAATTATATAAATTAGAAACGTGGGAGATTACATACTTTCTTTTAATGTACTTTTTTTTTACTTTGTACGATAAAAAAAATAATGATAAACATTTTTTAATTGTGATGGGAAAATAATGGCTTCATTTACCTAGAAAATACAATTATTTTTTACGTATTTATGCGGAAAATATTATTTAATGAATTCGAAGAATAGTTAGTATGTTGAGAATAAAGTATCATGTGAATAATGTAAAGACAAATTTAAATTGAGAAAAATAATTCAGAAATTATTTTTTCCGTTCTACTCTCTTGGTTTTACACTAAAATGACAGTTTTGTAATAAAGCTACGATTTTATTTGTACCCGTCAAAGAGTAATACTGATTACATATTTTTATTGGATTGTTAATAATACATTTATAAATGTTATTTTATTATATTATGGATATTATTGTTCATATTAAAGTTGTAAGGTTCTTAGTTCTTACTAAATATTACATTATGAAAGTTTATTTTTTAAAGGAATTGGAAGCGAGTTTTATATTTATTATAGTACAAATCTATTTTTTTAAATATCACCGTTAGCTTTAAAGTCACGAACGGTTAAAATTTGCTTGATAATTTTATTGTTTAGTCAAATTATGTGTTTTCTAATAACCTGAAAGAGTCTCCGTACGCAAAAATTCATATTAAAACGTAGCATTCGCTATTTTGAAACGTAACAAAGGCTTTTAATGTTTTGTAAAGCCTCACGTAAATGAGACGAAGGAAGGGTTTTAAGCTTAGCGAGTGTTTCGAAGCTTCGGTATGAGAGGGTTGTGGCGCTCTGGGTTTAACAAAAGCTTTATGAAATGCAAACAAGTCTCAATTAACATGTACCCATTTATGTCAGGCTATCAATTTTAAGAATATTTATTAATATTTTGCTTTGTTATTCATTGACCGAAATCATTTTTATTATATCATGTAGTCATTAAAAAAACATTTTTTGTTAAATAAGCCGATGTAGTTATTTTTCGCTAAAAATTTAAAATATTGGAAATATGTATCAACTTTAATTTATGCAGGGAGTTTTTATATACTCCTTTTGTTTACTAACATGAATACCTTAATTTTACGAAAACATTAGAACAATAGTTACTTTTAAATGATTTAATTCAAATAATACCACATGAGTTACTAGGAAACGATAACTGGATTTTAAAAAAGTTTCTATAGGACAATATCAGTCGTTAGAAGTTCGTTTTCAATTACATTACCTGTCATACTTCAGAATTATGTAATCAATAATACTACGTATGTACAAAACAGTTTATCTAGGCTAAATACGAGTATAATAATGTATCTACGAATTCAGTGTGGATTGTATCACTAAAACAATCACCATTAGACAATGCGATCGATGGATGACTGCGTAGCTTATTCATACAATTCGTAGAGAGCGCCCACCTTACTCGATCGTAAAAGCGTAGCGTTTCGAAGCTGTGAGTTGACGTAGCGCCAGACGTAGATCAACACTCTCCGACCTCGAAAGGCATATTAAGGCGGGTTGATGAATTATTGTACCATCATGCTCGGTTTGCGTTTCAAAACTTAATACATGTTGATTGTGACATGAATGAAAATTAACATATTGTATAATGGAAAAAATTATACTTTAACTAATACAATAACTTTTCATACCACATTATTGAACAGATAATATTATTTCAGGTTAAAATTAAACTAATTGTAACCTATAACGCTTATCAAAATTTTTCAAAAGTTGATTTGGATAATATTTTATACTGTCATAATATTATCAGTTAATTCCGTTAGCATAAATATTGATCTATTATACTTATATTGAGCAGATGTCATTCTTAGTTTTAATTTGTTTCAGTAGAATAGGGTCAGTTTTGAATATAAAGCAATCTTTAACGGTGATTTAAAAAAAGCACAACATGTTTTCTTACATTCGAATCTAAAAAATAGAAGAAAAAATTTACCCTGTAAACTTTAAAATAAATTTAGTTCCGTTAAAAGAAAGAATACATTCTTTCAATAATTATGTTATAGAACAAGCTCCAATACATTGCTTTTTGGTGTTAGAAAATACCATTTATTTTAAAATATAAAAGCTTAGTTTTTGTTGATTCTTTGATTCAACAATAACATGGTTTTTCCACTGATTTTAAATTTAAAGTAATGACAAATCACGTATCTTTGTTTGAGAAATATCTAACGAGAAATGAAAGTTGAAGAAATTAACGCCATACATACATTGAACTTTGAATCGATTGATAATAATAGTATGCATATTACTGTCTTTAATTTCGCTTAAAATATTTTTGTTTAAAATAGCTGTACCCTGTTTATAATAACTATTATTTTCCAAAGTTGAAAACAAATAATCGAATATATAAAAACACCAATACAGGTTTCAAAACTCATCAACAGATGGATAATTTTGATCGATTTCAATGTATTGAATTAATAATTTGTCGATTGATTATCATTGCTACGCTTTCGAAACTTCAATTTATAGTGAATATAATTTAGTCTCTACCACTGCACATGACCAGAAGCCTTCTTTCTAACATAAAAATTCATGCCCCACAGTAAAATAGAGTGTTTTGACTATTATACGACAGGGAAAACACGTGGCATTCTATTTGAATCGTCTTTTTATTATATTTTGGGCATCCGTACCCTTTTTTACTCGGCTATTATTCAGGTCCCTTCTATTGTAAGTTTTTTTTGGGGTCTACGTTTCATTCTTACGGTACGGCAGACTTAGCAACTAGACATCGTTCCAAATAGCATACAATGAAACATAGTAATAATGTGAACCAATTTATTTTCTCACATACCTCATGTAATAGAGCTGATTGTTGGTTAAATAAATACCTTTATCAGATTTAGTCACGCATTTTGCTTAAATGAAGACTTTTATAGCTATTTTATTTTTAATAATACTTTTTGTCCATTTTATTACTATTCTGTTTCAACATAGTAAATCCTTACGTAACTTTTAACTAAAATTACAATAACCTATTATATAATCATCCTGCATATTTTATAACGTCTTTTTTCACGTATTGTGTTGAGGTAGGAATATATTTTAAGGGCTGTTAAGGCATATGAATATTTAGTTAAGTTAGGTAAATACGTACTTATTTCACGTTTTATGAAACAAATTTCCTTGGACAGACGCCACTCATGAGTAACATTATTCAAAATAATATATTTTACTGAGCCCAATGTTAAATTATCAAATGTCAATTTGGTGAGATTTTAGACGATATTATTATGTATCCACATTAAATTTGATGCATATGAAATTCTATTTTCTTTGTTACTGCTTTGCGATTGGATGAATCATGTGTCATGAATTATATGGTAGCTTTTTGTAATTTAAATATTGAATTATTCTTTACATTATAATAAAGGTATTTTACCAAAATATTACATAACGATTTTAATACTGTTTGATTTATTTTCAAGTGTTACTTGGCGTAGATTTCCGAAACTTCATCAAGCAAATAAGCGAAGAATATGATATTAAATTTTCTGTTACAGTGCTGTAACATAAAGCTTTGTGGTTAAGTGCTCGTCCTAATTACGTGATGTTACTTTTACACGTACCGGTAATTGGTGTGCTTTTGAGGCTTTAACATCACCCTTAGTTACTCAAATAACGCACAAAGTTATCTTGAATGTCAAAAACGTACTGCCGCGTCGCTCCGCCTCGACGCCAACCACTCACAACAAATGGATACAACGTCAATCACCTGGCAAACAATGCTGATCGATACAATTGCTTAGTGAGTTAATATTGTTGACTTGATCGTGTAACATCAAATATCATAATGTAGCGTGGGTTATTTTTACAATAGGAAATAAAAACGTCTCTTAACAGAATTGCATGATAGAGAAACATAATATATAGGATAAGACGGGCTTTACGCTTTTCTTTTGTAAACCCATATAGTTGGCATCATGTTACAAAAAAGATTGTTGAAGAGCAAAATGCATTTGTTTATTTATTTAATTTTGTTCATTTTCGTAATGTTAAAAACGATTGAAACATACCTACTACAACAAATAAAATGGTAAACATTCAAAATTAGCAAGGAGTTCAACCGAGTAAGTTTGGACAAAAGTAAGATATGTCCCGAAATGTAGCCCCGCTTATCTCTGCTATAGAAGCAACTCATCAGCCAGTGGAAGGATGGGTAACTGTAAAAAAAGTCATGTTGCCGTTGAAAGAACTATGAGTGGACATAAGTATGACTATGGTGTTGTTACACACTTCCTTTTTTATCCATTTCACCCAGAAACCAAGAGCGAATAGTTTACCAAATATTTGAATAAGCTAAAATTCACAACAATGGAACATAAGTCGAAAGAGCATCCCTTAGGGACGCGTCATTTAAAGTAGGGACACTTTCTTAAATATCGGGACTAGTTTTGAAAGCAGAAAATTGGCTACGTCAGTCATTTATCAATGAATGGGTTACAACGATGAAAATTCCATGAATACTTTTAAGTTGACGCAGATCGCGAATAAATCTTTTTTTTTTTTACGGGATTTTTGCGGCTTGAAAACAAAAGAGTGTTTTGACAGTGCTTTGGTTGATGATAATGATATCATAGTGTTGACAGAATATCAGTTTCTCTTATGTGGTGATTATTTTAGTAGCGATTACAATGTATTTATAAAGGGCACTCCAGGGCAGGCAGTGTGGAGGTTGTCTTTTGGGTGCTAGAAATATTGAAGGTTTGCAGGTTGAAAGTTTTCATATTTTAGAGACATATAATGAAGAACTTTGAGTCAATATTAACTGTGTCTTATGAATCGTAAATCAATTTGAACCAGTTACAGTAAAATTTAGAACAGTCTATACTTACGAGGTTAACTAAAATTGTTTTTTTAATAAATCATATACTTACCTGAATTTGACACAACAATATCTGTACCGCATAGAATTTTTTTGCAAATTTTAATTCATATCAACATATTATATGTTTTAAATTATTTTATTCATAGCCTCCAAAAATTCTAATAATCAGTCAATAGTTAAATGTATGTCGCAGTGATATTTTAGTTTATATAACCAGGTATTGAATGCCAAAGAAGTGAATATATTTTTGTTTTTATACTAAATATAAATAAATATTCACATACTAAGAAGTATTTTATGTTAATAATGTCACGATGTATCACATGGGGAATAAAAGACAGCGAAATTGATCGAATATAAAAACAATATTTGGTTTTGTGTAGCACTTTATTTTATTTTTTTGTCAGAATCATCCTTTCTTTGAGAAGAAGTATGTTTTGTGTGTAAACATTGAAAAAACTTAAGAAGGCATCTACTCGTCTTTATTTTTTTGGAACATGGTTTACAGTCGTCCAGTTTGTCTATTTTACTAAGCGAAAAGAATTCACATTTTATTGAAGCATAATAAAAAAATTAATGAATACTTTGTTGTATTAGACATGAATTTTTAGAAGAAAGCATTTGTCGTATTCTAAGAAAGTTTGGTCTGTAGTGACGCTGGCTTTAGTTACGAGCTTCAGAGGTTTGTGTACGGACAGTAGAATAAGTTATGGATAAATGTTCGAAAGCATGGATGTTTGTAGTGCTTAAAAATAGCCCATCAATTACTAGCTATTTTATATGAGATTTTATCTAAATGTCATACAAAACGTTTCTTTTTTTCATCCTCTAAAATGTATATAAGATCAAACTTTTTTTCAAATATAATGTTGGTTTTATTTCATTCGATTCAAACATAATGAAAATGAACACAGATTATCTTGTGAATAATGAAATCGTCGTACAAATTTTAGGGCATAATACTGAATGCTATCACCGTTACGATTTCTTTGTTCACCTAAAATCAATACCCACTTTTATATACCAGTGTCATATCTGAATACATACAAACGTTTTGGAAAATATTATATTATAACGAATGCTATATTACTGATATTGAAATAAATTATGAATGCTTTTACAGCTTGTGTACTAGAGTACATTATGTATACCAGTCATTAAACATAATATGAATTCCTTGTAATGAAAATACTTTTGTAAAAAATAGTAGTACTAAACCAGCTTAAAGATTAACAAAATATATTTGAAAAAGCTTGTACTATTTAGAGTTATTTATATAGAGCAGGGTTTCCAAACTATTGTAAATATGTACTGCTCCAGTTGCAACAAATTCAAACATATCATATTGGTATTACCCGCTCAACAAACTAAATGAAGTGTTATGTTAAAATTTCAAGATCTGCAAAGTGATCCATTGCAGGGAAAAATAGAAAGCTCAAATTTAGAGGAAAAACAAACGTCTTAAATATGCATTTAGGCCAACCGTAGAGAAACGTGTAGCGTTTTAAAATAATGCGATATATAAAACGAAACAGTATTATAGGGCTCACTGGCACCATGTCCGTCCAATACAGATGGCAATAATTAGATAAAGATAAGGGAACCAACTGCAAATTTTCCAAATGGAGATATTAAGCCTCAAAGTTTGCACATGTTTTTAAATGCTTTTAGTTAATTTTGCGAATGTGAAAACCATTGAATATTATGGCTATTATTAATACAACTCTATTACTACTTAAAAAATATGGAAAACATAGATTTTAAGATATTAATCAATAATTCAGTTGGTTACTTTTCATTTTATGACAATTTACTTACAGACGGCAACCATTTTGCATAAGGGAACCAATAGTTCGTTCCCTACTTTCTATGGATTCGGTGGTAACTTTGTGGAAGCTCATTTTTAAAATATAATAAAAATTGATAACATAGTTATTGCACTTGTTTTATCACTAACGTGACGCGTTTCGCCTCGTTGAGAACCACCTTTAGACCGTTAGTTGGTTCTCTTTTACATTATTCTTTTCAATATGTTAAGCCATGGATAATGTATTTATCACAAGGGAACCAAGTGCAAATAAACATTCTTATATTTTGAATAGTCTAAGAATAATTACGGATTATAACGAAATATTTTATTTTATAAAGTTACCTTGATAAATATTATAGTATAATATTTTTATTCCTGCTCAATATTAAAATCAGCGTGTGTGTGGTTTGTTAAGCAAAAGAGAAATAATATAAATAAAATGAAAACTAGTCCGAATCCAAAATAGATCTCTTTAGCATATCGATCTTTAGACTTTTTTTCACCAGTTACCATTCATAACTGAAAATACCTAAAAACGTCACTTGGTTCCCTTTTGCTTATCTCTATCCAATTAATACATTGACCAATTAAAACGTTTTCAACATTTAAACTACGTTGATTATATTAATAAATCTTATTCTTCTTACTCGTATTCCTAATGTGTGAGGGTCGTGGTCTCCGCTTATCTCAACAATTCCATTTCCGTTGACGATCCTTCGCCACTTGCTCTTGCACTCCATTGCTCTGAGGGCCGTTGGTAAGGAAAGGCCTGAGATGTCCTTTACTTGTTCGCTCCAGCGAGTTGGGGCCTTTCGACCTTTCTACGAGCCTCTTTAAATTGTCGGTAGGTTTGCGAGTGATGTGACGCCGAAAAAGCTCAGTAAGCGTCTTCTATAAACGGCCGAGAGTCTATCCTGGATTTGGAGCTCGTTCAGGACAGATGCGTTTGTACGCTTGTTCGTCCATGGTAGACGGAGCATCCTTCTCCAGAACCACAATTCAAACGCGTCTAGCCGTTTTTTGGTCTTTTAATCCAATACAGATGCATGCTGATAATTAATACCTTGACCAATTGAAACGTTTTGATAGCTAGATAAATTTTATCAATTATTATAATGCATATAAAATTCTACTGTTTAAACATTTTAAAGATTTCATTAAGTAAATTTTAAATTGTAATTTTAATATCGAGTAAAATGTAACGTTTTATAATTTAAAATGAATTCAAGTGATTTTAATTAAGTATTACATACTATTTTCTGAGAAATGATTATGTTGGAAACTATTAGTTAACATAAAGTTTTTAGATTAATTATTAGTTAATCGCAAAGTGAAGTGAGGTTACTTAGTTACTCAGCTACCTAGTTAATTATTCAAAGTATTATCTTGTGGGCATAATTGATTTGAATAGGCAATGTTAATGATGTATCCTCTGAGGCTTACTTGAAGCAATTATAATATATCCTGTACGAATAAATAAAAGAAATTTTGTAGGTCAAATTCGCGAGCTATATTTTACAGGCGTATATTTATTTCATAATATTTGTTAAGACTATCCGTTACAGGAGTTAACCACTTTTGTGTTGCAGAATATATTTGTATAAGTAGTAAATAATACGACCGGACGTGTAACCGAGTGGTCAACGCTCTTAGAGTTTGCTGAGTTGGGCGGTACGGGTAAGAATCCCGGTACGAACATTTTCATAAATTATTTTTTTAAAAGATTTCTGAATTTTTATTCAGAAGCATAAATCTTTGTGATATTTGCATTCCATTCCAAGCCATTCGATTATTAAAATGGGGCTTCGCAAGAGCGATAAGCTAACCATTATCTAGTCATTGAATATCCTTAGTTTCAATAACTAAATTACTTATATTTTATTGATCTATTAAATGTCCATATACTCTATAATGGTAGCGAACATGGGTGAGTGAAAATACGGAGTTGAAAATTTAATTACATATTTTGTTTCTTGTCTTTTATCTTTTGTGTCTTTTTTGATGAGACAGCCTTGGAAATTTGTCTTCTTAATTTTCTGCTTGTTCTTGGATTTTGCTTTGTCATCAATTTATGTGACCGTTGTACGGTAATTAAATGTAAATTAAAAGTAAGGCTGTTTTTGTTTTCCTTTTAAATAAACAAATAATTAGCCGTATAAGTTTTATGGTTATATTTAAGTGCGTTAGCACACCTGTGAATTTTCATACCAGGTGTTTCTGCTGTAGTTATAAACTACGCTTTCACACCTCTGCAAATTGTTTTAATATGTTAGTCTCGCGTGTCTGGATATAATTTTATAAATTCCGTAACGTTTATCCTTTTATTAATAATTTTAAGAAATAAGCTATTTTGTCCCACTATATTTTCCCTTCAAATGTCCTAATCCTTAAAAATAAGGGAACACATTTTCTCTCTATTTACAAAGCAGTCAAATTAAAACACTTTGCTTAAATTTCATAATATATTTAAGTCACGTAATTTGAACTCTAAAGTTTTTTAAATACAAGTAATTAACGTTGTACTGTTGTATTGAGAGTAAGTATGGCTCTTTCAAATAAAACGCATCATATTTATAAACAAAACGGTGCTCCTTAAAGTTGTATATCTATTTGATGACAGCAAATAATATGACGATTTGCGAAAAATGGTTATTTTGAAACAAGCTCGATGTCTGTAGAAAAAATCAGTAATAAAAGTAATTTTAGAAGAGCGTGTGTAAGATGTTTGAAGTGTGTTGACAGTACAGACTCTGAATTAAAAGATGACAAATTTTATTTAAACTTGTTCGTAATCCGGTGTGTTACAAAATATTCACGTATAGGTAGCACACTGAATATTCAGTTATTTTTTTTCTATGTTCACTCCCAAGGTGGAGCATATGGTCTCCTAATGGAGGTATCTCAACAATTTATGAAAACCTTCCGCAACGGGAATTGAACTCGAGACGTCCGTCGCCGTAGCCAGCGACGCTACAAACTGCTCCACGGACGCTGACTTAAGTGATTTTTTAGGTAGTTAATTTTAATATCCATAAAACATATCTAGTTTTACAATTTAACTGTACGGTATTAATTTTTTGATACAAAAATCAGTCAGATTCAGTTATTAAACTACGGTAAGGTGGAAACTTATAATACAAAGTCCAAGTAAAACGATGTTATTTAATAATTTAAGACATTGACTGAGGGTGCTTGATGGAATTTCAATATCAAATTTGGATTATTCAGATTTTGTACACTTCCATGCACTCGTTCGAGTCCATTCGTGTGCTCGAATGTCTGAAGATGCCGAAAGGCGAAACCCGGGTCGTTAGTGACAAAATACATGGAAGTGTACAAATTCTCAATAATCCAAATTTGATGTTATTTGAATTCCTCAACAGCACTTACAACAGTCAGTTTGGACAATAATTTCTTATTACGGAATTAAAAAAACGCACTTTTATAAAAAATATTTGAATCAAATTATTTGAAAAAACTATGAAAGTATGTATGTACAGTTTAAATTGAAAGAACTGGACCAACTTCTCTGACCTATACATAAAAATATGCTTACCAATAAGAATATTATTATTATTTCGTGTTGATGTAATTATACAATATATTGTTTAAAAATCTTATTAATGATTTTTCTCATAAAACTCGTATTGGCTTATACTTTGTAAAACAATACTTAACATCGTGTTGCTATATATTTCTTATTGTTAGAAATAGCTTGTCAATAAGATGAGATATAATATAGTTTTTTCATTATGTCTTACATTTCAGAAAATATTTAATTTCATACATTTTGCCAATCCTTGGTAAATCAGAATAGGTTCTAAAAGACAGCCAAATTGATAAAGAGGAAGCCTCATTTCATGATATAATACAAATCTAATTATATTGAAGCTGTATCATCTATAAAGCGGAACAATGGAAACACTACACGTGCGGCTTTGCAACGACCTCAACTTAGTATTAATCTAAATAACTAAAATCCATTTCCAGACAAAGATGTTGTAATGCCTCCATGTATTCTTGCCAGCGGGAGAACGTGAGTGGTGGTCTGTCATTAATATTTTTTAAAAATAATTTTAGAAATGAAGTGTTGAAATTTAAATGAGATGTTATTTGTGGTGGCACTTGCAAGGGGCTTTGAATTGATCTCGGTTAATTTTTATTATCACATAAACCAAATATCTTTGAACACAAAGCCATAAATCAATTTATTTAGCAGCCCGTACTGTAAATAATTCAAACCCGCAGGCACCACAACCGAACCAAAGTGTTGACTATTAATTCGGCTACAGGACCAGTTAACAACAATGAATTAATTAATTGCGTGTGACCGAGCTCGCAAAAATTGAACGTCAATGAATTCAAATTTTTTGAATTTTAAGTGGATTTTTATTTCATATACATAACCAACCAAGAAGAGATAGATTATACATATTCTCAAAAATAAATATAAAAATATATGTCAGAGATTGTAGATACATTATAATATGTTCGATAAGAAGTATGTATTAAAAATAACTGTCATTGTATTTGATATCGGATACAATTTAGTATTTAATTATACATTTTCATATATATTCGCAATCGACTCTAGTTGTGTTATTCCTTTAATAGACGATTCTAAGAACAAAAGATATATCCATCTACATATTTAAAAACGAATGTTTGTTTGTTTGTCCCGTATGCGTTTTACCATTCATCCGATTTCGATTAAGCTTTGGTGAGTTGTTGTATGCACACCCGTACATTGACATCTCGGAAAACCTTCTTATTAATTCAGACGGAAAACAGAAAATTTTGTCGATCAAAAAGCACTTCAATAAACAGAATTAAAGCACAAGTAGTTTCATTCTTTTGAGTGGCATTGCAACGCATGCTGGGTACTCACTAGTAGTCTTTAAATATTGAGACTTACAAAAAGTATGATATAGTATACATATTGAGTAACACTGTGATGTCTGTGACTAATCTATTATTCCAAATTGTGAATTCTTCTCTTCACTGTGTAAAAAATTAAAAAAATATTAAATATATTAACTCATAAATTTGTTTATTATCAAAGTAGTCTTTCTAATAAACCTTCTAAATTATTCATGTTGAGCAAATGATAACACTCGTATTTTTTCTGCTATAAACAATATTGTTTTACATTTCATTTTCGTTTGAACAAGTACTTTCAATTTTTGTTTATGGCTTTTATATGCTAAGTTTGAGGTAAAACTACGTCGGAGAGACAATTCCATTGAAAAATGTTTTCCACTACTCTGCAAAGTTACCACTTATTCAAAATATTTATTTCGGAATATGAAATACGATTTTTGAATAAAAGTATTGGTTATTTATGGAGGTGACGTACATGGAAAAATTATTGTGTCTGTATAATATATATTTTAACATTTATTGAAAACTGTGTTTTTGTAGTTTTATAATAAAATATCGTTATATATTTGATTATCACTTCAATATGTTTAGTGATTAAAAATAAACACATAAAAAATTGTTCTTAATTGTTAGATAAATTTGTGTATATATTGTCAAAATGTAATCCTATAATATGAAACCACCCCCTGAGTTGTGTAAGGCATAACGCTGAGGGGATGTATGTAACCGTAAATCTTGCACAGGAAGCCACCGCTCAACATGCAGTACGGGAAACTAATTCCAACCGGTGAAATGTGCCAGAGACTAATAATTCCTGACAGCTGAGTGACATTGCGATACTAGAAATAAAATTACTTTGATACCGAGTAATAGTTTGTACTATGTCAACATTTTTGATCGAAGATATCAAAGAACAATTTTCATTTTATTTTAAAATTTTCAGATAAAATTAATCGTTTATCAAAAGAATCAAACTTATAATTCTGATTTCCTAGATGACAAGCTAAAGCGAAGTATTTGTTATGAAGGTGAGTTTTTTTGTGGTAATTAATCGATCTTTTAAAAGGTTTCATCAATGTTTTGATGTAAAATTTCGACATTATTGTTTTGAAAACTGATTAAGCACTTAATGCGAAAAGCAAGAATCGAAATACTAAATAAAAAAATTGTTTTGAAACCCTTTTTATCAAGTTTTTCATGTCATACTATTGATCATCTAAAATAAAAAACAATGTGTTTTTTACTTTATATTCAAACATTTAAAACAAGTTCAAAGATTTTAACAATCAGTTATGCAAAATAGTTCACTAATATATAGATTATCAATCATATAAAGTCTAGCTTTTCAATTCTTCATCCATATATGAGATAATAGATTTATCACCGTTTGTTTTACATTTTTAATTAGATAATAACGTAAATTTCGTTACCAACATGTTTAATTATAGTGTCAATGTTATAGATAGAAAACAACATAATTTGTATTGAAATTAAATCACTAATAAATCAAAAAGATTACGATAACAACTTTTAATTGCTATAATTATCTAAGAAACCGTAAACTGTTTAAGGTCGCATTAATATTAAAGATACTTCATTCATTCAATTCATTAATTCTATATGGTCAACGTTGATGGGCGTTTTTCGTATACAGCAGTGTTACCAAAATTTGAATTACTGACTGGAATCATAATTGTATACATTGATATATTGAATTGTATCCAACGGTATGGACGAATTTATTGTTTTCATCTCTTCTTACCCACTTCATATCCAATTCTGTAAAGGTGGCGTGGAGAAAGTGATTCTCCAACATATAGTCCTTTCCATTTATGAAAGTTTGTGGGAAATCCTTTATATATTTAAACTTTTTTTTATATATTTATGTATAACTGTAATTGATGACTTTGTTATTCTCCTAGTTGTGTCACTCGAATTTTCAGACTAAACATGAACACAACTAGTGTAATTATAAAGTTATCAACTTTACTTTTATGTTAATTAATAGTCCTTTCAAATCAATAGTATTATATAACATTACCTGATAGCAAAAGTTGAGCGTCTGATCTACTACTAGTTTTGCTTAAACAGTTTTTGTTGATATGCTTTACATCGGCAGCGAATATGATTGAAAAATATTTTTTAATTCGTTACAGATATTAAATTATATAATATACAGAAACGGATTTACTGATTTATTAATTTAATACATAAAAATGAGAAATAGTTTTTTATTGAAAATTTTAATAGTTTAACATAACTCATTCTTTATCAGTCATCCATGTGACTTCTGAAACAAGAGAGGAAGCTTTTACGTCGACCACTTGTGACAGCAGCTCGTGTTCCGTCTTCCGTGGCCTCTCTCATTAATGCTAATTTCTAGGCGGGTAGTTAGTTTCCCTCTGCTAAAATGCACACAGAGAGGGCCGTTGAAGTCATCTTGAAACTATCCGAACCCTTAAACAATGTTTCAACACATTCACACGAAATGTCTCACAAAGCGTGTGTGTAGTACTGCTTGCCTTGATTGTCGCGGCGCTTAGCACAATGTGTTGTAAATATGCATACATGCTAAATAGTCTAGCGATAGTACTAGATTTATTAATTGTTTCATACTATTCACTATTAATTATTTTTGTGGTGAAATTATAAGATAAACATAAAACATATGTTTGTTATATCGACGACGTTTTGGTCAATTGATGTAACCCTCCAAATTGAAATTGTATAGGAGAGAGTAAAAACTATTTTTATCGAAAACATCATATGGTGAGTTGCGTTATTAATCTTTGATTCTCATGTTTGTAGATACTGGATTATACGTACAAATTGTCGATATAATAGTGGCTTACATCAAGTGGCTGGGTCAGAATTTTTAAAGTAAAATTATGGTTCCCTTCTAAAATGTGGTCAATTTATTCTTCTAATTTACATCATTTGGCTGATACCTGCTCTATCATCTTTTAAATGAGATTAAATCATTAATTAATATTCGTATTTTTGAGGGCTACATCGATTGGTCAATATACCGTCGTTATATATAAACTATATTGTCTATAAATATTTTAGGTGTTAAAGCTCAATAGACTGAAAAAATGTTTTCAAACTGATTCATTTCGTAATCCAAATCAGTAAAATGTTTTACATTATATTGTTTTATTTAAAAAATGGATCGTGGTTAAGGATGTTTTCTTTCCTTAGCATTTGATACAAATTTCGGCATAAAACATCGTCTTTGATATTGCAAAAGATCGTATGTCAAGAAAACCCAAGTGTTTTATAAGTGCCAGTAACGAGCGTTTATAGTGGCAGTAGCGAGTTTTATAACGAGTCATAAAATTCTATAAATGTGAATATTTGCTGCAGCACCAACCTTAATAAATACGCTGTCAACACCATACAAATTTCAATCAATATTGCGGTCATCCAATTTCGTAATAGTTTTGCTTTAAAAGGCTTTCATAGACCTGAGAGCTCGAATAAATCTAAATTATGTGTTTCACAATTATATAACGTGGAAAGTTGAAATTTGCAGGGTCCATATAGATTTTAAATGAAAAGTGAATGAAATATATATTAAAAGTTTTGTTTTCAATGCAGTTTATCAAAGAGTTTTTTAAATTTCGAAATGATGTTCAAATGGACTCTCCTGATAAACTGATCAAGGTGATTAGAAATTATCCCCACCATATTTGACGTCACAATATTTTCTAAAATAATTTTTAAATTCTGATATTGAAACGAAATGATCTATAGTGAGATACTATCAGAATATTTTGAATTTCAGTTTTGACATGATTGAAATAAAATGAATGTTTTTCATTTTTGATATCTGTTTTTCTAGGTCTATTAGAAAAATTTCAAGTTAAACATCATCTATATTTATATAAACAATTAAGTTTGTTGAATGTAGGATGTACTCCGGCCGAAAAATAACATAATACAGTAGACCCCCCGATAACACGATTGCCGAAAACACGATTTTCATTAAAATTTTCGACTGCTTTTTAATTACACTCTAAAATACTCCTGCGCCGCATGCGTATTCTCTGATTTTCTATGAGAATGGTAGCCCTGATAGCCCACTTCCAGATAGTTTGCATTTTATCTACTGTGGTATCGGGGAGTCGACTGTATGTACACCTGTTATATAGAAATACGTTTATAATCATGGAAATAAATGCGAAGCTTACATAACATTTCTCATTCGCATTAATTCATAGATCGACTATTTTAGTTCAAAGTCAGCAAGTCAAGTTACCATTTGGATAATAACTGCACGTTGCACGGGTATTAAATTTTTGCCTGTCTGAAACATAACATAAATTAAAAATCTATTTTCTGACAGGCATAAGTTTTTCCACGAGAAACAGTCACGTGCGAGCAAATCAAATAAGTTGAGAAGGGGTGGCAAGATGGGTAAATAGCACTGGGGTAGGTGCAGGTGTAGTAAATCATACCAAGGACGAGAGATATTATAAAACATAAACATATTATTATAAGATAAAGTTTCAAGTATTTATGATACAGTCGTTCTAGACTCTAGACCAGTGGTTTTATATGCGGCCACCAGAGGATTTTTCTGTGGCCACCGAAGGGTCGATAGTAATAAATATTGATATTAAAAAAATAGTAACATAAAATAAATAAGACATTTTTTTATTCGTATTGCGTACGTATACGGCTCGAAAATGTATTTGTAATGAATAAATATTTTTAATAAAATAGAGATCTTTTTTTAGATATAAATTTGCCGGGATCATTACAGTAACCCTCATCAGGTTAATTTGGGTTGCAGTTTATTAAGTAATTTAATCTGTTGTACGATAATCAACACTTTTCATCTTGCAATCATCTAATTATCGTTGACAAGAGATTATCCAAATACATATGTATCAGTGAGTGTCTTCTGATTTTTTTTATAAATATGGAAGTATAAAAATTAAATTTATACACAAAAATTTCTGCGTCATAATGGTTTATGATTAAACAAAATACCCACAATGCAGTTTTGTAAATAATAAATTATCATTTTTGGAGGAAAAGTGGGGGGAGGAGTAGCAAAATTTAAGGAACACCCCGGGCTCAAAACCCCTAGCCACGCTACTGCCAACATGTTTAAATGTTCTTTATTGAATAAACTAATATATAAATGCATAGGCCTTGTATTTTAAATCACCATTGAAAAATTTGGTTCGGACACGAGACATTTTCATAAGACCACTGATATTCATTATATGGCCACGGAGAAATTTTCCGTGAAAACCACTGCTATAGACTCATCCTTTTCAAATACACGGCAAATGATTGCGTCACGTCATTGTCTATTAATTAAATACATGTAGTTCTTAATATTATACTCCTTTTAAATTATCTGATTATTTTTATATTGAGCCACCATTACCGACTGATATCAGTCCAGGACTTTCGCTCAATTCTGTTGTGTATGGCACTGTCAGAGGTTTGTATGAACCTTTCATAAAAATATGGTTTTTGAAAGCAATAAGGTTAATCTTAGTTCATCCTCATATTTCATTGTTCTATCGGTACTAGCTTCTCTGAAATTAGATTAAAACCAGTCTTAATAAACATATTCAGAGTAAATTTGGATTATTGAGATTTTGTACACTTCCATGTATTTTGTCACTAACGACCCGGGTTTCGCCTTTCGGCATCTTCAGGCATTCGAGCACACGAATGGACTCGCTCAGTTCGAGTCCATTCGTGTGCTCGAATGCCTGAAGATGCCGAAAGGCGAAACCCGGGTCGTTAGTGACAAAATACATGGAAGTGTACAAAATCTCAATAATCCAAATTTAATATTGAAATTCCATCAAGCACCCTCAGTCGATGTCTTAAATTATATTCAGAGTAAATAATCTATAAAGTGTTCACATGATTTTGATATATATATATATATATATTAATTTGTGCATTAATTAATACATTAATTTGTGCATCTTGTCAAACCTGGAGTGCCTAAAAGTGAGTCAATTTGGGAGATTCACTCTAATAATAGAAAGAAATATAAAATATTTTTTTTTATTTATTTTAATCGGAAAAAATCATTGCAAGAGTCTTTCATCAAATGAAATAATTTTATAATAAAAAAAAAAAGTTTCCTTTTCATTCTTATTTAAATTGTAAACTTACAGGATAGAAAAAATCAAGCAATAAAAAAATCATGGCAATGTTATAACGAACGTCACTCACGTCTTATAAATTTTGCCGAATAGAATAAAAGAGAATATTATGTAATAAGTAAGATGCAATCGGATAAATTTCCCCAGCGTCTACTTTGCCAACAAAATCGGTTTGATAGTTTTCCAATATCTAATTCAGTTAGGTTTTTTTGATTAATTATGAAGAGTATGATTTTTATTTCCTCAGAATACTATAATTGGAAAGAGAAAATTTTGAACATCCGATCAATTTTCTATGTGAAATGTTGCCATATGTGAACTATTTTCAAGTAAGTTTCTTTCAAAATTCTATTTAGAAAATTACCTAAATCGATAGAAGTGTTTCGAAATCTGTTATCCATATTTTTCCGAAAGTTTCGTTATGAAATAATCTAATTTCTCATTAGAAGATTGCGTAAAAACACTACTTTATTTCTCATTACAGAAATTAATGACATTTTTTCTATTCAACGTGCTGAAATCAAAAAACCTTCTTTATATCTTTGCTTGATTATTATTCAATAGAATTTTAAATCAAGAAGCTAAATCAGTTCTCAAATCTGCCATATTCAACCTTGCAGCTATAAAACAAAACTTGACAACAAATTTAGATTCTTTCAAAATTTGTATATCGTCGTAGCAATCCTACTAAAAAAATCCCACTTTTTCTTACGATTAACAACCTACAAATTATGACCAGTGGTTGTATTTATGATTTACAGATTAAAATTTCAATGAGCCCTACAATTTTTGAAATTTAAGTATTTACCTTTTTATTAAGAAACAGAATAATACTTAGAGTTTTCTCAAAAGTGCAGAAGTATAAAAGGCGCCAGATTTTTTAAATAATTGCCATAGGTATGATATGAAATTTTGATGTGAAAATCAATTATTGATGGCAAAGTTCTGCATTCGTAATTGATCATAAGAACTATATGTGAATATTTTTTCAATTAATGTTTCGTCATACATTAGCTCCATCACATCTGTATTTAAAGAAGCATCCAAATTGCATATTATTTACAAATAAAAACCAGGGTCTTTATTCAATACTCGCAAGAGGTTACTTAACGTTTTCAATACTAAATATAATCTGCTTAAACAATATTTTATGATACTAAATTTATTCTTATTATTGCTCAAGAAATATAACTGTCTATTTTTCACTTAAAAAAAAAGAGTGTTAGGTTGAAAAAATACAAACTGATAAAGAATGGACTATTTATTTTATTATTTGTTTGTATTTATTGTGCAACTAGAAAGATGAAACATTTATAAATAATAAATGAAACGGTTTTCGTACAATCTAAAAAGTTGATGTATATCTCCTATACATGTCTTAAATGGAAATGTTATCTTTATGTTAAGGACGACAGAAAAGTTTTGCTGAATTAAATATTTGATTATTTTTGAAAGTGAGATTAATATTTTTAAATGATAAAAAATAAATCTTTTAAGCGTAATCTTGAGTTGTTCATTTAACACGGCATTGAGAACGGACCTTTTATGGAGCAAACTTCACATTATACAACGCATACACTAAATACTCTTTAATGATGATTTGATTTATAATCTAAAATTTGCTTAAACGAAAGAACCGGAAGCCGGACGTGTTTTTTTACATTTTACGCATCGTTTTTATAGAGCTGGCAAAAAAGCTTCCCGGCCATTAACCGTCGTAAGAAAAAATTCTCACCCACTCCCATCAACACAAAACGACTTTTACCTGGAAAGCTTTTTTGCAGTATCAATTTTTAAGTCGGCTCATCTGGAGTCTAACCTTTTAAGGTGCCTTCTAACAGATAATTTGCCTAAAATGATAAATAGCCTACAATTAAATACGCGCCCTTAAAAAACCCCATTCCGGAAAATTAGCATTCACCCGTATTGCCAGCAATAAATAATATCATTTTCAAGCTTTGAATACCCTGAAGGTTTTATTTTTTCCCATACAATGCACGCAAAATACGAGTTTTTTTAACAACACGAAATAAATAAAACTTTACTTACATAAAATTATTATATAATATAAATTTCATGAAAATATTTGTTTTTTTTATGTAAAAAAAGAATGAATGAAAAGGTTGCTTACAAAAATAAAGTTTTATTAAGTGAAACACATTTTATTGATAAATTTAATGTTACAAAAGTGAACTGTTAAAAAACATCGTTGTGGTGTGAATATTTAAGTCCACAATTTGTTACGAACAATTTAAGATTAAATGAATGTTTAATCTTTAATTTAAATTCGCGATTTGCTTTTTTATCTAATATAAATGACAAGTAAAACGAACTGACCTGCAATTTAAAAAAAAATATTGTCACTATAACTTGTTATATCGATGACTGTCTCATTGTTTTTTGTCAATATTTGAATTGCTGTGTACTATCAAATGCTGAGGCAATCTGATATTTTTAAACTACGATTAAAACAATGGAGGATAGACAAAAGCATCATCGGATATTGACTAAATATCCATACTAAAACTGAATGAAAAATATAATTTTATAACAAGTTTTACTCGATTGTTAAAATAGTAGAATCAATAATTTTGATATGCCACTAACAACAAAACAATGATTTACACAAATATAAGCTGACAGTGTTCATACGTATCTATAAATATATTAAAACCATGTCCGGTCCCAATGTGAAGCATTTAGAGTCCACATGGAGCTTAGCTTTATATACGAGAACTGCTTACTCGCTGTTCAATCTCTTTTTTCGAAAGAGAGTAATGGTAGAAAAATAAAGTCAGACTTATGGTTTGATAATCGCTTCTGCTCCATCCTATTTGTATAGGATCGAATGGGTGGAAGAGAACGTTAGACACCATAGAGGTTCTCAGTACTGTGATTAGAACCCATGAGCACAGTAGTCAAGCCGTAACTGTGTATAATATTTTTTTATCGTTTGTCTTATTTACCTGTCTTAATAGCACATTTTAAAATACCACAAAAAAAATCAACACCTCATGTTTTTTTTAAAAATTAGTTTATGATTTTCTTCAAATATATCTATTTCCCCAGTTGAAAATAAATCTTTATTCAGCAAATATTTAATAAACACGATAATGTAAAAAGTTTCTAATTTTATTATATGTCGTAAAATTAAATAATATCTTAGTTGGGAATTTTGAATAATTTCAAGTTATTAAATTACGGTGGGCTGAAAATTTTCCAACCAAAGAGAGAATGAAATTTTCATCAGGTAAGCAGTTTAAAAATCCGATTAAACCGTTGCCCCCATTATAGACTCTCGAACTTCCGGCAACCAAAGGTTTTGAGTGGATACTTAATTTTTTCTAATTAAAAATATTCAATAGTTATAATAAGATAGGAAAAGTTTTGATGATAAATTGTCGGTTTTATGGGAAATTAACCCTTCAAGTCCGGATTACGTGAACAAAACGAGAGTCAACTCATGTATTTTAAGATTGACATATGCCTATTTTACCTGCATGTGAGGACTTAATTTTGATATAAAAGAAAATGTAAGCTTGTAAGAGTTTGTAATTGGTTAAACGATTATTCTCCGAATTTAGGTTTAAAAGTCATTATTATCAAATCAGTATTCAAATTTATTCAAATACCAATGTAGTTCTTAGACAATATAAGTGATATAAACTATTTACTAACTGTCAGTTCCGAGTTCATTCTTGTACTCGAATACTTGAAGATGACGAAAGGCGAAAGCCGAGTAATTAGTGACGAAATATATGGAAATGAACAAAAAAACAATTAAAATTTTATTTTCAAATTCCATAAAGCACCCTCAGTCGATATTTTAAATTAGATATAATTGTGTTTTTAAATGATGACCGTACTTCCTAGAAAAACAACAGTGTGCCAGTTGGCTAAAACAATCAAGCTTCCTTAAACTGCTGTGAATATATTTACGAATACATTTTTTGATCATTATAACATTAACATCATTACTCAGGGGTGAATAAAACTTTACATAATTTTTATTTATTATAAGTTGTGTATTGATAAGATTCTGATAAAAAATTCTTTTACTAATTAGTTTGTAAAATGCTTTTAGCAGATTGAGAATTGTTTCACAATTTGTAGGTTTACTAATAAGAGCAAGATAAAATGTTTTAAATGTGATAATATAATATAAAAATATTGAAATATTGAGAAGAGCGAAAGTTTAAATAAATTAAACGGTATCAAAAAAGGAGTGCGACGGTCGGGAATCGAACCCGGATCAACTGCTTGGAAGGCAACTATGCTGACCATTACACCACCATCACTCGTCAATGCTTACAAGAATGTTATATTAGTACAATTTATGAATCGCGTGACTTGTCAATTGTATGTAATGTAGTTACAAAAACGCCTGTACACATTTGAAAATAAAGGAAACACTAATCACCTCTGTTTATATTGCATAAAAGTTGATACCTTTTCTTATTTGATATACATGGTATTGATTTTTTGATAGAATTTCATTTAATTTGGCTTCTACTTTTGCTGAAAATTTTCCACGTTGATGCTCTTTTGTTATTTACGCTATATCATTATGAAGTTTGAATTTGAAATCGTGGTCTTTTATTCAACTGTCATGTTAGTTTGCAAACCAGATCGTTTGATAAACAGTCAATAAATGTGGTGGAAAGAGTTAGGTGGTGAAGTTAACGTTCCCCTTTTTTGACATGGTATAAGCATTTGACGTGTATACTGAAAATATTCGTATATTAAGCACACACTACGGTGTTAATTTTGTATTTTTCAGTTAAATTATATAACCACAAACATAAAATTCCTTAAATGGTTTGCATACTGCTTAACATTTGACCTAATATCACGAGGTTTGCTAGCGTACAGTTAAAAGTTTTAAAGCATTTACGGACTACCAAGTTCGTGATAAATTACGTCGAATAACACTGATCTAGATAAGAATGTTACTGATTTTCGATAAAAGTTTCACCTCGAGAAATACACTTTGCTTCACTAAAAAGCCTATTTAGCAACACATTCATGAATGTGCTTCACGAACAAATTAATATTGGTGTAAAAAGTGTAATACAAAATAATTCAATCGGGTAACCAAAACTTTATAGATAACGTTTGTCTGTTTTGTTCAATATGAGTTTTAAAAAACAGCAATAAATCATACATAAAATCCAGATGGCTTTTATTTACTATGGATGTAATTTTGCGAAATTGTTTTTTGGTTTCCGAAATACGATTTGGGTCTGAATATTTTTTTATTAAGTATGACAGTTTCTTTTAAGTGATTAGTACTAGAATTTTAAGGATAAAACACTATTTGTAGTAAACCAATATCTTTTTAATTGGATCACGACAAATATTAAGAAATTGTTTAACTAAGGAATTTTTCATTTCAAAACACTAATTCACTGAACTAAAATCGGGTTCTGATCATTACGTTAATGAAATAAATTGGTTTTATTGTAATTTATTATAACGTCTTTTCACCAAGAAATAGCAATTAACAGCATTCAAGTAATCATTAGTAGACCATGCATTCATTTCTCTAAATTTAATAGAACAGAAACGCACAGTTTCTTCGGCTGGTAGTTATCCATAAAATATGTAGGTTTTTTTTAAAATTTATATTAAATTATAAATGTTTTAACTTATGTTATGATAGCTAACGGTTCTTTTTTATTTCTTTCAGTGTGAGCAGCGTCCGGCGTGCAAGGGCATGTTTTGGTGGTAGTGTCGTCAGCCGCGCGCTCGCGTCACTTCCGGGGGTGGGCGCAGGCGCCGGCCCTGTCATGGCGGGGCGGTGGCTCGCTCTGGCTGCCTTGGCGGCCTTGTGTGTTCCACAAGCAGCACCCCAATCTGCACAACAGTGTCCCCCGCACGGAGACATATCCCCATGCACGTGCAGCGTTAAGAAGAATGGTCTCGACATCCTCTGCGAATTCACCGACCCCTCGCACATCAATAAGGCCATGGCTGTTCTTAAAGGAAGGTCGGCCATCATCTTCTATCTGAAGTTGAGACACAACAACCTGCCAAAGTTGCAAGGCTTTGTCTTTTTGGGGCTGGATATACGCCACCTTACGATTCACAACAGTAGTTTGGCGGTGGTCGAAGAATCGTCTTTAAGCTCCGTGGGTAAGAAACATTATCGATATTTCTGCTTTTCCAATGCTTTCATTGAAAATTTATTATTATTCAATTTTATTAAAGAGATAACACAAAAACAATCTTTTTATTTTCCTTTGAAATATAATAAGTGCTAAGATTAAAAATCAGTCTCCGGGCTAATAGCTTGAAGGGTAATTCCATTTAATTTTTTTCACACACATAACACATTATTTAATCATATAACATGCATAAAAGTTTTTCAAATAATATAAAAATAAATTAGCAATGTTTGTTTTCAAATGTTGGATGGCTAAAACTGTCTTAAGTACTTATGTAAAATATCATTTTATTACCACAATAGGTATAATGATTACTCTAAAACACATATTAAAAATGTCTATATACTTGTTAAGGTCGTATATGTTTGATATAACATATCCAATTAAAAAAACAAATCCCAACTTCCACCAAAAACATTTTTATATAAATATGTCAATAATTTAACATTTTTTAAAAATACATATTGATTATTTTAGTGTACAAAAGGGTAAAACATACAAAAAATATATTTTACAACATATTTATTGTGTGAGAACGCTAAGTGTAATTCTTTGAAATATAATGAATAATCATTACAATTCATTTACTGTCCAAAAATTTATTTCATCTAAATTGTAATATTAGTCGATATTAATTACTTTTAAGATTCATTTTTTACGCCTATCGTTTTATTGTAGCAAATGATGTATTGTCTCATCATAGGTAAAGGACTAACTCAACTGGATGTATCTCAAAACTCTCTCGGCGTAGTACCTTCTGCAGCTCTTCGAAGTCTTCACCATTTACTCATCCTCAATATGAATCATAACAAAGTGTCAGTGCTACATGGTCGTGCTTTTGAAGGATTGGATACGTTGGAGATACTTACTCTCTACGAGAACAAAATTACAAACATCGAGTCGGACGCTTTCAAAGGATTGGAAAAGTAAGTCAAAATAATATATTTTTGGACACTATAGTTCCACGAAATGCTTATGTCAGATTTTTTCGTGCTTATTTTCAAAGATTGTTTCATAATTTACCTGAAATATGCTATACATTAAAAATCTTTTTTTATGAAAAAGAAATTGAAATCAAGTTACGAAGACGTCATGTAATTTTGTTTAAAAATAGTATTAGATTAATACACAACAATAAATAACGCCACTCGAAATCAATTCCACTAGAATAATCAACCTCGATATCGATCTAAAAAAAATAAATATCTAGATTGGTATAAAAACTGGAATCATTTGATCACTGTACGATACTTTTGCTGACTTATTCTGTCTGATGAAATAAATTTAATACGGCTTACAGTAAAGTCTTGCGGGAGAACTATTATCAGTACGGAATGAGTTAAAAATATTCAAATATTCGTTAGCTCTTAAAATAATATATACTGTGAATATATAGAATACTGTGAATGTGAGGTACCATTAAAAGCTTTTCATTTTTTATAATCTTATGAACATAAACCATCATAAAAAATCACTACTATTATAATATGGCAGATGTTTTTAAAATTCCATACGTTATTAATGAATAATTGTATTTTAAATATCGTAGTATAAAAAAAAATACTTTAATGTACGTTTTAAGCCATGGAACACTTTTGTTTCGAAAAAACGCTTGCTAAATTTATTCTGTTTGTAAATTCACAACATGAATACTTGAAACAATTCTTATTTAATACTTGACATTGAAATACAAGCTTTGAGTTTTTTTTTACCCTATGAAAATACGAGGTGTTCATATATCTCTGCAATCACATCATGAAATTGCTGTATCACTCCTTACTTATTTATAAATTAATAACGAAGAAGAGCAAGCGATAAGGATTTAGAGAAGTTTTAGAAGGTGAGAGATTACATACAGAGAAAACTAATATCTGTGTACGTCAGACCCGCGTCAAGACTCCGAATGGCTTTCCAAAAGTTGCCCAGACTTCTGCTTTGTTATGCATAAACCTGGAACTATTTGTAAGAACGTTGTATTGAAACTTTCCAGAACGTGTCAGTTTTAACTTAAATGTAAGTAACTAGTTTGCTTTTTAAGCAGGTAAAAACTAGCCTCAAATAAGCAGTGACTACATAACCTTTCGAAATGGGCTAATTGAGGCATTGTTTAGTGACACGTTTATTTTGTTTAACTTGACTTGAATTTATAATCAAAAATCTATATACATATATAAATGAAGATTTGTTTGAAAAAATAATAATATTGGATATCCGAAATAGAGGTCTGCACAAGCCCGAGCTTAGCCCGAGGACCTTTCTCCGGCCCAGCCCGTGGACTGGGGTCGAGTGGGTAAAGACAATTCAGATTCGGGCCTGGGCCGGGTTATGGTAAGGGATTCAAATTTAAGAAAAATATTTCGTACTATGTTCGGGCCATGAGTCAGCCATAAGGCAATAATTTTCATAAGTAAATAATTTATTTTACATGCGCTATGAATATCGTTGGAAATATGGAAACAATAATATACATTGTTTGAAAAGTATAAATGAATTACTATATTAAAAATTAAGTCGGCTTTTTTCGGGATGAGAAAAGTAAATCTGGACTTTGGGTCGGGTTCGGTTAACAAGTGTGGTATTGAGACTCGGGCTCGGTGAAGGTGAACATCGTTACCTATTTTTGTCCATTGTAGTATAATTATTTTAATTGAAATTATAGATGAGTAATGAATGGTTGTGTTAATATAAATTAAAATTGACAACTTAGTTATTCCACTGACTGTGATACAAATATAAAACGTTTCACGTCTTTAAGAATCATCTTCAGACTAACTATATCGCAAAGTTATTTATTTCAAAGGTAAATAATAATTCTAATTCTTAAATTAAAACTCAAGGGTAGGTTTGTCCTGCCCGAAATTTTACCTACCCTACACGCTACTATTAATTTTTAATTTAAGAATTAGAATCATGTTTACCTTAGAAATAAATAACCATGCGATAAAGTTAGTCTGAAAATGATTCATAAAGACGCGAAACGTGTTATATTAGTATCACAGTCAGTGCAATAACTAAGTTATCAATTTTAATTTTACATTAAAAATGAATTTCCAAAAAGTTACCGCCGAATCCATCGAAAATACAAAATGGTGGTGTTGTTTATTTTCAATCCTCATTTGGAAGAAAATTACAAAGTTTCATTATTTACCATTATATAGATAGTTTTAATTTTTGCTATATGTTAATGTAAGATGTAAGGCAGAAATATGCAATAAAAGATAACAAATACACTTTTTGTATTCATTGATAAACATATCGATCGACATCGTTCTGATAAAACAACGTTAAGTTGGAAACACTAGTAATGACTAAGTTAATATTGAATAGTTGTGTTAATCACGTGAATTAATTACCGATCTAGGTGCATCGTTCAAAAAACTATTCTCAAATTGCGCAAATCTCAAAATTAACATGTTTTGGATTGTACACTATCAACTATATTATAATATTTCGAAAACGGGGTTCTTAATCATTTCAAAAAATATAATCAAGATAACATACATGGTTATTTAATATTAGCTTAAGACCTTTCAATTTTAAGGTGTTCAATTTCGGTTTATTTATTTTATAATAAAGCGTGGTGTAGAATGCAAAGGTATTGATGAATTTTTGACTTGGATATTCGTCAGCCGTCTTACGGTAAAATAATGATATAAGACTCAAGCTTCGTATTTTCCACTTCACATGCTTCAAAATAATATTGCATGCAAAATAAGATGCACTATAAACAGTCTCGCGCGAGTGCTTGCACCATTCAGGATAAAATTTTATGATAAAATTGTGAAAAACGTAACTTATCTACTCGTAGAACAGAAATATTGCGAAAACGTTCTTAATATTCTATACTCTATAAGAAAGTAGACATTGAATATTCATTTGTAAAACAATAATTTTTCTTTGCACAATATTGCAACCAGTATTTTTTTATCAATATTAAGCCGCTATAATGGCAAAAAATGTTTTTCATGTTGAATTTTACGGTTTGTTCGAATATTTTTTTAATTTTAAAATCAGTAATATGTCGGCGTCCGTGGCGCAGTTGGTTTCGTCGCTGGCTACGGTTACGGATGTCTCGGGTTCAATTCCCGGTGCGGACGGTTTTCATAAATTGATCTTTCAATCGATTTATGGATTTCTGTTCGTAGTCTGAGTCCTCCCTCCCACCTATCCCATCCTCACGGGGCGTAACGAGAGCAATTAGCTAACCACTAGTCCAGTCATAGCCCTATCCTTCTATCCCTACTCTCTTCGAAAAAGAAAAGAGAGGTTGAGCAACTGAGTGACAAGCAGTTATCGTAGAAAAAATTCTGTCAAGATACCTCCATTAGGAGACCATATGCTCCACATTGGGAGCGGACATGGAAAAAAAAATGTTATAGAGCTAGTAACTGTTTTACTTTTAAAAAATATATTGACAAGGAATCAAGATTCAATATGAATACTCATTATTGGTTTTTAATAGTTGAAAAACGGAAAGTTGCTGTTTACGAAAAAAAATACATAAAATGAGAAAAAGAACATTTTCATCTGTTTTTTTTTTTTTGAATTGTTTCCTCATTCGTGCTACGTATTTATCAAAAAAGTATGTTTTTTGTTCACAAATTGACAAATTTCAATGTCGAAACATTGCAACAATTAGAAAAATATACATTTTTTCCCAGAAAATATTGTTTATTTAATAAAACAGCATCTTGATTTCAATTTCTTTCAAAGTGAAGTTTTTGAGAAAATTTTCAACATATATCCTTGTATTTCTATAGATTACATTTATTTTACGTCCCCGCTTAGTCAATTTCTTTTTTTTTTTTTTTTGCAGAAAACTCAAGCGATTGAACCTTGGCGGAAACGATCTTAACCACATCCCTCAGAAAGCCCTTGCTATTCTTGATAACTTGAAGAAGTTGGAAATGCAAGAAAATAAGATCTCTTCAATTACTGAAGGGGACTTTGCAGGTAAGAGTCTTTTTTACCAATTACTTTATTGGTTAAATTAAAAATACATATTTAAAGACTCAGCATTGTAATTTACTACAATTAGAAAGTGAGGCGACATGATGTTTATATGTACAAAATACTAAATTGCTTCTGAAGTATAAAAATTTAATTACTTAATACTGGTTTCGAATATTAATAATGAAAGTTATCATAACATTAATGAATAACTGAAATACTTGAAGTTTGTCTTAATTGACGTAACATCAAAAGTTCAATGACAAAGCAATACATAATTAATTCTTCACATTATGTTTACTGCTCAGAATAATTAATTTTATTTTGTAAAGAAACTTTTATTGGGAGAATCCAATTCAACTCAAATTTTCATTTATATTTGAAATTATATGAATAATTCAAAAGAGAAGTTGCCTTTAGTCATTGGCTATTTTATTAAAAATACGTCTGTAATAAAATACAGTTTCTTTGAAATACTAAGATCCGAATATAAAATTCGAGATTCGATATTGAGACTGGATATAGTTAACATTTTTTTTTTGATTCTTAGTCGTATTTATTGATTTACGTAAATATCTAAATAAACTTTGTAGATTTATTATGATTGTGAAATTTTTGACATTTTACTATTATCTTTTTTAAAACCAAAATGATGAATGCAAAGTATCATTTAAACGGAAAACATAAAGATAAAATAAACAATCGTGTAATGTTATATTTTAAAATAGCTACCCAGCCATGAATCGATATGCTTTGAACGAGGTGTATAATTTATGATTTAAAATAAAAATCTACCACTGAAAAACCAACAAAATAAATTTATAGCATGGAACAGTTTGATATCAAAAATAAATTTTGTTCCCATACGCGTCGTTAAATATTTCATGTACAAAATGGCTGAAAACAAAACGAAATAAAATTAATATTCCGAATAAACCAATATATTATTTCGGTTGCCTTTAGACCAATTCTGTTTTCGGTTACTGTTATTATGGATAAAATATAATCGAGAAGTATCATTAAAAAATATATATATATATATCACGCCAAACGATATCTGTCTCATTAATTATTTATTACGCTAGCGACATATTGTATCCGTTTTGAATTGTGAATGATATTTTGAATAAATTATAAAAATATTATTTCAAATTCGATAAACGTTTCTAATTACATCTGAATATATAATTGAATATAAAATGAGTTGGATATTATTTTTTAAAGAATAAAGAAAATACATGTAGCTCAAGAAAATAATCTGAAGTTGCGTAATTGTTTGCAGGACTTCGAAACTTGGACTCGCTAGGACTCGCTCACAATCATCTCAAGGAAATATCAGGAAAAGTTTTTTCCCATCTGACTCTCCTCAACTCGCTGGAACTTGATGGCAACGGAATTATACATATTCATGAAGAAGCATTTAATGGACTGGAAGGTAAATACATGAACGGTTTTCTTAATATTCTGCTCTAAATTTCACAATATTAACACAGACGACAAAGAGGTTAACATATCGATTTAAGTTTCGTTTATATTTTAATATAATAATCTTGATCAGGTTAGTTTCCATTCCAATAAATTATTTATTTATAAAAATAAAACACAATTTTATTGAACTAATGTCAAGATTAAATGTATTGATCAGGTGCGGTTTCTTTAACCACGAGAATATTTAAGTGAAAATTGAAAATGCTCGCTATGAGCAAAGCCGGTCCTTAAAGTTATAAAAAACTGTAGAACTAGTACGAATTTTTTTTTTTTCATAAAATATCTAATATTTATATATTAATATTTCATAATACTAAAAATTTAAATTGAAAACATTATTATTTCACTGTTTTTGCTATTAATGGTAGCACGCGCTTAGCCTCTTTAAAAAGTATCATTAAAGAAGCGAAACAAGCTGAAAGCTACAGCCGAATCCGTCGAAAAACTATTATGATTTTATAATTTAAGACATCGACTGAGGGTGCTTGATGGAATTTCAATAATCCAAATTTATTATGCTTTTTATCCATAATTGAAGGTTCTGAATAAAAAAAGAACTTGATTTCATTTTAATGGTTTCTTTATGACAGCGTCAATAGTGAATGTGAAAATTTACCTTTGATTTTATTAGAAGTCTCTATTTTCGGGTGATTTATAAAAATTGATTTCAATATAACGTTGAATAAAAACTACTGGGCCATAAAAATACTGTATAGAATTCTTATTTTAACGATGAAATACTTTAAAAGAAGCATTGAAAAATTCAAGCATGTACTGAGAAAATGTTTTTCCGCTCTTCGATTAAATAAAGCGGTTTCGTGACAGCGTTGGCAATTGGCTAAACAAAAAGAAAAATAACTGAATGTTTTAGATACGCAAGCTTTCTAGACTTACGGCGGAGATTGCGAAAGCTCTGCTCCTAGATTTATTACGCTCCGTGTTATCTCGTGAACTTTGCACTCCGTTATTGCAGTGTTTTGTATAGCGGTTTTCAGTGGATCCTTTATTACTTTCCGCTCGTATATTTACGTATGTTTAAGTTAATATTTAACCCTTTTGAACACATTTGTAACGATTTTATTGCTCAACATTACACTCGAAGGTAATGAATAATACAAACCACGATTCTCGTAAGCATCAATAAATATAAATTTATTTCTTACAATAAAACAAGGCTATTTCTTCCCTGCTAGAAGAAAAAATATTAAAACTTTTACTTTGCACAATGCATCTTAAATACATATACATAGATCGGATAACCATCATATACTTTCTACTGCTTTGAAACTAAGTATACAATTAAATTTGTTTTTCAGTTTTTATAAATTAATAAAACTATTACAGTCAATCTGGGCAACTTTGGCCTAGTTGTGGGGTTTTTTGTATTTTATGGTTTTCCATTGCATTTATGTGTGGTATTGTTCTACATAGAAATGTACCAATGTCTTTAAGATGAAATTTAATTAACATTAATATAATAGATTTATTGTTATAAATATTGATAAAATAAGGTGGGTTTGTATTCCAAATCGCGTAACTTTAACCCATGATAAAAACAGTTTAAGTAATTTCTATACGCTATGTGATTTTCAAGTGTCGACAACTATTCTTTATGACTTTATTTATTCTGTACATAACTAAGTTGAGAAAAAATATAAAGCATTTGATTTACAGATTAGTTAAACAATTTGAAAATATGGCTAATCCAACATTTTTCAAAATAAGTTTTTATATTGTGTTCTATAATAAAAACTAAATACATAGATACATATTAGATGCAATAAATAAAAAAATTTGAACTAGAAATAAAGTGTAAAATAATGTATTAAATTGATTAAATTGGGATTTACTTTGTAGAAATCGATTATAATAGGGTAAAATATCCAAATATGTAGTTATACAAAATTATATTAGGTAGTTGATAGCTATTTCGACTGAACGCCATCGTAAGAACCATACTTAAACTTATTTTAGGTTAGCTATAATATATATTGTTAAGAAGAAATAGACAATATTAGTCATCTTAAACCGTTATAAGAAGCTCATGTAGTTACGAGTAATAAATAAAATTTCAATGCATTTATTTTAACGATTAATTAATAACACCACGTAAGCTACTTTTCCAAAAACACAATTAGTATTTCAAATAATATAATTTTAAATAAATATTAAGATGTTTAAATACGTGATATGACATAAAATTGTCTATATATTCTTAACAGTATATATTACAGCTAAGCTTAAATAAGTTTAAGAATAGTTATGACGATGGCGTAAAGCCGAAATAGCTATCAACTACCTAATAAAAATTTGTAGAACTAACATATTAAGAAACAGGGCAATTTTTTTTCTAAATCATGCAATTTTTTACTCAAGAAGCTACTTAAAATTTTTATTGACCCGCATTTGGGAATGACACAATTGTTTTCTCTTTTTTTTTGTCTCATACGCTTTATAGACTTTTCTGACTGACCGCTTTTGTAAATATGCACCATCAAATTGTATTATGTCATAATTCCATAAAATAATTTCATAAATTAATGTTTTTTAAATTGAAAACAGACAAAATCCAGACATACAAACTGATACAATTTCAACAATATAACAAATTATGTTGCAAATTAATTCATATTTTTACCACCAGGGACTACTCAATACCTTTGATTAACTAAAAAATATTCATTTAGCAGTAGTATTATCATGGTATTATACCAGCATAATGTCAAATCTTTTCCATTTAGTGGGCTAATCTTAGATCAATGAGTCAAACTTTCTCAGATTGATGGAAAGAGATATCAATTGTTGGTAAATAACAATTTAAATAGGATAGGTGGCTCACCAGTCTCACCACTATTAAATTTACTTCCCTCAGGATTTTCAAATCAAAACAATAACTATTATATTAACTTTGTAATTAGTAGTGTTATGGTAATTAGTACTACAGGTTCTGTAGAAAGAAATAATCCCACCCCACTTACTATTACCATTACTGTTAACCTAACAAATAAATAAATTTACGATACAGATACCCTGAAGATGCTTATCAAAGAGGAGAAACACCTGTCACAGTTGGTAACAAAAGCAGTGAAAAAACAAATTTATCAATTTTATTTTAAAAATGAATTTCTACAAAGTTACCGCCGAATCCAATGACAATTTTATGAAACTTATCAACTTAAAATAAATTTTGCAGTTGGATATCTTTAAATGTTGTTGTATATTTAATATTCCAATCATGGCCAAGTAAAACAAGGTTTTATTAGTAACTTAATATTGTGTTGTACGAAAAGGTAAAAAAAAAGCGCTGCTGTAAAATGCAAATGAATATTCATGCGTCTAATATAGTAAGGAACAAAATAATGAACTAAACGTAACCACGTTGATTTCTGAACCGAAAAAATCTGGGAAACAAAAATACTTCTCGTCTGCTTTCTATCAAGCTCATAATGTGAAAATAAAAATTTACGACTTTCAATATGCTAAGCAATAAATTCATTGGAGCGCGGTTGACTGCGGAAAATTGTTTTTGTCAATATGGAAACATTAAATTGGTTAGTATATTACCACATGCAAAACTCACATGCGAAATGTAACACCTTTTATTTTTAGAAGGGTGCTTTCAAATAAAAAACGATGACATATGTGTATCTTTAAATCAGGAATCGTTGCTAATTGTTACAATAGATCAGCGGTCAATAACCTTTTGGACCTCACGGACTACTAAAGTCATAATTTCAAATCGAACCACTGATATGATTTTAGTTTAAAAAGTTACAGACTTTTAAAAAAAAGTCACACTAGTTCATTTTTTTTTACATTAAATGGTTACTAAAGTTGTTTAGTAGTAGTGTGTTTGTTGTCGCTGCGTATTAAAAAAAATCCCTCTCAACCATTCAATACTAAAAACAAGGTAGAGCGAAAGCGATTAGCTAGCCACTAGTTCTGTCCTATCCTTTTATCCCTATTCTCTTCGAAAAAGAGAGGTGAGCAACTGAGTAACAAGGAGTTCTCGTAGAAAAAACTTCTGTTAACACATCTCGATTAGGACTCCATATGCTACACATTGGGAGCGGACATATAAAATATATTTAGCTCCAGTGACGTTACTAAAACAACTCTACCGACCCCCAAAATATGCTCAGGGACCAGCGGTTGGCAACCGCTGCATTATATTATATAATACATATGCTCTATCGACAGATCTATCAATATTTCCAGTTGCAACTCTAAAATTTCTTCCTATTTCAACCCTTATTCGAAATTCAAATTTTTCCAAAGGTAAAAATGTTTTTTTACACAATCTCTCACCTCATTTTACACGGTTAACGCGCTCCAGAAAACCGACAGCGTAAAAGAATATTTTACTATTTCGTTACACACCAAAAGACACAAAATACTTAAATTATACTTTAAACTATCATACTGCCCAGTTTTTCGTGATTTACTAAAAACATTAAACATGGGAGCGTATTTAGCGACTCATCGCCTCACATATTATCCAACATTTTTTCAGGATTCCAATAGTTTGTCAAAATGTTTCACTACAAAGAATAATTATTGAATTCATCGTCTTAAGATATTTTTCAATAAAAAGAATATGCCTACAGAGAGTTTTGATAAATCTTCGAAAAAATCAAGTTAACATTTGTAAATTCACGTTTATTATATCTGTAAGAAAATGTCATAATCATTATACCTTTCCCTGGGGTCTTGAGGGATTATAAGGACTTCACAAAATGACGCCATCTCACTCAAATTGACGTTGAAAAAATGTGACATTATTTTCTCTCTGCCGCGAGATTTTTATATAACCGAGTGCTATATGTAGCAAAATTTTATTGAGAAGAAAGGACTGCATTTTATTTAATAATAGAAGCTTACTGCCTTCATTATTTAAAATGAATGTAAGTCACAAAAAATAATAGAAAATTATCGTGTTAGTATTATTTTCCAGTATTTAGAGTATTATTTCAGCTCATTCATTTTCCGATATATATTATATTACCATCAATTTTGTACATTTCGATTTGTTATTTTTATTCAAATGAAAATTACGACAGATTTCAGAAAAATCAAATTGAAATAACTTTTTAAATATTATTGTAAATGGCAACTAAATATAGTTTGTATAAGAAAAGTAATAAAATAATCGAGGTATTTAAACATACAGTATACTGTATTCTAATGCAATTTTCTGCTTGGCATATAAGTTTTAGAGAATTGATCGTGAGACATTCCTTTTAATCATTTGAAAGCGACTAATGAAATTAAAATAATGGTATTTAAAAATTACCTCTTCTTTTATATCCTCTACCAATTTTCGGATATCAGTAGTATAAAAAATCATATACTGGAGTTATTTTGAGTATGTATTCACGAGAAGAGTTCAGTTGTTAAAATTCGTCTTAATGGTAGAACGGTAGGTGTTTCAGCACCTTTTTATGCCACGTCACCCTTGTATTTTTTTCTCATGGGTCATCTCATCAGAGACCTAACAGTTTCGAGTGCAAGCTATCCAATTGCTATTTGGACCCTTTTCAGGTTTTCAATTATTTCAAGTATGGAACGATTTATATCCTTTGTGTAAATCCTCTTAGATCAGTAGGCAGACCTAGTAGACACTTTGTACAATTTAGACGTAATTTAATATGCGTTTAATTGTAACTTTTTGCATTAAAACTGGATATTAACGGTTCTTAAAAAGGACTGTTAACAATATATTTCAGATAGAAATGTCCAATAAATGTATGCGTGAAAATATTCATATTCATCATAAAAACACATTTTCTAAGAAATAAGAAAATGCAGTTGTTGAAAATGGTTCCGAAATTAATGAACAATACAATACATTTTATCAAAATAAACCACATGATTTTTTCCTACGTACAACCCTATTGCCACTAAGACAATTTGGCTCTCATTCATCTGTGGCAATCATGTAATGCAATTTTATATTTTCTCAGATTTAATAGATTAATTACCGTAGAAAATAATAGTAGAGGAGACTGTCCATATATAATATATCTGCGAATCCGACTTCAACTCCACAGACCTGCTGTACAAAGTGCGATAAGCATAAGACTAATTCCCTTAAAGTTGAAATATTAAACTTTTCAATCGCGTCACAGTAAAACTATGTTTATTTTTCAATGCCGGGTACACTTCGCCACGGACGATTTTTAAGGTAAACAGTTTCTCGGATTCAGAAGTAGTGTTCACTAACAGAGGAGCTTCCCTAGGCGTTCTTTGATAAACGATTTCCGAATCAATAACGTACCTCGACAAAGAGGCTTAGAGCCGCTTCCGTGATAGGATTACAACGCTCAAACGCTAGTCGCCCCAGCTATTATGATCGCGATCGTGTTCCAGATAAATAACATCTTCACTAATGAGCTACGTACCAGTATTTTAAAATATTCAGCAGTGTTTTGGCCAATTGACGTAACACTCAAAATTGAAATTATTCAGCAGAGAGTAAAAACTGTTTTTACCGGAAACATTATATGGTGAGTTACGTTATGAATATTTGAAATCCATTCCTGTAAATTATCATGTTTGCAGCTACGGGATTATACAAAGGGATTGTCGATATAATAGTGGCTTGCATCAAGTGGCCGGGTCAGAATTTTAAACCAATGTAAAATGATGTTTCCCTTCCAAACTTTTTCTAATTTACATCATTTGGCCGAGATCTGCTCTGTCGTCTTTAAAATGAGAAACAATCATTGACTCATTTTCGTGCTTTTTGAGGGTTACATAAATTGGGCAAAACACCGTCGATATTATGTCTGACATAGTGTGAAAACTCGTAGACAGTACAACATGTGTGATAGTTAACATATTTTTTGTATGCTGTTGACCAAGTGATCAACGCTGCTGACTTACGTTGCGTTGCTCTCATGATCGAATTTCAGTAGGAACAGATTCATAAATTGATTTTTTAATCGATTTATATAAAAGATGTCGTGGATGCCTGTCACAAAGACGTAACGATTAACTTACCACTAGCTCCTTGTACCTTTCTCTATACAAAAAAGAGAGATGGTGCTAATAATTAACAAGCAGTTCTGATAGAATAAATTCTGTTGTGATAAGCTCCATTAAGAGTCCATTCACCCCAAATTGAAAGCAGTATAAAGTTTACTGTGTTGATTGAACGAACTCCATTACAATAAGCTAAAAAAAGGGTCCATAGGAATATATTTTATAATATAAATATCATAAATATACATCGAATTTGTTACATTTGTCTTAGTCAACTTAAAACCACGTGACAGCTCTTACAAAAATGGCCGAGATCAGTTTTTTCGGTAATTGTCATTTTCATCACTGATATCGGAGTTTGCAGCGGAAAAGTCTATTTGCGATTTAAATGCAGAAATAAACAAATCGTTCACTACACTTTCAAATGAATCGTCATATTATTACGTCATTTGGTTCATAATATTGCATAAATCAAGTATTCTCCGATATACTTCGCAATGATTTATTTCTTGTCAAAACAGATATTTTCTTCACACTTTCGTATGGTTATTTGTCACTTAATTTAAACATATATCATACCTGCAGATATTATTCATCGTTTTATCGTGCATATGTTTCCTTCTAAAATTATGACTCTACGTGAAACCCCGTAAGCAGCTCGCGACGTCTTACCACATTGGGTTAATTCTGAAAATGATATGAAAAAAAAAACTTTTCAACAAAGAAATTGTAAATAATTTATCATTATTACTTCTATGTTTGCGATTTAAGTATCTTACAAAAAATTCTTTCTTTACTATGTTTTAAGTTTTTTAGAAACCTACAAACGAATAAGATTAAATTTTTTATGCGTGGAATGTGCGGTGTAAATATTTTCAATCACTTTTTTAATGTTAGTCAGCAAAATAGTTTTGAAGTTATTTCTACATGGATTCGACATTAGTTTACTGCTTGAATTGAGTCGCTTAACACCTTCCTTAAGGTTTTTAGAGTTTTGAGTAAATCGAAAAAAATTGAGCAGTATGATAGTTTTAAGTATAACTAAAGTTACTTTGTGTTTTCAGGTGTGTAAGAAAAAGTAAAATATTGTATTACACTGTCATTTTTTCGAAGCGCGTCAACCGTGTAAAACGAGGATAGAGATCATGTAAAAAAAACTTTTGTAAGTTTGTAAAAATTTTGAATTTCGAACAGGGGACGAAATAAAAAGACATTATAGACTTGGAACTGGAAAATTTGATAGATCTATCAATAGAATATATACTCACATGAAAAACTTATTTTATTGAAAAATCGCCAGGAGCATGTTTACCGGCTCAGCGACTGAATTGTTTTATTAATTTATGTAACAACAATGATATTCATAATTAATAATGAGAGTGATTATTTTTTAACTGAATCAATTCTTTACGATGCCCTAAACCTTATAAATATACGCCAAAATTCACGCACACTTAAAATACAAAACGCAATCGGAAAAACATCACGCAGTTCGTATTTTAAATTTAAATTTAATCGTTTAACGATGGGGCCTCGCAAAAGCCTGAATGGTGCCCCCCTCTCTGCCCCTCAGGCGCTGGTTAATAATTTACGCCGGTCCCCAGCCCTTAAATCCGGGCTCTCCCATACTGAATGTAGAACATTTGCATAAATAAGTTCGCCGCATCCGGTTTGGTCCATTTGCATAGTGTGCGATCATCGCCGTAGTTACCCTACGACCTTTTGCATGTAAACCTACCGCCACTACGTTTCGAAAATAAATATGTAGAATTTTTTCAAACGTACATTTATTTTTTAAAAGTTACCCATAAATTTTTATACCTTTTTGTGACTACATTATTTCAAAACGTAAAATAAGTATTTGAATTCTACAGCCATATAAAATTAAAAATCAAAAGCTTGTTTATTGATATTATAGTAAAATTTAGATAACATTATTTTCAGTTAAATGTAAAAATTATGGAAAACAATTCAATTTCATATTTATTATTTATTATTTATTATTAAATCAAAGAGTCATCGCTCGCTTACAATTTTCTGCACATGATTACCACGTGATTACATAGCTATAGCAGGAGGTTTCATGAACTATGCTACAATCAGTCTTTGCATTGACATTAAATAAAAAAATTTCAGTCTTGAAATTATCAGTGGGCTATTATTAATTTTATCTTATATATAATAGCCCAGACCAACTACTTAAGACATTCAGTATTTCAATTTAAATACTGTCATTATAATATAATATAACGGAACTTCAGTTTTAACAGACAACCCTTTGTTTCGATGCAGGAAGTTATAACGAGATTGTTTTGTATTTATTTTCGAAACTGCCTGTGTTCATTTTTAATACACATTAAAAATAAAATCAAAAGAAATCCATTTATTATAAACTAAGACTAATCTTAATTATTGTGATCAAATTGAAAATCCTAGACTGTTTGACTTTTAATGTTGGAAGACATTCAACAGTTAAAATAAAGGCCAAACAATATAATGAACTGAGTCTATTGTCTGTGTTTTAATAGTATTTGCTGAGTAAAATAAAATAGTCTAAATTGCTTTATTATTATTTGTCTGGACTAATAGAACAAACATACAGCGCATTCTCACATTTATTTTTTTCCTCAATATCATTAGTATAATTACATACGTTATAAAAGTTAAATTAACTGTTTTTGTATTTTGTTATTTTATCAAAAATCCATTATATAATAAAAAAAACATTTTTTTATAAGAATATTTAAAATATTTGAAAATTAGTTTTAAAAATGTATTGTTTCAAATATATTGCCAAATTATGTATGCGAAATAATTGTAAACGTGGCATGGAAAAAGCTCGCAGATTATTTTGTTTGCCAAATGTTTTTTAAAATTCTTGTTTTATTAATTAAAACGTGGCTATTCACCGAGTCAAATAAAAGATAAAAAATTCTCTTTTCAATTTTATACAGAGAGAAAATTTTATGCGGGAAAAAATGAAATCAAAATATTATTTTCTATTCATAGTGTTGGCCTACTATTGTGTAAATTTATTGTCATCATAAAATATTCGACAAATAAAGATCATATGACGTCAAAATAAAATGAAACGACCAGACAACAATGGCACAAAATAGCGTGGCTTATCTTACACATATATTACTATTTGATATTTTTTATCTGACTTTTCGCTTTTTCAAAACATAGTTATATCTCATATTGTACAGCGCTATTTCGATTGTTTTATGTAAGCATTATAAACGGTCTGGTCATTAATTCTGATATAAAATGATATCTATAAGTATTAAGATGAAACGATTCTCTTATTATTTTGTCGCAATAAATATAAATTATCTGCTGTAACATGACTTAATCACATTGTTATTATAAAGTTATATTTGAGTGATTGAAATAAATATTATAGCATAGTCGTAACCTGTAATTTTACAAGACAGCGAAAAGTGCTGTTTACGAATAATTGATTATTATAATTTATATCAATTCTAAGCTATTCATTTTATAAGCACAATGACCGGTACGTAAGTTACTGTTTTGTTCATTGGAGGTTTCGATATCGTCTTCTAGCTAGCAAATTGCGTATTTACATTTTAGCAATATGCTCAGGAGAGTTTTAAAACTCAATAAATTCAGTTATAACTAATGTTATTATATGAACTTTACGTGTTTTATATGAATAATTTTAAATCATTATTCATATAACATATTTGAAATTCAAAAATAACATTGCTTAAAACTGAATTTATTGAGTTTTAAAATTCTCCCGAACATTTTACTGACATTTAAGTACGTAATTTGTAAGTTCAGAAGACGATGAACATTTAAATACATTTTCAATTCATTCAGCGACCTTTCAACTGTCAGTCAATCATATGATACTTCTTAGATTTTTTTAGCTATAATCATTATAAGTATACGCATTATTGTAGATATATTATTAATTTGATTTATAAAAATAAATTAATGTTCAAGTATTTGCTGTTATGATTGAGGGAACATCAGAAAACTGTTCAAAACAAAATAAGTGCTTTTATATTTAGTATTTATTTCACAATTTCAATTCTCCCAGTAACGGTTCACTGAACATCAGTTGAAAAATCTCTTCAGATGTCTAGATGAGTGAATCCAACTCTGATGAAAAGCTGATAAATTATTAAAGATTGTGTTTTATTTTTTCAAATATAAATTACCAAGAATGGACCCACATTTATTATCATAAGTTTACACCATTCATTATTAAAAAGCTTAGCCAAAATCGGCATAAATGCGGTTTCCCTATATTTATATATTTTTTTATTTTATATAATACCATGATATTAATATACAGTGTGGTTATGAACGAAATCATTTAGCTTACATGACTATGATAAAAAATGGACATCAGTTCTGCTAGTTGACTACTAAAATGACAACAAAATATTTGTTGGGTAAAATTTAGCATGCGTTAATTTAAATTAAGCCCTCCTTATAGAGTGATGTTAATAAAATAATAAAAAAATTACTCACCCCTCTTCTTCCTCTATAAAACATGTAGTCCAGCGTAATAATGATAGTAATAATACGAGTACAGTGAACGATGGAAGTCCATTCACATCCCCCCGGATTTGGAAGTGCCAGAGGGCAGATAAGGGTAGAAGGTTGTGTCGGGTAGGCGGATTGGCTGACGTCCTTTGCATTTTCTTCTTAGACATTATCCTGGCCTAGAATACAGATATTTACACTATATAATAAAATATGATAGAAACTTCCCCTTTATATTTTTATCTCGAAATACTGACGATACAAAAATATTACTCTCTCACCAACTCAAATTCACACAATAAAGGGAACAATATTCAAGTTTTTATTTAAAATTTCTAATAATATTTACAATAATAGTATAAAAAAAACGATAGCGAGCATTGTAAATGTTTTTTTTTTCACATTTATAAAATGATATTAATTTATTTGTGTCACTCCTAATGCGAAACATATGAAATGTCAAAAGAGTATCTAAGCAAATAGTTTATCACGAAAATTGGTTGGCAGTCAGAATTTCAACTTTTTCTTTCAGAGAAGAATAGAGGTGAAGGATTGTTAGGAAAACGAGTAGTAGTTAATTAACCTATTTAAGTCCCTATCTGACAAGGATTGGGTACGGAGAGATGGAAAGATACATTTTGTGTTGAATTAATATGATATTTATTGTAGAAAACGATCAGTTTGATTTTTTGAACTGTTAATGTCAAATTTGGATTATTGAGATTTTGTACACTTCCATGTATTTTGTAACGACCCGGGTTTCGCCTTTCGGCATCTTCAGTCGATGTCTTAAATTATGTTAATGTCAAGTTCATAATTTGATAGTCTTTGTAAATATTTTGTCTTATATTATAACTAATTTTCTAATAAATAATTATATAAGGAGATCAATGCTAATATTAATGTTCTTTGTTCAGAAAAAAAGGTAAAATATCAATAAAATTATAACATTCAAGACTTTTTACTATGTAATGTTATCATATTCTTTTAAATGTACTTATATGGATGCAATAATTTAAGATAATTTAAGACATCGACTGAGGGTGCTTGATGGAATTTCAATATCAAATTTGGATTATTGAGATTTTGTACACTTCCATGTATTTTGTCACTAACGACCCGGGTTTCACCTTTCGGCATCTTCAGGCTTCGTCAAATAAAAAAATGCTTATAATTTACACAACATGACGGTTTAATAATCAAGAAAACTATATTATTAGAACATTAGTTTAAAAAAAATCGAACGTTTATTACTGAAGAAAAAAAAGCATATATAAATATTATAAATAATACTATTATTGTATAAAAAATATGAACCTGCTGAAATGGTAAAAATATAAAAAATTTATACACAATTTATTATTAATCAAAAAACTTGTAAAATTTCGTTAGCAGTAAGCAAGTATTGAAAAAGCATTTTCAACGAGCATCTGTTTTTTCATGAGAGCAGCAGAAAAAAACAAACAAAAAAGGAAACAAAGATAACGAAAACATATATGTAGATTGAATTTACTCGAAACAACGCTTGTGATATCAAAATGAAAATGTGTGAAAGAGAATACTGAAAAAATATTCGTATAATATTTCACAATACGTGTCAATTTTTTGATGGCGATGCTCCCAGGTGATGCCATGATGTTTTTCGTGATCTCAAAAAGCTATTGACTAACTATTTACTTCAATAAAAATACTTTTAAAATGTTAGCTGTCAACTCTTGGTGGAAATGCATTATATTTTAAAAATAAAACACAAAAAAAAACAATAAAATGACATTGTGTTGAATCACCTATGTAAGAATACCCGTAATTGGGGTTAAAAAATCGCTTCTAAAATGAAATTTATTGTTTAAAATCAAGTATTTTTAATATTTAACCGTTTTGCATCTTGAAATACATATATTCTATATGCCATGTGAATTGGATCCAATTCAATTATCGTTTCCCAAAAAGGGGTTTAAACAGAAAGGTTGACGAAATGGAATATATTAAGGCTTACGATAGCTTAACGTCACCTTACTAAACGTAAACTAACTTTAACGTTATTCATTGATGTAATGGTATAAATAAAACGTTAATTATCTCCTTTTCCACTGCTTGAAACATAACAAAAACGTTTATTGTAGAGATTATAACATATTTTAAAGCATTAAGATATGATTTAAGACATCGACTGAGGGTGCTTGATGGAATTTCAAAATCAAATTTGGATTATTGAGATTTTGTAAACTTCCATGTATTTTGTCACTAACGACCCGGGTTTCGCCTTTCGGCATCTTCAGGCATTCGAGCGCCCAGTGAAATTCCTTACCCATTCTGAACGAACAGCTTAATCCTCCAAAATCTCCGTTGCTGTATCCTATACTTTGAATCACCTAACAGATGCCACTAAATGTGGAATATCTTCTGTATAAACGTTAGACGCTGTTAACTGTCTGTCAGTTCGAGTCCATTCGCGCGCTCGAATGCCTGAAGATGCCGAAAGGCGAAACCCGGGTCGTTAGTGACAAAATACATGGAAGTGTACAAAATCTCAATAATCCAAATTTGCATTAAGATATGATATTTGTTTTCATGTTTGATACTTTAAATAAGAAGAAATAATTCATTAAAAAAATACGGAATTAAACGTTTCAAATTATAATTTATTTTGGAACATCAAAAAACCTTTCATAATTTATTATATGGATTTATTTTAGAATCTTTATGTTATTATCAGATACAAATGTTTTCTCGGAATATAAATATGTGTTATATTTATTTGTATTAATCTCGCCATGTAATTCTACTAAGGATTATTAGTAAACTGTACTTAAGTTGTCATTTTTTTAATATAACACTAAAGTAGAGTTTTGTAAATTCCATGTTAAATAAAGCATGTTTTTATGCAACGAATAGTAATAATACTAAACTTTTGTAAAAAGAAAGCAGTTTTCGTGAGATCTTATAAACTCATTACCGTGAACAATTTTTCTCATTTCTCGGGGGAAAATATGGCATTTGTAAAAGGCGCAATGTGACTTCATGTTTTAGCTTTCACATTGTCATACTTTTTTGAAAGCCTGCCGCATTCCGTTATAAATAATACAGTGTATACTTGAGTATGATTAAATAATTTATATGACAGCCGTTTGGAATAATATATTAAGTTTTTTTTTTGTATATACAGCAAACATTGATCGATACATCTGAACGAACGTATATTTTTATCGAAACGGCGTTTTTTCTGATCAGTGTATCTTAAAATAAAGTCATCGTACTTTTACTATAATTCAATTATTCAACGCCACTCCCTCACAAGTAACAAAAAAATACATTTATTATACTGTTTATAATGCAGAAGAAATGAAATACACTGACAAAAAAAATGAACGCTCAATGATTGACTTAGACGACTGAATAAATCTTGGATTTATGCCGAACGCTAAATGTATAAATTCACGCTCATCCTCCGGGTTAAGAAATACTGAATTAGATGATTCAGCTATAAAATTTTGAAGCAAGTCTTTATTAAATTCACATAATCTTTCAGATTGGAAAATATAAAATTTTCGTAGAGATTTTTAATAGTAAGTTTTTAACCAGGGATATTTTTTATTCACTACAATAAATCGAATTATTATCAACATCAAACAATGGGTAGAAGTCAAAATCAAGAAAGTTATACAAGTAATATATATTATCATAATAAATGCAATGTTTCTTTTCCATTAATATATATTATATGGAAATTTGTTTCACTTTATGCTTTCAGAAAATCTTCAATATCTTCGTATCGGAGACAACCGTTTGCACCAGATTCCATCGGATGCCCTGCGACCACTTCATCGACTTCGCCACCTAGATCTTCGGTCCAACAATATAACCGTTATTTCTGAAGATGCCTTTACTGCTTACGGAGACTCGATCACTTTCTTGAACCTGCAAAAAAATAGGTAACTCTCCACAAAATATTAAATCACAACGGATTGCTTTTGTTAGTAAGTTTTCTCGCGAATGGTTAAAAAGTTATCCACGTAGCAACAATTAATTTAATGAAACCCTTGCAGCAGTTAAAATTTTCGGACATGGTTTTGCTGCTAATCAGGGTGAAAGAGGACTAAACCCACATTAATTTAGATAAATGAGAAAACTACAATTTTTTACTAAAGTATGTTGATTTTATAATAAGGAGCGCAAGTATTCTGAAGACGATAGAATTATTTTCTTTTGAAATTAAAATTTATCAAAATTGGATACGTAGTGAGAAAATTCATGCATCGCTTTAGAAGTTAGGTTATATTTTATATGCCTCACAGAAAGAGTTAGGAAAATCAGGTTTTTCTTCTTTGAATTAAAAAAATTTTTAAATGTCAAAATGGTTTCTCAGTATATTTATATGACATAAAATTAAAAAAGATTTTCCATTGGTTGTCTTTTAAGCAATTTAACAATGCTGCGATATTTTTTTAAATACATATTTAAATTTTTTCATTACACAAATCTTAACTTTTCCAAATGCGATTTCTAAACTGGCAATTAGCAGCTGCGGGTCATTCGCATTTAGCACGTCCGAAAATAATCCTTCTATTGAAACCACGAACTAAAATTATTGCTGTAGCATTGTTCAAAATGAAAGAGAAAGTAAAATATATTCTTTTTCGTATTTAAACATTTTTTTATATTGACATGCTAAGTAAGGGTGATTTATAATTAACTGCACTAAATATTTCATTATTGGTCTGACTTGAGACGATATTTCAATATTTTCAATATTTTGTAATGCAATATATTATGCGCAATTCAATGAAAACATAATCTTGTAATGACAAAATCTTGTTTTTCAAAAAAAGATTTTTATAATTGCTTCATAATAAAAAGTAAAATATCCGTATACAATATTCTGTATTTCATAGGGAATTGACACTTTAATCCAATGAAATTAATATTTTTTTATTCGCTGACGTTGTAATCTCGTAAAGTTTAATCTTTGTGCCAATTTGGCCACAACTAAGCTAATTGTCATTGATTAACTAAGACAACTTTTTTTTTCGATTGGTATTGATGCTCATTGAATATATTTCGTATATAGTAAATGCTTTGCGATAAAAATTTCGACAACGCGACGCTATGAGGTGCCGTAATATTGAATTCGTGTTGCAAAACAATTTAATAGATCGTAATACACTGTTTCCGTGGATATTTCAAAATATTAGCTCTGTAGAACATTTCCAATTTCCTTTTATATCCTATAAAAGACCAACTGTGTGCAGTATACGTATTTTGCTCAACACATTGTTGCCAAAGGAAAGCGTCTCATGCCTAGTTAGTAAAACTCTAAGGAATTGACTCATCTGATAGTACGGTGAGTTACGACCGTTTTACTTTGAAAACGGATCTTCTTGATAACTGTTTTGTAAGAACTTAAAACAAAAACACTAAAGAATTAAGGAGCCGATATCTGGAAACAATTTAGTTTACAAAATTGTTGATATTTGTGATATCGCATAGAGAAGAGTTTAGAAATTTCTTAAGATACCGTAGTAAAAATGTTACATTCTTAATTCATTACAAACTTCATCCCAAAGTTAGGTTATAGTAAAAAGTGATTATGTTCTTATTTTAAAATGACTGTTACTGTTAAATATGTGAATTTATAACACAGAGGTCGGCTTAAATAATCAAGTGCTTCAGTTCAGATTTATTAAATGCGATCAACTGCCAGATGACAGCATATAAATTTATTTCTCCAGCTTTTTTGTAACTGACTGTTTCGTTACTAAGCATTTTGTAGAGTTTTTTTACGTTACCTGTAAACCTGTGAATTTTAAACCAGCATTTCTATAGTATACAACTAGATTACTACGTGTGAAAAATTACCTTATATCTGACAGACTAATGTAAATTGCGCACGGCCAATCACGCTTATTTTTTCATCTATTTAAACTTCTTTGCTTCTCCTATTAAGTACTATTATTGCCAAACATCAATTTTTATGACGCATATACGTTAAGTTTCAAGATTTACAACATTTAAAGTCAACTGTAGCAACGTCTCGTTACATAAATATTTGTTACTAATATTTGGTTATATAAATACAGTCTCACGAGGCCCTTAAAATATTGATTATCTCTACCGTTTACTAAAACCGTTACTGTTATTGTGTTTACAAAATATAGTTAATGCGAGAAAATGGAAACTGTCTTATAAAATATGTATTTAATCTGGCATTTCTTTTTTTCCTGAAGTTTATAAATACCAAAAGGAATACTGGCAGTAAAAATGGAGCAAAAACGGTTTTAAGAACACAATATTTTTAAATCAACCGAACCTTTTATTCAGGTTAATATTGTGTGTTGTTTTAACAAAAGATTATGGATAATAAAACGCGTTCATTCTCGTGTGACCCTTTCCTAATATAAACATTCCTTTATCTCGATTTTCTGCTACCCTGGCTAAGCTCTGGGGGGTGCTTCGGCGCTATAAGAGGCCAGATGAGACAAGACCGCGTCACTGAGTAGGGATGACGAATAATGTGCCACCCACCTCTTCAAACAGTGGTGAACAAATTAGGATTCACGAGTCTCTGTGGTTCACATATTTTTGTAACACAAAAAACATTATAATCATGATAAAACGAGCACTCGTAAACTTACAAACATTTTCCTTGTTCAACTTCTTAGTCAGAAATACTATTCTGTACAATAGAGATAGCGGGCAATCAAAAATAGTTGTATGAAATAGTTACTAACATGAAAAAAGAATCACTACTTTTACAGTGAGTAAATTAAATTTATCTATGGATTGTAGTTCTGGCAAGAACACAGAGACAGCGAAGATTGAATTTATCCATTATTTAGTTATCGTTTATTATTGTTGTGATAAAAGAATATTTGATTAATCTGCCAGAATTTAAAAAAGGAAGTTTTAAACCGTTATTGTTAGAATGAGAGAATTGTTCCATATTGTTTTTACATTACGCCTAACGGCTCGTAAGGATGAGAAATAACGAGATATAAAAAGCTTTTCGATCACTGCCTGGAGGGAAATTTTTATGCTCGAAACTTTCAACATCTCCAAAAAACTTCTTTTTTTTTATTTCTAAAGCACGTCTTTATTTTAAAATGCGTCGATGAAAAATAACACACCAACAAAAGACTAGCTGTGCTGCATAACGAGTTTTTTTTTGTTAATAAATTTCAATTACGCTTTTTTTTTTATTTCGCTGGCTAAGCGAATTTCCATTCAATTCTTCAAACGTGGTGGGAAATAAATCTAACGAAAAATCAAATTGATTTGCTTAAGAACGTTATAATCTAGATTTGAGAATATTTTTAGTAAAAAAAATGCCAAAACTAAAAAGAAAACTCTCTTAGTAATATTTTTTCATACTGCCATACTTTTATTTGTTTTTTACGATTAAAACGATTGCTACTACTGTTTTTGTATTTTCTAAATTTGGAAGCAAAAGGGAACACGAAACGAGTAAAACGATGCAATTTATTTACTATTAACATACATTCTTGAGATTGCTAATGATGACTAATGACGATTGCTAATGGTGTTAACTGTCAATTAATGGTGGAAAGGCATTATATTTTAAAAATAAAGCACATTTTTTTTGTACTACTTACATATGTTTATAATGATCAAGATCGGTTTCGCTCATCAAGAGCACTATCAACTGATATTGCTCGATATTGAGCATATTTATATTGATTAATATAAACACATGGAAGTAGTACAAACAAATCGTGTTTTATAATTTAGGATATCAACTGAGGGTGCTTGATGGATTTTAAAAAAGAAGAGTACACGAATGCGCGAAGATGCCGAAAGGCAAAACCCGGGTCGTTAATAACAAATTACATGGAAATGTACAAAATCTCAACAACAAATGATTGATTTTTGCCGACATGTGATTCTGTGATATGTATGACGATATAATATCATTTTTCATTATTTTTGACATACGACATATTGAAGTATGGACGACGCTTAATATTCTTTCTATTAATATTTCAAAGAAATCAATCTAACTTAATTCATCAGTAAACTTGTTAGTATTCATTTACCTGAATTGACAATTACTGAAATGCAAAATTTACTCAGTTATAAATAATTTAACTTATTCTTTATATTATGACACAGACAAAATTCCTGTTGCTCTCTACCCAACAGGTATAAATATGCAACATGTACAGCTGCGCTCTCTTTTCGTTACTGTCTGATGTTTTGAAATAAAGACATTTCTCTGAGACCAAAATTACAGTCCATACGAAGTTTTACAATGTAAATGACCGAACGAAACGCAAAAAGGTTAAAGGTTGTGACCGGGGAAGCTAGAAAACTTTGTGAATTAAGCTATATCAGAAAAGTTTTAAAAACCTGCAGCGCAATGGCGATAGCGTTGATTTGCGAGCGAGCGCTGGAAAACAGTTCTCACAATGACTTTATAATTTGGCATCAAGCATATAAAATGAAAAAAAGTTTACGCGTTTTGGAAAATTCTTGTGAATTAGCTGATACAAAAAAGTTGGCAAGATATTTTACTATTACACAACGAAGCTGAAAATTCTAATATATTTACTGAATGAAAAATTCTCCCGCTTTTAATTTTATACTTAAAATCATTTCAGCAGATTAAATTACTTATATGTATTAAGAAATTTAGACTTTTTTTTAATTGTTTATGGTTTTAATATAAAATTTTGTATGTGGCCAATTAGTTATTTGTCATCCATAAATGATATCTAATAAATTTTGAGTATTTTTTGATACCTGCTTAGTTTAAGATATCTACTGAGGGCGCTTGATGGAACTTCAATATCTAATTTGAATTATTGATATTTTGTACACTTCCATGTATTTTGTCACTTACGACCTGGGTTTCGCCTTTCGGCATCTTCAGGCATTCGAGCGCACGAATGGACTCGGACTGACAGACAGTAAACAGTGTCTAACGTTTATATAGAAGATATTCCACATTTAGTGGCATCTGTTAGGTGATTCAGCGTATAGGATACAGCAACGGAGAGTTTGGAAGATTCAGCTGTTCGTTCAGAATTGGCAAGAAATTTAACTGGGCTTCCAAAATTTCTTGATAAAATAATTTATGACCCGCCATGTTTTGATGCAACAATTTAACCCCATCACCGGCAAATTCAAATTTGAATTGTTGATATTTTGTACATTTACATGTATTTCGTCACTAACGACCCGGGTTTCGCCTTTTGGCATCTTCAGGCATTCGAGTACACGAATAAGTCAGTTCTAGTTCATTCTTTCATACTAGGTGAACCTACCTAGTTGTTTAATCGACCTCTGACTTCACTACCGCTCATTTTTTATTCCCCCTCCCTCTAACGAAGTTTTTTTTAAATTCGATTGCCCATATGTGTAGTTTTAAATAGTTGATAGAAGCATTAATTCTGTAATATTTTGTTTCACCAACAAATTATTAATTATATAAAATCCCTTTTTCTCGAGTTAAATAGGTAGCGATCACGATTATAATTGCATAATGAAAAAAACATGAAAACTTAAATAGAAAACATAGTTTATAATATGTATATGAATCCTAATTGTATTAATTTATACTGTATTTGTTAAAATTTCAGCATCAAAGTGCTACCAGCGTTTGGCTTTGAAAATCTGAACTCCTTGGAAACCCTCAACCTGCAGAACAACAAGTTGACTCATATACCAGAAGAAATTATGGAGCCCATTGTAGACACATTGAGGGTAGTTGATATTATGGGTATGAATAGAATAAATATTATATCAAGTAAACAAAACATCGAAGTAATGATTCTGATCTCTCGATAATTTTCGAGAAATTTTGAGAAATGAAAAAGTGTATCTGAAATAGTAAAATATTTCATATAAATGTTATTATTTTAGTATGTAATTGAAATAAAACAGCTAGAGATATAGTAAACATTTAAAATGTATTATTAAGAAATGTACGAATTACATCATTACATCTTGTTTTTAAAATAACCTTTTAAACAACACACTGCGTCTAATGAAGAATCAGATAAAGTTTGTTAAACAATTTTCGGCCGTGGGGAAATTTCTTTCCTTTTGGATTGATGTCGGTTTGATCGACAATAAGACATCAAATAAGCACTGTAAATTATTAGTATTCTTACCCGTCGATTCATATATTTTGAATGCTTTTTCCATTAATCCTTAAAATGATAGTTTTTTTACATTACTCTCTACAAGGGTGAATAAAACTTCTTTCTCCAATTGTTGAGTGAATGATAGTTGATGGATTCAAACAATTCAACAGATTTAGAAGAGTCATTACAATTTATTGGTATATTAAATAATCTGTTACAAATTTCATTCCCCATTTTCCATCTGATTTTGAAGAATAACTGCAGAAGTCATACATTTTTGAATTAGAGATTGATTTGGTTTTCTACGTATCGACAATATTTGCACAAATTTTGCGTTATATTTACAATAAATGTTGATTTATAAAAACCCTCGAAAAATGAGAATTATCGATTTGGCATTTTTCTCGAGAAATAATTCTCAAGAAGAAACACTACATCGAAGTAAAGCTGCCATCCCGAATTTATTATCTTGGAGTAGAAATTTAATATTAGACTTGTATTCCTGGTGTCGGGCATTTCCCAGTAAAAATTACCCGATGGTTGGCACTAAAGAATACTTGAAAAAATTGCCAATGCACCGTGGAAACTGTATGTCTACTCGGTTTACGTAAGATATTAAATATTCCATTTATTTTTTAATCCAGATCAAAAGGTCGCATACACTTATGGCATATATTCAATGATAAATTAACTTCACGCTGTATTGGTTTTCAATTTTCGCATCCCTTCCTAGTATTTATTAATTGCGTACCCTTGCGGTAGTCTTACAAATACTGTCGCATTATTACACGCAGGTCTACTCCCACACACTGTTATGCATCTATGTTTAATACCTTTTTCATGGCATACTTTATCACTTCATAAACGCGAAACTTGTCGTCTAACAACACAATATTATGTTACATGGACCTTTTAGATATATTGCCAATATCAAATTTACTACCCCCTCCTAGTGTTTTGTGTTAGACATAAAAAAGTTTAGCGCTAAAAGCACTTAGCGCCATTTTATTGGTGTAATTTAACTTCATAATAACGAAGCGTATATGTTTTCGTGTAAAACTTTTCAAAAGGATTTATTTAACTCGTTATTGCTTTCGAGCCTAAACTTGCAGACATACTGTATATTTTATGAAGACTTACTTACTTACTTACTGGTATTAACACATATTTGTTTGAAGTTGAAAATTGACATGCTTATAGCAAAATTTAACTTTATTTTACTGGAAGAAAATATGGAAACGTTAATATTCTAATAAATTGAAATTTCCACCTCTTTTCTTTAATTTTAAAAAACTTAAACATTAATTTCTGAAAACGATATTATAAAGAAAGAAATAATTCTATTCCATGACTGCAACAACTTTTGTTGTTAATATTCGTAATGTACAGTTTACATATTTCCAATATATTTTTATTGTATTTTATGAAGTCAGAAACGAGTAATATCGACCTCTAAAATATATTATATCGTCGAAGGAGCATGTCAAAAACTGTTTTGGAAAAATTTTCATAGTTAAATAAAATTTAGTAATTATAAATGTGCTTTAAACTGTGCAGGAAAGTAGTGTAAATTATGACATATTTTATCTTTAACACTATAATATACTTATTATGAATGTATTATGTAATATATATATAATACTTTTTAGGGTTTATATATTACGTGGATTCAAAGGCATGGTTGTCATTGTAAGTTCCAGCAATATAATGAGTGAACGACCAATATCCTACTAGATTATTTTATATATTCATGTAAAAAGTGTTTCAGGTTTATAAGTTAAATATGTTTCATTATGCTAGGTTGACATTGGTATTATTTGAAATTATACGAGGATGTCTGCTTCCTCTTCCATGCAGCTGGGATTCCATAATCCTAGATTTATTTATACTATTGATATGAAGCAAAGCAATTGGCGATACACAGTAAATTTTACAAAACGCCACATAGTGCTAATATACTTCACTTAGGCAGTAGATGTCGTTTATAGTTAATTCAAAGGATATATTATAGGTCAGATCCTATACGTTCCTTTGGTTTTGAGTGAGAAAATTATCAAGAGACGTAGATACATTTTGATTTCGTATACTTTTCAGACAATCCTCTAGTATGCGACTGTGAGTTGCGTTGGTACGGAGATTGGCTGAGGGGTCTTCGTGACCGAGACGACGAGATGATGCAGAAAAAGAGGACCCTGTGCACGATGGCAAACGAGCACCGTGAGTTCAACGTGCAGAACATGCCCATCGAACGGATGGCGTGTGTGGGAAAACGTATCGCTGGGCGAGCCACGTCGAGCGCCGCTCAACTCGTGTCGCCGTTAGCGTCGTCGCTGGCCTCCCCGCTAGCCGCACCGCTTGCCGCTCTCTGTTTGGCCGCTGTCCTGGCATAAACTGATATGAAATAACAACATAATAAAATGCAGTTGCGCTAATATACGTAAACTTCAAGATACGACATTTATGTGAATATGATTGAAAGAAATTATTTTTTTCTCGTAAGTATGAAATGCGTCGGATGTAAAATGAGCATGAATTTAAAAATATGTTCAAAACTTTTTTTCAGTACATCTAATTATTATTGTTACAATGTAAAATGATACAAACTGTGAATATGTATGGCCTAATATCGATAGATATTTATGAAAGAGTAGGTAGTGATTCTGTCATTATTTCATATTTGATAATATCCATTTACTCTATTTGTATGATACTAACAAAAATGTTGACAAGTTGTGTTATTTCATGGTATATTTTTCATTTTATATAAGTTTAGTTTGAAATTAAGCGTTGTAAGTGAGAGAAAAATTAGCAATTTAATGTTAACTTCTTTCGTTCAAGTGTCAGGAACGAAAAAATAGTACATTAAATGGTTTGACTTTTCTAAAGCTGTTGAAAATATATTAAATTTAGCAAGCAAACGACAAAGTATAGAGATTTAAATGAGTTGATGAAATTTTATCGTGGTAAACAGGGAATTTGGTAAAAGATTTTTTTTATTATAGAATTGCAAACTTTCCTTATAAAAACAAGTATTTTTACATTTTACAAGTAGCATTTCATACTTCTACAATATTTGAAAAAAAAAACATATTTAAAAGCGTGTCTCAATCAATTTATTTACACATTTAGAAAAAAATAAATGATAGCTCAACGATTATTTTTCGATGAAAAGTTACAACACATTATGATAATGTTTTAAATCGATTCATGACGATATCAAAACGTATGAACAAAATCAATCATAAATGAATTTAGAAAATATGTCATAAAGGCTAACAATCATATATATACACAAAAACAGGGTGTTTTGAAAAATCAAAGAAACCTTTTATGAGGATAAAATAACTACAGGGGGAGTCGATACATATCATACACGTGTCTGATATTATGTAAAAAATATGATCTATAGCTTGTAATAATTATTATATAACCTATATACTAACATATTTTGTATTATCAATGTCATTTTTTGAAAAACCTACATCTATTTTAATTAGTGTTTACTTGTTGGATTGTATACTGAGCCCTATATTATAAAATGTGTATAAAATATATAACCATTTTAATATTCATATCGAAATCATATCAAAGTGGAATTTTTATAAAATAAATAACCACATATTTAATATACGTGTCTAGTATGTTGTCAAATATACATTAAAAATATATTTACCCCAATAATATCAATATAAAAATATAATTCATCAGATATTACTAATGCTTGATTGAATTACTGTAGAATATTGCACTCATCATTTATAAAAGCACACCAAAATAATATTACTAATTATCAGCAGATTAGTATGATAAAATTTGTCTCAAATATTTATAATAAATTCCAAAAAGAAACATGATGACATCTGTCAAAGAAATTATAATATTGTATTAATAAATAACAATATATAATATTTTAAATATGAGCAAATTTTATCATTCTATAAAATAACCAGCAGGATTTGTTTGCTGTAGTTAATTACAAATCTAATTTAGTGCATGCAATATCCGTATTGATAAACTTTTTTGATTAATAGTATAAGTATAAATATGTCAGTGTAATAATTCTCATGTCGTACATAATTAATTAAATATTGTTGTATAAAACAGTACAAGTATACTTTTGAAAATCGAAAAGTATAACTAAGTGAATCAATATTTTGATGGCGGTTTTCTATGACGACGTACGAATTTAATTTGTCATGTCTTGGGAAGTTATACAACACCTGAAAACGTAGCATATCAATCTGTTTTGCTCTGCTAATAATAAATATACAATCTATGTTTTATATTTAGTCTTTCCAAGCAATGACAAATATTATTGTTCTATGTTAATCGTTACATAATTAAGAGTAATTAACTAGAATACAAATAGGAGGATGCATGAAAAACCTTTAAAAAAAAAGTTCATGTAAATAACACTTCTGCTTTTTAATAATACCGCTTCATTCATTACAAACCTACATAATCAATGATAATTTTTTTTATATTAGCATTCCTAAATAGTGCAAATTTTAAACACGTACTCCGAAAATTTTACAATAATAATATGAGATTTTCGTTATTTTGCTATGTATTATTTTATTAAGAAATATATCATTGATTCAAACCTTTAAAAAGCAGTTAGCTGTTAAATGTTGTTTTGCATTGATGTTGTTATCGTAGGTAAGTGCTGTCCTCTAGCGGTAAGTGAGTGAACCAGTCTATACATATCCTAAGAGGCGAGCCCGCCGCCTATAAACATATCATACGCAATATTTTCGTCAAAATATTGTGATTATATCGTAGTTTTAAAATATTGTATCGTTATTATACATGCATTTTAGGCAAACATATCACGATTATTGAATATTTAAAGAAAATTTATGTAATTTTAGAAGCCTTATTACTAATATTATTATGTATTCATAGGCTTAAGAAAATTAAACATTTGCCTTCAATAATCCATTTTTTTTTAATGTTAAAAATTAAGTTATTTTATAATTAAAATTTTTTAATTTTTCTGCCATATTTAAATCAGATAAATATAATTAATATTCTCAGAAATTCTTTTCATATTAAAAAAATAAACAAATATAAATATCATTTAATTCGGATCAGTTTATAATTCATAAAAATGTTTTTAGTAACAAACTTAAAGTTAAAAAATATTCATATAATTTCCCAATAAAAATATCGATAGAATAATATTGTTCAACCTTAATGTAATATGTAATGCACTCTTTTTTTATTAAAATTACTTTAAGGTCATTGGTGTTAAATATTTCGAATACAATATCAAAGTGTAGCATTTCGAATCATGTTGAAAATATTCAAAAGTCAAGCTTTTGCTTTACTTTGTGTATTAACAGTGCTTCTGTATTAATGCAACCGTACTACTTACAACCTGTATTTTAAAAGGCATGCTAGAATAATATGTATTTACATCTATTGCAAATTTATAAGTGTTATTCATACTACATTCTAGTTGTTGTTATCACTTCATGTCTATTCTTTCTAAAAATATATCCCTATCTCTATGTAAAATGTAAAATTGATGTAAGTTTACTCAAAGAATAAAAAAAAACACAAAAGCCTTAAATATTTTTGTTTAATTTAAAAAAATCCTAAAAACATGCAATAAACTCGTCGTATCGTCTATTCAATTCCAAACTATCATTAACCCTTCCGTATTCATCGGCCTTAAAACCTTTAAATTATCTGTGAAATAGGTCATACAAAAATTGTCAATTTTGCTATTTGTAAATAAAAAAGTTATACATATAATTAAAAAGAACAAATTAGTTCGCAATGACTATAATACTAGAAATAATTCATAGTAGATAAGACGAACATATGCACAAATCATTTAAATTTCATAGAACAGTAATGTAAAGAAGTGTAGGCAGATCGTGTGAAATAATTAGTACTATAACAGATCAATCAAGGATATAACGAGAAAGAACGCTCATAAAATAACAGTTTCGTAGCTATCAGTAAATGTTGCATTCAGAAAATCAGCAAAAAATACCGTTATACCATTCAATATTAAGTTGAGAAAGTAGAAAGATAATAACCTGCTGGAACTTCTTCAATTACTTGTCATATGAATAAGCCAAATCTTAATCTGATAGATTATTCTTACTTCCGAAATTGTTGGTTTCTCGCTTTGTTTTTTTCAAATATCTTAGATACGTAATTAACACGAAAATCGTTTGTTTCTTAGGATTTATAATACTTGGTCTTGTAAATATGACATACTATGAGAAAGAAAAGCGTGCTTAAAATAATTTATTATTGTGCCATCAAACAGAATATGCAAGTGGTATGTCAATAAAAATGATACAAGTTTTCTTTATATGTAAAATATTATAAGGATTTTTGCCAAGATTCAAATCAGAAGAATAACACATTCGTAAATTTAATAACTGTATAGGGTAATGTGCTCTTTTCCTCTAAAATTGCTTTCCTCATAAACAGATTTGAAGCAAGTCTTTCAATTATTTGACCTTAATGAAACGAAAATCCAAGTCAGAAAAACAGACTTTATCTCGTTCGGATAGAGTGTGTCTGTCAAATTATGATACATTAAATTGGAAACCCCGATTTCAGTATTACATTGACTGTGACCGATAACGGTAAATTGCGAAAATAAAAATCATATCAATACAATACTTATCTATTCGCCTACTTTTATATCGAGAGTAATATATTTAATTTGGTTTCTAACGATAACCTCACGATTTGTTTTGGATCGATACTCATATAACTGTCATTGACATTTTTCATTGTCAAATAGTTGCGAAGTTCGTACTGTGTTATCAAAAGGTAGTAATGGCCAATTATAAAAATGGTTTCTCTGCCTTGCAATGATGAAACAATAACAGTGAGATTACAATATTATATGCCACATCCTTTTACAAAGCCTATAATATGCTTACTCACTATTTATTGATATATATACAATCTGTTGCTAACATGTGTATAAGCTATATCAGCTCTCAATGTGTAACATAAGAACTCTTAATAGAGTCTTTTTCAGAAAGAGAGTTAAGATAGAATGATAGGGCTGGGACAGAACTTGTAATAAAAACTACAATTTACTTAATGTATTTATTTATTCATATTGTTACAAAAATTACTTATACACCTACATAAATCATACAATGCAAATAATGGATTTGTATCTTATTATTCTTCCCTCTTCTATTTTTTCTCAGTATTCAATTTTTTGTAAAGCTCAAACCAGTTTATAGAAAAGATTGTCGGCTGAAATGTACTTTGATTTGTAGAAATAGTCGTCATATGGTATTTTGATTTCTCTTATTATCACACATATGGTGACACAATTCAAACAAACGGTCATTTTAAATGTTTCATATCTTTACAATCAAATAAAGTCGTTAATAAAAATTTTAGAATTATTTTAACCCATTATGTTTTGCTCACATAACTGACTTTTTTATCATCTCGTAGGGATAGAGGGATAGGGCTAAGACAGGACTAGTGGTTAGATAAACGCTCTCGATATGCCCTTTGAGGATCGGATGGGTGGGAGGGAGGAATTTTTAGACATCACAAATATGCATGAATTCGAATAGAAGTCTATAAATCGATTGAAAAATCAATTTTCGAAAACTGTCTGCACCGGGAATTGAACCAGAGCCATCCGTAATCTCAGCCAACGACGTTACCAACTGAGCCACGGAAGACGTCAAATTATAAATTACAATTGAATGAAGTAGTTAATGAACATTTATGAATTATTTTTATCCATAATGTTTTTCTCACATAGCTGACTTTTTTTGGTCATTTCAGCTTATTTGTAAGAGGTCCTTAACATTTTAATTATGGACTATTTAATTTCGTTTATTTATAATTTGTATAACTATATGTTAATTCTATTCATAGCTGTTGAACCAAGTACTTAGTATTTATTAACGACCAATTTCATATAAATATCATTGTTGAGATTTATATTCTATTAGTTGATGATGTTACGGTTGAGCGAAACCGGTCATAATCATTATAAAAATGTGGTATAAAATAAATATGGCTATTCTTTTTTAACATAATTCTTTTCCATCAGTTGACAGTTAACACCTTAAAAGTGATTAAGTTAAGTAAAATTATTGTTGTATTCTGTCATATTGAATATTTACAATACGAGCTTTGTGGATTATTTATATAGATAAAACAAAACAATGTATCGTGATTAGGCTGGCATGATCCTTGCCATATGGGCAATCCTCATTTCTGGAAAAATTTTCACTGTGAAAATTATTATCATTTTTACACGTTCACCGGGAAAACTGTACACTCATATCAGTGACGCCTAGCTGCAAGCAGTTTTTCACGCGGGTCGCAAATGTTATTTCAAAAAAATGTTTTCACCGTTTAATACACGTTTTGTCGTTGAATCGACGTTCAGAAAGTGTCAATGAAAATGTGTCCAATGGTTGCACATACGGAATGCGTATAATTCAAAAGAGTTTAACGTTAAACAAGCCTGTTAAAAAAACAAGGTGAGATATAAAAACTTATTAAATAGCTCTTGTGTAAAAGTGTATCATAAAATTTTTTTGATAATCCTTTTAATGCTAAACATATACTTCGTACTTCAAAACATATCATTCAATCAAAACGTTACTTTTGTTCATATTGAAGATGCGTTGGTTATAATCTTGTGTCTCAGTTGAGAAACATTTGATTATAGATTTTTAAAACAATGGAATATTCTTCATCATTTTCTCTCAACCACATATTTCTTGCGCTTCTTTTCTGTCTGACGAGGTAAACTCATTAGTCAATAACAAGGAACAATTGAGGGTTCTGTGAAATACAGTCAATACAATTTATTTGTTTCCTTACTTTTATATTTAAAAAAAAACTGTCAGGCAACCGAGTACGCATATTTTAATTATTGTTTTACATATAGAAATAAATAATTGTTTTGAATTAGGTTAAAAATTATTTCCAATTAAGAAATGCAAACACAATACAACTTCCTTGAAAAAAAAGTGCGAATCCTACTCAAAATGTGGTAGAGAAGTTTTCATTTGAAACATATCAATTAAAAAATATACTAATAATATCAAAAACACAAAGCCTTGCACATAAAAGTGTGTACTTCCCAACTAATACTATTAATTTATATCGATGGCCTAGTTCCATAGCAATACAACTAGAAATTGGTAGTTTTGAGATATGGCCGAGCAAATTTTTAACTCATCTAAACTGACGTGATAGCTTATTATTTGTATTAGTTTTTTATTCAAATATGTGGTCAATAGTTTATAGTTTTAAGATGAAAGATTGTTTCTTTATGTAACGCCAAGATTCACACAAATATATGTATGTATAACGGAACTGGAATATTAATTAATTTTAGTGATTTCCATATGCAAATATCTGGCTTTTGAGAAAAATCAGTACATTTTACAAGCTGTACTTTTGTGGAACTGTAGAAGAGTGGTGTTCAAATATAATAGCTAACTTAACTCAAAACATTTTATTTTCATTTTTTGTCATAGGGAAATATGTCATCAATATCTTGTTGTAAAAATGAATTTAATAAAATTAAACTATTTTTCATTGTTTTACGTAACACGCATTAAAATATTTCATTAGATAAAACTCTATGCACCTATTATAATATCTATCAAATAATCAAAAGGGAAAAACAGGTATTTTTAAATACAGAAATAAATTTAAGTCATCGACTGAGGGTGCTTGATGGAATTTCAATATCAAATTTGGATTATTGAGATTTTGTATACTTCCATGTCTTTTCACTTTTAAGCCGTCAACTGTCAATTCTTGGTGGAAAGACATTATATTTTAAAAAATAAAACACAATTCATTTGTACTGCTTCCACATATTTATAATGATCAGGACCGGTTTCGCTCATCAGTTGATAATGCTCGTGATGAGCGAAACCGTTCCTGATCATTATAAATATGTGGAAGTAGTACAAATGAATTGTGTTTTATTTTTTAAAATATCCATGTAATTTTTCACTTACGACCCGGGTTTCGCCTTTCGGCATCTTCAGGCATTCGAGTGCACGAATAGACTCGAACTGACAGTTCCAGTCCATTCGTGCGCTCGAATGCCTGAAGATGCCGAAAGGCGAAACCCGGGTCGTAAGTGACAAAATACATAGAAGTGTACAAAATCTCAATAATCCAAATTTGACAGAAATAAATAAAAAAAGTTCACCCTATACTATTATGGTTTTCGTCTTTTCTATTCTCGAAATTTATCACTATTAAAATTATTTTGATAATTTATTCGTTGTCGAGAAGTTTTTAAAAATGTATTTGGATTTTTCAAGAAACCTTTTACAAAAATTATTTTGTTGAATAAGTATTGAATCGATATTTGGTTACTGCAATAATATAGTGAAGTTTGAGGTCTGCGTAGTTTTACATAACGTGACAATGTTTTTAGATACTTATTAAAATGATTTTTCAGATTTTCTTTCAAGAGATTATCATTTGGAAAATGGAATCAGATTCTATCGGGCATTGTGTGCATAGTGGGGTTTGCACTGATATTTGCAATGATGTTAATATACACCTTGGATAACAATGAAGACAGTTTTATGAACTTTACAAAAATGCCATCATCGATAAAAAATCAGCCGGTTACTGTCAAAGTATTACCCAACTATAATTCAAAATGCCAAAGTTACGAGAAATGTTCACTTTTGTGCTCACAATTAGGATTATCTGATGATATACCAGCAATTCTCGAAGAGGAATTCAAAGTGAGAAAAACATTTGACATATGTATTTGTTTTATTAATGTTAGTTAAAGTGTAAAAAGCCATTGTGTTGAGACTCATCTATTCTATTGTAATTTCAATATTTTCATGTCTTCTGTTGACTAATATTTCACTGACACCTTCCGTAAAATTATGAATAGAAAAAAGGGTTTTTAATTTGTAGGATTATTCAAGAACTATTTTGAGCAATGCTTAACCGCTAGATCGTTTAAAGAGTGTATGTAAATAATGTTTATAATAGGAAACCCAGTCATTTGAGTTAAGTGAATTGAAAAAACGATTCTGAAATAATATTTACAACTTATTGTGTCAGTGTAAATAATTAAGAAAAAAAAAAAAGGAATATCTAATGTCACTGATAGAGGGTCGCAGGATAGGATCGGTATAATGTCTCTATTGTCAGTTATCCGAGTTTATCTCATTTGGACACGTGATCAACGAGTTTGAACTCACGAATAGACATTTCCATACATTATTTTTCACTTGTTTATGGGTTTTTCTCTTAAGGAATAAATACAATATATTATATGATATTTTCTCTTACCACTCATTCAAACATGGCGTAAATAGAGCGATTAGCTTACTAATATCCCTTGCACAGTCCTATGTGAAAAGAGAGATTAAAATTGGTAACATTGTTATTCCACTAGCTCTGTCACTAACGTCACTCATTTTGCCTACCTATATCTAAGGTTATTTATTTCTGAGGTAAACAATGATTCTAATTTTTAAATTAAAAATTAAGGGCACTGTGCGTTTGTTTCGTTCTACTGGACGCGGGGAAGGGGAAGACTAAACAATTAGAGTACTAATTACCATAAAACTACTAATTATAAATTACTTACTAGTGTTTGGAAGTGAAAATCCCAAAGGAAATAAATTGAAGAGTGGTGAGCTACTTGACTTATTCAAAATTTTATTTACTTATAATTGATGACTGTAAATGGTTTTATTAATTTTAGAAAACTCTAAACTACAAAGTTACCGCCGAATTCATAGAAAATATTAACAAACAATTCTTTTTAACACTTATCGCTGAAGTGATCTTCTAATATTGACCTGTTAGAATACTAATGCACACTTTCACATTTTACCAATTTATTTCTGTAATATTTTGTAGTATAGATTAATTAATGAAACTGTCTTTTCTATAACCAGTTCATATGTTTTTAGCTGTTTGAACAAGATATATGTGGACAACAGTTGGATAGGCTCACGCTTCAAAATATGATTGTAAAAGATTCAACTTTAAGCGAAAACTGGTTGAATTCAGATGGTTTTTCTATTGCTGATCTTACTATAATAGGTGGAAACATCGAAAGTATTGAGCCTGGCGCATTCAAAGGCAAAACATTAAGCAATTTAACCAGTCTCACAATCGAAAAAATAAAATTCGAAAAGCTTAGATCTGAAACATTTTTAGGTCTTCAAAGACTCCGGATATTGAATATAAGAGAATGCAGTATTTTTGAAATCGAACTAAACGCCGCAAAATATATTTCCGATACTCTGGTGACTCTTCAAATTCAAGAAACAATCAATTATTTTGATCCCACTAACTTTACAGGGATGAACAATTTTAAATTACTGTCATTAGCTGATCTACGTTTTAATAATATGCAAGACTTCATAACTAGCGAATCATTCAATGGATTAGCAACATGTGAACAATTGTTTCTAAATAAAAATCGAATTTCTAAAATCGGAAATAAAGCTTTTGCAAAGTTGACAAACTTAGTAATGTTAGATATAAGTGATAATAATATAGAAACAATGCAAAGTACAGTTTTTAGACCAGGTTCAATACCTAGGAGTATATTTATTCATAAAAACAAATGGAATTGTGTGTGTGAATTAAAATGGCTTCAAGATTTACTGATAATTGACGTCGTAAAGCAGGATCCCTTATGTGAAACTCCTTTAGAAGTGGAATATCAATTATTTACGGATGTTGATTTCTGCCCAGACGGACCGGTTTCATCAACCACATCAACGTCCACTACTAAACCTTCTCCGTCTACGAGTAGTAATGTTTCATCAACATGGTCAACGCAGCCGACGGAAAGTTCAATAGAAGTTTCGTGTATCGAAGCAGTAAGCACATTTGGGTCCCAAATGAATTCAAATAGAAAGTTACTTTCAATCGATAACATAAATCTTCCAAAGCAAAAGACGTTTTTCAATCTTAGCGATGATGATACCGGTATTGTGAAAATCGATATTGATTATTCAATGACTCCAACCGATATTGTTATATGGTTTAGTGGAAAATTAGATTTAACGAAACCAATTGTTAATCGAAACTCTATCGGATGTATGACTAATTTGTATTCATCTGTCAAAGTTCACAATCTTATAATTGGTGACACGTATGTATTTTGTTTAATAAAAGAAACGGAGAGGAAAATATCCCCTTTAAACTGTCGAGCTCACGAAGTTCAAAAACCGTGGAAGTTGCAAACTTGGTTGATAAATGACGATAGAACCATTTCATTAACGATTTTAATAGTCGGTTACGTGTTATGCAGTTTTATTGGAGCTATTTTTATCTACATTTTGGTTCGCAGAAATCCATCGCTTTTACGAGGAAGTAAAAGAATTATGTTGGTTAAACATAGAGCTGCAGAAGCTATTGTAGTTCCTTCAAATTTTAAAGATCTCTCTGAGAAGAAAACTGTTGATGAAATAAAATTAACAAAACCACAAAGAAACTGGAGCACGTCAAAAAAATCAAATTTCCGAAGAAGTGTATCTGATACTAGTATGTATAGCGTCAGGAGTGTAGATGCAAGTTACGTGTCAGCAGTTGAACCGACGGCGTTTCAACTTCTTCACTGGCGCTTGGAGCGGCTAAGGAGTAGTGGAAATGACGAGACAAACAAAAGAAACACTCTTTTGGTTCCCCCTCTTTCACCATCGCCAATTCCTCCTCGACTACCAGATAGACCAAATACCTCTAGATTAACAATCGACGAAATAAAAAACGTTTCTGAATATTCCGAGGTCTAATACAAAAATATCTTTATTTAAAAAATAAGTTTTACTTCAAATGTGTATTTATGTAATATTATGTAACGTTCAAAATAAATATCAACTTTCATTTCTATATTGTTTTTATTTTATTCATGTTCCTATCGCATGTGAAAAAATAATAAAATACTAAGTGAAACTATTTTCAATATATACGATATTGTAAAGTTAAAACATTGTTGTATAAGTATATTATAATATATAATATTATACACTTACTACTCTTGCAAATAAATCATTCGACAGAAATAATCCCCTTTCTTCAGCATTTTATCCATATACTCACTGAAATGAGACATTTAAAACACCTTATTGCGAAGTTGCCAATAGGAAGGATTACACGAGTGAGATTTGGTATATTTTTAAAGTTATTATATATCTCGATAAATTATTAACTTTGAAAAGAAATATTATTTCATTTATTATTTTAACTGTTTGTACTTAATGAAACTTCAATTTTACCATTGAATTGATTTGAAATATTGTACGTTTCCAAAAATCGTCACTAGAGTAAGTATTGAAGAACCATAACAGTCGTATCTAAAAAATAATAAATTCTTGTAAAAAATATCATTACATTAAACACTTACTATATATATGCTGTACGAAGTCTCTACTTTCAAATAAAAAACATTATCTAAGTAATTACTTTTAAATGATTAATAACCTACTGTACCTACTGTTTTGTAAAAAGTAGCATTATAATAAATATTCTCACAATCTTTATTAATTTATCGTTGTATCAATTTTGTTATGTTTTAAGTAGGTATATTAACTTCAATATATAACCAGTCCTGTAACTGAGTGGTCAACGCTCTTGGGTGTTCATCTTTTTCGGCTGTAGTTTCCACTTGAATCATCCAATGAACAGTGCGAAAAAACTGCGTTGTCCTAAAAACATTGATCAGAGATAATAGCAGTTGGTTGTTGTGAAGATACCCTTTATCGAATATATTTATCTTTGATGAATGAAGATGGTTTGAGTTATTTTATTGAGAACACGGTTTATTGATCAAAAAATCTCTTACTGGATAAATGTGTCGACAAAAAAAACAAATAAAGACTAACGCTGCTTTTCCGCATATGGGCTCAATTCCATGCATTGATTTTTAAATCGATTGATTTATTTGTGTTCAAAGGCTTTGATTTCAGTGATTTTTACATCTTCCTCTTACAGACCTAATCCTAAAAACGGGAATAATCCAACTACTAGATCATTCCTTTCCGAATCCTTCTAAATTTCCCATTCCAAAAAAAAACAGGTAGAGCCACTGAATAACAAGCAGTTATCAGAAAAAAGTTAGTGTTAAGATGATGAAGGCGTCCGTAAAATCAAAACTGATCTATACATTAACTAGATTGAGTATTAATAGTTTAGTAAGTTATCATAATTCTTGAAATAGATATTTCAAAATTTAGCCTTTACCTTGAGCCTATGCATGATCTCATTAGTCTAAAAATGTGAGCGAAAACGAACTCGTCAGTGAAAAAAAATTATGAAAGCGAACAATGCTTGCTCGGTGAAAACTTTTATTATAGTATAGATGTGTCTAATGAAAAATTACTTAAATATTTGCAGATGCATTTCTGGCGTAATAAGAATTATCTTTTTCATAAGGCCCTTCCCAATGTTTATTGCATAGTGTTATTTGGTTTTGATCTTGGCACATTGACCGATATTTGGCAGAACAATGCCAAGGGTGACTGACAACACATGCCGTTATGTTTGTACCGGACTGGTAGTTCGCATGTTTGGACTGATATAGCCAATCAGACAGCTGATTTATCAAGATTATAACGCGTTATAAGCTTTGAGTGCACTGTTGGCTAGAGCTTCGCGCATAGAAATCCATTATAATAAAATGTTATCTTGAAATGCACTTTTCCAAGCGGAAGATTTCTTCTTTAGAACTCCGTGCGCGATATTATTCATATCACATTTAAATTTATCTTATACATATCTACAAATACATATTCCATACAATTTTCATTTACCAAAATATTTAAAGTTTATTTTTTTATATTTATATCGACAGCAATAACTCGCCCAATTATGGTGTACGCTACTCCGTTATGGGCTTATGCTCACCACAAGCATCTGAAGACTCTTCAGATTATTCAAAATAAGTCATTGCGACAAATATGTAACGCCCCGTGGTACGCACGTAAATCGCTACGACACAGAGACTTAAAAGTACCTTCAATTCGAGAGTTCGTCGCGAAATGTCTCAAAAGTTTCACAGTGATGAAGGCAAACATTATAACCCAATGATCTCTTACCTACAAAATTACGATAAGACAATACTTAAACATCAGTTTAGACCTAGAGCAGTTCTGCTCGACGACCCCCCATAGATTTAAACAAGGATTTTATTTGCTTAAATTGAATAAACACGACCCCTTTTAATAGAAAATAACTTTCCTCTGGATGCTTCCTTGCGTATTGCATGTGGATATGTGTGTATACGTTTTTATATATATGTATATCTGTGTGGGTGCGGTATGCAGAAGGTATATTTATATAAATGCAATAGGTGCCCACGTGAATTGGCTTCATTGTGAATTGCTTAGCTCTGCAGCGATCACGCCCTTCTATCTGCAACGATGGAAGTGGAAAAAGCCAAAACAAAATTAACATTAGAGATGAAGGAGACTCAAAGAACTCTAACGCTAACGCGTCTAAGGACTTAACGTTCCATCAAATTGATATCCAAAAAATATTGGTTCTATTGCCAAGAACGTTGAAGGGCTTTCGTTAAATTGGTTGCGGGAGCCACAGACTAAAATCTCGGATTATAAATTTTTGTACATCGATTTTTATTCACAGGCATAAATAATGTGTTGTCTGGTATCATAATGGGTCAAATCCATATTACGATTTTTTCAACTGAGTATACAGTGTAAAACTCAGGTATAACATCTACAAAAATAGTTTAATAGACTTGAACAAATCTAAAATTATTCAGTTAAATATTTTTTGCAAATCAAATATTGACAAATATGAATCGGTCAATCACATTCATCAACAGTATCTAATGAACTAGGCTTAGTTAATAATAATCAACAGTGACACAACACAACTGACGACTTGTAGGAGAAACATTGTATCAAAGGTAAACAAATCTTTTTCACGATTTTGTTATAAAAGTGGTCAAATCATCAATTTCATATCAGAAATGGTCAAGTCGAAAATCAGGTCATTCATAATAGAAAAAATTACAAACATTAATTAATTTTACCTGTAAATAATAGTTGCATTACTTAAAATATTGATGAAACGTTTTTTTCTATTTGTCTCATTTTCTATAAAAAGGGATTTGACCACTTTTGATACCTCAACACAAATGCTTATGATACATTAATACTGTCACACCCACTCCCTATTCGATTCTAAAGATGCAACAAAGAAAAAGCAATTTTCTAATTACTAATCCTTTCCCAACTCAATCCTTTTTTCACTCTCTTAAAAACAATTTCAGTTAAGATACTCTATTAAGAGTCCATATGCTCTATAGTGCGAGCAGACATAGCTTAAAAAAAGTTTATTTCAATAACCATTATTATGTTCAAAGACTTATCGAAGTATTTTACTATTCATTTATTTTAAAACACTACAGACAAATAATTACAGCATGAAGAAAATATTGCCTTGGCAATTTGCTATGGCGAAAAGAGTTTATCTTATAAAATAAGATAAGATTTTTTTTATTATTATAATGTATGAACTACCTATATCTATCGGACGTGCATTAAACGCAGAAAGCCTCTTGTGATGAGTCCTCATGAGCCCAGCCAGTTATTATGTAATTGTGTTTTCATATGTTTTTCAAAAAAGGTTTTTTATAATTTTGACTCGTGATTATACAAACAAAGCATTGGGTCTAACTCAAATAATAATTAAATGCAGTCAAAGTAATGATAAATGATTACGATTATAAATTTAGATTAAACAAGTTTACCATAAAATAAAATAATCTTTTAGAATATCGCTACTGATATTTTTCGACAATTCTACGATCTAAGTAGAGACGAAAGTGTGACAGATATAGATATAGACAAATATAATTTTTAATTTTGGATGATAGCTATATTTGTACATGCTTTTTCGCAGTAAAAAATGGTTAAAGTGAAACAAGTAAATCCTTTTTTCAAAATCATTGACACGGTTGGGATAGCTTAAAAATATTACAACTTAGTACTAAACGTTGAAACAAATACTCTGTTCATTGTCACAGTGCCAAATTAGTTTTTAGTTAATAAAGAAAAGATGTTAAATGGTAGTATATGTACTCTATGCAGTATAACAGCTTTAGTTTATTTATAGGAATGGAACTTAACACACAAAAGTATATCTTTTAAAATTGAAAGAGTAATTAAGCAGACAATGCTTAATTATAATTTTAACTAGTAGCAACGAAATGTATTATTATAAAAAAGCATTACTACTGTAAATATGCATCTAAGTTAATATTTTGGTAAATACATTAAATGATCTCACAAATAATAATAATCTGTTAGAATGTGTAGTTTATTAAAGATAAACTTAATTTATTCAGCAGTGAATTGTATAAATACTAGCCTATGTATGCGAAAATGCAATCGGACTATTAATTGTATAAACAAACATTCGTATTGCGTTCTGTTTTTCATTACAGAAATTTGATGAAGCCAAATCTAATTGAAATTTCTAAATAACCATCGGTTACTATAATAGCTCACGGAAATGATTTGCAGGGTGCTCCTGTTCGGATGATATCATAAATGATTTTTTAATACAGTTTTGGAGTGGTTTCAATCATATTATTATAAAAAAATGTAGTTAAGGGAACAGATCTTTTCATATTGAAAGGCAACATTAAATTACCTGGTATCAAATAAGACTTCATTCAAGAAACTTAAACAAAAAAATCAGCCAGATGTACTTAAAAATGAATGTACTTTATTTCGTCAGTGGATGAAAACCATGCAATTCAGTCAAAAAAATTTAAAAGTCACAGGTTTCCCACCCCTATATTATACATTAGGTATGTACGGTCATTATTATTTCATGTTTCAGATTTCCATGTTTTCTTCCTTGCATTCAAATCTTAGGCTAACGCCACACAGAGCCGAACAGACGCAAAGTTTTGTAGTCGTGAATACTGTTTTAGATGAAAACGAGCAATGAATGCGATCATAACTCACTTTGCGTTGGTTTTGCGCTGTGTAGCGATGCCATAAGTATCGGTTGTTTAGAACTTCTCATACCCTCAGTGTGTGTATATTTTTTTCTCTGAAGGAAGGAAATCCATGTGGGTGAGACAAATAAGTCATTAAATGAAATTACGATTAGTCGCATAATAAGTTTGTTACATAACTATAATGCCATTTTCTAAAAAAAACCTTTCCATTCCTGTTCCATTATATCATCAATAGTCTGGCACTATCTAAATATTAACATGTCTCTGCATTCCTGATTTAAAGAAGTTTCAAGAGATTGATATATCATTTGTTTGTGTGTCCCCAGTTTTAGATTATTTGTAAAATACATCCAAGTTGAAAATCAAAAAAAAATGCTGTCGGGATAATTTTCATATCAAGATCAATTATATACTGTGCCAGACACAACAAAAACATACAAATACCGTTTAACATTTATTGCAATTTAGGCATTTGGCAATGATTTCATAAAGCAATGCATACTCAATGTTAGTAAATAATCTCAAAATTTATGGTGAATATTTATTTTTTGTAATGACATTTTCAGGAGGATTGAAAAACAGATCACTCTGTAGTAAGTGCATATTGTATAAAACTTGGCAGTCTTATCCAAGAGTTGAATCAACTATAAAGTTCTCTGTTGTATCAAAATATTATATTCCTGGCCATCGGCTGTGAAACGAGGATGTTGTGACGTTAACACATGAAAAAAATATGAAAATTTAACGGATAAATTGTATTGCTTAATAAAATAAATATTTTTGAATAACTACGATAAAAAAAGTATTTTTTGAGAAGCATGTTTTGAACTTGTAATGATTGTGACACTTAAAAATTGCAATGACTATTATTTTTATATAAAAATTCAGCAATTATTCTATGCATCTTCTGCCAGTATACTCCAATATGATTGAACAAAGTCTTTACATTATATTTACCTTTTTTTATTAATTATTTAGAGACAAACCAGGAAGATTATAAAAGAAAGAAACTGTTATGTCAATACACTAATAAACAAAAAAACAATATACTAGATTATACATAAATGTATAAATGGATGTGTAGTTAAAATTAATGATTACAGAGAAAAGTCAGTTATGTTTTAATACAAAATTAAATGGAATAAATGCATGTTTTGTGATTAAATTGAGAATTAGATAAAAAATAGAGATTAAATTGCAGGAAACGATGGAAACACAACAATAAAATCCATATCTATCCTATTGGTAACGAATTACGATCTAAGCATCTAACTTTGGCAATAATAAGTGACTCTAATACAAAAACTAGAGTAAGAGTTTATTCTTAGACGATTATCTACGTCACGATATGTCATAGGTATTTTTGCTTCAAGATGTGACGACTAGATCATCTTCGACATGGCATTGACATTGTCTTTTGATTTCTAATTAATTATTCAATTACTATGCGTGCATTTTTTATGTATAAACAGTAATTATTTTATTACTAGGTATTTTTTGAAACTAATATTTCCGAAATATTAGTTTCAAAAATCATTGATTGATTAATCATTACGCAAATAGTTTGTGTAAATTATCTCCGTGCACATTATTTGCTTTACGATTTAATTTATTATTTCAAGTTGTTTTTTTTTCCCGATTATAAAACATAAATAAGGAACATCAGCTTTCAAACTACAGCATGAAATAATTCCTCACATTTAAGGCATAAGAATGCTGATTGACACTTCTTAATAAATAGTTTACAGATTAAATATGTGTAGAAAACTGAAAAAACCATATTTCAACAAAAAAAATCGATTATGTCATTGTGATAAGATAAGAAACCACCCCGAAACTTTATCTATATTTTCGTAATTCAGCATATTTCAAGCGTTTTTCAGTTTGAATTTTCGATTCCTGAAAAAGTAAAAATACGACATCTGTCTGTTTTGGGAAAAGGCCTCACTTTTTACAAAAATTTATAATTTGCTTTAGGTTTTTTTTTTGTTTTAGCTATACACCTTGTCCTTATCACACCTGTCAGTTAGTAATACAACTTGGCAGACACAAAATATAAAAATGACCTTTCCATCGTATCTTTTAATAAGACGATTATTCTTTTTGCAAGTATAATTTGTTTTAAAAATACCGTACTATATCACGATTAAATTGTTTTTTCTCGATGTTTCTTAAATATCCTGGCATTAAATACATCTCAAAAGATTGTTACACTTATATATCTTTTTAGAAAATTTGAATTGTTGACATTTTGTACATATCCATGTATTTCGTCACTAACGACCCGGGTTTCGCCTTTGGGCATCTTCAGGCATTTGAGCATACGAATGAACTCAAACTGACGAAAGTAAAAAGTTTATATCGTTTATTTATTAGATAAATACGACAAAATATTATCCCCTATAAGTCTAGGAACTACATTAACACCTGAATTACTCCCAACACACGACAACAATAAACCTTAATCCTAGTTGGGAAAACAAACGCAATAATAACTCTTAGAATGACTTAACATTGCAGGTGGCCAAGAACAAAATAAAATTAGATTACCACCGATTAATTAAATTAGAATTAAAACTGCAAAATCTGGGTCGTTAGTGACGAAATACATGAAAATTTACAAAATTTCAACAATTCAAATTTAATATTCAAATTCCATCAAGCACTCTCAGGCGATATCTTAAATTATACTTATATTTCTAAGTAAGAATATTATACATTGATCCGTCAGTTCATCAAAGATTTATTAAAAAAATAATGAATTATAAATAGAGCAGAGGATTACGAAATATTTTTTTTAATAAATTCTCGAGAACTTATTCAGTGATAGGTCTTATTCAAATAAATTTCGAGAAAATATTTGAAAAAACACTTTGATTTTTATTTGTAGTGAAGCTTTCAATTTTTTGTGCCGAACACAAACAAAATGTCACATACATCAATGAATTAATGAAACTTAGTACAGTATTTATTATAGTATTAAAGTTATTTATCATTCAAACAGATAAATGGTTATTAAATATGTTTTTATCAGAGTAAAAATATATATATAGAACCTTGTCATTAGTCAATTCGAATTAAAAACGAAATTAAGCAAACGTCACGAATCAAAATTGCTAACATTAACCTTACTTTCAATTGGCAAACGTTTGTGTAACCCTTGAAAGTAACGGCACCCATGTCAAGAATTTTTAAATATCTTTGATATCATCACACAATAATAAGTAATACATTCAAACTTAGTAACTAAAAAATGATATCACATACTTTCGTTGGGTTTTTGTGATATTATAATTAAGAAAAAACCGACTTTTTCGATATAATATTATCAATCAATTGCGGAAAAAAATATGATATAAATTTATTCTAGAGAAAGTAATATGATCTTTTGACTTTATTTATTACTTAAATGTTCTATTCAAGTTAAATTATAATATCATTGATATTTAGGGTTCTGTTACCGTACAGTTATAGTTGTATTATTTCGTACGAATATGTAATAAAATGATTTTTAACACACATATTTTTTTTAGTGATAACCAATTTACTGCGTGTCGGCGTTCGTGGCGCGAGTGTTTGTGATGTCTAAAAAACAACCTCCCACCCATCCGATCCTCATGGGGCGAAACGAGAGCTATTAGCTAACGACTAGTACTGTCCTAGCCCAATACTTCTATCCCTACTCTCTTAAAAAAAAGAGAGGTTGAGCAACTGAGTAATAAACAGATTTTATAGAACAATTCTGTCAAGATACCTCCATTATGAGACCATATGCCCCACGTTGGGAGAGAACATATTTAAATGAAAAACAAAAGCTTTTGAGTAATATGTTTGTGACATGTATTTTAATGTGAATCATTTTATTAAAATCAAATAAAAGAGAAGATTTTCATTGAAAGAGGAACAAAATGGCACAATTTAGTAACAGTAAGGAAACAAAGGTTTTTCATGTATTGCGTGGACTATAAGAATTTCTTTATAGATAAGGCACAAAGTAAAACGTGAATTTTACTCAAGGTAATTTAATGTTGCAATCAATATTATTCGAACATGGAGTTTTTAAGATTTCTCTTGTAAGTTTGCTTTTTATTTCCTGACGACTGGAAACGAAAAATTTGCGAAAACTTATCCGAAGGGGATTCCCAAAAATATGTGACACGAGACACATTGGCAGCCGGGTATTGCGACAATGGCCTTGCAGTTGCGTCGGTCTTGCCCTACAAAGCACGTAATGGCAAACGCCCAGCCCGGGATATATTCTGTGCGGAAATACATCTAACAGAACAAATAGTATTGCGGGACGAATTCCCACCCTCCCCTCTTTCGTCTTATTCCCCTTCAAGTTCCTTAGTATAAGACCTGGTGCAGGTTCACGCCCAGCATCACAACTGAACAAGTCTCAGTGTTATCATCAGCTTGTACCCTGGCAGAAATAGTTGATATAATCCGCCAAGTAGGGCAACACATACAAATAAATTCAGTGATTTTCCTGTTCATTTTGGGAATACTTCTCTACACGTTTGGCTTATTTTTCTGAAGTGAGAAGAGGAAAAAGTACGCAGAAATGGTATGTGATAATGTTTAATTGTGTTTTTTTTATCTCTCGATATTAATGTGAGTGGTCACAACAGATTGAACGAATTTATCGATTACCATATTTTCTTTTTTGTGACGATTCCACCTCTGCTTATAAACGTAGTTTATGTTACCAAATAAAAATATATTTCATAAATGTCATGTGATAACGATAATATCAAAACAGATAAAGCAATGCAAAATAACTCTCGTTGAATCAATATTGCTGATTCACTCTAAGGTTCTATAAGTACATTTTTATTTCGGAAGTTTTCGGTAAGAATTTAAATGTTTTTTTGTAAGAATCGGTAGGAATCAAAAATTTGAATGAGAAATACAGAATACTTTGACAGCGTTCGATTTTTCATTATTAAAAATAACCTTTTTTTATTATTACAGGAAGAACTTAACAAGGAACAAGTCGCCCGTAAGTAAAATTTCAAAACGAAACTTTTTTAGGAACCAGGTTTCAATTTATTTTATAGCAATTTTATTTTTACTTTAGACTTACAATGTTCATTGAAATGTACTTTTAAAGTGCAGATATTTTTTTTATTCGTATTGCTACACATTAAAATGATTGCAATACATACTTTTAAATGTTTTAGTGTTCACGAAAATGTTCTTATAAGCAATTTCTTAAGTATTGCAAATGAAAATTCAATGCACGTTTTATCTCTATATGAAACCAAACTAATTTCAAATGTTTTCTTTAAAATCTAATATCTAAATTTTAGATAGTAAATATACATTTAGAGTTGTTAAGAATAATACCAATCTTAGTTAAATTTTCTTTAACTCTGTTTATTATTTGTATTACTAACTTGCACTTCATTTGTATAGTGGTAAATAATCCTTTTGTGTTTATAATCATCAGTCCTGAAGAACGCATTTGACGCCTTCGACCAAGAGAAGAAAGGTTGCATTGGCACAGTGATGGTAGGAACCATCTTAGGAATGTTAGGAATATCTCTCACCGAAGAGATGTTGGCCGATATTATCGCTGAAGTCGATGAAGACGGTTTGTATTTCATCTACCGAGTAAAATAAGCAAATTTAATCAAAATCTAACATTAACTTTGTTATATCATAATTAAGCAATTCGGAGCTGTTAAAAGAAACGATACAAATAAGTTTGATTATTTGTCGATAAACATCTGGTGGTGTGCTAGATTTGTTTTAACAAAGAATATATTCAGCCGTCACTAAATTAAACTAACTTAAAGATTAGAAATGTTGCCACTATATTTATGTAGTATCTGATTTTTAGGATCTGGAGAGTTGGAATTTGAAGAGTTCGTAACATTAGCTTCAAGATTCATGGTTGAAGAGGACGCTGAAGCCATGCAAAATGAACTTAAGGAAGCTTTCAGACTGTACGACAAAGAGGGTAATTAAATATTTCAATTTCTGGCTAGGAATACCTCTATAAAATTTAAATATTGTTGGAATTTATTTATTGAAATAGTTTATTTCTGCCCGGTTTCTTTGTAATAAACTAAAATGTAAATTAAGGTCTGAAGTGCTCAAATAAAGTGAGAACTAACATTTAATTTGAAAAATGTCTCTTTTGTAGGCAATGGTTACATCACGACAGCTGTTTTAAGAGAAATTCTTAAAGAACTTGACGACAAAATTACCGCTGAAGATCTAGACATGATGATTGAAGAAATTGACTCGGATGGATCAGGAACAGTTGACTTTGATGGTAATTTTAGTTTTTTTTTCTTAATGAAAATATTACAATTTGAATATTTGCTTAAATTTAGAAGTAAGTCTAAAAAATTTTGAACCAAGAAAGTCTTCAAAAGATATGTTGCGGACTTTCTAAACTATCGTAAATTTAGATCAAGTGACGCAGTATATATTATAATAAAGAGTTTTATTTATACAACACTAAAACGTGTGAACAATTTAGAATTATGAAAAATGCAGTATTTATTGATTTTTGTTGTCGATTAATGTAATAATATTTTTTTTATTTTACCGATTAAAATACTTTTTTCTTCATTTCAGAATTCATGGAGGTAATGACTGGTGGTGATGACTAATTCTGAAAATCCAATTAGATAGAAATTATAAATATTACAATTTATTTAAATTTTATGAACCTGCCATTTTCCTGTCTACACATTTCTATTACAACAATAGAAGCCGTGTTGATATAAAGCGTGATATTATTTACATATATATTATATTATGTGTCATTTACATATTAAGTGTTATCGATTATTCATCATTTTCAATCAAAACATGCAACTTTTATACAAAGTGTATATAATGTATTTTTATAAATAAATACAAATAAGTTAAAATTTTCTTTCATTTAAAAACCACCCTTTTATATAGTAAAACATTTTATAAAAAAACATTCAATTTTGTTTTTACTAATAATATTATAATATCGACATTATTATTAAATAATTGTATACACACGTCAAATATAAGACATCTAGAGTTATATAATTTGGAAAATGTACATGAAAAATGACTGAATTCATTAAATTTTAGTAATTTGTTATTTTTTATCACAACAGCAATACCGAGGATAACTCCTTTGGTTTTATATTTAAAAATTAAGCAATAAAACATTTTCAATAGTTCTGAAAAACTGCTTAACAACTGAATCTGGCTTCATAATCAATACAAAAATGTGATTTCAACAGTTTTTATTCTGCCATAAAGAAAATTCATACCAAGATTTAATATTTCATAGGGAACCTCAATGAAAGAAGTTATTTAAAAAAAATAGTCGCAAATCTTCTAATATACCTTTATGGTGTTAACTTCTGTCAATTCTTGTTGGAAAGGTATTATATTCATAAAATATTTATAATCTAATAGAGTTGGTTTTCAAAATATTTCTTATCAGATACTCGTGAGTACCCGGCATGCGGTGCAATGCCAATGTAATAAAGAAAGTGTTAGTAACTTAATTCTGTTTATTGAAGGCTTTCCGAGGTTTTGCTATTTGTAAATATTTGATTTTTTTTTTGATTCTCTTTTTCAGAAAGCTTACGGATGTGTGCACAATAACTCACCAAAGTTTCGTCTAAATCGGACGAATGGTATAAGAAGTCATAAAGGACAAACAAACAAACATTCATTTTTATATATATATATATATAGATAAATTGAAAATATTTCTTCGTTTGTGTATACTTACCTATTTCTACGCAAGCTTTTCAAACTGTCGCACTTCTCATCCACCTCTAATGCTGAGCGATATAAATATATATTTCAATAGTTTGATTATGAAGTTACTTTGGCATGCGGCATGATGACTTTGTGTTGAAATCTATTTAAAAATAATTTGTACAGTCTGCGTACTGAGATTTGCAATACAGACGTTGATTGTGGCCAACTAAACGGCAGTGTGAAAACTTCAATCAATACTATTTTAAGCTTAATAATAAAATGGGAGACAAGACATGCCTTTATATCTGTATTGTGAAAGTGAATTTATAGCACATATTAGACATGTAAACTAAACACAATTAAAATTAAACATATTTCCTTCAACAATACTAATTGGGAAAAAAAACGTTTCGGAAACGGAAAAATCAGCATTTTAAATTGAATAGCAATAACTTATGAACTGCTGATAGATTTTTGAGGGAATTCCTGAACTCAAGTTTTGAATATAATTTTTATTATATTACATGCTTTTAAAGTATCAATGATATATATTGTGATGAACCCACTTGCACTATTTGCTTTACCAATACAAAATGCTTAATTAAGTTAGTAAATCGAAGTTCTGTTTTAAATTCCTAGTATTTCAATTGAATATTATAATAAAGAATAAAAAGAGAAATTAGATTTAATTCATTTATAGATATTTCAGTACCAGGAGCTTCGATTATAATTTAAACCAATAATTACATTACAATTTTAAAACATTTTACTTTAAATAAATATTGCAAATAGAGAAATTTTACCGTGCACCACAAGCGATTGAATGGACTGGCAACCCTGACTATAATTATTCTATAATTACCATACATTTAATAAGTTAGTGATAAAGCGCCAAGGGCTCGAGTAAAAATGTAATTGAATACAAATTAAAAAAAACACTGATCAAGCATTCATATTTAATATTTTCTTTCTCATAGTTTTGAATTTTGAAAAACTTTAAAAACATCACTAGTCCCGGGCTGTGTATTATACAAAACCTGTCTCAAGAAGATATTCAAAAATCACAAACATGTTTATGCGTACTTTATCTTGCGTACGCTGATAATTAAATCGGGACGTAGCTTATTTTCTTAAGGAGGTAGCTCTTTTAATATTATATTATCTAGTATGAATATACCAACTTGCCCTCCTCAACCCACTACAGATTTTCCATATATCAATTATATAATAAAGCTGTATCCAGTAGCGTATTATCCGGGAGTTCCAGAAGTAACTACCCAAGACTTTGTGGATTATCCTTTAAATTTTCAGTTCTCTTATATTAACCCGAAACTTCTATATGTTGGCGTATAATAATGCATAGTTTACTCATAGTTCATAGGCCTCATGGTTTGCCCTTTTACACCAGTCAGAATTGATAATCGTTTTAATAGACGACTGGGTCCTCTAGCTCACCTGTTGTCTTTCTACATGCATTAATTGATATACCATATCAGTGTCTGTGCACATACCTTAAACACAAAATAAGACAGCATAAGATCAGCTTATATTATAATTAGTTGTTTAACTAGCATGTAAACACTAAACCGAACTCATCGAAAGCTCACAGAGTTAACCTAATTTCAGCTTAGGGTTATGTAGATTGGCATAGCGAACTGTACGATTTAATAACTACAGCCACTTGAAATTATACACTCGTCGATTGCAGCAATCAAATTAGCAAGTCTCGTGAATGACATCTTTATTCACTTCGTCAAAACCGCTGTAAAACCAACGAATGGAAATACATCACCCGAGTTATTGCAGGAAATAAACTATAAATTTCACGACATTGGTCGACAACTACTACTATACAAAAACTTTTCAGAAAATTACAAATTTTCTGCAGTTGGAGTTTTATTAGTATTCTTAATTCTTCTTAACATATCAAAGGAATAAAAAAATATTATTTGAGAAAAGTCGTTAATTAAGACCATTTTAATTTATATTTACTACATGTATAAAAATATCAAATAGACTAGATAATTTTCCAACTTTTTTTTCATAAATATAGGTATAAAGGTGTATTTTGGAAATCCCCTAAATGGGTAAATCATTAAGTTTTTCATTGTCATGAAATATTTACCTAAACCGATTTGCAGATTAAGCAGTTGAAATGCAATAATATAAGTCTATAATAAATGTAATGTATTCCACCATCACTCGTTATGTGTATGAAGCAGCAGATAATAACTCAACGAAGACCGTAAAAAACAAATAATTTTACCCGTCACGATTTTTGCTCAGATTTAAAGCTACAAGAAATTTAGCATTGAGCTGTGGCTTGCTTGGACACTAATTTTAAGACAAAGTAAGTATCCATCTAGTGTTAATTCACAGAATCATTTTATATATTATACTTGTGGAATCTACAATAATATAAATTATACTTGCAGGCTTACATTGACAAAATTTGTTCAAATAACAAATTTCATAAGGTTTTGTACACACAAGAATCAAATATTTTCCAATGTACTATTTATAAATCAATACTTCAGTTGTTATATAATAATTCAAAAACCTATATTCCGTGAGTATGTACTATAGAAGGTCGTGGTAATAATATATGTAAAAGATATAAGGCGTTATTTAACATTTCATAGATTCCAATAAAGTAGATACTGTATATATATTTTACATCATTATTATGTGAAACAATACGTCTGAAATAGCAGTGTGAAAATAGAGTGAAACAACCATTTTTAAGTATTGATTGAGCGCCAGGCGTACTTAAATTAATGGTTGTTCATAACTCACAGTAAGAAAAATGTCTTAATTAAACTGCAACGGCTATATTATGTAGATCAAAATCTCACTGACCGTGAATACATATCTTTTGAGAAATAAATTAACCAGTGATGGATAATGAGTTTTCCGAAGTGATTATTACGTGATTGAAAAGTTTTATTAAGATGCATTTATTTTCTATTGATTCTTTTAATCACTAATTTCTAGGAAATCCTGTTAATAAAGTAAGTCAATAAACATGTCGTGGAATAAATGCTGAATATATAAAAAGATTCATAAATACAAAATTAAACTACATGTTACTTTCATATTAAAATGCTTGAGATGAATAAAAAAAAACTTACGTCATTAGACAGTTCGTTTTGTTTTGTTTTCAAGGTTTATTTTGCAACATTGAGAAGTTTCTTATAGTTATATCTACTATAACTAATATGTAAGTATACAATTAATGAATAGAGAAAAAGATTTACGATTTAAATGACAATACGGAATATTTTCTATTACCAGAATTCTGATTTTATCTAATTTCATGAATCGAAAAAAGCTTCTTTTGCATGCTTAGTATCTATTTTTTTCAATAAACATCGAATTTCATTGATATTAATTAGCTTGCAATAATATTTGATAATAACATATACAGATTGCTATATAAAAAAATATTTTTTTATTTGCCCTTGTGTAGCCAAATAAGTGTAAACTTTTATGACGGTTTTCTTATCGTGCTACAAAAATATTTGATCAATGATGATCTATAACTGTTCCATACGAAAAAAACTAGATAGAAAGTGCAAGTGATGTTTAAACCGATTTTATTATGACCCTCTGGGCAAATGCAGAATCAGCTAGATAAATTCTTTATTGCGACAATTTTTTTCATTGTACTACAAACTCACGACAACACCTCGTGCTAATCAAGTATTGACAGGAATACAATTCCCTAATGTTAGCATTGACATTGCAATCCAAGCATATCACTAGAACAAACAGTGTGGGACTGATTGATTGATTAAATTGAAGCGCATTTTCCTGTCATTAACAAAATTAACGATTCCTGTAATCGAATTAATAGCTAATAACGTATCGCTGTACTGTAACGAAACCCTAAATACTGACATATATAATAAATATACTGCACTGTATTGATATAAGCTGTATGTCTGTTATTTCATTGATATTTAGTGAGCAAATTGTATGAAAAAATACTAATCTAAATAATGACACAGCGTTTATATATAATATCATCGATATTTTTAGTTAAATAAAGATTGTATTGTATTAATATTCACAGATAAAAAGACATCTCATTGTTTGTAGTATAAATATAACATGTATTATTAAATCCGATATGAAACTATCGACGGAAAGATGATACTTACTTTAGGATTAACGTTTTATTAGTTTTTCCTTATCAAGTAAATACATTATGAATCACAAATTCCGCGTTAACAGCTCTTGCTAGGTAAAACTGGAGCAACATTCAATCTGATAATTTAATGCGGAAAGCACTGTTCCTGAATAAACAGTCGTCCGTTCAATAAATCTATTGTGACGGCTATTTTATATGGTCTCTGGTAATGGCAGATTACAAAAGCTCTCGGTAACTTTCTTCTGAAATAAGAAGGAATTTGTATGCATTTAATACCAAAGGGAATAGCGATTTTTTCTATGCAGGAATTTAGACAAAATACAAAAGGCATTGAATTTCTTTAAAATATCCATTATAAAACAAATTTCCTTTCTTCAAACCGATTGCGTTTCGGCTTTCTGAAGGACTAATAAACACTCAAAATACTGACCTTATTTGAATGCAAAGAATTAGAAAGAATCATAAATCAATCTACTCAAACATATGACGGACTCTTTTTGTTTATTGAATGTGATATTATTTAAATCTGTATAGATGTACTTATACTTTTGTATATCTCAATGGAATAATTAGCTATTTATAAAGAAAGTAATTTTATTACGTTATAACTTACTAAGTACAACATGAAGTCGAATAGTATTCATTGATTTATCTAAAAGAAACTCCTTGTTATCACACTTTATAAAAATGAATATTTTTAATTACATTGAGTAAAAAAATATGCAATTATCCTTCAAGTAAATTTACTTCAATCGACTTTGATGCTCCAAGCCTTCCTTTGAATGAGTACCAAAAACAATTAATGTATACTCGACGTATTTGGAGAAATATAGATTATCAATGCTTTGAAGAAAAGCCAAGGTCTGCAATGGGTAATTCATCCCATGACGATGACGAACAGTTAGCTCATCGCCAACTATCAATACCCCTTTATGTGTATTTTTAATGATTTTATAAGCTGATTTATATTAAAAATGAATATATTTTAAGAATATCAGACCTTTTATAGCCGTCATTAGGAAAAAATTGAAAAAAATTTGTTGCCGGTGAGTATCAGTTGACAGCTATTGTTTATAATACACTAGCAATCATTTTAAAATTGAGCGGAAAAATAATTCTTCATAATAAAAGCTGGAGCAGAAAAAAAATGTTGAAAGGGTTTTAATAATTTCAAATCCTTCAAATAACAATGTGGAAGAGTTTTCCAAGACTTTATTATACTTCAATTCAAATTTGCCTCAGATTCGGTTTGACATTTTTCATCTCGATTCCTCAATATTCTTTTCAACATTTTGAAATATTTTTTACATTGTTTATCCATGCCACGCTAGGTTGACCCAAGGGTAGGCTTTGCATATTCCCATCGTATTCATTATGGAGATTTGTAGCATGCGGTTTCTTTTGATGAACCTAGTATTCGTTGGAGAGTATGTTTTCGGGTTTGGGTTTTCTTTATTTATACATATTAAGGGTTTGTTAAGCTCCACGTTTCACATCCTTACAGGACAACCGGTATAACGGTTTCATTTAATTAAGGTGCAAAACTGTTTTTTGGTGAGAGTTGCTTAAATACTTACGAGGTATGTTCGATTGGGTTTGTAATCACGAAAATAGCACCATTTGAAGTATTCAACAACTTTGAAAGTGTTATGGCAATGACATTCCTTGATTATGTTCCTCATAGCTAGTGATTGTTTGATAAATTACACATACTTTTTAAGAAAAGCGAGTTGAATTTTCTTGAAATCAGTAAATAATTGGATCGCAGTAAGATTCATTTAAAAAATTATTTATTTTCTCGGCCATTTCTTACAGCGATGATAATATATTTTCCATGAAAACATTGTAATTTCCGAGACACGTCAGTTCGTCTGCCGATTTTGTTTTAAATTTTGAATTTAGAAAAAATTATAGTAAACAAAAATAAACGTATCGCTCATACAAAATCTGACGGCTTTTTTCAATGAATTTTCTTTACCAATATTTTATTTATCAATTTTATCGTCTAATTATATTAATGCATGTCAACGGTTTTGAACCGTCTCTGACTTCCTCTAAATGTCGGCGCCAGAATGTGATCGCAACGCTGATGATTCCAGGCATGCAGAAATCGACATTGGACGCTAACGAATCTTTACTATAATAAGGCTTAGCCAGTCGTTGAAGCTTCAGATTCACCAAAGCTCACCAGCAGCTTTTGTTATAATTATAGTGCTTTCTGCAAAGATTGCATTATCTTCAGTGATATTTCGTATATTACGAAACAAGTGATTCATAATGGTGTGTTAAGTAATATTTTAACTTTCATTAACGATTTATAAGAAACTGTTTACAGAATTAAATCAATATAAACAAATATACAATGTGCAAGTGCCATACTGCTATTATAAGTAAAGAGCAGATAATGGCTACATATTCTGACTAATGAAACATAAACTAATGAAATTTATATTGTTACAACGTTTAATTGAACGATTTGGTAAAATCGTTCACAATTTATTACTCCGAATAGTAAACTTGTTCTATGTTTTGACGTAACCTCCATTTGACCTGACAAAGCAGCTTAAGCATTAAGAAAATTCAGTTTTATTTGAAAAGAACACAGCTTTAATAATTTCGTTGATTTATTTCTAGAGTTTTACTTTTAAATTTGAGATACCTGATATTAATAATATTTTCATTCAAATAAATTATTTTTTCCCATATAATTGACCCGTTGATTGTTATTTTTATGTGGTGTGCCATTCAAGGAGGATCTCGACAAGGAACAAATTCAGCGTAAGTCAAGCAATATTTTTAATTCAATTTCCAATTAGTTTTTTTTTTGTTTTACAGTCAGTTTGTCGGTCTTTGAAATGAAATGAGTAATTATTCAAACATGATGCCATTTTGTCCACAGTTGAATTGTGCGTATCAGGAATATAAAAATAATATTGTTGTTTTCTTCTAATATATATTATAGTCCTCAAGAACGCCTTCGATGCGTTCGACCAGGAAAAGAAGGGAGTTATCAGCACAGACATGATTGGCACAATCTTGGAGATGTTGGGACATCAGCTGGATGACGACACACTCAAGGAAATCATTCAAGAAGTCGATGAAGATGGTAGGTTAACAAATTCGTTTTGAACCATTCAAACTTTATTTTATCAAACAAATAAAAAATACATTATTTGGATTGGGATTTACTTGTTAAAACTTCATTAGGTAAAAAGTAGCAAAGCGTAATTTTCCACAAGAGAATATAATAAATAGATATTTTGGCATTATCTCACAATCGACATAACTTTATAGCGTAGTTCTGACGATGGCGTGATGCCAAAATATATCGTAATTTCGAAGTCTGATCTATAAAATAATATTGCTCGATTGAATTGAATATTTATTTTAAATTTATAACATTATATACATACATACAAATAATTAAATATTATAATTATGATATACGGTCATTTTTATCAAAATATTTCCTGAATAATTCGAGAAAAGAATTAATTATTAAGTGGGGCATTCAAAACACGTTAGCGGTATTCTCATAAAGTGTAATTTATTCTTTTCGCGTAACATGCACCGTCTCCGATAGCCGTGATCGTCTAGTGGTTAGGACCCCACGTTGTGGCCGTGGTAACCCAGGTTCGACTCCTGGTCACGGCAATGGATAATACCATTGTCATGGCAGAGACTTATTTTTGTAAACTAGTAAAATCGACAAGAAATTGAATAGTACATCAATAATCATTTCAACATAATAGAGTTATCACATTATACCATTAAATTGTACGATTTTATTTTTAAAATAATGCGTCAGATCTCATGACACATTCCTATATAGGTATATAAATTTGTATAATTGGTAAATTTAATTTAAGACATCGACTGAGGGTGCTTGATGGAATTTCAATATTAAATTTGGATTATTGAGATTTTGTACACTTCCATGTATTTTGTCACTAACGACCCGGGTTTCGCCTTTCGGCATCTTCAGGCAAAGGCGAAACCCGGGTCGTTAGTGACAAAATACATGGAAGTGTACAAAATCTCAATAATCCAAATTTAATTGGTAAATGTTTATCTTTGTGAATTGCACTTATTTATTACTTATTATGAAAAAAAACCGTTTGAAAAATTTTATAAATTATTCCTTCCACAGGATCTGGCGAGTTAGAGTTTGAGGAGTTCTGTAGGCTAGCTGCTAAGTTCCTTACAGAAGAAGAAGAAGATCAAGAAGCCATGGTCAGAGAGTTGAGAGAAGCTTTCAGGATGTACGACAAAGAGGGTAGGATAACTTAAAATATTATGAGAATGATAATTTTAAAAAAATATATATATTTTTAAAGATTATAGTATTATATATATATATCTACAATAAAATAAATAAAACATTATTTTATTATATTTAAAAATATCTTGGGAGTGCCATCTATTGTTCACAACTTGAAGCTTTTTAAAATTTTCTCTTATCTGAAAAACATTTTCTTCTTATAAAGGTAATGGCTACATTACAACAGATGTCCTGAGGGAAATTTTCAAAGAACTTGATGACAAAATCACCGCAGAAGATTTGGACGACATGATTGAAGAAATTGATTCTGATGGTTCTGGTACAGTTGACTTTGAAGGTATTTTATTTAAATAATTGTCTTACAATATTATTCTGCAAATTCATTTAAAAAAACCTTAGCTCTTCACATGGAAACGCCTTGTTTTATTATTTATTATAAATGTTAATATCGTCCTAAATTTAATATAATACCATATATTATTATGCAAAGAATAAAGAAACAAACCATCTTTGAACAGTTAAACTAAGCTTTTATGATAACAATATTTCATGAAATTTAAAAATCATTTGAAGTAAATACATTTTAACCAAATTCTTTTTTTATTATTTTGCAGAGTTCCTTGAGGTCATGACTGGAGAATAAAAACTTTAATTTTAATCAACTTTTCTACTAAGTTACCTTAATATTAATATTATACCTACCATTAATTATATTATGCATAACTTTAATATAACACTTATATTGTAAATGAAACTATATATTGAAAAACCTTCGAATCCTCAGCGATTATTTGACAAGGTCATGCAAATTGATCAATCAAAATAGTTGTTAAATTAAAAATATTTTTAATTATACAGTAATCATTAATTTTAAGCCTCATAACCATTTTTTATTTTTAAGACGTATTTGTAAGTTTTTTTTAATAAAAATTTAAAAAATCAAACATTTCATTTTTATTTTATAATAATGAATATGTATACAAATATTATACTGAAAGAAACGAATGAATATATTTATAGTTGAATTGTATTAATTATGTAATCGATAACTTTATTTGAATCTCTCTAAAACTACAATAAAATTCTGAATTACTTTACATACTATGGTGTGTTGGCCAATTTGACACCCAAAAAATACAAGAATGAGTTAATATGATTGGATCTCATTTTCAAGACGACAAAGCAGGTCTCGGCCAAATGATGTAAATTAGAAAAATAGATTAAACACCCTTGAAAGGGAAACATCATTTTACATTGGTTTTAGGTTTAAAAACTCTGACCCGACCACTTAATGTAAGCCATTATATCGACACTCTCTACATTTAATCACGTATCTGCAAACATTAGAATTTATAAGGGTGCATTTCAAAGATTCATAACGCAACTCACCATGTAATGTTTTCGATAAAAACCGTTTTTACTCTTACCTGAACAATTTCAATTTTGAGGGTTACATCAATTTGCCAAAACACATTATAAATTAATATACATTATAGGTATACATTTAAACATTTATTATAAAAATATGTACATACAAAATATTTTGCATATCTAAATAATACTTCATGACAATTTTAAATTATTAATTTATTCTTTACGCTTTGGGTTTCATTATCAGGACACTCTCTCCATTTCATAAATATCAAATTTTGTTTTTTAATGCATTCAAACAAACATTTGTTGGATTATCAGTTACCAAACTTTTTCTTGGTTTTGTGTACAACAAATTTACATTGTTTCTTTTATTTTTTCAATACCTCTATGAGTGATATATTTAGATATTTTCAAAATTAGTGAATATGTATTTATTTTACAAATATTTTCGTTTCTATTGTTTAAAAATTGAAAAGACATTTTCTCGAAAAATAGAATGCACACTTTTTTACCATAACTGCTTGTTACTCAGTTGCTCAACCTCTCTTTTTCAAAGAGAGTAGTGATAGAAAAATAGGGTTAGGACAGGACTAGTGGTTAGCTAATCGCTCTCGCTACGCATTATTTTTTAGGATCGGATGTGGTGGGAGGAAATTTTTTCTTGAATGCATTCTTTAAGTTACTTTTAATCAATTAAACCATCAAAAAACACAGAAACTAATAAAACTTTTTAAATAATCTAAAGCTATACTAGAATAATAAAATAAAAAATATATTTATAATTTACTTATGTCATTATGCAGTCGCAAACAAATGATATGAATAAACAATTAAAATATGTTAGGACATAGTAGTAATAATGAGATTAAAAAATAATTGTTCTGATTTTTTTAACATGATAATAATAATTATTGCGTGCATAGGAATTACGGATTAAATAATGATGATTAACTAAATGTTTTTAAAATTTAATTTTGTTTTTATTAAAAGACAATGATTTGAATTAGATTTAAAAAGAAACTACTTCACAATAGGCTAATCAAGATTAACCTTATAATGCCTTTTACATTGTTTCTTAATGAAAACAGTTATATGAATTTTTATGACACCTTAAAGAACTCACTGAAACTAATCGGGTCATAAAACAATGTATAGCCTTGTAAGTACTTAGTAGGGATTCCAACTATTCGAATATATTCTGATATTGACTATTTTCTGAAATATGAAAATACTATTTAAAATTTGATTTGAAGAATTAATAACATACAATTATGTAAATACACATTCAAATACCGATATATTTTATTAAAATATTTTAAATATGCAACTGTGTCGGATTATCACAACGATATTTCTTCAGTTACTGAAATTACGCCATGCTTAGAGTGTTATTTTTTTAGCTCTTATTCAAACTAAAATATTATGATTAGATTTTGAAAGCGCCCGAGTGGGTGAAAGTGAAAATAGCTACTACCTGGGATATTTGTTATTGTTCTTGATAACTGAAGATATTGTTATGAGATCTTTCGTCAATTTTGTAAAATATTTCATATTACGATATTGCCAAATATATTCTAATATCGAATATACGAATATTCGAGTTGGAGTCCGTAGTATATACATATGATCGCAGGTGGTGAAACAAATTTACTGTCATAAAGTTAATACTATATCAGTTGACTGATAGTGAACATGTTGTTTTAGACAATTTTTAATGGTCTTTTTTAAATTGTGACATTCACCTTGAACTTATTTTTAGGACATTAAAAATAGTCCAAGAGATAAACGACATTTGACAAATTTAAAAAAAACTAGTATGAATGAAATAAACTTGACTATAAACTACTCTCACTATATTTCAATCAATTAAGCGTATTATATACTGCTGTTTGTTCTAGAAATGCATTTTCTAATTGGCGAGGCGAGTTATAAAATTTACTGCGTTTACGCAACGCTATGCCTAATTTACTTTGTTGCCTTGAAAAGAGATAAAAAAAATAACTAAATCCATTTCATTCGACACTTGTTTATTTTATTATCTCACTAAATATGGGTTCCTTTCATAAAATAGTAATTTAAAACATACTTAGTGGAGTGAGAAATAGTTAAGTATCTACATAAAATTATATCTTAATAATAATGGGTTTAGTCTAATCATATAGAGAAACATATAAAATATACATAAAACTAGATAAAAAAAAACTGTAGTCGATATTATAATAATGTAAGTAGGTGGTAAACTCAGTTGTATTTAAACTAAATTTAATTGTTTAAATTTTAAAAAAATTAATAAAAAAATATATATATTATTCAGTAGATAAAATTCATTTAATATTCTGGAGATCAAAGGGAAAAGTTTTAATCCCTATTTTGTGTAAAATTGTTAAGAGTATGAGCATCGTATGAGGTGTTTGTGATAATGACATCTTTAGATGAGTATAATAAGTTATGGAAACTAATTATTTGGTCAGTATCTAAATCAATTAACGTTCAGTAGAAAAATAAAAATGGTAAGTAAATATTAAAAGAAGGTTAGGTTAGGTTAACTAAGTAAAAAAGATAAAATAATATATCTGGTTTAGGTAATATACGTGCGAAATTCATTAAACCATTTTGAGTGATAAACAATTAAACAGTTTTGAGTGGTAAACAATTAAATAAAGTTTTGGTTAGGTTTAAATTAATAACTGACCATTTTATATAAATTACTGACGGTATATTTTATTAACTGACCACGTGTGTACTGACCATTTATCGAATTAATTACTGACCTATTAAATAGAATATCGCCATTTATTTTAAAGCTAGGATTCAGCTCAATATACTATTGGCAGCGTCTCAGTTTATCTAGGTACACATAATTAATAAAGTCATTTTTCCGACCGTTCGCTGTGTAAATAAATAATTAGGACATTCAATCCCGGACCCTATTTGTTATCACGGAATTATGCTATTATTATGGGAAATTTCATGCTTGAAATTGTAAATTCAAAGTTAAATTTATGACTATTATTGCTTCAATTGAAATGAATGAAATAATTTTTTTGCATTGGAGTGAATTTTTTAGGAAATTCAGATTTCATTTTATTATTTATTGATAGGCAAGAGTTTGAATTGATTTTTGTAAAGTAATCCAAAAAAAACAGCAAAATATAGTATTGTTGTCAAAATTATTTGTTGCGGTCTACAGCATTTACAAAATATAAGAAGAAGGGAGACCACAATACATATAATTTATTAATTATGTAAGTACATATTACGAAAAATTATGGACATAAACAAACCGAGATACACGCTGTAATGTATCAGGAAGTATTTTATTAGAAATATGAATTATATTTAAACATTAACAGTGAGTCCCAAAAACTTTGGGATTGTTATTTAGTCTCGGGATTATGGCATTGAATATTCGATTCCGGGATTTAGGGATAGAAAGTCCGTCTTATATGAAACTTTTTTTCAATAAATTAAAAAAATCTTTTAATAAAATAAAGAATTTGTTGTTATAAAAGCTAAGATTTAAAAAATAGTATATGGAAAGTACCAATTGTAGGTTGGCCACCAGTGATTTTGATTCTATAGATACTACGTTATGTTACTTACGGTCCTTATACAAAACAAGTGTGTGTCAAGGCTGTGATTGATAGTACTCAGTTTTTTTAAGTTTTAAAACATTCACTTGAAATTTTGTAAACGATAAAAATTCCACTAAAACACTTGCCTATACATTCAACATTCAAATGTGCTAAAAAAGTGTACCATATGATAAGGTATTTTATTGTTTTAAATTTGACAGGTAATTTTTGTTATCTTAAAAAAAAATAATTAGATTTTTCCTGTTAAAGCGTGTGTATAAAAAAATGACCATGAAATTATCAACAGCAAATTTATAATAATATAACTTTTTCCTAGATCAATAAATCAATCAAAATTTATGTAACTTTTTAGATAAAACAAATAAAATAAAAGTCACTGCAAACAATTTAAACAAAATTCTTTATTATAAAGCCAGCTTATTTATGTAAATTTTTTTGAAAAGTGAAATAGATTAATTCAATTTATTAGTTCTGAGTAATTTTTCAGTACCAACTCTATTTTTTTTTTTTGAATAGGTTTAGTGTTAATTTCCAACTATTAGTATTTTGAACGTTTACTGGTTAAAAATATACACTTGATGTTTCATTTACATTAAATACTATTTTTATTAATTCCAGCATTGAAAAACTGAACACCGAAACAAAGCTTAATTGCAATTCGAATTCCACCAAAAAAAATACTTTTTACCAGGGGTATGCTGTCGTCCAAAAAAAAAGTGTGACTCCAACATTGATCAACAACCCGACTCCAGCTCCGACTCAGATAACGACTAAAAAAACTCTGGTTTTATCCGGTTTTTTTTTATCTTTCCTATTTATATGTAATTGGTCTTCAAATTAAACACCAACCGAACAATCCGGTAAACAGCCAAATTTTTCATATTATTCATATAATATATACATATATATGTATATTGCAGGGCAAAAAGATGTTATTAGGCATAAATAAAAATGAAACAACAAATGAAGTACAATAATACACGCAGAGGTGCAAAAATGCACCCAGACTCCGACTCCGCAGCCCTGCTTTTTACACAAAAAAAATAATTAACAGTCTTTTGGTTTGATAGAATCATTTTAAATACAGCTGATATTCGGAGAAAGAATGTATTACGTAATATTAAGAAAAATTCCACTCAATTAATACACTATTTTTTATTCAGATCAGTTAGACTGTTTGATATACACTTAGGAGAAACAGTTTACATGAGCTATACGTGAAACCTTTTAAGGTTGTTGTGATCCCTATACGGTAACATTGGAAGATCATTTTATATTCGCAATCAGAAGAATTTAATATAAATAGGTTTAAAAAGAAAATCTGAAATCACCATATAATCATGGATTCAATATAAAATCACCCATGTGTCGACCCATGTATAATGCATATGAAAAAATATTTGAAATACTTCTTAGTGGAATTATGTATAAATTTATACATTGTAACAAGTTTACATTTACTAAAGGACGTTGGAATCTCTAAAAAAATTCAAAGAGTAATTTATATACATTGCGGCTCACCAAGAAGACAAATATGTGCATTCCATTTTATTCGACATGGTTTTCATCAGAAAATTTCTTGTTTTGTTTTTCTTATTATAGTGAAACCCCGACCTATTATTCTATCCTTTGCAAAATATTGAACTGACGTCCACTGTAATTGAATATATTTTTATTATAAATAATGGCGATTTTAATTTACTTAATGAAATAACAAATAAATATTTTCCCCCATAAAATATATATGGATGGTCTTTATGTGACAGGGTTGATAAAATTAAACAGTGCAAGACAGGAGTGCTTAAACTTAGGCATCGATAATTATTATAATTCAAATAAGCATTTCCTAGCGTGGAGCAACACCTGCACTGATTTTTATAAACAAAAAACTGTTTAATTATAAATAAATTATGAAAAGCTTTCATTTCACTGTTATCATGTATATAAAAATGATTTCGTGATGAAATTAGTTTCTTATGAAATCAAACCACCTCGGTCACAATAATAAACATTCACTACAAAGTAAATAAAAATATATAACACTAAATTACATATTTTACTCAAATATTAATATTCTTTTATTAAAACGTCTTTCTACAGGAGATAAAGAGTAAAATTTTATTGTACGTTGTGTCACTGTTTAACTTATTGTTAAATTCTTTCAATAATAACAATGCCTTACCTTCATCAAATAATTGTATGATATTTCTTTAGAAGTTTTCATGCAATTCATAAAACCCACAATCAACATTTCAAACTAAATCATTGATAATAATATCTTGTTTAGATTTGATTTACGTCATTTAAAATTTCAAAGGAAAAAGAAAATTTTTTGTTGTTATTATTATATCACTTTCTACATAACGCCCTGCGCTTAAAAAGGATACGCCAAACAGTTGCAAATAATATGGTGTTCCGAAACCAGTTCATAGCAAAACCATAAAAAAATCTACACAACAATGTATGTCTATCAATCATTAAAATTAATTCAAAATACATGATCTGCCGATTTATTGTACGTAATACTGGTTGCTCGAGTGATGTAACGATTATGTCAAACCGAAATTAAGTTTCATTTTGAAATGTAGCGTCGCGCATTAAGAGACATTATAAAATTAACAAAAGAAAATAAGTGTGACTGTAAGCAACCGTGGAACCACAAAAATCTCGATAACTCTTTCTCTTTCATCTAGACTCTGCTACAGTAAATTTTCGTTCGTGATAAATATCACGTAAACATAAAAATCGTGAAGACGTGTCAAATAATGTTTGCTTTCAATTATAGATTCTGCATTTAGATTAATATCTTTGCTCAGTGAACTGCGAGTAAATACAATGTTTAGGTATAAATACAATGGCTGAAAAATATGCAGACTGATATCATCATTTGATAAAATACTATCGAGGCTTATTCATTTCGTTGGTGATCAGACTAAATGGTGTAAATTCATCTACCATTTTATCAATATTTTCTTTTAGTCACAGCAGTTTTTCCTTTCTATTTTGTCTTCAAAGCACGTTGTTTGTGACGTCCATACCATTTTTTCCTAGCGTCTTTATTATTGGTATATTCTCCGCAAATGTTTTGGCCAATTGATGTAACCCTCAAAATTACAATTGTTCAGGATAGAGTAAACACTGTTTTTATCGAAAGAATAATATGGTGAGTTGCGTTGTGAATCTTAGAAATGCACCTCTGTTTGCAGATGCGGGATTATATGTAGGGAGTGTCGATATAATAGTGGCTTACATCAAGTGGCAAGGACAGAATTTTTAAACTTAAAACCAATGTAAAATGATATTTCCCTTCCAAAAAATGATCAATTTATTTTTCTAATTTACATCATTTAGCCGAGACCTGCTCTGTCGTCTTTAAATTGAAATCCAATTATTAACTCATTTTTGTATTTTTTTAGATTTTCATCAATGGACCAAAACACTGTTGAATAATAAATATCAATTTGTACAAGTATGCTACTTCAATTATCAATCAAAATTAAAATCCAGTGTTTTAAAAATAGCAAAATGTATTTTCATATCATATTCGTACAGTGCAAAATTCCCCGATAGGAATAAAATGCTACATTACAGTTTTTAAATTATTCCCTAAAAATACAATAAGATAAATATATCGTATTTTTTAAATCACATCGAATAATTTTAATCATATGGAGGATTTTCTGAGATAAAAGTAAAATACAGATTAAAAAGATCTTTAGGTGTACCATAAATTTAGCTAAGTATTTAATTAAAACTTTGTCTGTCCTTTTAATAACTTTACTATGTTAAAATCTTATTTCGGAGTTTTTCATATAAGCACTAGTGAGCGGAATACGCAATGATTTCACGATTTATTTTTGATTACCATTTTGTCATTAGTTATGTCTTAATTACAATTCAAAATTATTTTTAATGTGTTCCATAACTGATTTAATTTCTCAGAATTTATTTATTAATAAATCACTGTGATCCGGAGTATAATATCTCGCAGTATGAAAAATGAGCATGCGGATGATCTCAGCGACCTTGAAGATGTTCCGTCAGATAAAATGGAAGCTTCCTGAAGCAAGTAGTCGGCTAACCAGCATAATTTATGAAATACGTAAACAGTACAAAAACAACCTTGCACTTTTCAAGAACAGCAAAACAATCCTAAAATAAATTATGCTTATCTCATGAATGACCACTGATTTTTGCTTATCTTCGTATCTAATTTTAAAATATTTTTTTTTACATTTATTTGATACGCAAAAAATAAAACCATTAAGTTTGCCATTGAAATAGTATTGCATAATATGTGGGTAATATTAAAATGATAATATTACTGTATCATGTTATATATTTACATACCTATATTTTAGATAGTTTATTTATAGGATGGGAAAAGTTTTTTTTCCAGCCAAGTTTTGCTCACCGAGATCATTTTCAGCTGATGAAGTTATTTTGGTAGGTAATTTATACTATCCACTTTTAATTGTATACCTTTTTTAGATAATATATTCAGTTTGAAATGGCTGCAAGTCATATTATATTGCGGGAAAATACTTTATTATCAACATTCTACAAATCATATTCAATTTTGAAATATTCGTCACAAAAATAATGATATTTCAAGTATCATAATTACTACATAATTATACAAAATTGCTCACTATAGAATGTTTGTAAAGGTACAAATAGTTCGTTCATTCAAGTAGTTTTAATGGATTTAATTATTTTTTACAGTTTGTTTATTAAAAAAACCTCTTTTTGACGGTTGTAGGTGAAAATGAAAATATAAGTTAGAACTTTTTAAAACTAATTAACTGAATTGGATCAATCATATTTATGGACAGTCGTAAATAAATAAAATACGGGAACAATACAGTTAAGTGGTAGGTGTAAATATAAAAGAGAAAAAAGTATTGCAATATAGATAACTGTAAAAAATCAATTCACTTTTTATGTGTTTAATTCACAATATATAAAATAAAAATTGATAATAAGCGATGATGATCTTCACACAATAAAGCATAGATACTACAATAGAAAAACTAGTAAAAGTGTACGATTCGCGATCATAATTGTACTTTCTAGACCGAAACTGTGTTTTTGTAACAAATCCCAACAAACAGACTCGATACCTTTTTTTGCATGCACGTTTTTATGACGAACTATTCGATATTATAGTAGAGACTGACAAGAAATTGTCTTACAACTTATTAGTGTTATCGAAAATAAATAAGAAATAATTTATAATTACTTTGTTTCTATGTACAGGTAGGCACACGAATGATAATAATTTATTATATAATTATTATGTCAGCCTCTTTAGTCTAGTTGTGTCGTTTGTATTTAAACTTGGTAAGACGTGAAATCTTCTTGCCACTAGATTCCTGTTGTATTTCGTCGTAATTGATTATAACTAGACTTAAGTCATAAATTCTAAGGACCTCGTATAAATATGTCAAGTCTATCTCTTATAATCTCTAATATTCTGTTTACAGTCGCTTGTTTCATTTTAGAACGCATGTACGTTTATATCATTTTTTGCAAGTTTTAGCCTGTCAAACATCAAATAAAAATATTTAGTTATTTTGGCCAAAAAAAGACTAATTTATTTTCATAGTGACGGGCTTGCATTTTTTCACGGTGTTCAAGCTTTCTCTTCAGCAGTGTTAGATATTATAGCATACGGTTTTTATAAAAAAAAATAACTTATAACACCTAGGTACTACACAAAGTAATGAAAATATTGGTAGATAAAAAAATTGCATTTATTTATTATTTTTTATAATTTTCACCAGGTTTTCCTTTCATCATCTTCGGGCATTTGAGTACAAGAATGAACTCAAATTGAAAATTAGTAAAGAGTTTATATTTTCAACAGAGAGTTTATATTACGTATAAATCAGAAGCTTTTCCGAGATGTGACTGTTTGTACGCATTTGATTTTTTTTTTTTTTTAGACTAGGTTTTAGATTTTTACGGGTGTGCATACAGCAACCCACCAAAGTTTCATTGAAATCGGATGAATGGTATAGGGGGCAAACGAACATTCATTTATATATATATAGATAAAAAAGGTTTAATAAATATTTGATAATTGATCGCGACGATATTTTTCGTTAAATTTTTACTCAATGTTAATCGATTATACTTTAATAACTATACCATGAGAAAGTGAAATAAACGAAGAATAGAAGTAACATCAGTTTATTGATTAAAACTTAAACGGTAAAATGTCATAAATACGCGGTGCGCAAAATGTATATTTGCATCAATGCATTTGTAAAAAAATACATCATGCATTTGACACATTCCAGCTTCTATGTAACCGCAATAATTAATTCATTACTCTTAATACAGTGTGTGAACTGTTCGTCATGTGTGTTAAAATGCATCGCTGATTTCTCGCAACAACATTTCTCAAGCGATCTCTGAGACCATAATCAAGTCGTTTCCTTAAAAAGTTACAAACAATAGACACTGTGACCCACAAAATATTTACGAATAAGTTTTGACACCTCAATATTGTACCCATTAATTTAATAATAGTTTATATATGCGAGGGTTCATATAGTTTCTGAAAATTTATGATGTATACATTTTACTTTCGCATACAATCAAAAACGTTATTTGGTATTTAATTTTATGACTACTTAACGCAAACATTTGAAAGGCAATTCAGTTTATGATTAAGCCGAATTGACTTCATGAAGAAACTGAAATATTGAACATGTATTGTTTAATACATAATCACACGTTTTGAAATTAATTGGGCTGACAACAAATATTCCAAAATCTCTAAAATCTAACAAACTATATCAATTTAGTTTATATGGGTTGTTCTGATAAATATTGTTAATAAATATCTGTACTTAAGTGGTTTATACTATATAAAGAAGGAGAAAAAACGTGTTTATTTTCGTTCTTTCGCAGTTGATAGATAAGGGAACTTGGAGAATTTTATTTACAGGTGAAATCATGAGTTTTTTTAGGATTTAATGTATATAGGATTGTTTACCTCGTAAATGCAGTGTGACGTAGGACTGATTTTGTTTTATTTACCCATCTATAGATCTTAAAATTACAAACAATGTCACATTTATAACTCAATTTGGCTATTTTTGGACATATGACTATTAACCTCTGAAGAACAGATATCTTCTCTGTAATAATTTAATTGTAAAACCAAAATCATTTCTGCGTTTTAAAATTCTGTTGTCAGGTAATAAATCTTCCAAGTGGTATTACTGTTCTGATATTATATCTATGTTAAGTGGTTAAAATCGTCAATATTTTTTGTCGTATTACTTTATACTAAACATATATTTTTTTGAATTTGATTACTGATAGTAATTAAAGAGTCATTCACTTTAGACATGTTTATACTACGGTAATGGTCAACTTATTAATTATATTAGTTTAATAATATAATATTGGATGTACGTTAATGTGAAATATTCAAGCGTACGTTGTGTAATGTAAACATGTTCAATGCAAATATTAATTTGGAGTGAATTAGATTAATAGTACCAGAAACTCGCCTACAAAGTGACAATAAGACTATTTATCTTAATATCCATGTCTAAAGAAAAGTTAGTTACTAAATTATTATATAAGTAAAATCACGTATTTTTTTCGGTTTATGCATTTCATGAGCAAATAAAGTATGTATTAAGAACGTAGAAAATTTCTTTAATGGTTTAAAACTGTATGGATTTCTATAATCCTATTAAAGATACAAATAATGAATAAAAACCTTTTTAGAAACCCCACTAATAATACTCTCTATTACAAACTCAATAAAACGTAGCATTTTATATTTTACACACTTTCAGCATATTTCACATATACAACAACATCGTATTGTTACGACCAATATAATTTGAAAAAATGTGCTTGATTATGTTTCTAAAACAGTTGAAACGTATAGCATCTACTATGCAATATAGCACAAAAAATGGAATCAATTATTTAAACTTTGTACTGGAAATCAATTTCAACAAATAACTGTCGACTCTATTGAAGACAACAATGTTCCAGAAGAGATTCATTTTATATTTTTCGCTATAAAACCATGTCAAATTATTTGACTATGTATTTATTTAATGATCACAGAAATCACATAAATTTCATATAAATGTATAAAAATAAAGAAAATTTCAATTTATATATTTGTACCGTTTCTATGGTTATAAGATATTTATTTTCTAAACAGCATTATAACAGTTTTTAATAAAAATATTCTCAATGGTTTTGTAATCAATTCCATTTTTTGTTGTTTTATAATAATACATCGGGACTGTTATCAGTATTGCCAGATCCAAAAATTCAAGCCCATCAATTCGTTTTATGTGGTGACCACAAAATCTATTTTGATATTTGAATATTAGAACATGGAACTACCGGGTACCATTCCACTTTTGTTTTCGTTACAATCTCAGAATTTTATTATATAGTAAACAACATTTCTATGTTCAATTTCAAAATGTGGTATTATAATAAGCGAGTAGTTGTCTCTATTAGAGATATCATCAGTGAGTTTTATTATAATAATGTTATTATTGCACTGGTTTAAAGTGAAACTGTTTATTATCTGTCCTTAGAAGTCAGGAGGCGAGAGCTAACTGCAGTTCGGTAACATTATGTTTGAATGTAAAGTTCTACTTTGCATATTATTCCATCGATGCTATCAATTTATTGTGGTCTGTTCGTCCATTTGGCGCTGTGACGATGTTTAGTATGCAGGTTAAGGTACTCAATGCACCGTTGCAGTTATTATTGCATGCATGTAAAGGAGAGTGCAAGTCCGAGAGTCTCACGAGTTGTTGCACAAGATTCAGTGATGTGCTCCATATTCTGAAATAATAGGATACAAAATATTATCAATCTACGATAAGAATTGCAGTAAACAAAAACCACACTTTTAAGTAACAGTGCTCTAATGTAATTGACTCTATATAATGCAATTTATTAATTTTACACGGTAAAAATTGTAGTGTCAAATAAAATCAAGATTTTATTATGTAAAATTCAATCATTGTTTTGCTATTGTTTACTTCATATACCACTTTTAAGGTGTTAAATGTCAATTCTTGGTGGAAAGACATTATATTTTCAAAAAATAAAACACAATTCATTTGTTCTACTTTCACATATTTATAATGATCAGGACCGGTTTCGCTCATCACGAGCATTATCAACTGAGCGAAACCGGTCCTGATCATTATAAATATGTGGAAGTACTACAAATGAATTGTGTTTTATTTTTTTTAAATACTTCATATACATTTTCATCAAACTTAGATCCATATTTTGTTAAGATAAAACAACGACAAATCGCTAAGTATTTCAACTTATTTATACCACATTAGAAAAAATAAAAATTACAGGCAAATTGCTTTCTTAATATGATATTTAAAAAACAATCACGCACATATTGGCAACGAATTCTACCAGGAAAGTTGTGACACAATTTACTGTAAATCATAGAAAACTGTACTCGTCTGAACACTCACATTCACGTGGAATATACCAAAATCTAAACCAGTATTATTGGACAACGTTACCTCGTACTCACTTTGGTAGAAAAAACAATTCGTCTCCACGATTCCTGAGAAATACGAAGTTCGACATTTTGACTTTGTATAAGCTGAATATATACGTGGCTATGTTAATAATTTCTCTTCAGACGCATATGTTGTGAATTGTGAGAATGCAAAAACGCAGATAGTATCCACACACTTCCAAATGTAATAAAATATTCTGGAAAAATAATTATGTTCACATAAAGAGATATCTTGTATAACGAAGCCACTGGGGAATTCTCTAAGTGGAATTATACTGTGGGCGCTTGTCGTGTCCTGTTGATTTTGACCGATACTCCGCTTTTGGAGCGGTCCATTTCTACCGCTGATCACACAACCGAGATCGAAATAATTCATGAATCGAAATTGATGCAATCAAAGTGCTTTTGATTGGACGGCGAATACCTAATTTGTGCTGATTCATTTTGAACAGATGACAAATAATCCACTTTGTTGCATGCCGGCTATAATAAGACATCATGGATTTATTGATCAATAGTATTTTGCAAGACATGAAAACATAATGCATTTCATGTTTTTATAATATTTGGATATTTATTATGTTCAATGAGATATTTGAGCCAAAATGTTGTTAAATTTAAAAAAAAGAGCTATTGATAAAAAGATTAAGTCAAAGGGATACATCTTTTGGGTTTTTGTTGGAATGGGAACATTAATACAGTCTGTGCTGTTTTAACCTTTGTCATTCATCGTATTCCACATTGAAAACGGCATTAATGTACTAATTAATAGGCCTTTCCTAACCCTACGTGAATAACTTACCAGTTCTATAGAGATTCTCATATAATAGATCATATTCTATAATTGAGGGTGGGTTTGGTTTAAAAAAAGCATAGGTTTCGATAACAAATATACTTAAAACTTTCTCAGCATTTTTAAAGTTTGAAATCATGTAGGTTGTATATTGATTCCACATCCAATGAATTTTCGACGCCTTTATGAATATTAAATAAAATGTAACAAACTATATTCTTTGGTAAACCATTGTTATTTTTTTTAGTGAAAAGAAACCTGTTTTCATTTTGTAATGGAGAGTAGAAAAATTGTTCTTCCGAAGTAATCGCCATTTCCTTTAAGTTGGTAAACAGGTTCCACAATAAAAAATAATAATATTTCCTTTGGGTGGCCACTAATTGTCAGTGGTCAAAATTAGTATGCGTTACCTTACACAAAAGAAATATTTAAACAAGCTGCGTACATGATTTTGAAATGTCGTGCAGGTATTATTCTGGAAAGAATTTATTAACGTTGAGTGATTGACATTTCAAGTAACTTAATGTGAACACTTATATATTAAATATATGCCAGCGTAATGGTAATTACATTTTCATTTCCGTTTTACGGATTGGGACTTAATGTAAAGAATATCTCCATACCAATTTTGTTACAAGTTAAGATGTTTGACTGGAATGATGTGATATCAGGAACTCTTCCTATTCCACCTACTCATTCTAAAAGAAATGTATAATGATTAGGCAACGGTCTTGTTGGAAATGTAATCGAATTACAATCAGTCCATACTGAGAATACTTTGTTGAAATATGCCATAAGTGGTTGCACACGAGAAAGCTTAAATTATATTATATAATATAATCTTACGTTTGATAAAATTAACAAAAGAATTTATGTATGTAAATGTCCATTATGGGATTTGCACCCGTTGTCGTGAAATGGCATTATGTATTTGTAGAAAGACACCAATCATCCAGGGCGATCGATAGAAAAAAAATTCTAATTTTTTTTCAATTTTATTAATATTAATATACTTAAATCACAGTTTTTTTCAAAGTTGTGGAGTCGTTTGAAAACCTACTGATTCCGACTTTAACTTACACTCCAACACAAATTTTAATAATGAAAATACATATCTCAGTAACACAGAGTATTAATTTTATTTTTCAAACCGTCGTGACGAATTTTTCAAATAAAATATATTCATAAGGTAGGATGGTGGTAAAGGTATTGTTATAAAGTTAGAGTAAAGTTAGAGTTAAGAGTAAATAAAATTTGTACACCCACCCACACAATTTGATTTGAAAAGATTGATGAAAATGTTTTATAATTATATTCTTAAAATATTAATTAGAGTCCACTGATTTCTAATGGCTTCGACTCCACAGCTGTCATTTTGTTTATGGTTGTAATATAAGAAGACTAAGTGTTATATTATTATAGAACAGCTCACGTAATAAAATTGTTCTCCTTATAAGTTATATATTTCATAAAATAATACGGAAATATATTACAAGTAAGAAAGGGCATTGTAAATTGATATTTGCTCAAAAGGAAAGCCCATTTCTGATCGAAACGATCACTTTGGAAATATGAAAACCACAATACTGCAATACTGCAATACAATGAATGTATTATTTAAGTTTTTTTTCGATAATAAGTATGAAAAGGAAAATATAAGTATCATGTATGATTTTAACAAGGCCTCGTGGCTTAACGATTGCAAAACTGCCTATAGTATTTTATTTTTTATCGGATATATTTTATATATTATATTATTAATAGTTGACCATTATCTTTTTTTTTTGACCATATCATTTAGATTACGTTACCATGATTTTACATTTTTCACTTAGTCTGTTAACTGTTAAGGCCGCGAGGTAGTTACTTATTAATAACGTTTGTGAAATGTTTATTATGTCTGTATCAACAGAACGGAACAATGCACTGGGCTAGCGTTATAAAATACAGTCTCCACCGAGACCACGACTGTCAAAGGTCACAGTACGGACACCACAAATTTATCATGAAATTCGAGGGAGCAGTTTGAATAACAGTATGTACTTACTAACTTAATAAAGCAATTTTGTAAAGCTATATTATTATCGATTTACGTAAACTACTCGATTATAACTTTTCCCATAAAAATCACTATGTATCGATGAAAAATCAAAATAATGTATGCAATAACTGAACCTTTATATTTTTGTAAGAAAATAAATTATTGATGTGTAAATTTAAAGACCATTTTCATTTGACACATTAAATAAGGTTTGCAACCTGTTTTTATTTTTGTATTTCAACAATTAAACATTGGATTAATAATTTAAAAGTGTTTCCATGAATTATCCTTTTTTTTAAAACACATAACATAAATCGTCGTTGTTCTGGAAGAAGACACTTACTTAAAAATACTAGTTTTGAGAAATTGGACTAAGAAGTTTTTTAAATATTTGAAATGCTATACCTTTTTCATATACTTTGTTTGTACAAAAATGTTTTTAAGTAAAAGTAAGAAACATTTTCGATTTAATTTAAGACATCGACTGAGGGTGCTTGATGGAATTTCAATATCAAATTTGGATTATTGAGATTTTGTTTTTTTCCAGAACAGCGAAGATATCATCAAATCAAAGAGGTTTTTTTTTTGTAGTTAAAAATCTTATTATTTAAGTGACAATTTTGACCAAACAGTTGTTTTCGCGTTGGAATGTCTAAATAATCCGTGAAATGAAAAGAAATGTGATTATTTTTATCGTAAGTATTTTTTACAGTCCCAAATAGCTTGTTTCCTTTTTACTTTAAGTCCAACTCGTACAGAAAACATCAAAAATAGTAAAAACTATTCAAACATTTATATCTACTAAGTGGAAACGTATGTAAGCCGATATTGAGGTAGATCCGGTAGAAGGACGTTGATTGAGTCATACAATATCAGTTATTGAAATGTTTTAGTACGTCATACAAATATTTTATTGTATCAAATTTGGATTATTGAGATTTTGTACACATCCATGTATTTTGTCACTAACGACCCGGGTTTCGCCTTTCGGCATCTTCAGGCATTCAAGCACACGAATGGACTCGAACTGACTCGGGTCGTTAGTGTCAAAATACATGGAAGTGTACAAAATCTCAATAATCCAAATTTGATATTGAAATTCCATCAAGCACCCTCAGTCGATGTCTTAAATTATATTTTATTGTATCTTTAAAATTATCATCTTCACAACAACATGAAAGCTTTGTTCCACAATTTTACTATGCATGAAACTTAGGTTAAATGTCGAAGAGGTGATACGACATATCTTTGAATCGACATGAATTAAATAAGGAAGTTACTTTAGGTATAGGAAATATGAAGAAGAATAATACCCATAAAAACATACGCGTTATTAGTTGTCCATTAGTATTGAGTGGCTAATTCGGTCAAAATAACCATACTTACTACTAGGTATTCAGTAATGAATGCAAAACGATCCCGGAGGTGCGCTTGTAATCGCGTTGCATCGAATAGGTACCGGGCGACCGGTTGGTAAAAACGTGACTCTAACTTGCTCTAGAGTCCAGCGAACAAATCACGACATGTGATTTATTTTCCCTAGTTCTATATCGGCGGAATTCTTCGACCCATTCATGCAATTATACCTACACCCGGTGCTATTGTATATTATGTTCAAATGGGAATTATATTAAATTAACTGCACAGCATAATTATTAATAAGTAGTGTAAAATAATATTGAAATCTTTTAGGCGATTGTAGAATGCAGGTGTATATAAATTTAATGTAAAATAAAATTTTTGAAAACTAAATTAATTTCATTTGAGGGATAGGGGGTGGTGGTTTATTTCTTGCTAATGTTGTAAGCCATGGAATAAAAAAGTTTGGGAAGCACTGATTAATACAACCCACAATTTTACAGTGTGATCAAGACCGCCTTAACATAGGGAAGAATGATTTTGATTCGATGGTTTTAAAATTAGCAATTTTTGTACAAAAAAGTATTGGTTACTTTAGTGAATGATAATATGTATCGAAAAATTAAATTTTTTCTAGAAAAAATACCCAATGAATTCACACTTTTTTACTCAGAATTTTCTTGCCGTTACTTGTAATTTTTCTTTATTACTTTAGAATAAAACCGCTTTAATTAAATATTTAATTAGCGTGAGAACATTTTATAATTATTTTTTATTTTCGTACAAAAGCAATAAAAGCTTACGAACATATAGATAAAATTGAATTTTTATCGGAACGTGTTTCGTGATAAAAGGGAACAGCTATGGACCGATCTCGAGAATTATTACAGCGTAAAGTGTTGGGCACTAGACCGCTTATTAATCAACAGCAATTTATATGAGAACTGTCAATGGATTGCTCAAGTATCTGATTCAGTTTTTCTTTATAAGGACACTCTCAAGCATGAGTGTTACTTTGTATTCACAGAGCAGCAATTTCATTACACTATTATATAATTTCTTTGAGAGTTTTCTAAGAATTTTATCTTAATTTAGATGTAAGAAAACGACTATTATCATGTGACTCACTTACTTAATTAAAGCAATTATGTTATCTATGAAATCTGCAGCTGGTCGAATGGTATTGAATAAGATTAAGAATTTGCATTTGGTAATGTTTCTGAGCTTTTAAATTATGAAATTGATTGTAAAATGTTAGTAAAAATATATTCAGAGTATAGTCAATCTGGGTAACTTTGGCCCAGTTCTGAGAGTTTTTGTATTTTTATAGTTCGCCATTGCATTTATATACGGTCTATATAGAAATGTGCTAATGTCTTAAGATGAAAATTAATTAACTTAAACAGATTTATTGTTATAATTGATTTATAAATATAGATAAAACAAGGTGACCCAAAATTTGCATCCAAATTGGGTAACTTTACTCCACGATACAAATAATCACTCTAATTACTGTAAATTCAGTAATTCTATAGTCTTGGCAACGTTTCTTTATGCTTTCATATATTCTGTACATAATTGAGATAGAAAAAATATACAGCATTTGCTTTACAGATTAATAATGCAAAATGGTAAAATATTCAATTGTTTTCAAGATAAGTTTTTAAATTGTGTTTTATCATTCCAAGCTGACAGATTACAAATTCAACAATAAAACAAATTGTGTTGCACATTAATTCATATTGTTATCACCAGAAGTTACTCAATACTTTTGTTTAGCTAAAAATATTCATATATTTAGTATTAGTATTATCATGGTATTATAACAGCACCTTTTTCATGTAGTGAGCCAATCTTAGACAGATGGGCAAACTTACCCAAATTGATGATATTTATGGCGTTTGTTGTATTTTAAGTGTAATTTGATCATTGGCAAAACATTCATTTATGCTGCAGACACGAACTGTTTATTGTGTTAACATATTATATTATACAAAAAAAGTACTGAATAGTTGTTCACGCATAATTTTAAGTAGGAAATACTATTTTTGACTTAATCGATAAGTGTGCCAATCAAAAACAATGAAACAATGTATTGTTCATTTAATGTGAAAAAAAACTGTTGAACAGTGAATGCGCGTGAATCTAGCTAGTCATAGGATTTGTAAAGGTTTCTTGTCTGTTTCATTAACGCAGGTAGGTGCTATAATATTAGACATACACATATTTGAAGAAAGATTATTAAGATTACTGTACTTTCCTGTTTTCTCTAAAATATCATATTTATTTCAATTAAATGACTAGTAAGTTATAGCAACTAGCTATGATTATCTTTCATATTATTCTTAAGCCTTGTATAATTTATTGTTTTAAAACCATCGAGAAAAACAACTTAGTATGATTCTTTTTGGTTAGTATTCAAATTTATCAATTGTCTCTCTGGTTAATAATTCTCGCCCCTGAGAGTTTCATTATCTTTATTTATAAACGTAGTTTAAAACATCAATTTCGAATTTATTGCTCTGCGTGCGAGATCCAATCTAATATCTATTAACAATTGTGTTTTTTTAACTCCTACGCAACCCCCGAAGGATTTTTTCGCACGAGTGTTATATTATTTAGATGACCTCGATTCACTTATGATTGAGAGAATGCGGAAAATGCGCCATTGGGCAATTGCGTATTTAGATTAACCTTTAAAACTAAAATTCTAAATATTTACTATCTCTTCACAATTATGTTGTTTTGTTTCACTTTTGAATATGGTAAAGTTGGTGGTCAACGTTGTTGGCTACGGTTACGAATGTCTCGGGTCCGAGTCCCGGTACAGAAAGATTCATAAATTAAATTTTCAATCGAGATCGATTAGTTAATTACTGATCCTGTCCCAGCCCTAACCTTCTATCCTTACTCTCTTAAAAAAAGAGAGGTTAAGCAAGAGAGTAACAAGCAGTTTTCGTAGAAAACTCCTGTTAAGATACCTCCATTAGGAAACCATATGCTCCACATCAGACGTAGTAAAAAAAAATTAAAGATTTATTTATTCATAAATATATTGTATTAAAATCACTAATCATGCACTTGGTATTTTTAATGTATATCAAAATAAGTATTCCAGTACAAAGAATACAGCTCTTCAAATAAAATCTTCAGATTTAATCCCAGGTAATCCAATTCAAAGTGTGATTTTTTCAGGAAGTGCAACTACTATAAAATTAAAATGCATAACTTTTTTATTCAACTTGTCGTGTTACTAATTGTGAAATTTCAGACTAACTCTGAAGAAGTTTCTTAAAGACACAACCACAATTGGAATAACAAAGTTATTAATTATAATTTAAGATTGAAAATGAATTACAACAAAGTTACCATCGAATGCAGTGTAAAAATTATCAATTATTATTGATAATTTTTACACTGCTTTGAAATCTGAACTTTATATCCATTCTTCCATTCTAAATCAAGTCAATTTGAAGGAAATTAATATGTGAACTCATTTGCTTACATTTACCTTAATAACATAGAAAACCGAGACACTTTTCCGAATGTTATTTATCGTAAATCACCGGTTGTTGGAATACTGATTGATTTATTTTTCACACGTCAGGTTTTCACTTACTACTTAAAGTAAGCTTAAAACTGCTTTAATGAATACTTAAAAATAACATTTGTTTTCACTTAACATGACCGTATTACGATGTATTGACAAATTTTGCAATCAAATATTGACAGTATTTGCGATAGTATAGACTAATTTATTTATTACCAATGACACGACATACAAATTCAATTTAATCGCACAGCAACTTTACATGTGATTGAACAGGCGTAACCGCGATGATAAGGATAAAAATATTTAATTTACTTCCTTAATAAGCTATTTTTTTTTCAATTTTCTTAAGAAATTGCTAATGAACATACAGCAATTAGCAATGACCAGAACCATCTAAGGAAAGCGCTACAGTCAGCATGTTTGAAGTGAATTTATTGAGTAATATTGTTCTACATTACAGGTAATCGATATAACTAATCAGTGGCGTGTTGTGTTGGGCAGAAAACAAACTAATTAGAAAACAAATATACGCCGATCTAAGTGGTTTCGCGAGTAACGCTCTAAACTGCCACTGTGCTATTCAAGTTTCAAATCCTGGAATGTAAAAAATTCTTATTACATTTTGTATTCATTATAAAAATTTACTCACTTCATTGCGTATGTATTTATGAAACTTCTGGTGAGTAATAATTCGTTCGAAAAATTGTCAATACTGGCGACTATTTATATTTAAATAAAAATTAATCACGTCACAATAATGAAATTATTTACAAAAAAAAAAATTTCAGCTGATTGTAAAATTTTATGTAATGACAAGGACCGGTATAAATTGTGGAATCAGTACCAAAAAATTTTGTGTTATTTTTGGAACAAGAAAAATAAAAATAAAAGAACAATAAATTGCAAGCATTCCAACAATTTCTAATTCCCTAAATTGCTCAGACGTGTTCAACCAGATCAACCAGAAATAAAAATGCAGACATGTTAAAAAACCCTGAACACAAAAAAATGTTTAGATTAAATTTAAATTTTTGTTCTGTATCACAATCAGGGTTCAGGCGACATAAGCATTCGTCTTATAAATAGCCAGTTTTCAATCATCATGCGCAATCTTATCTTCTTTCAATCGTGCGCAAATCTTATAAAAAACAAAACATTGTTTTTTAATGAACTCAATTATAAGTGATTATCTAACACGACTACTCATTTAATGATTGAAAAATATTAATATTGAAAACAAATCAACCATTTTACATACCAGGTTATTAAATTTGCAAAAGATTGATTATATCAATTTTATTTTTTCCGTCAGAACTCTTCGTCTTGAAAGAATTATTTCTGAGTATTTTTCATCAGTGGCATGCAGTAGTAAATTCTAGTTTAGCGTTATCAAGTACTTATTTGAATATTGCAAATACATACAATGTAAAAGGATAAACTAACAAAGTATTGAGTTCTACAAAATTTTATTAGGTAGTTGATAGCTATTTCGGCTTAACGCCATCGTCAGAACTATACTTATTATAATACATTTTAGCTTAGCCAGATAATACTGCTTAGAAGAGATATGCAATATTATGTCATCTCACGTATTCAAACATCATAATTTTCTATAATTTAAGACATCGACTGAGGGTGCTTGATGGAATTTCAATATTAAATTTGGATTATTGAGATTTTGTACACTTCCATGTATTTTGTCACTAACGACCCGGGTTTCGCCTTTCGGCATCTTCAGGCATTCGAGCACACGAATGGACTCGAACTGAGAGACAGTAAACAGCGTCTAACGCTTATATAGAAGATACAAATGCGACAAATATCATTTATGAGGCAACACATTATACGTCTGAGAGCCACACCGATACCTGAGTTAAAATTTCGGAAATCGTCCTAATCCTTATTTTGTAAACACCATATTACCAGAGTGGCGAATTGCCGCTTTTCAACTTCTTTTAGAAATACCAGTGATTTTACAATTATAATAGTATTGTGGGTTTTGACGGGATGTAATTCGACGAATGGGTAAATATATACAATCATTCCACATTTAGTGAAATCTGTTATGTGTTTCAACGTATCGGATATAATAGCGGAGAATTAGGAAGGTTCAGCTGCTCATTCAAGATTGGTAAGGAGTATAACTGGCCTCTATTAATTTCTAAAATTTCCTGATAAAATAATTTATGATCCCCCATGTTTTTATGCAACAGTTTAACCCCATCATCCGCATTAAACGTATGGTTCTCCATTAGCAAGTGATTTGCGAATGTCGAAGTTTCTTTTTTTAATCTAAAGGCAGCTAAATTTTCTGATACCCTTATATCTAATGTACGTGTGGTTTTACCCACATAGAAATGTTGGCAATCATTGCATTGTAATTTATAAATACCAGATTTGTTCTTAAAGTTTACTCTATCTTTATTGTTAATAAGTAATTTGCCTAGAGAGTTTTTGCAATAGAACGCCGGTCTAACACTATCAGCGAGTTGTTTTTTAATTTTAAAGCTTGTGCAACCTAAATAACTTATTCTATGCCAGATTCTAGGGCGGTCTATGTCTTTAGACAAGTTCCCGAAATATAGCATCTTTTCTGCAAATTTACGTTGTTTTTTTGATACAAGACTATCTATAAGAGACGCCTCATAGCCATTATTAATGGCAATTTGTTTAATAATGTTTAGTTCGTTTTCAAATTAAATTTATTTAGAGGTATAGTGACTAATCTGTGAACCTGAGAATGGAAAGCAGCCAATTTATATGAGAAAGGATGGTCTGACTTAAAATGGATCGTGGCTTCTGAAAACGTCTGTTTTCGGTAAATTTTAAATTCATGAATGGAGTTTTTAATATCAATATTAAGGTCAAGGAAATTTATATTCTTGCCCCCTACTTCTAAAGTGAATTGAATTTTATCATCTAGTGAGTTAAGAAAATTATGAAGGTTAGAAACTTGTCTCTCAGTTCCATTGAATAGACAAAGGATATCATCTACGTAACGGAACCAATAAACTACGTTTCTAACTTCTGTTTTATTGCTAAAAATAAGGTTTTCTAAATGGTTCATGTAAAATGGATTAGGACGATTTCCGAAATTTTAACTCAGGTATCGGTGTGGCTCTCAGACGTATAATGTGTTGCCTCATAAATGATATTTGTCGCATTTGTATCTTCTATATAAGCGTTAGACACTGTTTACTGTCTCTCAGTTCGAGTCCATTCGTGTGCTCGAATGCCTGAAGATGCCGAAAGGCGAAACCCGGGTCGTTAGTGACAAAATACATGGAAGTGTACAAAATCTCAATAATCCAAATCATAATTTTCATTTAAAATTAAATCATTTTATCAATAAGTCGTTCAAATAAATGCATTGAAATTTAATAATTACGCATAATTACATGGGTTTCTTGTAATGGTTTAAGTAAGGGTGATGGATTAATTTAGATTAAGCCTGAGGCTTCTATCACACAAATGTAATCATTTCGGAGATGAATTAACGGTTTTGTTATGTGATACTTCCAAGAATTTTTATAAAAATATTGTTCATAGTCTTTAGATAGAATTTATTTAGACCCTCATTTATGGTCCTAGCTTGGGTATAAAAACAAACACTATTATATCACAAAACACCTTCTTCTAAAACCGCAACCGAATGGTTATACATACGATTTTTATTTAAGTGTGCAGTATGTCTTTGATAGTAAGTGTAATTTGAAGTGTATTTTTAAAATTCCTAAATAATCAGGTATGCTGATCAATCAGGCGTTATGATGCCAAATATGAGGTTGCTACACCGGTGTCACTAAAACCAGGATATATAGTTTTTTGTGATATTTTTAATACAATGCAAACTATTTTGATATTCAAAATTAAGCTAAATCGGAACAATCTGTAAATAAGTGTGGCTAGTATTTTAAATAAGTGCACAATAAATATTTGCTATAGATTCGGTTGTAACTTTGTGGAAATTCTTTTAAATATAAAATTAATATGCATTACGCGTTTCGCTCCTTTGCAGATGATGCAGTGCTTTGAAGATGTTTCTTAAAGAAACGAAACACGTTACGTTAGTAACGAAGCCTGTGGAATAATTTATGTTTGTGTACAATTTATTATTTATCATATTTTCTGCTCATTCCGTATATATTATCACTCGATATTCAATATATAAATGATTATTCGAATAATATTTTATTCTATTTTCATATAATCACTGTAAAATTCAATTGTATTCGTATTAATTATTTCTTGAAATTTTGCAGGTAAGAAGATACATTGCGTTTGGCGGATGGGCAGGGAAAGAGTTAATGACCAACAAAGCGTTTTTTCTGCATCCAAATTAATTGAGACAAAGATCCAGTCAAGACTGACAAACCTTTTCACTGCCATTCAAAGAAACAGTAAATTATATGTTATGATTTTGCTTGTGAATTTTTAATACCGGAATGGATTTATCTGACCAGTGTGATCATAATAAATCGAAAGTATTTTTTTTTATTTTTATCTATCTTTGTAATAATTGCAATTCCTAGTCGCATATATCCGTCGATGGAATGCACGCCACTGCTGATGCTCCCATCACTGCTTCTGGTATATTGATCACTCATGCCAGAAAAGATATAATAATATAATACAATCTAGTTTCACGGATGAACACCGATAACGAGTTCCAATAGTATAGATTGCAAATGCATTGTGTTTCGCATGACATGATAACCATATTTAAATACCATAAAAATGATATTTCACAAAATATCTAGCTTTTGAAATTAATGAAAGAACACATTACTTGTATAAGGAGTAAATAATAATGTTGCATTTTTTAAGAAACAAAATAGGTTGTATTTATTTAGATAACTTTGTTATTCCACTGGTTGTAAAACTAGTTATGGCGCATGTTAACATAACCATTGATTCTATTTCTCAACTAATGATTGTATATTATTTAATAAGTAATAAATTAGGACATTTACTTTGATAAATAATTATTATTTCTGATGGACATTTTTAAAGAATATCTTATTACAACTTTATATTGTTTATACGTTTCAATAAAAAATGGGGTTAACTTTTTTTTAACCCATCCCAGTGCCCCGTAACTCCGCCAAGTGGCCTTCCAAAGCGATGGAATTTATCTGGTTGGAAGAAGAAGCAAACACGATTAAGTCTCCCCTCGGGCACATGACCAATCCAGATTCATCGTCGCTTTTTTGCTTTGGAAAACAAAGTATTTATTTTTTAATAGTAACATAAATAAAATAAAATTATTAGTTGCAAATCTGAGGTAGAAATACTTTACGTATTATGCAATAAATAAAAATGTGTTTCGTAAATATTTAAAATATTTTTAATAAAAAAAAATTGGCCCGGGTTTGCTCAGAAAATATAATGAGCACACTCTTATGTGTACATGTTTAAGTATAATGAAACTTCCATTTAAATTATTTATAATATTCAATTATCATCATGTTGAAATAATCTTAGAATAATTATTTTTAATTTGATTATCTTTGAAACATTTTGCACAAAACAAAATGGATAAATTTTAGATTCGAAGCGTTCTGTATCACTAATTTAATTTACCAAAAGTATGCTTCACATTGCATTTTTTCCTTTTTTATCGATTGAAAATTGCAAGTTGTTATTTTTTTAAACAAATACAACAAAACATTGTTGAAAATTTTATGTTCGCGAATTTCATCAACGTTTTTTCGGCAATTATAATTTCTTATTCTACATTCATCTATCTGCATTCCTCGCCCAAATTCAACATTTTCGATTCACTGATTTCATGAATATTCTTACAAAATAGTATCCACCAAATTTACATGTTAATTTTGTGAAATCATCATTACTTTCATCGGTTCCAACAATGTATTATTAACTGTTTTTAATAGTATTTTACGAGTTTGAATAACTAACTTTTTTTAACACAATTTATGTATGTAAGTCGTAAAGATACTTTGAAAAGTTTTCAGTTTCAAACAAAATTAACATAAATTTACTGTAATTTTATTACTATATTTACATACATCACAAGCGCATTATTCTGATTTATATACAATTCGTTCTTTACATTCTTCTAAACATCTAGTTAATTAAAGATTTCTTCCCTCCCAAGATCAACACAAATCTTTTAAAATTAAGTCAAGCAACAGATATTTGTATAAGATTTTCACCTCGATTGACTGTTAAAGTCCTCATTGATTTTATAGAAAGTAATTTAAACATATGTTTTACATTGGTAATCAGTTGTTCCGTGGCGTCCGTGGCGCAGTTGGTAGCGTCGCTGGCTACGGTAACGGATGTCTCGGGTTCGATTCCCGGTGCGGACGGTTTTCATAGATTGATCTTTCAATCGATTTATGGATTTCTGTTCGTAGTCTGAGTTCTCCCTCCCTCCCACCCATCCCATCCTCACGGGGCGTAGCGAGAGCGATTAGCTAACTACTAGTTCTCTCATAGCATAGCCCTATCCTTCTATCCCTACTCTCTTTGAAAAAAAAAGAGAGGTTGAGTAACTGAGTAACAAGCAGTTCTCGTAGAAAAAGTCTGTTAAGATACCTCCATTAGGGGATCATATGCTCCACATTGGGAGCGGACATGGAAAAAAAAAATCAGTTGTTAAATCAAATATTTTTTTTGGATGACAAAATTAAACACTGGGTTCAGCGACAAATCAATTCGTCTTTCTTAAGCGGACGAGCATAGCTAAAGCTTCTATGACAGCGAAATTTTCTCTAATATTATTTGTGTAATTTTACTAGATAGAAAATTTGTTTAAAACGTCTCAATTGACGGATCACGTTCAATAAAATTTCTCTAAACGTCTTCTGTATATAGAGAGCCATTGGTGAAGTAAGTGGTAGCGTTTTTTAATAAAAATAGTACATTATGTATATATTTTTTAAAATAAAAAGAAACTCCGTTTAAGAGTATCTTTTAATCGTTTATCTTGCATAGTCTTATATAAACCGATTCATTTACTACTTTTGTTATTTATCTTCTATACAATCCACAATTTGTTAAACAAAATCGCATAGTTTCTGTATAGATAAAACTTATGTAACTCGAACTATCTACATAAATAATTACTGTTGGGCAGTACAATGCATTACATCATGGCTGTGGTCTGAATCAAAATTTGTATCGGAACTAAATGTATATTCCACGCTCGATTTCATTGGCGATAGAGTTTTGCACCTGGCATTGCAAGTAATGCGTAAGCTTGAAGTATACAACACAAATAACTGACTGGTTTTTATGTTATTTTGGGCATTTTTTGTCAATTCACCACAAGATAAGTGATACAACTTTGGCCACTTGTATTCTTACTCGCTTTTAAAGGTAGGTACGTGATATTTTGAAATATTTTCGTAATAATAATAGTATGTTTGTTTTTTACTTCTGTTATATCGTAAGAATTCGGTTGTTTATAATAGTACAGAAACCAGTGTAGGTGTAAGTGAGAAGAAAAAAAGTAAATTATGTATCTGTTGCATACAAAAATGTTAAGAAAAATCTGTTGCCACCTTACGCTGCAAGCAATAAAACCACTTTCATTCGTGGTATTGTTTGCAGCAAAATATTTTTTAATTAATAAAAATATCCCGTTAGAAATAAATAACAACATTTTTTATTATGTTAAGATTTCTTAAATCAATTCAGTGCAATATTTGAAAATGTCAAAAAGGTTCAAAAACTCACTAAAACACAAAAGGTATCCAAGTATTTTTCATACAAATAAGTCTTTATCATAAAATTATTTCTTAAATCTTAGACACAAATATGAATACGATATTTTTATGTCCTCATAGAAAACGTTGAATTAATTATTTATTTTTTTACGTTTTCCTGTTAAGTTGTCGCTTGTGGAGCTATGAGCTTTACATTCTTATCTAACGACGTGACAAGAATTTGAAAATAAATTATGATACATCTATGTTTTGTATATGAATAATGTATATAAATAAGAAATCATCGAGATTATTTTTGAAATTTAAATACTATAAATTGTATTTCCGATTGATATTCTCTATTACACTAAAAATATGTTTTTTTGGTGATCACTAAATCAATATGCAATTATACTACATGCAGTTAGAGATAACAAAACCTGATTCTCAAATAATACGTAGTTATGTATATAAATAGTAATATGTTATTATATATCAAGCGCATTAATATATTTTTTATTTATGTTATGATAACAACATTACTTTAGTGACAAAAAATGTCAAGTTAAATTTAAATGCTATTATTGTTAATTATTTTAGGGTTATTAAAGAAAAAAATAATATTTTAAGCCGAATACATTATTAAATTTTCTACATTGCTACAACTGAGACGATCTTAGCCTCAGTGACAATTACTTAAATTCACTTCATTATTTAAATATTTTTTGGAAACAATTAGAGGTTTTCATTTCGAGTTTTCTAAGCTAACCAATATTAAATAAGTTGCTAGTTTATTTAATCACGCTTTTAAAATCGTTTAACTCACCGTTTGTTGAATCTGATAAAGTCCTTGTTAAAAGCGTGTGATTAATCTAATTTGATACTTCAATATAAATCACTACCATATACGCGTTATGCTTCATTGACGAAGTGACGAAGTGGAAATGAATAAAAGAAATTACATAATGCACTATATTTATAGCCTCCTAAATTTTTTTTAAGAATATTTAGTTACCTACAGCTATTCTTGTGAATATTGCTGAATTTCTTGTTAAATTGATTTTTTTTTTCAAAAATTGTTATTTTATTAAAACTGTATTTAAAATCTCGTCTAATTCGTACATAATAAAAAGATACAATCATCTAACAGTAGAACGTTATTCACAAAGGTTTTGTACAAGTTTTCGTGATTTGCAGCTTTAAACTAAAATCGGTACACTCTTACTAGCGATGGCTATCAATTTATTGTTAGCCAGGGCAGTGCGAATTAATTGTTACTGTCCTTTGACAACCTTTACTGAGTAAATTTTACCTTCGTTAATGAAAGGAGGTGCGGTAACATTCAATTTGAGTGGAATTGTGAATTAATGTAAATTTACAAGTGCATTTTTTTGAAATATTCAAAAATTATTAATCTCTTCTGACTCTTCTATATGCGGTAGATACAACACTCTTGAATCAGGCGGCATAATTCACCACCGTTGTTAGACTGCATGTATATTAAAATAATATCTAAAAGGTATATCAAAAGTTTAAGATCTTGAATAAATTTATTACAGTACCCAAAGGCTTTACATTCTTAGCAAAACTTTAATATTATTGATAGAACATGTTTCGCTGTGAGGTATATTTGAAATATATCGAGAAAATTTCATAATTTTTGTTGATTAAAGTTACCGCTACGCCAAAATTGTATTTTTTATGTAATAAGAATTAATAACTATATATTAATATGTTGCTTTTAGTTGGTGGATGACATACGACGGTAATTAAGTTGGTTATGGTGTCTTCCAGGCGAGTAATTTTGTAAAAATAGTTAATAAGTATTTTTGTTTGAATTCACTCATATCCATACATATATAATATTTTTATTAGACATTTTTTATGAAAATCAATAATTTTACCATTTTGAATCACTTTTTCCGTTTTCAGACGAACTGTTTCTCTTTATAGTACCAGATTAAGGCACGGAAAAATATCCTGCTTTAAGATGTTGATGCACATATCTTTATTCAAATCACTTTAATAATTGATATACGAAAATTCAAATAATTATAACAGTATACTTCACTATAATAATGCACACAACATAGTTTGTTGTAAAATGAAGTTATAAGACAATACAACAAAACTCGTATCTCCAAAAATATCGAAATTAAAATGCAGCTTAGAACAAAGTATATTTTTAAGTATTTCGTGAAAAAATGTACGAAAAGTAAAAAAATATTGCTTATCAAAATGAAACAATTTCTTATATTTTTATATTTGTACAAGTTTGAAGTTTCATAAATGTAGTTTGCAACTGGTTTTAGTTGGAATTTAAGTAAAATCAGTCAAAGATTCTCAACAAATATCCCGATATCGAATTATATAGTACCTACCAACATTTCAACAAAAACTTGTATTGTGTTTTAAAAATATTTGTCGAGTTAATGCTTAAAAATGTGTCGGTAATCATTATTTCTTTAGGGGTCACATTGGTTCAATTATTTATATTCATTTATGCTGTCTAGTTCACAATATAAATCGTGATAAAAAGATTACAAAAATGTAGACTTCTGTATCAAATAAAAAAACAGTTTAATCAAAGCAATTGTCTGTGAGTATTAGCAAATAAAAATAAATGGTTTAAAACTAATCCAAGGTTATGGGAAAACGACCAGCTAATTGATTGCAATTTTCCGTTTCGCTCTCGGAAACATTGATTTTTACCTCTGTGGATATATATTGTTTTAGAAATAAATTCATTAAACATTATACGGAAAAAGATTATTTTATACCAAACAAATAAATACAAGAAACTGTAAACAGAAAAAGCAAATCGGATTGGCATTGTTCGATTAACATTGCATAGTTTGAAGGTTTTAATAAAAGTAGTGGAGTTAGAAAATATTAATGTAAACTTATACATTGACGCTGAAGAATTCTGTTATTCATTATCATTAAATTGTATAATTATTTAATAATAAATAGTACAGGTTTGTATTATCACGTAATTTTATAAAGTACCAGATCAAATTTAAGTATGGCATAATGGTTAAAGTAACTTTTATATGAAACAAAGAATACTTTAAAATGTCGTCGTTTGAATAAATGGGTAATATAATTACTGTGTATAATACAATACCCAGAGGATAACCCTGGACCCATAAATGTAAAAAGCAGTAAGAGGTCTCCATCATGCAGGATATTAGCGACGACTATCAACAGCTAACACTATATTATTTAACTATGAAGAGTGATTGAACACCTTTCCACCTAACACCCAACCAATCCCAAAAACATGACATAGTAAGTGCAATTAACTAACCACTACTCTTGTCTTAGTCGTATCGTTCTATCCTTAACTCTCTTAGATAAAGAGAGGTTGAGTAACAGCAGTTCTCTTAAAATAACTTCAGTCGGGGTATATTTCATTAGGAATCCATATGCTCAACCTTGGGAGCGAATATGTTTACCAATAAAGAGTCGTTGGAAGTGAATGATCATTTCATTAATTTACTCCAATTCATTGTTGTATATAACGGATCTTTTAATATCAAATTAAAATTCTTTTTAATAGCTTTGATTATTGCACTGCTGCTTTTATTGCGACCAATCACAATGACTGAAATTAAAAAAAACTTCGGTCATCATTAAAAGTCTGGCGATTTTCCCAAAAATGGTTATAACGCAATTTATTTATTACATCCTGTTGATAAAACATTTTAAATATGTTGTAAAAACATAGATCCGTGTGGTCTAAGTTACGAGTTATCACCTGTGCTGTGTTATAGTAGTAATATTGTAGGCGGAAAATGAGATCACATAAAAATATAAAGCGTGGTTAGAGCTACTACTTAACTGGCCGCTCACTTACTTATTAAGCAAACGAAACGGAGAGTAAAAACATATGCGTACATTCCATTTTGTAACATTGATTATCTTTCTCAGTAGGCCTACACAGAATCAGGGATTGTGATACCGGTATTTAAGCTTTTGTACTAAAATACCGGTTAAAATAATAAAAGAAAGTAGCGAACTTTATGAACTGTCAGACAATCACTGTCTGTCCTAGACGTCCTTGACAATACGAGTTATTGAAGGTAGGCAGAAGGTAGACCCGTATTGATACACAGTAATGTTATTTCTGATGTTCAGTTAAGCCTTGGTTCTTGCTAAAGTTGCATCTATTATCAAGTTAGCGATCACAGTAAAAATATCATTATTTAAATATGTTAATTATTTTAAATAAGCTTTTTTCTGTTTAGTATTGTAATATGTATATTTCTTTTATCGTAAATATATTATATTGATCATATTTTAAACCATGTAAAGTTCTCATGTCGGGCTCGTGGTGCAGTGGTCAACATCGTTGACTACGGTTACGGTTATGTCTCGTGTTCAAGTTCACAGTTTCAAAAATTGATTTTCAATCGAATTATAAATTTATTAAATTTGGATTATTGAGATTTTGTACACTTCCATGTATTTTGTCACTAACGACCCGGGTTTCGCCTTTCGGCATCTTCAGGCGTTCGAGCACACGAATGGACTCGAACTGAGAGACAGTAAACAGCGTCTAACGCTTATATAGAAGATACAAATGCGACAAATATCATTTACGAGGCAATACATTATACGTCTGAGAGCCACACCGATACCTGAGTTAAAATTTCGGAAATCGTCCTAATCCTTATTTTGTAAACACCATATTACCAGAGTGGCAATTGCCGAAGGCGATTGCCGCTTTTCAACTTCTTTTAGAAATACCAGTGATTTTACAATTATAATAGTATTGTGGGTTTTGACGGGATGTAATTCGACGAATGGGTAAATATATACAATCATTCCACATTTAGTGAAATCTGTTAGGTGTTTCAACGTATCGGATATAATAGCGGAGAATTAGGAAGGTTCAGCTGCTCATTCAAGATTGGTAAGGAGTATAACTGGCCTCTATTAATTTCTAAAATTTCCTGATAAAATAATTTATGATCCCCCATGTTTTTATGCAACAGTTTAACCCCATCATCCGCATTAAACGTATGGTTCTCCATTAGCAAGTGATTTGCGAATGTCGAAGTTTCTTTTTTTAATCTAAAGGCAGCTAAATGTTCTGATACCCTTATATCTAATGTATATGTGGTTTTACCCACATAGAAATGTTGGCAATCATTGCACTGTAATTTATGAATACCAGATTTGTTCTTAAAGTTTACTCTATCTTTATTGTTAATAAGTAATTTGCCTAGAGAGTTTTTGCAATAGAACGCCGGTCTAACACTATCAGCGAGTTGTTTTTTAATTTTAAAGCTTGTGCAACCTAAATAACTAATTCTATGCCAGATTCTAGGGCGGTCTATGTCTTTAGACAAGTTCCCGAAATATAGCATCTTTTCTGCTAATTTACGTTGTTTTTTTGATACAAGACTATCTATAAGAGACGCCTCATAGCCATTATTAATGGCAATTTGTTTAATAATGTTTAGTTCGTTTTCAAAATTAAATTTATTTAGAGGTATAGTGACTAATCTGTGAACCTGAGAATGGAAAGCAGCCAATTTATATGAGAAAGGATGGTCTGACTTAAAATGGATCGCGGCTTCTGAAAACGTCTGTTTTCGGTAAATTTTAAATTCATGAATGGAGTTTTTAATATCAATATTAAGGTCAAGGAAATTTATATTCTTGCCCCCTACTTCTAAAGTGAATTGAATTTTATCATCTAGTGAGTTAAGAAAATTATGAAGGTTAGAAACTTGTCTCTCAGTTCCATTGAATAGACAAAGGATGTCATCTACGTAACGGAACCAATAAACTACGTTTCTAACTTCTGTTTTATTGCTAAAAATAAGGTTTTCTAAATGGTTCATGTAAAATTCTGCTAATAGTGGTGACAAACAACTTCCCATTGCAAGGCCTTCGGTTTGTTCATAGAATCTATTATCAAATTGAAAATAGTTCTGGTCAACGCAAACGTCTAATATATTAAAATTATAAATTTATGTTTGTAGGCATGTATGGTTGTAATGTCTAAAACTGGCTCCCACCCATCCGATCCTAAAAACCGATCGTAGCGAGAGCGATTATCTAACCGTTACTCCTGTTTTAAACCAGCCCTTCTATCCCTAATCTCTTCAAAAAAGAAAAAATGAGCATCTGAGTAACAGGCAGTCTCGAAGAAAACTTTTGTTAAGATACCTCCATTAAGAGTCACATTGCGAGCGGACATAGTAAAAAAAAGATATAATTTACAACTAAAAAGTGAAGACGATACAATGGCATTATTTAATACCAATAACGATATATTTCTTCGGTATTGCAATCCCTGTACAAAATCACTGAGATAAGTTACGGTAACGTAAAGCATTGCAGTTCGATTAATATTTTGTCTTATATTACTCCATTCATATACCTTAGGTTGTAAATTTGTATTCAATGTGTCAATATTAAGTCGATTATTATTAATTATTGAAGTGAAGCAACTATTCAACATGTTTACTGCACGTAAAATATTTGTAAAACCACAACAGTATATCATCGAGTAAATATTGTAAATCATGATTAATTTAAAACACAGCAACTTCGAATATCAAATAACAAATATACTGTTTTGATTTTTATGTATAAAAAATACCTCTGAGAAGGCTCGCTAGCAGAAAAATTAAATATCAAATGACCGTCTCTTGGGTGACCGAAGAATTTTGCCTGCGCAGAAATATAACCACAGTAATGTAGAGGCTTAGAGAAACTATTCTAGAAATTAGTTTAAAATTTAATTATTGAAACAATTAATTATGTATTCATATTACGACTTTAGGAATATGTACATCCAATGTTGTATGTTGCTTGACGTGATAAGAACTGACGACGGATGATGATGATGATGGCTTATGTCGATACTGTAGTCCGAAGAAAATGTAACATGGTCAGAGGTTGGCGAAAAACTGGAGTCCCTTTCCTATATTCTTTCGTCGTTGTATTGTGCTTTCCAAACATGGCATTTGACTAATCTCACGCCTGCAGACGGTTTCCTTTTACAATAATGGATTCATTTATCTTTGCACTCAGTAAATCACATTTAATAAATGCTATTGTGTGAAATGATGACTCAACGTATGCGCTGGCCAAACACTTTTTTACCGATAACAGCGTCGTGTATTCCTACACATTCTTTATCTTGCCAAGTGAAAATTTTGCTAAGTTTGGTCATATGTAACACTTTTGGCCACTATCAAAATAGCCAGTGGTAAAATTACGACTATTTTAATTCATCTGTTAGGCTTTTTTTTTAGATAAATTATGTTGTTTAATTTTGAAGTCTACTTTAAACAAAACGATAAGTTTTACAGGTAGCAGGATGTAACACAGGTAATGTTTACAATTTCGGAGTGTTTTTTCGACCAAAGGATTGAAATTTACGGTCGTTCTATTATTATATTGTATGATACGTCAAAAGCTGTTAATGCAATACAATTTTAATTTGACAACTACCGTAACGATTCGTGTCTCGGCTTTTATTTTCATCAAAAGTTTCAAAATTCAAGTTTATACATTTACAGTCTCCAACATTTTTTATTCTAACATCCGCATTAAATGTTTTTAAGCTATCCTTTTCAAAGAGTAATTTCGACTAGTGGTTTTTTGGTCTAATTTGCAGTCACGAAATAACAAAAACACTTAAAGGTGTCTACTGTCAATTCTTGGTGGAAAGACATTATATTTAAAAAAAAAAACACAATTCATTTGTAGTACTTCCACATATTTATAATGATTAATTTATTGAATGAGCAAACCGTCTTTTCATCTTCTCCTTCGTTATATCCAATTCATTAATTTGTATTGTACCTGTAAGGTTATTTTTAACTTGTAAGAATTGATTCTGTCTCTGTAAGTTTTGTTTTTCAGATATTAAAAATTCAATGGATACTCATAGCTGCTCTGCTTTCTCCATTTAAGATGGCTGTTTATTGTTCATATTAATTACATACTTAATATTTGATTATTTTTAAATGATTCACTAATTATTTCTTATAATTTTCCTGATTCATTATTGTATATTACATTAGTAATGTCATTAAAAATTTTGTTCAGCTAAATGAACTTTGTCGGCGTCCGTGGCGCAGTTGGTAGCGTCGCTGGCTACGGTAACGGATGTCTCGGGTTCGATTCCCGGTGCGGACGGTTTTCATAGATTGATCTTTCAATCGATTTATGGATTTCTGTTCGTAGTCTGAGTCCTCCCTCCCTCCCACCCATCCCATCCTCACGGGGCGTAGCGAGAGCGATTAGCTAACCACTAGTTCTCTCATAGCCCTATCCTTCTATCCCTACTCTCTTTGAAAAAAAGAGAGAGGTTGAGCAACTGAGTAACAAGCAGTTCTCGTAGAAAAAGTCTGTTAAGATACCTCCATTAGGAGACCATATGCTCCACATTGGGAGCGGACATGAAAAAAAAAAATGAACTTTTAATGTAGCTATATTTGTGATTTCAGATTAGTATTTAATGATTTGCAAGAGGTCCATAACATTTTAACTGTAGACTCTTTTATTTGATTTATGTATAATTTGTTTGTTAATCAGTATTTTCTTGTCTTAGTTCATGAACCATCAGTTTTATATACCTTCATTTTTACACTCAATTTTATATAAATAAGCCTGTTATGTTTATATTTTTATCAGTTGATAATGCTCGTGATGAGCGAAACCCGTCCTGATCATTATAAATATGTGAAAGTAGTACAAATGAATTGTTTTATTTAAAAAAAAAAAAAAAAAAGTTTATTAAAATTTTTAATGTTAATTGAATACACCTATCTATTTATATTTGTAAGGATTTCAAGAATATTTCGATAAACTTGGGATCTACATCTGGGAGAAGAGAACAAGCGGTATTATTAGCAGAACAATTTTATCATTATATCATCCAAGGCCCTGTTAAAATGATCGACATCCAAGCAAGTGTCTATATAAAATTGATAACATACAATGAACACTGTTTTGTATTTTACAAATTTGCGTGATACATATTTATAATAGGTATAATAAATATTGTATTGCTGTTAGGTTAGGGGTATAATTAGTTAGTTAGCATTGAATTTGTTCGAACTTCAGCTGAGTGATAAATTCAATCGTTGGTCTATTGTTTTGTACGTCATTAAGAGTATTCATATAAATCTGATCAAATGCTATAGTAATATTTAGATGTTGTTGCCCAATGAGGCTAGAACGAAATGTGGAGCACATTTATCAAACAATAATTTATTATGATTACTTACCGATATATTTTATTGAAAACAGCGGCAATTTTCAAATGATGGGTGACGTAATTCCAACAACTGCTAGTTTTATTCAATATAAAACAATATTATATCATTACAAATAATACTAAAACATAATTTAATGACATACAAATATCCCATTTGTAGGTAATCGATACTGCTGTAATTGAATAATATAATCACGTAATTGGTTATTTAAAATGTATATCAATAAATAAAAATAATTTAATTTGACATCCTATTCAAAAAGACTACAATAATTTTAAACCTACACAGGTATAAATCTATTAAAACTTATATTTGCTTACGTTTTCTTTGTGTAACATTTATGGAAAGCCATAATGATATTTAATTAGTTTGTTACATAATTTAAGACATCGACTGAGGGTGCTTGATGGAATTTCAATATCAAATTTGGATTATTGAGATTTTGTACACTTCCATGTATTTTGTCACTAAGTTAACGAACTAAACATTATTAAACAAATTGCCATTAATAATGGCTATGAGGCGTCTCTTATAGATAGTCTTGTATCAAAAAAACAACGTAAATTAGCAGAAAAGATGCTATATTTCGGGAACTTGTCTAAAGACATAGACCGCCCTAGAATCTGGCATAGAATTAGTTATTTAGGTTGCACAAGCTTTAAAATTAAAAAACAACTCGCTGATAGTGTTAGACCGGCGTTCTATTGCAAAAACTCTCTAGGCAAATTACTTATTAACAATAAAGATAGAGTAAACTTTAAGAACAAATCTGGTATTCATAAATTACAGTGCAATGATTGCCAACATTTCTATGTGGGTAAAACCACATATACATTAGATATAAGGGTATCAGAACATTTAGCTGCCTTTAGATTAAAAAAAGAAACTTCGACATTCGCAAATCACTTGCTAATGGAGAACCATACGTTTAATGCGGATGATGGGGTTAAACTGTTGCATAAAAACATGGGGGATCATAAATTATTTTATCAAGAAATTTTGGAAATTAATAGAGCCCAGTTAAATTCCTTGCCAATTTTGAATGAGCAACTGAACCTTCCTAATTCTCCGCTATTATACCCTATACGTTGAAACACCTAACAGATGTCACTAAATGTGGAATGATTGTATATATTTACCCATTCGTCGAATTACATCCCGTCAAAACCCACAATACTATTATAATTGTAAAATCACTGGTATTTCTAAAAGAAGTTGAAAAGCGGCAATTCGCCACTCTGTTAATATGGTGTTTACAAAATAAGGATTAGGGCGATTACCGAAATTTTAACTCGGGTATCAGTGTGGCTCTCAGACGTATAATATCTTACCTCGTAAATAATATTTGTCGCATTTGTATCTTCTATATAAACGTTAGACACTGTTTACTGTCTCTCAGTTCGAGTCCATTCTTGTGCTCGAATACCTGAAGATGGCGAAAGGCGAAACCCGGGTCGTTAGTGACAAAATACATGGAAGTGTACAAAATCTCAATAATCCAAATTTGATATTGAAATTCCATCAAGCACCCTCAGTCGATGTCTTAAATTATAAAAAAATCTAATTACAATTTAATATTTGATTTTTAAATTTCTGATAGTTAAAAATAAATATCAATCAAAACAATATGATATGTTTCATTAACAAAACTGAAACGTTTGCAGAATAGACATTACGCCCTTATTGATTTTCGATCCTCCATAATATGGAGATATTACGGAAACATACAAACATTTAAACGATTTGGTATTTGAATGTAATGTATGCTTTATTAGTAGTTTTAATACAAAAAAACATTACACACTATAACTATTATTATACACACAAAACGTCAAATGTAAATTTATTGAATTGACACAAGTTAAAGAAAAAAGTTTAAAAAAATAAGTTATTCAAATATTATGTTTTTTTTTTCCATCTTTAAGATAAACTAGATAAAGTATAAATTATTACCAGGTGGCAGTGCCGCTTGTCAGCTTGTATGTGTATGCTTTGCTCGCTCAAAACACACTATTTTTCTGCGCATGCGTTGATAGAGAAAGAGTGTGTACGTGTGCTGCGTTAAAGATAGACAGATAAATCAATACAAGAGTTTTACCAATATTTTATTGAAATCATTATTATTACGTCGGCCTCTGTGTTCTAGTGGTAAGAGTTTTGCCCAAGCAATCAAGTGGGTCCTGGTTCAAGTCCCAGCAAGGGAAATTAAATTTATGATTTTGGAAATATGTTATTTAACTTATAAAAATTCTCATCGAGTTTATCTCGTATCATTTTCTAATTTTCAAAATATTTGGCACATTGGCTTTCAAATGTAATTCCAGATATTTTATTTAAATTATAAAATTTAATTTGATTATCGACATACCACCACTTTTGAAAGTTTTTTTAGGCAGTTATTCGGCAATGTCACATTTGTAAACCTCTGCAAGTGGGTTACTACAAAAGATCAGACTTGAGAATATCACTACAGGCAATTGAACTTAAGTTCAAAAAATATTCAATACCAAGGTCTACCAAATGCAATGTTTCTATTTAATAATAGCGCTGCATTGTGATGTTATTTATTATGATAATTAGCCTGCTTGTTTTTCGAATTATTACTTCTACACTCAAGTGCATTAATATCGAAAACAGACAAAAGAAAAAAATGCAAACGTTTTTCAATTTCGGGAGATTGCAAAATATATTTTTGGCTAGGTTTTGAGGGCTTACGAAGAATAAGAATCAATGTAATACAAGGTTGGCTGTTTTTTTTTTTGCCATCAATCAATCAAACAGAATTGATTAGTAAAAGCTATTGTCTTATAACATGACTGCTAATCTCTGAATACTTAATTTGACCTATCGTGTTATATTGTAAGCATTTTTTTCTAAAAGCTGTTAGAAATGAATGAGTAAATGAAAAAAATATTTCTTTAGGGTAACTGTGCACTGGTTCAATTGGAAATATCTTATTATGACAGTGTTCCTTATCAGTGAATGTAGTGCATACCTATTATTGGTTTATTCGTTATTTGTTTTATTACAACTATTCGCGTTTTGTAAAAGATTTTCATATCGACGGTGTTTTGGCCAATTGATGTAACCCTCAAAATTGAAATTGTTCAGGAGAGAGTAAAAACTTTCTTTATCGAAAAAATTATATGGCGAGTTACGTTATGAATCTTTGAAATGCACTCCTGCAAATTCTCATGTTTGAAGATACGGGGTAATACGTAGGGAGTGTCGATATAATAGTGGCTTACATCAAGTGGATGGGTCAAAATTTTTGATCCTAAAACCAATGTGAAATGATATTTCCCTTACAAAAAGTGGTCAATTTGTTTTTTTAATTCATGTCATTTGGCCGAGACCTGCTCTGTTATCTTTAAAATAAAATTCAATCATTGACTAATTTTATTATTTTTTGAGGATTACATCAATTGGCCAAAACACCATCGATATTATCAGCGTAAATTATGAACTGCGCTTAAAAGTGAAAATCTTAATATTTAAAACAAAATTATCGTTTTTAAAAGTCATCTATTTCTTGATTGACTTTTTTACAGGCGGTTATACTGGCGTGTTGTGTCTGCCATATATCTATATATATCTATAGCATATATCTGCCACGCAAATCGAGGGTTGGTGTACTTACATTTACATTCAAAATAATTTATGGCACCTGAATAAGTGTAGTTTTAAAACAATGCTTTTGTTATTATCTTAGTTAAACAGTTGGCAACCATTATAAATTAAGATTAAGTGATACTTTTGAAAATAAAAAAATAAATGTACGTTCGTTGAGTTCGTAAATAAAACCTTTCGTCATACTACTTTGATTTTCATATATTACGTGGAATCAGTTTATGAATTCATTTGGTAAATAATATTATATGATGTCTTTAGTTATAAAACGAGCTTAAATCAAAATTAACTTCGTCATTAATTTATATTTAACCGTTCTGATGAAATCCATCACCAATAAATATACACATCAAATGATTGCAAAGGATTGTGGAGTTGTTTAAATATATACCGACACTAATTTCATCTTAGATTAAATGTTTTAAAGTTGAGTCAGTCAGAGTTGAAGATTAGATGAAATACGTGAATGTTTCGACTCTGATTTTTGACGATGTACTGCCCTGTAAAAAACTTAGCTTCAATGATAAATACAGTTTATTGCTGAAATAAAATACCAAACAGAGATGAGTACGTCTCTAAGTAAAAAAACACTATGAATTAAAGAAATAAAGTTATAAATACATACTTATAACATTAAAATAACAAATAAAATAACATTGCACAAAAAAAGCTCTGTAAATAAGTATCTTTAAAACATACTATATTAATATAAATGATTTGGTTTATTAAAACAATGCAATATGCTGTGCTTAAGTTTGATACCGCTTTATAAATAATATCTATAGAGATTGTCAAATTGTTTTTGTGTCAATCATAAACTAACAATATGTTTGAGCTAAAATTAACTTTTGTAAATGACTTTATATTTTAATATTTGGATAATGATATTACTGGTTTTTAATTATAATATAATATTTGTTTTTAACATTTCTTTAATAATCGATTAAGGTTCAATAAGGAATTCTTCAATAGTACGTGTTGCGGTTTTTATTTTAATGCAATGATATCTACAACAAATAACGCAGTGTGACATGAAGTTATTGTAGCAAAAGTTGATCACCTTGAAATGAATTGAAACTTTAAAAGAAAATTTTTTGTACGTTTGTAATATTTCTATTAAAATAATTATTTCATATCTTTAATATTCTCACACAACGGAATTTACATTTTTGCAACAATTGTGTACTGTTTTCTAAAATCTTCAAAAAGAACGAAATATTTTTTTTACAGTTTTGGATATAATTATTACGAAATAACAATATCACAACATGTTGCCTACATTTTGCGGGTTTAAAAACGGTTGATTTTTTAAAAAGTTTACTTCAAGCACACCCTTTAAATTACATGACTTAATGATTTAATATTACTGCCAATCTAGTTAGCTTTGGCCCAGTTCTGAGGGTTTTTGTATTTTTATGGATCGCCATTTCATTTATGTGTACTAATGTCTTAATATGAAATTTAACTAAAATAAATAGATATATTGTCATAATTGATATAAAAATATAGATGAAACAAGGTGGGCCAAAGTTTGCATCCAAATACTTTGGCACACGATACAAATAATCACTGTAATTACTATAAATAAAGTGATTTTAAAGTCTTGACAACTTTTCTTTATGCTTTTATATATTTTGAACATAATTGAGATCAGAGAAAATATACAGCATTTCGTTTACAGATTAGTAATACAAATTGAAAATATGGCTAATCTAATTAATTTCAAGAAAATTTTTTAAATTGTGTTTTATCATTCCAAGCCTACAGCTTACAAATTCAACAATAAAATAAATAATGTTGCATATTAATACATATTTTTACCACCAAGGGCTATTCAATACCTTTGATTAACTTAAAAATATTCATATGGCATTAGTATTATCATGGCATTATAATAGCACCTTTTTCCATCTTAGACCGATGGAAAACTTACGCAAATTGATGTTAACGATAAAAATGTTGATACATAGTCATAATTCCTTATTAATAACGCATTTTTTTTATTATCATACATAATAATGTTATCGTAAAACTCTACTGAATTCAATGATTACATCAGGATTGATTGAATAAAGTAAATATCCCCAAAAGTTTCTGCGAAATGTAGCAATCGTCATTCATTTTCTTTTATTCTATTATAAAAGACAAAAACTATGTTATTCTAGTAAGAATAAGGAGATACATAAACGTGTAATGAAAAAATAGTTTAGACTCGTTTTGATGAATTTTTAATAAATAAAATTAATTAAATGTCAATATTTGTGAGAATCCGTTATTCTGGTCAATGTGTTGCCGTTATATTGAAAGAATATGTAATAGTTAAATAATTATGTAGTTATTTTAAAAAAAATACTTGAAAGAAATAATTTTGTTCCAGGAGTGTCTTTGTTCTTCCAAATAAAACACTTATTGGGGACATAGGCAATTATATTAGTGGACAGTGATTCATTGTAAAGGGCTATAATTATTTATTATTTGTTTGCATAGCCTTCATAAGTAAATTCCGTTGTACACTCACACCATTTTACGTATTCAGCCTCATAATAATAGACATAATGTGGCAATTAATTTTATTAAGTCATTTAATCAGTTTTGATAAAAATTAAGGTCAGAAAGGTACAGAGTGTCCGAAAACAAACTGAACTATCACATTTGAATTGTTTCTCATGTGCTTACACATGATTTGTGTAACTCGGCTTACAGTTATTCATGTACTTGAAGCTCTGAAAAAAATTAGCAATTTGAACTGCGATGTAAAAGCTTCACCAAACAGAATTAGTCAATAGTACTCATTTAACCTTACTTTGCATGCTTTCAATAAATAAATGTATCAAAAAGATATTGAAAACTCTATTTCTTTTTGTTTAATTAAAGATATTTTAACATTCTGAAATAAATCTGCCACCAATCTCTACGGTCAGCGGCTAGTGAGAAATTATTGTCGTCTGTTTCAGAGTGTGAGGTAGTCAGGCTTCAATGACGCTCGATCGCGTTCTGTCTATCGCCCATCTTGGTATACGGTATGACGCGTTCTGTTGGCGTCTCTGCTTTCGTTAAGTGTTGGTAGGTTGTCGGTGTTGTCAATCATATTTATTCGTTTCGCCACATATATCTATACAATATACAAAAATCTTTCAATACAGATTTTGATAAAATGTGCAAATCAGCAATTTTAAAGATTTAATGCAGTTATTTTGTTAAAATTCATCTTTCTTTCCAAAGCGTCTACGAAGACAGATTTTGGATGACTGACTAACTACCAGTTCTCGTAAAAAAATCTGTTGATATGAAGAATCCGTTTGCTGTATATGTCTATTGAATAGAAATAACTTTTTTTATAATAATTTAAATAAGAGCAATCAAAGACAGAATTTTTGTTTAAAATAATGTACCTAGTTTAAAATGAAACGACACTATTTTTGCTTCTTAGATAAGCCTAGTCAGGTGGAATATGCAAACTCTTGCAGTGGTTTTCGTAAATTAATATTTTTTATTAATTTAAATGTTTGTTATTTTTGCAGTAGCTTGTGAACCACCGTGTACAGTTATGTAGTTCATTATAAGCTTAGTCGGACATTACCAAAGAAAAATATGGCACACTTGTGTATACAAAAATCTATAACGCACTTATCGATTATATCTCTTATAAGAATAGGCAGAAAATTAATATTATCACTTCAGCCAATATCCGATATACTTCATTAAGATTTGTATCCTGTTATATGAAAAGCAGCTGTTTTCAAGGCGAAGTGCTTTACGACTCTCGTAAATAATTTTCTTAGCTTGCAACACCAGCTGAAAGCTGTCGTCGATGATAAATCAATAGCTTTGCATACACGTATGGATTTTTATCTATATTGAAAAGTAAATTCATTATCGCTTGCTGGTAACTGCTTGGTGGAATGACAATATAAGAGATTATGAAAATAACACTAACCATCATGACTGTTTTTTTCTGTTGCTATAGTATTACCGACATTACTTGGCCATCACCGAATTCAAATATAGAATTATCAGTCTAGAATAAATTTCTCCAATTGGCATTTTATGCAAAATAAATATCTTGTCTACTTTTAATAACCGTCGCTAAAATATCAGTTTTGAAATTAATTGAAATTTCAGTTCTGGTACAAGTTAAATTGGTACATCTATAGTAAATGTTTTGTCTGACACAAAAAGAAATAGAAAGAGTTTATATACAAAGCAACGTAATTATTTATTGGGAAGCTTCATAAAATAAATAGCTTAGTAACACACTATGGATTTACCTAAGGTAAGGAATGAACTGTAAATTGGCAGGGGTTAGTAAAATACCAGATCACTTGTGGCAATGCCTATCAGTATCCGCTCAATGTACTTAATCCGAACGATCTTCAATTAGAAATAGGAGAGTGTGTTTGTGTACTGTGCGCTAAACATCACTCAACAGTTAAGCTCACACAAACACTCTCGCTCTACACATAAGCTGACAGAAAGAAAATATTTGTGTGCATGTGCAAATAGAGAGATAAATCAAGACAAATATTTCTATAGCAATAACACTGACACATTTTTTAATTTTGATTATTTTGTACCAAACAGCTGCTTGAAATGTGTAATTTAATTACCCATTACCCAAAAATAACAAGTACAAGAAAGTTAAATTTATTATAAAGTCTTCATGATATCACATTTCGAAGTATTTGAGATTTTGTAAGAGGCGTGTGCTTGACAGTATATCAAAATTATTTTTATAATAAAATTATTACATTTAAATGAACTCGAAAATAGAAACATTAAATTATATTAAAAATAAACACATTTTATATCTGTTCTAGGTATATACAGAGTGTAATGGAGAAACAATATAGTAAAACGATCCAAAATACAACTAATTACGTTCATGTATCATATACATTTAAAAATTAACAATATCTTTATTAATCTCTATTACATAACCAGCGTATTCAAATACAAACAGAGATAGTTGTCACTTTGTTACATTGTTTCAATAGTTAGCTGACCACCAACTATTTAATACCGCATTCTATTTATCTCTCTTAAAATGAATGGAAATTTCGACAGTTAAATGGTTATGCTAGTAAAACAAACTATAGATTAGTTTGTTTTGTCGTTGAAATTTTTAATATTATATTATCATTTAAAACAAAATTTTAACAGTAAATTTTTAGTTAAGTACTTGTTGAATAATCCCATTGTAAATACTATAATAGAACTAGATAATTGAGGCAAAAAGCATTTGGTTTTTACAGCTATGTAGATTTTGCATTATTTTATAAATCCGCAAGAATGTTATAATTATCAATGTGAAAATCTTGTTGTGTATGTATGTATTCTTGGTGGCGTCGCAGTAATTAGTTAGCCCAAATATGATAGTGCATAATGGATAATCGTGATTAAAAAGTAGAGCACAAAGGCACTATAACAATGTGAGATATTTTGAGTTAAAGAGATTTTGGTCTTGACAATGTGTGCAAACAGATTTTTTTTAATTGTTCGCAGGTGTGATTGAGCAATAAAATCGTGACTTTGAACCGATCATGGCCACCGTTTACGGCAATACATATTTTAGACTAATAAAATAAATTCAATCCAACGTGATTTTTTTTTTTTTCAATATACTTACGTTTCGTTACTTCTAGTAGTTTTGAGGTTATTGGTCTTGGATTGACTCGAAAATTAACGAAAAAAAATCAAAGAGATTTATCTTTACTTCAAAATAAATTTGCTTTCAATTATAGACGCAAAGATAATATACCTGTCATGATTTCTTGTTCCGGCATTTTAGTTTCGGATACTGCGGGTGAAAAAAACAGAAACAATTCGTAATTTATCGCGTATTATTTAGTGTACCTGTATGAATAACATAAAATTAATTATTAAAAATATATTACATCAGTGAAACACGTGTTCTAATGAACCATTTTTTTATAATATAATATTGCAGGTAACATAAATCATGAAATTATTACAATTGCATACTTCTTAGCTTTAAAATATATAACTCTTACTTTCCATCGTGCCATTCTACAACATAGTTATTTTAAGCTTCTTATAGAATTCATTGATAGGTATAACTTTTTTGAAAACAAAATAAATAACCTGTATATTTGACATGAAGTGGCAAACACTAATCTTCTTTTATTTTTGAAAATAATCCGGAATTCACTAAACCATCATTCATTCACTGTCTCCTCTATATGGCCAATCTATTGGAGCGAAAGAAATGCAATGTAAAAGTTGGTAGATCGAAATACTATCGTCTCGTTTTTTTGTAGAATGTACTGTATGCTTTGTACGACCTACATTAACATCAAAACGAGCATGGTGATGGGTTCTAAAAGAAGCATATGGACTATATTATATATAAGATCACATTATACTAAAAATATAAAGTTTGAAAGAAATTATACAAATTTATCGATCAAATTATGTCAAAATTTACATAAATTAACTACACAAGTTTTTAGTAATGAGCATAGAAGTAAAGGCATTACGTGAGGCATATTTACCTCTACCGAGAGATTCTCTATAGTCAATCGTTTCTGTTTGTTGATTTATAATGTATATAATATACTGGAGAAAATTTTAATGTTTATGATATTTATTTACTACATAAATGGTTGAACGAAGAGGTGTTAAGATTTAAAATATTTACAACCAAAACTTAACCACCAGAAGGCTTTAGATTGCAATAACGACATTTCATATTATGAAATTCACATACTACTGACCTATATATTTATTCACAAGTATTTTAAGATATGTAAGATAACTTCGTCTTTATCAGGCAAAATAATAAACGAATAAATTATGCGAAAAATTCATTTAAAAATATATTTATTTTCAATGCTTTTTTTAAGCAAGTGATAGTAATAAAGTAAGGTGAAAATTATAAACAAACAATTAAAACAAAATGCGAAAATATATAGTGTAAGCTGATCTTCTCACTCATTTAGGTGTGATATGATTTTTCAATTATTTTTTTGCATCAATTCACAGTATAAGAAGATAATATAACTTTTGTACTGATTCCCACATGGAGTATAAATAAGTAGTGAAATTTAATTGAAGAATTTTTCTCACAAAACGCTTTAGATTTCCCTCATGTTATAAACTGACCTTTTTGTACTACATGTAATATAAATATCATTCGTTTTAATTGCAATTAAATGAAAAGTGGGAACTCTAGCGCTAGTCGATAAAAGAAAAAAAAGACAATGACACTGTAATTTTGAAAAAAAATGAATTGAATGTCTTTGTGTTAGATGACTTAATTACTTTATTGAAAAGTATATTTATACCAGTACACTTATTACATTAAAAACTCCAAAACTGTTACATAGCATTATTTTGTGTGTCATTACATTTTAAAAGAATGAATCAATATGTATTTCGGCATAATTTTATCGTTATGAATAACGAATTATTAATTATACGTCTCGAATATTTCTTTAAGAGCACCAGTGATTGTTTAAGTAAACTTTTTCTAACTGTTATTATTATGATAGAATTTATTTTTTAAATTACATTTGCTTAAATAAATACTCGTGATTATTTCTATTTATACAGAATTAATTTGTCGTTAAACTTTTGCTTTATTAAGGATAATACAATCATAAATTTATCAGTAACCTAATTGACTGTAATTTATCGTATACAATAATAATGTACGATCAAGTGAAGGGACTTTTTGAATGCATATATAAAAAAATGCATTTATCGCTTGCGTATGGCACCATATGTTTCAAAATCACAAAAGATCACGTCCATTATTGCAATGTTTTGGAGGTCATTATGCTAAATGCGCTACGGTAGGTGTTTGACTAACTGTATTGAAATGATCACGTTAAGTATCGACATGTCTCATTTATGATATCGTTTCACTCGATTTATAATAATGCAATATTTAGGTTAATACGCTTCCGGCTAAATTCGCATTATAATTATTGGCTAACAAAAAATTTAACGTTTCAAAAAAAAAATACAAACATTCATTATATGGGAGAATGGATATATTTCTCATGAGTGACCAGATAATTAAACTAGATCAAGTGTTTCATTGAAGGCTTATAAAAAACATAAGGGATTATTTATTTGTTAATAATAATACATTTTCATTTCATTTAAAACAATATTGCATCATAAAAACAAAATCATTATTTGTAGAACAAGCCCGACAAGATACTGTTTTTGCAGTGAATCAAGTTCAACTTAATTTTGATCTATATTATCTACCACACCAAAGAGATTATTGCAATACTTACAATATTAATCTAATAATTTAATCCTTATAAAACCTAACAAATATAATATTTGTTTAATCAAAAAAGTGGTATCCTATTACTAGTAACTGGAAATTAAATAAATTGTGAATAAAATAATTTGGCTCTGTCAGTACCAGGGCTTTCAATCCCGGATCCGGGATTTCGGTGAATTATTCACAACTACAAAACAGGTAGTGAAATAAAACAAGTTATTAATTTTAATTTTGAAGTACATAATATATTTTCACACGATTTTCTTAGTTGTCTGAATCCAAAATACTATAACCATTGTCTAAAATAACCACCGATTTCCACTTGTTACATTTTGGGACTGGTATCGGTATATCTGTATTCGAAGCATTATCTCATACTTAACTCAAAACTGATTTTTTTTTTGATTTCACACACTATGGAACTATGTAAAATGATCATTAAAAAATTATTGCTCATTGCTTTATTGCAATTAACTAATTAATTAGATAACTTGAAGAAGAGTATTAATTTGACTTTCATAGTTAGTTGTAAATACGTCCTAAGACTCCTAAGCATATTTATATCAAACAAAACATTTGCCTTTCATATACTATCAAATGTCACATACAATTTATTGCAGCAATAAATTTTAAAATCGCTTTTTTTTTAAATAATGATATGTCCGCAAACTTATATCGGTTAATGCGGTTTTATAATATTTATGAACATTCAATTGTGTGCCAATAGAAACAAATATTTTTTGCCTCTTTTTGTTACATAAAAATAGTAACTTTAGAGGTGCTTAAACGTTAAAATATTTACATCCTAAAAATTTAAAAATTATAATTTTATCGCATATATTTTATACCGGGCTGATTTAATTTTGTATCAATAGCTTAATAGCCCAGCTTGGTTAGCTGATAGGCAGTCTACATTTTAAATAATACAACATTAGTCAGAATACTAATCACATTCATCTTTTACGAATGTTCACAAATGAACAACGAACGGGAAGAATAATTTCTCAAAACCATAAGAGTGCCGTGACCCTCAATAGCTTTTCTCGTCGCAATCTTTTAAGACGTCTTGTTGCACCTAGAGGACATCACAAAATAATTACTGATTCCAATGAGAACGAGTAGATTTCAATTTATATAAACTCGTATGCAGTCAATTTTTCAGAATGTTTTCTCGTGCATTCTTGATAAAAAAAAATCGTTATGCTATCGAATACACCATGTAAGGCTTGCGTAAATCCGTAATGGGTGGTGGGTAGAATATTGAATACACTAAAAAATTGTTTATTAATTTTTTTATTTAAATACGTAAGGATTTAATGAATATAAAATACAGTTATCTAAAATAGAAAAGGTATTTCAAAACTTTTCGCGGCGCGCTGAATATTGTTATCGACCCAAGTGCGCTGTTTGACCGGCCGCGGCGCTGCTTTTTAATGTAATGTCGGCCTCAAAATAATCGATATTGCTTTTTCGTTATGCCATGTATCTGTTTTGCATAAGATTACAACAATTTCAATAGCGCGAACCTTTGTAATATATGGTTGCGATATCCCCCAGCAGGTGTTTTGTTCGGCAATAGTTTATGATTATTTATTTATATCGAAAAGAATTTTTGGCAAATAAAAGGTGTTAAAGCTAATATTATGCTTGTAATAAAACAAAATTGTTTAGAAACAAAAATAATATTTATTTATATGACAAAAATGGTATAGAAAAAATGACGTAAATAAAATTGCTGGGACATTTGACTAGTATGTTCTTTCAGAGGGTGAAAGCAAGAAAGATTTTTATAGTACTTATTTGAATTATATGGGACTCTATTTAGTTAAAATAACTCAGAATCTCCATCAATGCTCACCGTTTTCATGCTATAGTTACAAATGCATAGTTTAATACAAATAAAACTGTAGAACAGACGCTTATACCATGATAATATGTAAACAAACACTGGTGACCATGACAGTAAAATGCTCGAATGGAGATTATTAGTTTAAAAATTATAGGGTATTAGAGAATACGAGTTTTGGAAATGAACAACATTTTCACATTCATTTTAGATCAGGAATATATTTTATAACTTTAATGGTAGGTGTGAACACGAAGAACAATGAATGCTACATTCATAACTCATTTTTTTCATATGCTGGGGATTATTTATCATATTACTAGACCGCTCATTTGAAGTTACCAAAAGTTGATCCTAGCAAACCTTTATCTTCGGAGGACTTTTTTACGCTAGAATGCAGAAGGCGAGAAATAAAAGACAAACATTTAAGATACTGTGATACAATCAATAAAAAAACATCTTTAAAGAATATTGTTTTTATTAATAAATGAATATAATCTATATACCGAGAGGAGCCATGTAGGCAATAAACGAACGTAATTGAGATGACTGAGATCAACTGTGGGAGAAGGACCAATAAATGAGGGTAACATTTTCATCTAGCTGTACGTTGAATGCGGCTTCTGATGATGACGGAAATAGTACATTGTATTAAAACTGAATAATACTTATGGAATAGCGTTAAAATTAATTAACATTAAATATTTCGTCAGCTTTATTACAATATATAATTTTGTATTGCTTTTTTTTATGAAATATAATTACAACACTACACAAATTGAACAAAAAAAGTTAGAATAGTAATTACTTTCAAGTAGTGAATTATAAATAGATTAAATGATATTATAAAATTTACTATCAGGTGTCTCCAAATAACAATAAATTATTGCAATGCTCATTGCGTCATTTTGAAACAACAGGAAATTGTTTTGTTGCAAAATAATTTAAACTAGATCTTGCAAAGTATATTAAGAATGTTTTAATATAGATTTGTACAAGTGCTAATCATTTATTAATGATTGCCAATAATGTGTAACATGGAAAACAATAAACTTATTATCACCAACCTTCAGTGGTCGATCTAGATCATTTATGTGAAATATTGGAATTCTTATTATTTTTTTTCATTTCATTTAACATATTGTGGTACCATGAAGTCTTGATAATTTTCAATAATTCATTTTCAGTCCAATAAAATATTACAGTAAACAATATGTGAAATATTTAGTTCCACAACGACAATTATATGATGTTGATGCTAATTATAATAGAATTGTTATGACAATAGCGTAATGCCGAAATACCTATCAACAAATTATATAATTCTTGTCAACTAAAAAATTTATAATTTTTTTACCTTATGATATCTCAATATAATTAATCAAATCAACACTATGCCATGCCTGCTCCTAATGGATTCCTTATAGATAACATAAATAGAAAGTATTTTAGCAAGAATTCATTTTAAAAGATAGTACTTGTACATTTTGTGCGTGGGTGTGCGCACGAAAACATTCAATTGACACCCCCAGCAAACAGGCAGTAACTCAACAGAATATTATATACAAGCTTGAAAAGTTATCGAATAAAATTAATGACTTAGAATTCATAGAAAATATAAATTTAACAACATTGTTCACTCTCCTACAAAACGAATTACTGCTTTGCTTGTTGGGGGTGACAAATATACGCACCCTCAAAAATTCAAAGAGAAATTTGTTGATGGCAAAAATGTATTGGCATTGCTTAGGTTGTATACGTATAAAATACAAATATCGGCGGTAAAGCATTTTATTTATAAAAATAAAACACTTTTTTTGTACTAATTCCAGAAGTTTTATAGTGATCAGGAACATTTTCACTCATTGCGAGAATTTTCGTTGATACTAAATAAATTCAAACAGGGTTATATAATTGATGACAAGGCATACAAGCAGCTTAAATATTTTCATAAAAAATTACAAATAATCCCACAAATTATAAATTATATATGAATTAACTATTATCAAAAATTTTACCACATTTGAAGTGAATTAAGTATGATTTTTTTTTAACATATCCGCTCCCATGTGGAGCGTGTGGCCTCTTAATGGAGGTATCTCAACATGTGTTTTCTACAAGAACTACTTGTTACTCGGTTGCTAAGCCTCTCTTTTTCGAAGAGAATAAGAATATAATAATAGAGATAGGACAGGACTAGTGGTTAGCTAATCGGTCTCGCTACGTCCCATTTTCAGGATCGAATGGGTGGGTGTAGGAGAAAATTTTAGACATCACAAACATCCATGTCTACGAACAGAAATCCATAAATCGATTGAAAAATCAACTTATAAAACTGTCCGCTGAACCACGATCCGGACATTGACTAACGACCTAATAAAACTACGACACTATAAAAGAGACTTGCTTGGTTCATGCCCTAAGTTGCAAATAGCTCACAAGTCTAATCCACATCACTCTAAATATCCGACTGAAACATCTGTTCTCGTGTAATCATCACAAAAAATATGAACTTATTTCCACTCAGTTTTTTAACGCACATACTTTAGTAATTGTTACAAAACTTTCACAATATCTTTTTACGCACATAGCAACCAAAACACAGGAATAAAATTTCTTCTTGCGTGTAATCAAACATATTTTTTTCTTACTTAAATTAATACTGACAAGTAGATCTGTTATAGTCTTTGATTTGTTTTTTCAATCAGAACAGGATGGAATATTAGGGGCTCAAATGTCCCTCGATTATAATTTTCATCGATCAAATGAATCGTGCCATTCAATTTCAAGTGTATAATTGAAATTGAAATAAATTCTTGAATTCAAAAAACGCCGACAAGATAAAATTTCGCAAAGTGTACTATCGACACAGATATCTGTATAACAGTGAATGGGAAACTTTTTTTTTTTATATTTCAACATCAAATAATATTTTAAAAAAAATGACTAAGCTGGGTTAAACGCGTTTGAGCTTTCGTTATACGTTTCGATTGCGTGGTCACGGGCTCAAATCTCTGAATGGAAACTTTTATACTTTGTTTCTTCGTCCAATTAATAAATGTATTTTCAAAGGAATGGATTATCTCGTTTATTTCACTTCTAACCACTCAACCCTGGAAAGATTTGGAGACGTGCGTTAATGGTACTTGGAGAGAAACATTAATTTACTACAATTTGGGCTCTTATCCCGTCCTCTTTGTTAACCTTCTATGAAGAGAGATATTCAGCGTCTGACAACCAGTTGTCATTTTAACATTTTCTGTTACTGTTTTCAACAGAGGTCCACCTGCTTCACATTGAAAGGACCACTGACATGGCTTAAATCTTAGTCTGCTTTTATAATTGTACGTCCAAATATTGTGTTTTTAAGTACTTACTGACTATGTTTTAATATTTCTGCAATAATAATTATATTTTATCGTTTCAGATTACCAATTCAATTCAAAGTAAAATTTGAATATTTCAAATGTTGTACACTTTCATCAGTTTTATCATTAACGATCTTCAACGTAGTGGCGTATGGCATCTTCAGGCATTCAAGTACACACATTTGAAGGATGTAAAATTGATATTGAAGTTTCATCAGGCAACCCCAGTCGATATCTTAAATTATATAAATTAATTGTCTTGCATTTCGAATGGTAATACAAAAAAGACGAACCGAAGACAACCAAATAAACAAACCCTCAAGATGTCATACAGCAGAAAAATAACAATACATTCCTTTCTAGAGATAGCCTAGATAACAGTCTCCAGATTGTTTGGCATATCAGTAAAAGTGAAAGCTTTTGACTTGAAAATATAATGGCACCTTAAAAATTTATTCATGAGAGAAAAAATAAGCCTTTTCCGGGTGAGTTGGCCAAATTAAGAATGTCACAGGATTTTTCTTACCAAAGAGAGATCTTGGATGCTATAAAATGCTGAAGAATCAAATCTTTAAATAAAGGTAACCTGGCAAAATTTGTTTAGGGTAATTTCAAAGAAGATGTTGGTATGAATCAAGTTTATTTTTTTACTGATGTGTAAAACATTGCTTTCTCCATTCATTGTTTTTTATATTTTTTATTCCATAGGTTTATGTTGTAAATAGTTTTATCCACTTCTAATGCGGGAATATTTCTATTCTAGAAGCTAGTAAACAGTTAAAAGTAATTATGCCATCTGAATCTGATATTAGTCTGAATATAATGTGACCTATATATTTGGGGCGGAATCAATGCTTAAAATTTGAAATAAAATAAAATTCATAAAATTGCGAAATTGGTAGAGAAAAAGAATTACTCCTAATGACAACAAGAAGAACTGTAGGCCGTCACTTTACAAATCGCTTCAGACTGCTTTACGAAGTGCGTCAGATTGCTTTTAATTGAAAAATACTAGAGAGAGGAACGTATTATAAGAAACATTTTTTTTTCACAAAACCAAAAATAAAACGCTTTATACTCTGTCTAATACGGCATAATATGATAAACATATTTGTTGAAAAGGATTCAAACTTCGACAACCATATTTCCAGTTGGTAATCACTGATCTACATCACGCTGCGCACACTTCTGCGCAACACAATAGGGAAGTCGTGAGATCATTGTATTGACAATGTGCCTCGCGCTAAATGGTCTGCAGAGTACGTAGAACATAAAAAATCGATAGTATTTTTTTCACCGATCGCTCTAAGCGATTTTATCCGGTGTAGCAATATTCCATACTTTTACCTGTGCGTCAGCATTTGTGTCGACTATCATTTTTAGCTATGATTTATTTCCTGAAGTAAATTTCTGAAGCAATAAAAATTTAGTGACAAAAAACTATGAAGATAAATAAAATTGGAAAAAAGTTTTTTTTTCTTATTTTGTTTTGCAAAACTAAAAAAAGCGTAAATTTTTCTCGATTTATTTCATTCAGTGAACTTTTTTCGTACACATTTTAGGATGATAAAAGTTTTTTATGAAGGAAATAATAGTTGTTTTATCCGTTTTAATGAATCGTAAATTAAAAATATTTTTTTGATAAATGTTGTATTTCAATCATAGTATTAATTGTTTAATTATAATAGATTTTACTGTCAATCATAGATACTAATTGCGATGTTTGAATCGAACAAACAACATAGATAAATTTGAAATAATGTCTTGTTGATTTCATCTTGTTTGTGTATTTTAGCAATTTATTATATTATATTTGACACAATCAATTGACATAAAAAAACGTATAATATACAGATTTTCTTTAATAACCTTCAAACTAAAGCAATAACTAATATTAAATAGGTCTACACAATTTCAGTTAAGCCCTTATAACATTTGGGATAATCATTGTGGATAGGTTTCATTTATTTATATTAAAAATGAGACACTGACAATTTGAAGTCATAACTTCATTCTATCTATCGATTACTGCATGGGTATAATAAATAGCCTACGGGTTTTGATTTATATGGATAGTGATTATTACAGAGATATTCTTATTTTTTGTGAAAAATGAAAGAAAGAGTCTGAAAATTTCCATGTAACGTGAAATCAAATAATCGTAGTGTATTCAAAATTTAATTACTATTCTTTCATAAAAAACACTCTCTCACTTTTCTTACAGATTTAATAATATAGTATCATGTGGGTAAAACACTTGTATTTAAAACACGGAATAATAAATAATTATTGTCGAATAATGAAAGTGTAGTTTTTTTCCAAGCGTCTGTCCAATTACATATGATGTAAAAATATAAACTGTAACGAAATAGTTTTACGATAATTTACATCGATTTTTTTGTTGTATAATGTTTGTATGGGCATGTGCCAATATACGTAGAGGCCGGCGAGAACTGCTTTCTTTTTGGCTTTTTTTTCGTTTTTGAATGACTTCTGTCTTAACTCGCGCTTTTGGCGACTGGATTAATCATGATTTTTTTACAAACAAATCCATTATTGTGTTATTCGATCAATGATACATTAACAGTAACGCAGAACTTACAAAGTTTCGTAACTATTTTCTGCTTGATTTTAAAAGATTACATCTAATTAAAATATTTTTATTTTGTTTGTATATTGTTACTATTTTATGTACAGATCTGTTGCGGGAATAGCGGCTATTTCCGTAAGACCAAAGACACCGATTCTATACCTATATAAATTAAAAGTTTTATAAGTATAAATCAGTTAAGCCAATAAACTCTGTTTCACATCGAAGGTAAATTAACCCAAAAACAATCTACGGTAAAGGAGTATTGTTGTCAATTGAGAAAAGCATTGCGAGACTTAAGTTGGTTTAAAATATAAAATATTTTTAACATCAGTGGATTAAAAATATCAAGGTTATACTGACAGAAGGTATCAAGTCATAAAATCGAGTTCTAAGATAATCGCACATAAAGCATTATTTTTTTTCAAAGTTCTCTTCTCTCCCAAGCACAATTATTTTTTTTTTGAAAAAGATTATTTGCACATTTTGAAGGATAATCTTTTTGACATGCAAATCATAAGATTTGGTTTTGGTGAGTTATAGTGTTATATCAAGATTTTTTCCAGAATAAAACAATAAAAATATGACTTAATACTGTTTTTTTTTTCAAAACCATTGCATTCAATGACTTCAGGTGTTCTACAAGTAAGTAAAATGTTAAATTGCATACATTTTGACATGTAAAACAGAAAATTGTCAAACATTGACTTAATGCATTGTAGTATGAGACCCTAGATATAATATACTTTCCAAACTGAAAGCAAATAAATAGTAAACACATAAAAGTAAATAAGTAAATTTACGCAGAACTCGATTAAACGATTTCAGTGAAATTTTATTTCAATTTTAAATACTTTTACCAATTTGTACAAAGTTAGCATATATTTTATTTTTATAGGTAAAATAAAAATCAACTTAGTATTAATCTAATGAATAAATTTAAATTAAATGACGACATAAGATAAATAGAGCAAATATGTTATTAGAATAAATAATATAACATTCGTTTTTTAATATAAGGTATAATGCAAAACTTTCAAATCTAGTAAGTGTATGGCTTTATTATTATTTTGCGGTTATGAATATACTTATATTTTATTTGCTTACTGATTATAACTGATATGAAAGAGACGTTTTAAATTAAATCATTATTTTGAAACCGTAATTAAAGTGTTGAAGTTAAATTCAACAACGTGTAAATGTCTGAGTAATGGTGACTCAGTTACATAAATAATAATGAAAATATTGTGAATGTAAAAGAGAAATGGCAACCTAATACAACTCTATTCAATTATTTAAATTTAAATAAATATAGCTGTTATATATAATATAAATTCAATTAATTCAGTAAGTAGTAGTAATGTCAATAAAGTATTATAAATTAGACATAATTATTATGAATTTGTACTAATAGTGTCATTCCGTTCTCTTATTTATTTATCTGTCTAAAACATAAAAAAAGCTTCAACTGTTTTCTTCTCCTTAGATTTAGAAGTAAATAGTACGAGAATACATATTTTTGTACCATGTCCGCTCCCAACGTAGGGCGTGTGGACTGCTAACTAAGGTAATTTAACAGAAATTTTCTACGAAACTCCATGTTACTCAGTTGTTCAACCTATCTTTTTTTAAGAGAGTTGGGATAGCAGAATAGGGATAGGGCAGGAATAATGGTTAGATAATCGCTCTCGCTACGCTCCGTTTTTGAGGATTGGATGAGTGAGAGGAAGTTTTGACATCACAAACATTCAACTACGAACAGAAATCCATAAATCGATTTTGAAACTGTTCGTCTCGAAACTTGAACCCGAGATATCCGTAACCGTAGCCAGCGACGTTACCAACTGCGCCACGGAGCCGACGAATAAAAATACGATTCCTTAAAAAATTGGTCTGTCTAAAAACAGCTCAATTTATTAATTTAACTTGCGAACAATTGAAAGAACTCCAATGTAACATAATATCTTCTGACGATGGCGTGGTGTTTAAACAGCTTTATCTATCTAACACAATTTTTATGGAAATAAATACTTTGCTTTAACTTATGTTACTACAATGTATACAAAATTTGTTGAAAACGGAAAAATACGTCAGCGACCCACATAAAATACAATTAACGCAACATGAATATTTTTACACAATCCTTTTTAAACTCAATTATTGCTGCTATACTTATTACATATTTATTTTGAACCGTCCCCCCCCCCCTCTTCTTTTGAAAAAGTATCTTCCATACTTGCTTAATTCGATGAATTTTAATTATTCGCTTACATTCAATAGTAATAGTGATAAGCCCAAAGTGTATTTTAGCAATGTCATAAAAGATCAACTATAAACGAAAAAACAAAACTGAAAAAATCAACATGGTTTTATATTGAACTTATCATTTTTTAGCCAGATACGTTATGATCGCAAATTGGTACTGCAAGGCAACAGCACCGGCAGATTTACTTATTAATTTACGTTCGATGTTGTGTCACAAAAATGTTGCAAGTGGTTATTTTGTTGTATGTATATGTATGAAACCTGAAATAAAATAATTACTTATAAATTGAACTAAATTTTAAGCGATTAATAAGTTATACATATAGAGGAAAAACAAATTTTGTTTTTACATTTTTGACATGTGATAAAAAACCAGAAAAGTTATGTCACCACCTACTTCTTATTATTCAGATTAATCAATTACGCTAATAGTTTAATAAAAGGTAAATAGTACGAAAGTTGTCAAGGCTTGATAAAGTGAATCGGTTTTTTCAAGAGACAGTTGCTTCGGTTTCGTAATAACTCGTTTAAAAAAGAAAGTAAAAATTAAATTATTAACGAATTATCATTTATCAAAAAGTCAATTATTGTATTTTATTTAGATAGACGCCATGCAAATTACTCCAATAATTTGTATAGATTTATTTTGTGTTCTTTTATAACGACTCTCCTATAATAATTTAAATAAAATCTTCGATACATTATGGACAATAAATAACTAGAGCTATAAAAAGATTTAGTATCACTATACAGCGATGAAGTTATGTAAATACATTATATTATAAACATTGTGTAATAATTAAAAATTTAGAACATTTATGTTTATAATTCCTTATAATATAAATTACCTATACAGTGTATCGGAACCTTATTGTTGATTTTATTGCTCAATAAAGTATTCATTTGACAGAGTTACTGAGTGGGATTCATTAAAATGTTTATTGATGACTTCCAAACTTAGTTAATTCATTAGGTGGTTCAAAATTTAACATATCTGATCGGATAGCAGAGAAGATGGGTGTAACTGCATAGAAGCGCACAGTTTTTACATGATCTAAAGTCAAAACTTCAAGAAATGCATGAAATAGCGAATTAACGAAAGTAGAACTAACGAAAATTGAGAGCTGCTTGTATATTGAGTTCTAATGGTGAGCTTTAAAGCAGTGCTTTCCAATATAAACCATGTCCCCTGTTATGTACCCCGCCTTATACTAAATATTATAAAGATGAACTTAATAGAGTCAGTCACCTCATGCTAGCATTGACAAAATCGAATGTTTATCCATAAAAGTAATAAAATTTAATAGGTTACGCGCCCACTTAGGCGTGACCCGGAAATCTTCTAAATATAAACAATTTGACAATATATAATGCAATACTTTAATTATAAAAGTCAGAGCGAGCTTAAAGCTGGACATTTACACACTTCACGTCCGTTTGTCGATCAAATCCCTGTTTCTCTGCGTTCTTAAAATAAATAATTATTTTATTAATCTTGTTAAAACCATTTGTAATCAAAATTTGTACTTAATAAAGAATAAACAGCACAATCGATAACTGAGTCCAGTGATCGGTTGCAGCGGGCCTTTTTAAAAAATCAAATAACCTTTCGCACAAAACAACCCCTACGGAAAAAAAAAACTAATTTAGTCATCAAAAAGCTTTATTCGATATTATGTATCGTCGTTGACACTAACTGAAAAATACTGGTTTTGAGTAATTGGACTTTGAAGTTTGTCAAATTTTTGAAATGTTATACCTTTTTCATGTAGTGTGTTTGAAGAAAACTGTTTTTAAGTAAAAGCTTAATTTATAAAAGTAAGTGAGTTCTCTCATACGGTAGAGTTTAAAATAAGGAACATTTTGGTATGACTAACTCAATATGCCATTTTTCGATTTAGTATTTTCTTCCAGAACAGCGACGATATAATTACTTATACTTCCACCCGCGTTCTACAATCACTTAAAAGACACAGTTTCAATAAAATGACGAATATTGTGTTCTTATATAATGAATATTATATACATACGTAAAATGATAAAAATTCATAATCAACTGAAACTGAGGCCCCCGCAGAAGCCCTAAGACCCATAGTTAGGGAAACACTGGTTTAACGGACAGTATTTGACAACGAAATTTTAATTCAAACGTTTAACGTCATTCATTAGATATATGTAAGACTTAGATAGTAAAAATATTTATATGAGACCAAGAACTACATCATTTACTGCTCTTTATTTTTGAAGATGTTATTGCTGTGTACATTGTGTTATAACATTTCCATACTATTTAACATACATCTAATATTGAAAATATGTTTATTTTTTAATGTGCACCATTATAAAAGCACAACTATTTTTCATTTACTTGCTTTAGGATTGTAAATTATTAAAAGCTTGTACCAAGTCAGTTCAGCTAAGCATATAGAACTATATACTATAGTTGAATTGATTTGATAACTTTCCAAGGATTTTACTTTTTATCTGTAATAGTGCATTCAACATTTTTATGAAAATATTTATGAAGTAGTATCATGGGGCATTTCGTGCGTGGAATATTGAGATAATGTGTCACTCGAAAATAATATATTATGATAATGACTGGGTGTCCTCGAGTTGATCTGGATATGTCAAACGAGAAAAATTATTTATTATAGATATAGAATGATTGAAGGAACAAAAGGTTGATTAAACGGATATATCACTGAATTCTGAGTGTATAAATTATTTACGATTCCAATTAAAATTACTATACGTCCTAGACAAGATTCAATGACCCTGCACATTTTTTGCACGATAGAAGGTCAATTGAATAAATCGATATACGTACCAATAAATATTGCAAAACAAATAAGAGGTATTTTGCAATTATAAAAAAATAATATTTCATTATAAAATTAATTAGAAAGTTTTGTTTATAATATAAAATAAGCCAACACAGGACGCATAGCTTAGATTATAATTTTAATCTCAATGCACGTTTTAATAAATATTGTTTTTCAATGCTTTATTTTTACATTACGCACTCACTACACAAGCAATGTGTTAATTAAATTGTATAATTTAATCTTTTTTTTTTAATCCTGTTCGCTCTTAATGTAAATTATCTGTAGAATCGCAGTCAATCGGAGACTGTAAGAATTAATGAATATAACTAAGAAAGGATTAGTAGTTCACTAATCACTCTTTTCATCCTTGTTTTGGGATTGGATATAAGGATCAGGAAGAAATTTAAACATCGCATTTATACATGTTTTTGCAAAACAATACATAAATTGATTGAAAAGTCAGAGTATAAAAGTGTCTGCTATGAAACTAAATACCAAGAACGTTAACTACTCGAATATGGGACTGGAATTAGTAAATCTAATCATGAATTCATACTTGATAGTTATCTTTCCGTTTCACACCATTTACAATATTATTTTCCACGTTTTTATATTGCATTTGTTTCAAATTTACACAGTATATATTAAATTGGGTTTGGTTTAGCTAAAGAAAATACGTAATATAATATGAATTCAGCAGACATAACGAAAATTTTATATAAATAATAAGTCACTTTTAAGATTTTAACTGTCAATTCATGGAGGAAAGGCATTATATTTTAAAAATAATTTGTTTGTACTACTTCCTCCTGATCTTTATAAATATGTGAAGATGATTGTGTTTTATTTTTAAAATAAAGGATAAACGTCAAAAAATGAAGCGTTCAAAAATCACACGTATCGTGGAGTATGTAAGATGGCTGGATTATTAAGTCTCAGAGTTGACATTTATTTTTGATTTCCCGGATTCACACTGGATCAACAATCATCAGTCTTGAAGACATTTTAACATCTAGAAATACCCTTATTTTATAAAAAAATATGTAATCTCATTGGTAACTAACTTTCTCTGGCAAACTTTTGTTTTAATTGCTGTACTCATGTAAAAAAATAGGTAGGAATTTCGAGATTTACAAAATATAAGCGTGTTAAACCATAAAATTATAGTTGTAATTATTTAATAGCCTTATATGGAAACTAATCTTGAGAACCCGATTAGTTGTATGTCTAAATAAGCTGTTAAAGCTATTATTAAGTTAGAGTTTCTAAATTATTTTTTGCCACATGAAACATTATAATTTTTTGACATAAGCATGTCAACATGTGTAAATTCTCCACATAAACTGAATTAAATATACAATATAATGATTATAAGATTTCATATATTGACAGGTTAAATTTATATTTTTTTTCTTCCTTGGTCACATAGCTCTCTGTAAATTTGTTAAGTACCTTCGGCCTTTGTAATGTAGGTTACATTAAATGAGAAAAATTGAATCTCTGTGTGGAAAAATGGCGTAATGTTAAAAACACAATTCTAAGATAGAATTCTTATAATAATTGAAATCAGCCAGTTGCAATCGACATAAATAATTTAATATACTGGCTTACATGCTTCTTTGTTAAGTACAGTAAAACTTCTTTACGGACATTACTCCGTTAAATCCGGGCAAGCGTGAAAATAGTAAAAACCATTGCTTAAATATTGTAATTTTACATATTAATAATTAAATTTAAACTATTTTTTTAATAGTTTAAATTTAAGGGATTACAGCTGACAGTGCGCCAAATGTTTTGAATATTTTAAAGTCAATCATGTCTAAGACCACAAATTTAAATTGATTTTTTTTTAATTTGATATTGACCTTGCTGGGAATCGAACCAGGACCCACCTGAATGCTAAGGCAAAGCTCTTACGACTAGACCACAAAGACCTACAAAACATTGTGTTATTTGTAATCTAAGATTCATCGCTCCTAAACAATGTTCTGTGCATGATAAGCTGCAGCAGTTTTAACGTGTGTCAACCGATCATACGACGTATAATAAGCCACCCCCATCATTGTTCATTTTAATAATGTAACTACATAGGTAACTAAATTTGTTATGGAAAATTGACTGTCATTTATTTTCTCAATTACTGTTTTTGTGATACTGCTGTTTCTCCAGACAGGTACTTTAATTCTTTTTTTAATTTTTTGCAACATTTTATATGAAATATGTCGCTTTGGTTGATTAGTATAAAATACGATGTGATTTATGAAGCCTAATTTAGTTAGTGTCCACTATATTTTTTCGTAAAAAAAAGCATTCATTACATACATAGTATGAAGCACTTTACGCATTTTAAAATATTCTTACTTTTATCCATATTTAAACAAGGTATAGTGAGGTAAATTTTCAAATCTTCTACGAGATAAATTCTAAGCCTTCTAGGGAGCCATCAAGAATTTTTGAGGTAGTTTCGTTTTTTTACTTCTGGTACTATAATCCGGGGAGAAACTTAGAAGCCTCAATCAATATGTTCTTATCCGTCCGGTCTTCCTACACCAATCGCTTATCACTAGCGCTTGTAGCTCAACCCCATCTTTGCCAAAATTCTAAAGCTTACTCTTCACTCAAACGTATACAATGTGAGGTGTTATAGTCTTGTAGTTCATACTCGAGAGATAAATACGTCCAGCCTTACGTAAGTGTTGAGTTATAACAAAACTAACAATATCTGACTTACTAAAGAGAGTAAGTATTAAGCTCATGGCTGTGACATTGCCGTAAGGTATTTTCTCCTTGGCCAGAACAAAAACATTTCGACAGAAAAAAGTATATTTTTTTAAATTATAAACAATTGTATCATATTTATAATATTTGACACCGTATTACGGTTGTTTACGCTACTTTTTAACTGTGCTTAATGTAAATATGGAATAATTCAAAATTGCTGTTGAAAGTGATTATAATCTTCCTTTTTATAATGAGTTAATAATGGTTACGTAATATATCGACGGTGAACATGCAATACCTCGGAACCCTTGTTTTTGTTATTTTGGTGTTATGATGATTTCTGATCCCATATTTTTTGCCACGTTGTTTGGTAAATTTTTTGATCGCCTATGTATCATATAAGATGCTTAAATAACTAAAAACGTATTGATTTATTTAAAATTGTTAGCAACACATCGTATTCCACGACAGCACATCATGTGTCAAAACAATTTTCGTCACCTAATAATGTTTTAAGAGGAATTTAAAGAAATAAAATATAAAATGAGTACATGAAGACTAAAGGTACATTTAGTTTTTTGTGTTTCCAGAACAAACTAGTTTTTTGGGTTCCGAGGTATTGCATGTGCGCCATATATAAATATAATAATACTTTAAATAAATTTATTTACAAAACGTTTTCTTTTTATTTTAAACCCTTTCCCGCTCTTAAAACATATCTTAATCGAGTCATTCCTATATTATTGCAATGAATTTAACCTATGTGAAAAAGATGTTAGAAGGAAATATTAGAGCCAATGGTTGTGACCTTCTTTTGTAGAATTCTACATTCGGTAATATAATGTATGTATACATTAAAAAAGGGTGGAACGAGGTTCTTTCTAAAGCAATTTGATATATTCCTTTTTTAAGCAATTTAAAATGTTACTTTCCTGGGAATAAACTTCGCAATTATTTTAGTATTACATTAAAAACTCTATTAAATTTTATTGCCAATTATTTCTTGTAACGATTCTTTCAAAAATAAAATTATGTTCGTTGAAGGTAAGGCTAATCTAATGACATCCATTTTAGGAGATCTTCGCACCTTATGGCACCTTGTGCTTGCATATTTCCGAACTGGAGAATGTTCCAGCAATTGCCCGCGTTCGCAATTGAAATGACCTGCTGTTTGCCAAGCAATTTTCAGATTCCCTGAGATAATTATTTTTTCAATCTTAGAGGTATCATTGCGAAATTTATAATCGAGTTTTGCAGTATCATTAAAAACCTACGTCGTTTTGGATCATTTTAAATCTAAACAAACGCAATTTTTGTATCAGTTAACTAACTTATAAATATATAAAAAAAAACCGTACACTATTAGTAACGTCCTTTCAACAAATGTGATATTTCAGAGAGAATCTATACAAATATTATTATATTATCAAGTCAATGGAGAACTTTAATATTATACTATGTTGCCCTGAATATAACATAACTTATAATAAATTTAAATTAAAAAGTCTTATACACGATAAAAAAATACACTTTGTTATTCAAACATGTTTGAATTAACATAACGTGTCTTTTAAATCTTAAATGAAGCTTGTAAAGTATTGTTTATTGTTTCAGCTACTCTAGTGACCATGACATCTAAGTTCTTATCATAACTTCTTCAAATACCTGTATTGATTTGACTGTGGTTCGATTTTTTTCCATTTCATCCACAGTTTGTTTATTTTGTGTATGGATCATTTTTTATTATCGCAAGATTTGTGTAGAAACAATTTCATAATATAGAAATGACGACTAGACATTTTTTTCTTATTTTTTGTATGAATATTTGACAACGGCTGGGGTATTATGTTAGTATGTACTATGTTTATATTTCTCACATATATATTTTATAGAAAACCAGTTATATAATAAATTAATTGTGTACATTATTATAATCTGTTTGGTAAATATAAAAGTAGAAACAATATTGAAAAAATTAATTTCAAGTACTTACTGTATTAAATTTGTATGTACTCTTAGGAAATCATAAGCCACAGTTGGGAAAAAGTTAAGTCAATAATAAATAAATCAATTTATATAATTATTGATACATTTTAGACGACTCCTGAAAATTTTATGTCAATATATCAACGTATTTAAGAGATATAGCGATTTTAATAAAATATCGATATTTTTCGCGATTACCAAGTCATTGTTTCATGTAATTACGCCCGGTAATTAAAGTGTTAAAAGCGTCACTTTATCCAAACTAGCAAAATATGCCTTACTATAAATAGAACAAGACATGTAAGATAAGAAATAGTATATAAGTTGTACAAATTTTACTAGACCCCGAATATTTGGTCTAAAACGTTATTTCCTGTTCCTTTCCGGGTTTTTTTTCTATTGGTTATATCATACTACATACTATAATTAAAAGCTTGTGGATGTTATAATGAATAAAGCCAATATATAAGCGACAAGTAACTATTATATTTCAATACTAAATTCTTTAGATGAAGATTTTATTTGACAGAAGAAGACTGCAGTAGAAAGAGTTTTTCTTGGCTTTGTAACCTCCCTATTTGGATAAATAACAAAGGCGTTGGTAATATGATACCACTGACAAAGAACAGGAAGACTTACTGTTATTTGGTCGTCCGCCTTCTGTAGAAAATGACATCAAAAGAAGAGTTAAGTTTTATTACTAATAATCGTCTTGACGACAAATGAACAATATTTATATTACTATCTAAGTAACAAACAGTTCTCATAGAATAATTTCTGTTGAGATATGTTCCGTTAGGAGTTCATAATATGCTTCTCATTTCAAGCGGACATGACCACAAAAAATCAGTGTCTCCAATTTTAATATTTCATCGTTGTTCTGGAAGAAAACACTAAAACGAAAAAGTTCCTTATTCAAAACTCTACCGTATGGAAGAACACACATACTTTAAAAAAATTATAAGGTTACTTAAAAACAGTTTTGTACAAACACACAAAATTTAAACAGGCGTAACATTTCAATTATTTCACAAACTTCAAAGTCCAATTACTCAAAACTAGTATTTTTCAGTTAGTGTCTTCTTCCAGAACAACGAAAATTGTATGTAATATGGATTCTTAGTGGAGCATACATAATAAATCTTTATGGAACATATCTACAGAGTTTATCTAATGAAAACTGTTTATTAATCAATAGCCAAACCTCTGTCTTCGTTTAGTATAAAAAGTAAGCATGGGGAATATAAACTAATATTAGTGTAGCTAAACGGATTCTGTACACCCTGTTCTAAATCTAATAACGAGTATTTCATAATGTGTCCGTTTAGATTGAAAAATAAATATAAAATAAAATTTTCAACCGATGATCCTAGACCTAGAATCAATGAGAATTTACCACTCGACTACTGATTGGCTTAATTATTCAAAATAAACTAGAAAGATTCAGTCCATTTTTTCTCCAATGTTTTGCTTAGTACTTCAAATATTATTTAAAAAAATAAGCATTTAGAAATTATAATACTTGTTCAAAACTAAGTGGCAAAAAAACGATCAGTTTACGACAAGTATTGAATGAATTCTATTCGAAGAAGCACGTAGTTGTTTATCTTCTCCGGAGGCTGTGTGCCATTGAAAAATCTCACGGTGAACATCTTTATTTTTCCGTGTAACGGATCCAACATGTTGCGTAATCACATACCTTGCAATCTGCTGATCGTTCGAATTCTTGTTTATTTATATCTAGTTCAGGTACAAGCGTATAATTAAATTGCATCTGCGGAGCCACCATATCATCTAAAGGTCGATATAAAATTAGGGTTGTCCACATTACGAATCTAAATCCATACAAAATTGTAAATCTTGTATAAACATTTATTGTTTTACAAAAAAGAATGCCTGTTCTAAAGTACTAATAATGCCGAAAATAAATACTAATAATGGGTATAAGTAATAGCTTGAGGCTCTAAAACAATGACAACTATTTGAAAATATTGTCATTTTTTAAACAAAAATTCATATAATTGATAAATTTAATCGAACTTTAATTTTGATTTGTTCGAGTAGATTTATGTAATATAGTTTTAAAAACAAAATATTTCGTTTTATCGGTTACTATTTAAGAAAATTTTAGACACCCTTTTCGCTATGTAAAATAGACAATTAGTGGAATAATATTACAAATAATTCCTTAATCAACTGAGAAGTATTCAAAATCCTAGATTTTTATCAATTATATAAATAATTATAAAAAATTATACTACTGCTGCCAAATTTGAAGCTTTTCCTTCACCATTAAGGAAAATTATAAAATAATTCCTTTTGACATATCCTTTCACGCGACCCATTATTATTCAGTGTGAATCGTGCCCAGAACTTTCATCGGATCATCCCTTGTAGCGCAAAGTCAAGAACAAAATTCATTGTAATGTGTCAAGCGCATCGTGTTTTGGCAACGTCGGATGAGTTTAAAAAGTGGCGATAACCTTCCTAGGGTACATTCTACCTTTACAGAAGCAAGAAGACGTGATCCCACTGTTGCAGGCATAACGCTTTTGTTTAGTCAGTGGACCGCTGACAGCGAAGAGGCAAAGGCGTACGAGCGACCCAGCGCCTACGTTAGCCTATAGAGGCGCGACTAGAAATGTTAGCCTAAACTACTTACTACTTACTGGATTAATCAGTGTATTTGACTAGTAAACAAGCTTGTTAGTGTATGTACTTGAGAGACCTCCCCATCATTATCAGCTCGCCGAACAAAAGTCTTACTCACATCTTATGTAAATCCATAATCTCACAATCCATTATCTTATTAAATACAGATTTGAAACAGATCCGCTCTAAAATTGTGTGTAGGATCTTGTAATGTATCAATCTCTCTTTTCAGACAGCACGACGATATAATGATGATGTGAGAAAGTGACTAGTTGTTGTTATCGTCTGGTCATTTACTCTTCCCCAATATCCCTAATATTATTCAAAACTACGTTAATCATATTAAATAAAGAAAAAATAAATAAAAATGTGTTTCTGCAAACCTAATTCTGAATATTACCTGATATTCTCAATGCTCTAATCACAGCGCTTAGTTATTTTTCACGTAATATACATTTTGAATTTCCATTATATTTAAAAATAGCAATATTTAAGTTATCTTTTAATCGTAACTGGTGAAAATATTACTGCGATTAATATAAAAATATTGACAGCTATCGACTTTTTACAATGACTTACATTTATATCAAAATTGTTCGATAACATACAATATATCTAATTGCGACTACGCGTGTATCAATAAATCAAAGTATCATATTTTAAGCCATTTATTATGGTGGTTTTAAAATAATTACATCTTACAGATTATGCACTTACATTCTTAAAATATTGTGTCAAGGTTTGCCTATAACAACTTAACATAACGATATAATAAATTCATATGGAATAAATTCTTACATATAGAATAAAAGCTAGTGAATAATCACTTCACGCACTAAATTTGATAACCTTCAGGTCTTTTAGCGAATGATGTAGGTATTGATTGATATGTTATAGACATTTAGTTATCACGAATATTTTGATTCTTTATATCCAAGTAAGTGTGTAAAACTATAAACTGTGTAATACCTATTTTATTCCTATAAATAAATGGTGTAACAGTTAGCATATCCTTTCAAAATAGTGTTTCTTTTTATGCTTATCAAAATGTTCAGTGCTTACTTACATAGTGAAGCTCTGTTGACTGAAATATTTGTTCACAATGTACCTAAATGAATACGTAGAAATTTTATTATGTCAAAATGGTTGTACTTGACACAACCTTCCTTTTAAGTGACGATAAGGATTAAATTAGGAAAGAATTAGTTGTAATGATCTGTATAACAACGCAGTTTTAAGGTTGGGTAGGGCAAGGAAGGTTTGAAGTTTAAATAAAACATAAATATTTTGAAAAATTAACGTATGCAAATGTACAATTGGTGATGTAAACCCTTGATTGAGAATCAATATTCTTACAGAAGTCTAAGTGCGTTATCGCACGGCCACGACTGTCAAAATTTATTTATAAGGATTCTAAAATAAAAAGTGTTATTATGGTAACAGTTCTCGCAAAGAAAATCTATTTACAAGTTAAATTAAATACTAAATCCTGTTATAAAAATACTAGTGGGAATGTCGGTATTGAAATTGAAATACCGAATGTCTAAAGTAGCTGTTCATTAGCTTCCATACTGACGGACTGATTGTTGTTTGTTTGCCTCGGAATTTGCTTCACGTTGGAACTGTATGTATTGTTTATATACACATCGGACGCTTAGGTCATGAGAAAGTTTCATACCTAAATGTGTATGTAATAATAATAAAACATCTAAATCTACGCCTGCAGACCAGTCTGGGCTATTATATATAAGATTCTACAATCTAATAGAAACAACTATGTATAGTAAACACTATTCAAGTTTTAACAATCTTTTTTGTTTTATCTCAAAATGTATTATTTGAATTAAAATAATATAATTTGCATAAGTAGTGAAGACCCTGGTGAATATTTATATAAATATATAATGCGTCATCACGTTGCCATAAGAAGATTGCAAGGTTTTTAAGCCGACGACGTGGGAAGACACCGTTACACAACCATATTTGATGATTCAGACGCGACGCGACGACCTTCCATAGTCTCGATCGACTACGTCAATGGACTTGTTTGCAAGGATCAATGATCTTTTTATTATGAAGGCATGCATATAAAATTGTATATTTTCCGTACTATTGACCGCTTTATTCTCATTCTTTGAACTATATTGTGAAATTGATTAAGCAATACAATTCATAATAACGTGTTATTTTTATCTGATGTATTGCTACATGATGATGTTAACAGTGCGACTGGTTATTATTCTATTTATCTATTTTATTTATTTATATAATTTTGCGCTACAGTTTTTAATGCATATTTTATACCATTAGAAAGTGCTTTGGTCTATGTAGTTTTCAGATGACTGACCAAATATTAAGTATTATTGCAGTTTTTTGTTCAAATGTTTTACATTACCATGTTTTTTGTTACTAACGATCCGGGTTTCGCCTTTTGGCATCTTCATGCATCCGAGTACACGATCCTTCCTATTTAAAATAAGTAAGTATCTCCGTACCATATTTTTTCGAAATTTCATTTTAATTTTATTGATTCTTGGTCGTCTGCGGCTACGTCGTATGAGCTTGAAATTTTTTATGCGACTATTTTCCGTCATTATTATCAAATCAGTATTAGAATTAATGCAAATATCAATGTAGTTCCTAGACTTTTTCTTAATTTGTTTTATGTATAAACGATATAAACTTTTTACTAACTGTCAGTTCGAGTTCATTTGTGTACTCGAATGCCTGAAGATACCGAAAGGCGAAACCCGGGTCGTTAATTACAAAATACATAGAAACATACAAAATTTGAACGATTCAAATTTGATATTGAAATTCTATCCGTACCCTCAGTCGATATCTTAAATTATTACTATAGAGAAAAGGAAATGCTTATTTATACGATATTATCTTTATTTATAATAGATATTATATTTATATTAATACTGAAATTTGACATAAAAGGAAAATTTATAAAATACTGTGTTTAAATATTATGTCTTATACATACTGCAAACACACATTGATTTATTTTAAGTAATATTGTAGATTTTAGACATACAAGCTATGATATTTAATTAATTGATTAGTAATAATGGGTGTTAAATTAAATTTTCTACTGTTTATCCATGGTAGATATAGTGAACTAAATATGTTTCGTAAATATTCAACAAGTTTTATTTTTTTAAGATGGATTTATTTGGCTCTGCTAATGGAGATTGGTTAGTTGGAGATACTCTGGAGATACTCTGGATACTGGATGAAACCACTCTTTTAATCAATAACATGTTTTGCAAAATATAATCACTTTTTTACGGACAAAAATCTCTGCAGGATAAATGTGAAGTATGAATATTTTGATTGGATTAAATTGGACTTTAATTCTTGATATTATACTACAATTATTATGTTAAGTAAATACTATATTGTGGAAATTGAAATCAATAGTTGCAGCACCATTTTACGTGTCCTCCTGTGAATCAAAAAAAAAATACTCAATCCAAGATAAATATCAGCACAGTTATGGAAAGAATATATCAAAATTCCATTCCTTGGCACTAAAATATGTAGTAACTTTTGTCGGGAAGTCGCTTTCCCGTATGTCCATGTTTGTTAATTTGGCAAAGTTAAAGCTCATTCCGAGCTAATTTCTCGTCAGTTTTTGCCAAACTGACGACAGCATGTTGTTGAAAAAACAATAACTATAAACTTGAATGAACAGAAACCTCATTAAGTATTTCCTTCTTGTTTTGATGTGTCTTAATTGAAGTGAAAGTTGTCTTGTGTTTAATAAAACCACGAAGATGTTAATTTTTTTGCTGGTAGGTACTTTATTTTCTGGCAATACTCATTTAATTAATCGATCACCTGAAAAGTAGATCAGTAGTTTATTATTCATGTGGTCAAATGCTAGTGATAAAGTTACAAAATAAATTCAATATTGCGACAAACCTTCGGTGGCTATATTATGAAAATATATTTTTTATTTAAATTCAAAATTAAAATTGATAAACTTTATTAATTGCTATTCCATATTCGAAGAGACGAAACATGTGTCACGCCTAGATACAGAACCAGTGTAAAAATGTATTCAACAATTGAAATTCATATTTAAAATTGTTGTCGTGCTTTGAAAACACAACAATTTTTTTATAAACACATTGCCACCATTTTACGTTCCATCGAAAATTCTAGGTTACTTTGTGTCCTGAAATGATACTTTTTCTAACTGTGTGATCTAGCCAAACACACAAATTAATTGAAATTAAAATTCTCTTTAAATCACATTCAATGTGCCATAATTTGCCGAAAAACATGCATAAATCTAATGTAGGTATTGATGGTTAAGTAGTTATTAAATTGTAAGGTAGTTTTTAACTGGGAACACAATTATTCAACATATATTTATCAACATATATATATTATATAATAAGCACATATTTCTATCATAAGAACATATACGACCTAATGGCATAATTACCGTTGTATGCATAGCTTAAAGAAATTAAAAACTTGTAAGCCAGCTTTGAGTTGCTTGATTATAATATAAAACTTGGACTTAAATTGTTCATAACTTTTACTCAAAAAATAATCGAACAAATAATGTAGCCAAGTGGGTTTTTTCTACCAAAGGGTAAAAATCCTAAAATTACCGCTTTCATATATTTGTTTATAGTTATGCATCCAAATGCATAGATGTTTGTGATATCATTTCTGTTCGTTCAATTCATACAATAAGACAAAAAAAAATAAAACAGAGAATATCATTAGCGAACTCTGTTGTCTTTTCTTACTACATTCTTCCATATTTAGCGTATATGAATTGAAAGATACAATTAATACTGTTGTATTTTCGATTGAGAGTCCATATTTTACACGCTAAGACAGGACATAGTTATGTAAAAGTATGTATTCGAGAAATTAAATTTCCCAATTGGATTAAATTTAATGTTCTATTTTTCTTGTGCTCTAAGATATCACAACTATTAAGTATGACATTTTTGGATTTGTACGATGTATTTTTATATCGTACGGAATAATTTTCGTCAATACCTACATATTACGTATGATTGATTTTAAAACGCCATTGCTCAAAACGGCATTCAAACCATTTCAAGATATCAAGTGGCGTGTTTTCGCGTAATGAAAATAATAAGATTAATTTGTGTTTTGACACGTAGTCCATAAGTTGTTTATCGCAGCTTGAATAACATTTAATCGGCTACAATGTTTGAGTAACAACTTTGCTGCACCGGGTTTCGAAAATAATAATATTTTAGTGTGAATTACCAAAAGTACGACAGTGCAAACGTCTCGCATCGGCTTAAAATGAAAACGAAAAAAGTAATATATTGCTCAACAATTCTTGACTAAAAGTAAGCTGCCCGAATTCACATAAGTAAAAGTATATATCGACAGTGTTTCGGCCAATTGATGTAACCCTCAAAATTGAAATTGTTCAAGAGAGTGTAAAAACCGTTTTTATTTAAAACATTATAAGATGAGTTGCGTTATAAATCTTTGAAATGCACTCCTGTAAATTCTCATTGTTTCAGGTACGGAACTATACGCAGGGAGTGACGATATAATAGTGGCTTACATCAAGGAACCGGGTCAGAATTTTTAAACTTAAAACCAATATAAAATGATGTTTCCCGTAAAAAAAGCGGTCAATTTACTATTCAATTTTACATCGTTTGGCCGAGAGCTGCTCTGTCTTCATTAAAATCATCGTCTTTAGTATCATGCGATATGGCAGTTTACGTAAAAATATCGTGATCTGACTATGCGAAAAATAGAGCTACACTCAATCTAATGTGTAAAATTTTAGACCTATAGTTTCATTTAATTTGAACAAGAGTGTCTTTTATTAATAGATATTAATATTCTGACTGTAATGAAAATAATGACACATTACTAAAGCTTAGAGAAGCTTTAGAGCTTCGAAAACAAACAAATACAGCGAACATTAAGTGAATTATGTGAACTAACCTGTTTCAGACAGCGCAATATGCATTTTTTATAATTACAATATTAAAACGAGAGGATTGACCAGATTTTTGCAGAAGTAGTGAATACATAAGGAGACTTCAAATATTATGTACTATTTATATCTTCTAGTAGTCTTATATTATGTAAATAAAAGTCACTATAAATTAGAAACTAGACCAGGCTTGAAAAAATTAACTATACAACAAAGGTGCAAATATTGCCAACAACCAACAACAATCCGAAGAAAAATAATTCACTAACATTGTTATAATAAGTGGTATTTTAAAGTGAGTTATAGATCAATTATATTTTTTTAAAAGATCGTTACAAAAAAAATGTTAACTTTCTTTAGTTTAAATAAAAGTACTCCAATTTTATTCAGGCATTTTTATGTTTAACTTGTATGAACAGTCAACGCAAATGGCTAGCCGACAAGAATTTGTTAAACGTGCTACGCAATGATTTTCTGGACTGATTAAGCGTCGGTATTTAGGCCGTTCTCATAGATATGTTTTATATTTATACGATATATATTTTTGTACTATGACTCAAATAAAACAAACACAATAACCATAAAAAGTTTTATTTTTTGATGAATTAACCACCAATAACAATTGATTCAGTAAATCAACTAACACCACACTACTTTTTGTCATACAGTACATCTAATGTATCGTCAATAATAAATACTAAAGTAGAGTGCTCGATATTGAAAATTGTATTGACAAATGAAGTCAAACAATGCATTGTTCAAATATTCTAAAAACATAGCTTTTCTATAATATTCGAGTAAAAATGTTTTATTTTTGCATCATTTTGTCAATTTTTTTAAAAAAAACTTTGAATTTAATAAATTTTTGTGATTTTCCGGACGATCACGTTAGAAAAACAGGAACACGTTACGGGCCGTCTTAGCGTTCAATCAAAAATATCAATCGTTCTCCACCAATGGGAGTCCTACATGAGAAGTGACGAAGAGATGCAGCGCGCCGCTTCTATGACGCGATCAATGCATTTGATATTTTCACGCGAAGTGAGCGCGGCGGTGTGTGTTTTGCATAGCTAGCGTGGTGGAGCGCTTGCACGTAGGACAGTGTTGCCGCTTCACCACTTTTCGTCATATATCGATTCAAATCACACCGACATCGCCACGCACTGACATTGTCCAGGCAAGACACACCTCATCTTTTACTCATTTGTATACGATTATTTCTTTGAACATTATAACCGATTGTGTAATAAATCATTGTTAATTTTATGGAATACAATATATAAAACCAGAAACAAATGAAAAAGAGGCAAATAGACGCCCTCAGTACGTAGCAAAAATACAGTTATATTTAAGAAGTGCCATCAACTAACTACTATAAAGACATTCAAAACACTTTTTGACAGAGTTGGTACATTTGTTTCATTATTTGACCAGTGAAATTAACCCTATACTACAATTACAATCGCTTCGGTAAATATCGAGTCAGATGATAGCAGATTTACCACTCTTGAAACGATTAAATAAAGATTAAAAATGTGAACAACCCTTGTGAAACTATTTGTAAATTCTTGTTATAGATAAGTTATATGTGTTTTTTAAAATGATCTAATTAATACCCATTAAGTACAATTGTTTCATTTTTATGTTTAACCCTCAGAACAAACTGACACTGTCTGTGTTTTTCCATTGTAAGGCTACGATAAATATGTATTATATTTTAAATAAGTAATGGTTATTTGAACACCTGTTGACGAAAGCCTGTTGGCTGTACAGTGAGTTATCTAGATTTAAACATATTATTTTACTCACTGTAATTTAATAGAAATTTTACGATATTATTTATATATTGTATATCTATCTCGATCGTACTTTACTGTTTTTTTCAAGATAATCATAACGGCCCTGCTTTTTCTCCATGAAACCTATGATTGTCATAGTCGATCGGTTATTAAACGCCACGCTATATTTTTTTATAAAAGCCACTAGAAGTTGGTTCTTATGTTTTCTTTTGGTAACACTACTCAACTACTTAAATTTATTTAACAGAATTGTTGGATTGCAGAACTGGATATCAAAATCCATACCTAGATCGTTACTACTCGGCTGCGGCGATCAGCAAAGAGAAAGTCTGAAGATTTAAAGCCTTTTTTGTAAAAAAATATTATTATTTACCTACGTAAAAAAAAACTTTTGATTTATGCAGTATTATTTACTACATATCATATTAATCAAATTAAAACACTCACGCTTTTAATGCATTAATTCAACAGCTCGTAATTAAATTAATGCTCAATATTATTAAGAACTTCGTGACACCAAAATGAAAAGTTAGCCAGAGTTAGTAGAGTAATATTTTTTATATCATTTAAACACATGTTATTCGTTCAGCAGCTGGCCATAACATGGCCAAGTCTTAAATTGGCATAATCAGATACTTTTCTGGCTTATTAAATATTACTAATATGTTTCAAATGGTGTACGTTAAATACTTATAGATAAATATAGGGATATGTAGTGATATAAACATATTATTTTCTGAGAATATATTGTGTAGAAGTGATTTTATTTAGATCTATTAGTTTTAATTCCGACAGGAAATTTATGACAGCGTTACTTTTACAAGAACGTGGTGAGATATTTCAAGGCTCTGTATTTTATTTATATGTGTCTTAAATTCATAACCGTATTCTGTCATTACCTTTTGAAATTTATTGGCAACCTTTAAATTTTACCCATATTAATTTAGGACAAACAAAGTTATATGATAACTTAACAAGTGTGAAAAACAAAGAAAATAAAAACATTCCACTATCTTGATAGGGTATGATTATATCGTGACAATTTTGACAAAACAGCTACCTAAGACTTAATGTTAATTTTTTGAATTATATCTAGATAAATATATAGAAACATTTTTTTTATTTTCATGCTTAACAGCTTCCATCGAAACAGTCAGATTCTGGAGTGGTGAAATTTTTTATGTCTGAATGCCACATTCATATATGTGCAATCTGTTAATACCGTATTCGACAATCTTTAGCAGGATATTTTTTAAAAAAGTGTCCACATTATTTTTAAATGAAATAAAACAATGTTTTAAATCGTTTGTATTAGTTCAAAAGGCCACAGTTTGGGACATAAAAGACCGCTTGCTCTCCCCGCCTCTGATAAAATTCATTTAAAATGAAGACCACCTTTTCGTCGAAGACAGAAAAAATCCTAATCTTACATTAATTTAGATTTACATGTATTTATTGTTCAGCAGTTTTTTATTTTTAAGTCATTTAAAAAAATTTTGATTGATTATTTTTTATTGAGCATTTCCGCCATGACATTTTTTTTGCCAGATCGATGACCAAATCGATAAAGTCCATGTACTTTATCAAATTATCAAAAATAAATTTGACATTTTAAATAAATATTTGTTGAAAAATTTAAAAAAAATAAACCTACTTCAATACTTAAAGTTACACAATAATTATATTTTTCCCACCTCGTATATATTTTTTGCTGTTATTTATTGCTTTGACCAAATAATTCAAACAAAAACAAAACAAATCTATTACGAAAGCAATTTTAAACGATTTATCCTTCGTGAAAATCAATGCATGTGAAATAGTGAAAAATATCTAGGAATCAATTTGTTGTACCTTTTTTTGCAATAATTATAAAAGTTAATGTTGAATGTTTTATCAATAAAAGATTCTGAAAGATTTTTGATAAATAAACAATAAAATTATTTATTAAATTCTTACCAAAAGTATAATTACACACTATGTCAAATGTCATCTGGTAAGTTTAATTATTTTTGAGCTCTTACATACATTCTATTCTTCAAATGTGTAATTGAATGGATCCCCTGGAGAAGTTTCATCAACAAAATGGTCTAAGTTAACTTGTCAATGAAAATCATTTAAATTCACATAAACAGAAAGAATTTCACTGAATTTCAAGAGATTTAACTACCGACAGAAATAACTACCTATTAAGCTGAAACGTCAATACTGAAAATGTTATATATTTTTTTCCTAATTGTTCATTTCCTACTGAAACTATATAATGTGAGAAGCATACTAAGCAAAGCTTTTAGTTTCCCTGCAAATTTATTGCTAGGTTCACTATAATTATACCAAATATTAAATCGCAATACCTTTTTCTCAAAGTAATCTAGTTTAGTACTATCAAACTAAAAAATATGTCTCTTGCATTAATATAAGCATTGAGATGTTTTTTAAGAAAAACTTACGAAAATGAACTAAGAATTTCTATCGGGAATTTTTCGAATTGTGGTTTAAAATTGTAGAAATTACTTTGGCTTATGATAAGGACTTGCACTTTTAATTTTATGACTAAATTTTTTTTATTACAATACTTTCCAGTAAAAAAAATTAAGAAATATTCCAAACAAGGTTACAAATATAATGTCAGGTGTAATGTTTATTATAAGCAATTATTATTTAATATTTTTTTCTTCAAAAACATAATTAAAATTGATTTATGAAAATATAATTTAATTCTTAAGGTCACTCACTGAATAAAATTCCAATAAATTCTATTATTCTCGTCCATGTATATTTGGATTAGTGAATAAAAAACGTTTAAAAAGTTACACAACGCATATTTTAAATTAATTTTTAGTATGCAATATATTGCATTCGATAGCAAGTAAACTGAATGTATTAAAAATATTACTTGACAGTTGAGTGTTACCGCCTTTCATAATTTCACAATAACACTTGTCTGGGCTTTAAACATAATAGAAAATAAGACCATTTTTTATACATTATTAACACGACGTCATGTTGCTAGCGTTTTTGAAACCATGTGCTTTTAACGATTGCAAGAAACGAAATGATTTTATAAAATTCTGACGGCAAAATGTCAACAGGTTTATTATTAATGCGCATGAAATAAAACATTTGATTACATTTTTAAAATATTTGTTTCTTTAATGATATCTGATAATTCAATATTATAGCTATAAACTGTGTATGATATAACATTCAATAATTTTAGTATCGAATCGATACATTCCACAATATCTTTTTATGACACATTTTTCTCATATGTAAGTCATAATTTTCTTACTTACAATCAATTGAATCAATATTATTATTAAGTTTTTGAACAGAATCTCATTAAGTTTGTGTACGTAACATAAAATACATTTATTACCTTTATATAATAAAACAATAAACGGGACCTGATATGGCTTGGAAAAATCAGTATCTCTGTTAAAACAGGCTGTCCATTGGATTTTGAAGTGTTCATATTAGTCATATACTTTAAGATTCTTAATAAATTGCTATGTTTTTAACGCAAAATATTTTTGGTTAAAAGCATTCACGTTGTATTCGAGGTCTAGTGAGTATAGCATAAAAATGTGTTTTCGGTATTTATTCTCCTGAATGTCGCATAATATTTATAGCCAGACCTGTCGCGGACCGGCGCGTTTGGGTAAAGTGATTTCTTGGTTATATTTTTTTCTGGAACATCCTCAAAATATTATAGCAACATGAGTAAGACGCAAAATATATAAAATGGTAATAGTGGCGAATGGAGATAACTAAAGTACTAACTCCAAATCACTGGACAAGCCAATTCATTACTGGCCACGGTGGTTTCGCTGCCAAGTTCTTTGAGCTTGGCCGGTTAGTGGATAGGTCAATATGCAAATGTGGTGCTATAAAGCAGGATGCTGACCACATCATATGAGAGTGTCATTTAATGCATGAAGAAAGGGTAGAGCTGAGCAAGTCAGTCCAACCTTCGATTGGACCGATCGGCCATGCTGACTTAGTGGCGAATAAGGCAAATTATGAGGCCTTTAAAATTTTTCGGCGTCATACGGAGAGCGAGTAGACCTCCACTCATAGAAGCTTTCCATTTATCTGGAGGGATTGATTTTCTGCACACTTAAGTGCACGCCACCAAATCTTGGGCAGTTGCTCCAAAGACACTCCCAACTAAGAGAAAAAAAACTGTAGATACGCTTAACGTTTGTTACGCCACTGGATACTGCCGTATAAAATTAACGGATGGGAAAACAGGTGTGGGTGGAGGAGGTCAAAGTTATATATAAAATGTTGACCACGTGGAAAAGAAAAGATCAACATAAACTCAAATCAATACTTGAAGAAGATACGGTTGAACTTCAAAGTTACAGTCGTTAAAAAAGCTAAAATATATTTTACTTTGTGCTTGAATTCTTCCTTTAGATCCTGTTCCAAATAAACAGATCGCGTTATATTCAGAATATTACGATAATGATTTAATTGCTACACCCTACTTGAGGAGGTCCTGATCACTATAAATAATATGAATCTAGACTGTAAATTCCATAAATATCTTTGGTAATAACTAGCAGTCTCATCAATACTGAATGGATACCAAATATAAATAATGGTTAAAGCTCATTTCAAGGCTACAAAGACGCAGCTGGAGATGAATCACCAGAAACATTGCAGCACTGCAATAATAGGTGATATATTTACTTGTAAGACTAATCGTCTAGTGAAACCCACATTGCAATTTTGTCCATCAATCTTCGATAGAAGGTTTTCCCAAGAGCAAAAGAATGAAGTATGTTATATTTGTTTAATATTACGTGCATATTAATATCGCAAATAAAATAGAAGAATAATCTAGTGAAACATATTTTTAGTATCCATTTAATAAAATAAAAGAAATTTGGTGTTCACTAGCCTCGTTTGTATTTAAATATACAGTGAAATAAACACAAATAACAGTTATATAATACTAACAGCCGATAAATAATCTCTATGCCACATAAGGTAATAAATAATAGATACACGAAAACAAGTATGCTTCGCTTTGATCACTTTATTTATCCGACTTCGAACATTATGACTTGACGTTTTTATTATTACGTAAACGTGAAATTACTTCTTGCTCCACAAATAAGTTTACAATGGTGTTCTCAATCAAAAAATAGTCATCAGTTCCCAAAGTAGAAATGTTTCCAAGCCGAGATAAAATATATATAATATGTACATACAACTATCTTGCATATTCACATCATAACGAATAATATGAAACATATTTGCAAAATAATACCTTTAACATTATGAAGCTTTCAAACAAAGTAAATCACAATTTGATGACAAATATAGACAAAATTATTCCATATTACTGAAGGTACATATTTGAAAAGGTAACCGGACTAAACAGAACAATTTGAAGATGATATTCGTATGTCGTATCTATTATTTATTGAACATATATGATTATAGATATGAGTGACTTCTCATCGAGTTTATCTCGTATAATTTTCCGATTTTTAAAATTTTTAGCGAATTAGATATTTTTTCCAAACAAATTTTAAAATATTTTTAAAAAATCTGCCTTGTATTATATGAAATAAACAATACGGTCATTTTCATTTGTGGTTAATATCTACAAAAAATACATTCTAATTGCGTATTAGAGTTTATTACACTTTTTTGTTTTTATAAATTACTAGATATTATATTATATAAATTACATAACTAATATATTTTTTATTTCTTATATGTTCAATAAATAGTAGATACGACAAAAATTTCATTTTCAAATTCTTCTGTTTTTTCCTGTTCCGTTTAGTAATGGAACCATTTGAAAACTAAAACTGAAATGTTCATCAAACATATTTTAATGATTTATACCACGAGACTTATTTCCTGTTGGTTAAATTACTAACCAAATATTGTTTAAAAGTTGCTTGACTCAAATATTCTGCTGCAAAAATAATCTTCGGGAAAAAAAAGAATAGCTAAATTATTGGTATTTTAAATGACAAAAAAGGCGCAATGTTTTGTTTATTTAAAATGAAAAATCGTCAAAACCTTCTCAGGTCTTCTAATAATTTTATGGAAGTCATTAAGCATTATATTTACGGTTTGCAATTATCGGATGGAATGATTGAAAATACACATTATATTTCATACGTTGAAAAACATAAAAAAACATTGTGGTTGAATAGCTTGATACGGATGAAGTTCTTTTCTTAAATATTTGATTTAAAATAACAAATTATTCATATAAAACATTTTGCAAGCTTTCACTAGCCAATCAATACATGCTAACAATTAAATATATCAAACAGATTAAAAAGAAGAACTGATCATGCCGTATAATTGAAATTGAAATAGAAGAGTAGTGAACGATAAATAAAATGAAATTTCTCTTGTGTATGACCTAAATTAAAATAAAAAAATACTTATTTTTAAATGTTTATTTGACTCTCTTATAAAAATTGTTTTGTACACCATTATAAAATATTGACAGTGATCCGCTACGGTCACCGAAAATTAGTTATTACACTATTTCAAAGCGAGGACTTCGTTGAAAAAGTGGTCTGATCAAATAAAATCAATGTTTATTTGATAGACTTCATGAACAATAGGTAGAAATTTTACGAATTAAAATCATTTTATTACATTCTGCCAGTTTTTATGAGACGTTGCGCGAATTGAAACTAGGTGTCTAGTTTTCGAGACGGTTTGGTTACTACGAAAGATTTTGTTGGTTTATTTGGTAAATCCTGATTTGTGAAATATATTTTTTGCCACTATTAATAGTTTTTCAACTTGATCTTGGTTGATGCATTCAAATCAAACTTTCACAGATTTAGGAAATCACCATAAAAAATATGTAACGGATATCTGTTAATCTTAATAAACATTTAAGTAGTACTTACTATATAACGGCTTGTAAAACAGTATGTCAAAACATTTAATAAAAAATATGTTTGTTTTCAAATAAATCACTCAAATGGTGCTAACTGTCATTTCTTAATACGTATAAAAATAATATTTAATTCGTAGTATTCACTGCATATTCTTTAAATATGATCAGGACCAATTTCGATCAGCATACAAACCCTATACCTTACCGTTAAATAATTCTTTATAATACTTTTCAGTCGACAGTTTCTGCTTCAGGCACCATCTTTCAAATTTAAATTGGGACATTTTCGATGGATTCAGTTGTAACTTTATGAAAATTCATTATTAATATAAAACTAAAATTAATTACTTAGTTATTCCAATGGCTGTGCTACTAATGAAAATAATACTCCATCAAGTAAATAAAAAAGGTATTAAAATGAATAGTTTAGAGTTTTTAGAAATAATAATAACCATTAACAATAATCGATTATTAGTGAATAAAATTTTGGATAGGACAGGTGGCTTCACTACTATTAAATTTGTTTCCCTTGTGATTTCCACGTTAATGTGTGTAAATTGTGCTATCGTGTCTTACCCCCTACAGGCGTCCAGTAGAAGGAAACAGACCTACCATACCCTTCGTCTTTAATTTAAGAGTTAGAATCATTGTTTACCTTAGAAATTAATAACTTTGCGATAAAGTAAGTCTGACGATGCTTCTTAAACGAGCGAAACGCATTACATTAGTAACATAGCCAGTGGAGTAAATAAGTTGTCAATTATAATTTTATGTTAAAATTGGGACCACGCGCTGTGCAAGATCATTCCATTTAAACGGGACTGAGATTCCTTGAAATAACGAGAACACAATTAAATTTCAGTTGTTTTCCGAATCAAAAATGAATCGGATGATAACGCGACATCAACTTTGCTTCCGTTGTTATGACGACGTTACAGATGGCACATTAAGTAATGTTACAAAATTTGTACTGGAATACGGCTGCGGATGATGAATGATGCCATTCGTGGTTTCCCTTTTATGAATCAACCTCCAGTCATCTGATAGTGATTTTCAAGTTATGATCTAAAGACAACAGTTCGCAGTTTGACGATGATTAGAAATGTGCTGTACAACAGCTCTACGAAGTGATATTCCATGATCCCGTACATAGCAGTGCCGGGCAGAGAAGTATTTATTTTCATTTCACTCGCCAGAATTATGTACTGTACCTTGTAGCTTTCCAAGCTCAGTATGTAAAATTCTTGGACCTGTCAGAATAGTCAGTCCCAAAAGCTATCCAATACTGTTGTTGCATCACATTACTCCACTTCGTGCGTTCGTTACAATGTAGGTAAACGCATTTGTGTACAGTATTTTTTGTCGAACTGAACTTAAAACAGTCACGATGATTTTTTTACGATGTTTGATTGCGTACTTATTTATTGCCCAGTCACCGTACCAAATATTTAGTTAGGTTGACCAAAACAACATTTTTTTTTGTCAAATTCTGTGATGTGTGGCGCAAAAAGAAGTGGGGAGAGGTGGTCACCTGCCAAATTCTATACATATAATGAAAGTAGTTATTCGTCACCTGTCAAGACATATTCAATGAAACTGGCGCATGTTGCCAGTAACCGGGTAATATCATGATCAGTCTTTTGTCAATTTCAATAATTTTTGAAGAATGAAAAAAATATAAACTACACTGTTTGACTTCCGCGACAAAAAAATAAATAATCAGCACTTTCAAAATTTGGTTAAGTATGGATAAAAATTCAAATACTACGAAAAAATGGTCACTTTAAATTCTCTGTTTATTATTGATGTATTATAGTATTAAATCAATGTTTGCTTAGTGAAAAATAATTAAGGGCATCATAATATCAATATTGCCAACAGATATTCAATGAAATAATATAACAGCGACGATGTTCTTAATGCGAATAAGTAGTTTTTTTTGTCATTTCACGAAAATTGTTAAAATTTGAAACGACGAAATAAAAAAAAAATCATTTAATAATTACACTCTCAACATAATAAGGTAATACAAACATATCCCCGAAAAATGATTACTATTTATTACTCTTATTAATGTTTTTGAGATTTTTTGTTAAAAGACGTATATAATATAATTATTTGTTGCTCTATTTAAAAAATTCTAATATATATATTCCGTATAATTCTATTTCAAATATCAGTCAGAAAAAGTGCGAGGAAACGAACATGTTGGTATATTTCAAAATCGTTACATTCAATAAATTGCAAATTCCACCACAATCACTTTTTTAAAAATACTTTGTTTTACGATTTTGTCTCAGTCATTAAATCTCGATAACCTACAAAAAACCCTAATCTAGACACGGCGTAAACATAATAAAAGAATTTCTGAAAAATACGAGTCAACTCTTTGCTAGACAGGCTTGAAAACTTTAATAGTGTAAACAAATATGTTGAAAGTGTAAGTGTTAAAAGAAAAAAAAATATTTCGACGTTTTGTATTTTTCAGGCGACGGAAAACGATTAAAGATTTTCGCGAAATGACAGAAAAACCTACTTATTCCTCTTAACACTAAAAATGGAAAATGTATTTTAGCATTGCTAAAAAATGCACCGTTTTATTTTATTCAGTCATAATAATCAATGAACATGCCATTGATTGTTTTTGTTTATCGGATTGAACAGTTACAGATAAAAACTTCTTGCTGACGCATATGATTAAGTGTTTCATGCTAATTGACACATCACGCTAAGAAGAATAAGTATATTTTGCGATCTTTGCTTAGGCTGTTAATTACATGTATTCTTTTAATTTGTTAATCTTTGCAATATTGCACGTTTGATTCTCAAACGTAGATTAACTTATTACTTAATCCAGTGTCTCCATTAAAATCATATTAAAAAGATGTCACTCAAAAGATCTGATATTGACTTGCTTGAAAACCCTTCTTTGTGGTTTAGGAAAAATGGACCCAATAAAAATTTGAAAGATAAGGCTATTACTAGAGCATCTAATCCCGGACCCCTTTTCTGATCCAGGGAATGAAAAAAAGTCAGGTTTTCATGTTTGAAATTGTCAATAAAAAAATTTGTAGATAATAATTATGTACTACGATAAACTTTGTAAATGAAGCCACGGAAAAAAATATAAAAATGCTCGTACAAAATAATAATAAAACCCCATGAAAAGGGATTTGAAGCTCATACAAAATAGGAAGATAGGTAGGTATGTTCTTAAAAACGCATAAAGGGACATAATATCTAGGTATACGATGATTTTATTTGTTATCAGAATATAAAATAATACAAAATAATAATATTTATGAACACCTGTTATTTTATGTGATAACACGTGTCTTCAATCTATTTGTATTGAAGACATTTTACAGTTAAATGACAAACGCTTCACACGTGCGTATCTAAAAATAGAATAGAAGTCCACTGTTTTTTGTAGATAATGAAGCAAAAAAAACAATAAATTGTCTGGTTCTGTGTACAGCAGGCACGAAATATTCGCTGAAGGGAGAGCCACAATACATTTTTTATCATAATATAATATATGAATCGAATATAGTTACTCGGCCGCCGGAAACGTTTTTTGTTCGTTCATCGGATAAAAATTTGCATTTCAATATAAATTATTTTTTACTATTTTCCGAAATCCCGGTATTGATATTAAGTCAATCCGGGGTTTACGGGATTGACTAATTGCTCGGGATCCCGGGATTGGAAACTCTAGTTATTAACAACCTTTAATACATAAATAGGAATATCAGTAATGTCTGACTATGCTTTTATAAAAAGATTCTACGCTAAAACGAAGAAGAACTACGGTGAGAACATTATCGACTGACGTTTTAGTATCAAGTACCCATACTTGCCTTCGAGGTTTGGTATAATTTACATTATAATATCAGTACAAAAATGCTTTTTCATTTAATCATAAATAGAATCTCTAATAGATTTTTGTCACCCATTTTTAAATCTTTTTAATATAAACTTCCCTTGGACATGATAAAAGATGGTTGCGATTTTAAAAAGTTTTGGAACTCGTACATTCTAAAAAAAGTGACGTGGTCTATAAAATGGAAAGTTATTCTTGTGGAAAAAAGATAAGGATTTCCTCATGTTATGTATTGATTTTACTGATACGTTTACAGCTTGTACGTCGTTTCAATTAAAATATTTTATAATTCAATTATTATTTGAATGACTATATTGGCATCATATTGCACATTTATTCAATTCTTTAATAGTATCGTATGGCAATTGTATTTTTATTTGAAATTGTTATGTATTGCGTGACTAAAACTTGAATTACACATGCCTAGGTAAATAACCTGGCCGCAATTTTGCATTTATTTTGGGCAACGCCCGTGCACAAGTTTTTATTGAAACTGAATCCAAAAAAAATGTAGTTTTTTCATACATGCCTAACTATGTGATTTGAAATTTTCTATTACAAAAATACATAACGCATATTCAAATCTGGTTACGTAGGTATTTCGAAATATTTTTACATATCCTGTTAGTTTCAGTGGAATGAATATTTAATAATAACTGTATTTATTAATAAACTTTCATTAAAATAATAAATTACACGAGAATAATTTTACAGGATTTAAAACAAATGTTTTAGCAATTATCTACTTCTTCTTGTACCAAACACTCGATAAAAATAAATAAACAAATCATTGTTTGAATAAAAACTTTTTTTTATATTCAATGATTCCTTTACGGATAGCCATTCACTTTTTTACCATGTCCACTCCCAATGTAGAGCATATGGACTGCTAATGAAGGTATCTTAACAGGATTTATTTTCAGAACTGCTTGCTACTCAGTTGTTCAATCTATCTTTTTTTGAAGAGTGTAGGGATATCAGAATAGGAATCAGAATAATGTACTAGTGGTTAGATAATCGCTCTCGATACGTCCCGTAGTGAGATTCGAACCCGTGAGCACCGTAACCGAACCCAACGACATTGACCTCTCGACCATGGACCCAGCTAACTATTCAAATTGAAACAAAATATAAATTAAATTTTATTTCAGTTATTTTATAGAAACCAAAAATTTTACTTATTTCCGTTGAAAGTCTTTTAATAATATATTGAAATCTATTATACATACGTGTTCAAAAAAAATACGGTAATTTTTTAAAAATTGTAATAGCGAGAACGATATTCATATTGTGATTAAACAATATATATTGTCTGTAACTAGCTTAAAATCTTTGGAATGTAACGAACTGATCGATTCCAGAATGTGATATTACTTCTATATAGTTTTGTCCAAACTCCATTTTTCTCAGACTAATAATTCTCTAGTTGTAATGGTGACTAGTAATACAAATAAAAAGAAAATATATTTGTAATTGAATCTGGAGATATTATTACAAATTTTGTAATAATAGCTGCAAAGTCAATGAGAGTTGGCAGTCCCTTCTTTGAAGCGTGGCATTCAAAATAAATTGTAACGCACTTACTTATATATGACAAAAATATGTAAATATAAAATAGCAATCCATTTTTATTTTACAGTTGGAAAATACTCTATACTTGCTGTAAATATAACCCCAAATATATAGTAAAATTATCAGATTCAGATGTAATACAATTGATTAAAAGAAAGAATTGTTTCCCGCAACATCCAAAATTTTATGAAATTACCCGGTCCGAGTCTCAATATCACCTTGTTACCCGAACCCGACCCAACCCGAAGTCCAGACTTTTTTCAAAACAGAAATTCATTTCTCCTTCAAACAATATTCTGTTATTATTTCCATATTTCCAAAGCATGTGAAATAAATTATTTATGTTATGAATAGTATTGCCGTATGGCTGACTCATGACTCGAACATAGTCCGAAATATTTTTCTAAAACTCCAATTCCTATTCTGGGCCCGGCCCGAGCCCGAATATGAATTGTCTTTACCCACCCGAGCCCGACCCACGGGCCGGGCCGGGTAAAAACCCGCGAGTCAAAACTGGGCCCGTGTAGACTTCTATCATCGTTACATCAATTAGAAAAGAATGTGAACACCGAATGTACATACGTAGGTGATAAATTAATATTATTTTCGGAGACACTTAAAATAAACATACTATTTACCATGTTTTTTTAAGTCATAATAATTATTCAAATATCAATAGGCAGTAAGTTTTTATTTAATTAAAAGCATTTTTTTACTCCTTCAGATGAGATAAACACGATATACTTTTTAGTTCTTAATATATATTTTAATTACTTGCATATAGTTTAATAAACCAAAGAATTCCAACTATTTCATGTAGTCAATGTTTGGACAGAACTGACCGTACGTTACCTGAGATATTCTTGTTGAAAAAAAATACTAACCAAGGTCTTAATCTTATGTATATCTATAACCTTGCTTACCTTGAAGGAAAAGTATATTAAGAGTTATTATTTTCATTTTAAAGTGTAAAAAATATTATAAATCAAACGCCACAACCATAAATTACGTGTTGGATATTGCTTAACTATTTAAATTATATCACAGTTCATTTGTTTTAATTATCTATAACTATAGCTCATGTATTTATTCCATTTAAAAAATATGTTTTTTACTTTACTAGAGCTAGCTGTATCCGGCGTAAAAATAGCCATTAACACCAAATCTGAATTATCATAAGTATCAAATTAACGTCTCCGTTCATTCTGGAAAAAAAATCAGTCAAAAAAGTCGTGTTATTAGTGCTTTGTATCAAATTTTTGAACGGTTAGGAAAATTAAACAAATTATTGGTTAAATAAAAATCTTTTAAAATCAATATTTTGTAACTAGATTTACATGAATTCGTTGTTGAAGAAAAGTAATTGTGACAATATGTAAACCAAATGTTGCTTAATTGTACAGTATCCACACCCAAAAGTTTAACATCGATTTACTTACTAGAATTTTCTACATGACGTATATTTTTGGTAGATTGCGACCTTATATTTCTCGTCTTATTTTTCATAATATTTTAAAACATAGGAATGAATGAGACTCCACACGCGTTTTTCAATAATATATATGAACTCTTAATAGAGTTTAATCGAAGGTATTTATAATAACAACACAAAAGGGATTTAGGTTTGTACATAATAGAGTAAACACTACAAATTTTATTACGATATATAATTTTAATAAATGAGATATTTGTATTCATTCATTTGTGGATTCCACCTGATGATCAAATAAAAACGGAATTGGGATGCAAGTCTTGTTATTATTATTATTATCAACTAGAACTTATACGCAATGAGCGGCTGGTCGTTTTGCAGTAAGTACTTTTCATATGGCGCACGATAGGCAGCTGACCGCCAGTGCGTATGGACACTCAGAGAATTACAACTGAGCATCGGTTATCGACATTTTTACATGACATTACACGAGTGTTAAAAATTATAAATTTATAAAAGACGACATCATAAAGTATTAATGATTTAAAAAAATGTTATTAAAATATTAAATGAGGAATCAATCACACACGTATGGTTTCAATTCAAATTCAAGTCATGCAAAAATCCATTGTGAATACAGGGGACTCAATATCGCTACCTGTACTAAAGAAGTTTAAAAGTAATTTCTGGTTTTAGTGATATGAAAAAAAAAAACATATGATAGTGAATGTTCTACGTATGAAATTTTTGCTGATTCTCAATTGGTCAGATTTTAACGGATATTGACAGTTAATAACACGTTTATCAAACATCGTGCCTTTTATTGGTCAGTATCGACAGAAACAATGCTATAAATTCTTGTTGAGACAATATAGCAAATTTGCTTTCTCGTATTGATGAAAAAAATAGAAAACATTATCTAGAGCAACAAGTTGGTCACGACTTGTATGTTATATTGCAGTTTTGTTACGTTTCATTTCGCTTTTAAGGGAGGTGGTCGTGCAGAAATTATATTGTGACCTTAAACTGTGAGATTTTATGCATTTTTTCTTAGTTTTACTTCGAATGTTATGCAAAAAATATATGAACAGAAATTCTTACCTAAATCACGAATAGTGATTCAATTTTTATCACCTTAAACCTGAAATCAAAGTCAATGTACAATAAATGTAATAGAACATATTAATGGAAACAAAGTAATACTATTTTTTCTTCCTAAAAATTGAAATTTAAACTGCGTATTATACAATATATCTCAAATGATTTAAGCAATTACTTTAAAGTGTATTTAAAAAAAAAGTTTATTTTACACTTATGAAAGAAAGAAAAAGTGAATAAATTTTTTCATCAAAAAGTTTAAGAAGGATTTTTAATCAAAGTATGTTGTTAAAAAAGAATGTATTGTTTATAAAACTATAATAACTCCCAAGATCCTATAGGAAACAAATATCGTGAAGATTTCTATAATAATTATTCTTTTTCTATCCATTTTTTTGTAAGTAAATTATCTTATTAATTTAATTTTTGACGAATTGTTTTTCCAGTAAATTAAGCCTTGGACACTAGGTATAAAAAAAAATCTAATCTCTTAAGCACGAACGGGATGAAGTGGTTCAATTTTAACATGAAAATGTTATAAACTGAAGTATGCTGGAAACATTACGTTTTTTAATTTAGATTCATGTGAGGTGTTATCTACGCAATTTCCAGATGACGTCTTAACTAATAAAGCTATTAAATAGCCATTTTTTTATTATATATATCAGTCAAACATCCTTAATATACGTAATAATATATATTATATTTGATGTGGTGTCAAGATCAATAATAATAGGATTCTAATACTATTTTTTATCAACCGATTGAATGATTATCCATGTTTACATCATATAAATCAGAATACTATACGAGAAACAAAGAGTTTCCACTGACAATATTCGAATTAGTTTTTGATAAATCTTATTATTTTATGTGAGATATAATCAGAGTTCCGTGTATCATTATCATGATTTTCCCCAATGCGTAAAATATTAATTTGTGAATTCGTCATATCAATCATAAAAAATGATCAATTAAGCCTTTGTTTGGAAAATATAGCTAGTCCTTGAATACATATCTTATAATTTATGTTCCAAACGAAATAAAAAGAATTATGTGTTCACTAACAACACTCAAAACATTACATTCTGCATTTAATTTTCTTTGTTTACTCCATGCGATTAGGATCTGACAATGCCTCCAGGCAACTGATACACAATATGTAACAAACGCATAGATTCGATCAGTGTAGTTGTTATCTTTTGGTTTCTACTGTCTAAACGTCCGACTAAATAAGCCAGGGTTCGTCAAATGCGTATAGCAATGGAGCCAAACATGAGCAGTATCGGAATTTAGAGTATTTTCAATAACTTCAACCCGCGAACGCGTTGAACATGTTTACATGTCAAAGACTTTGTCTCGTATTTCCAGCCAAACTAGAAGGACACTTGTGGCTTTAAAAAATATTTCAAACTTTTTGGTATAGAAATTAGGCCACAGGTCATAAAAATGTCAATTAGAACACGTAGATATGTTTTGGAAAAGAGCTCTCATACTTATGGGGTTACGCGCTTGCTTATGTGCATGCTGGCGGTATCTATAAAGACTGACCGCAGCCATGTTTCTTGCAATATTTCCAGATTTTTTATATTAGCGATTTATTTTAGCAAAAATGCGTCGAATTTAGTTTACTTCTTGATCTATTTAGAATAACTAATATATTTCACAAAATTCTCAATTTTTTACTGTTGAAATTAATCTATTTTAAGCCATAGGGAGTGTTTTAATAAATTCTTGCGAAAACAGCACGCGCTGTAAGGGTTAATAATAACATCCGCTCCCAAAATTAAATAAATGGATCACCCCAACAAAAAATCATTAATTAAGTGTATCGACCACTTTTTTTGAAAAGGATAACAATAGAAGGATCGGACAATTAGAGGACTACTAGTAATCTTTTAATTGTTCGATCTACGTTCTTTTGCTGTGATCGGTGACGTCACGGTGGAGAAAAATTAAGTCATCATTTGCAACTATGTTTTTGGAGAGAAATCAATAAATACATCAGGATTTGAACTCGTGGCCACAAAACCGAATATAAAGAAAACCCAAAAGCGTGGACTACTCGAAAAACCTCTTGATTTAAGCAAATTGATAAGAATTTATAAGGTAGAAAGTGAGGAGTAATCCTAGTCATTGTTGAAATCGTGAAAATATTTTATTGACACGAAATAAGATACAATGATTCCACTAAAATACTTTGAAAGGTGAAGTGCGTTCTCGTTAAGTGCGTTATGTTATGGTAGATTGCTTAACGTTAAGGTGCGACTTTTTTTGGATTTTTAATATTGTTTGTATTCATATGAATATGGTTTACACATAATATAGTCGTTCTGTTTTCACATTCAAAGTCTCTTGCACTGGCTCCAAAACCCACTGTTTGGTAGCCCCTTCAACTAAAAAAAAACGTAACAAAGCAATATGTACACGTAGAATTATGTAACAGTTGTCTAATTGCGAACAACAAAAGATTTATTTAAGTGTTTCATAAAACTGTATCAAGCATTCATTGACCACCATAAACAAGTTAGTTAATCGGAAGTGATCAGTGGTTAATACTCCTTCAAAATATAATCCGTATATAGATTATACCTCTCATAAATCTTCATAGCATAATGATTTCCAATAGTGATATAGTAGAAAAGGTCAAAGTTTGGCACATATATGGTATAAATTCTATAGTTGTATTCATAAAACCATGTCTTAAATTACCAAATAAGCTAAAGGCACACCCTAATTTGACTAGAAAAAAAGAAAATAAATTATCCACAACATCGTTAAAATAATTCTTATTTATTGCTTGTGTTATAAAGAACAAGATCAAAAAAATCATAAACACGATTAAATTTCAAAACACAGTTGAATTTTTTGAAAAAGAATAAATAATGCTTTTCAATTTTATTTGGGCTTTATACTGATTGAGGTAGATTTATATTTACTAATATTGCCGAAAAATACAGTTTCTTTGCTTTTGTTACGTTATTATTCAGACGATTATCTCAGTAAATGATTTCAAAAGTGTTATTATATTGGATATAATATATGATTGAAACAATATTGTTTTCTATTCGATAAAGTATTAAAGTAAATTTCATTTTAAAATAAGGAATTTATTTATACTTGCTATATTTATGTGAAAATTATATTGATTAATAATAATACGAAAAATGTAATATTAAAAAAAACATATGTTGAGTGATAAAGTGTTATATCTTGTTAATTATTGATACATAATAACGTTTCCTGGCACGGAAATAAATATCAATGAACACGGAAAGAAAGCAGATAAAAACAGTGATGGAATTTTGTAACATAATCGTTATTAGTTATTAAAGAGTCATTTCTTAATTACGGTTCAATAAAGCATTCGATAAAAGATAAGCTTAACAAATGGCGAAAGTGTACGATAATTTAAAAAATCGTATCGCAATAATTTAAATTAACATAAAAAGAAATGACCAACATTTGTAACAGGTAAACGACATGCTGGCTAGCGTAGGTGAAATATTCGAATGTGTTTGTTTTAAAAAACAATTTATCTTTAAAATATTAGTCGTCTTGTTATTTTAATGTTGTTAACAAATTTAACAAAATGACTATATCGTCAGTCAATTGATTTAATGATAGTAACTGATTTTAATACATATTCAATATTATGTACACATTCAACAATAATTTATGTAGTGGGTTTTATACAAGCGTACCTTTATGAATATTTTATGTAAAAATATATTGAGTAAATACAAACATAGAGCGTCCGCGTAAAGAGCTTGCAATCCGATTAGAGATAGCTGGAGCCACCTTCAATTCAATGCGGAAAGTCTGGGACTCACGGTTGTACTCGGTCAGAACCAAGTGCCACTAATCCAACGAGTGCATTCTGACGGTGCTGCTTTACCTCATGGTACCTCAGCAAAACCCAGGGTAACCGCATACTTTGCTTTGAAAACAGATGCTTGTGTGTGATTTTGTCAGGAGCTCGGAAGTAAGAGATCGGACGGACCAGCCTCTTATTACGTCCAAAATAAAAAAGCGACGATTGACCTGGCTTGGACACGTGCTGCGGATGCCCCAGGGGAACCTGAATCCTGCCTGTCTCTTCCACCAACAGGATGGATTTCGTCGCCTTGGAAGGCTGCTGATGACCATCCATAGAATGTATCCGGCGTAGCTACGGGATGCTGGGATGGCCTGGGAGGAAACGAAGAGACTGACGGGGGACAGAGAAGCTCGGAGGAACCGCGTGATGCCTATATGATCCGAATAGGGAGCGAACATAGAATAAATATAATGGAAACAGGGCCTGTTAGAGAAAATGTTACAAATTAAATTTAATATGTAAGGATAAAAAAGCACAGGCTGGAATTGGAAGCTTCAAAATGAGATCCGCAGGACGATTATTAACATGAATCCTGTTCGTAAATATAATACGTTCGTACACTATTATTAATGATAGTTTTACCTTATAACTAACAACTACCTATACTTTTTTAATTTGTGTATATTTAAGTGAAGAAATACTCAAAGAATACCATGCTTAATCGAAAGATTTTAAATCATTCTATACTTTAAGAGGATAACTCGCAAGTTGGTCAGACATTCCAATTTGAGCGGGACTGCCGTAAGTTCAACACACAAAGTCCTGCATTACTTATCAAATTACGATTCATCAAAAGTTATACATATAGAAAAATGGATGGTCAGACAGCTTATAAATTATTATGAATCGTTTTAGTTCTCTTATGTATATTTTATTATTTACAATTTACATTACACTAACATTTTGTTGAGATGATCTCATTTTTCTCAATTGTATTCATAACTCTTTATCTTTTTTAGTCTTTCAAAATAGTGACTATCAGTGATATTAGATATATAACACAGATCCTTTGTAATAATTGCAGATAAGATCATTTAAATAAAATACACTGATCTATAATTATGATAAATCATAATTTGGTTAATTTTTATATGTAGAATTACCAAAATTATTTCTAAAGAGACTAGTATCCGCTGTAATTTATTTCACCGGAAAGGTATCTTGTAATTGTCAGTACGAAAAAATGCAGCGTTAACTTTAATTCGTATGCATTTTTTTTGGATGCATATAAACTATAATTATGGACATTTAGTAGTAGGAGTGGCTGTAAAACTGCAATGATTTCAAGGTGCCAACATACAAATAATTGATATGGAGCACATAACTAACTTCGTGTTGCATTGCTCTCTAATTGCGTTAATATTCACAGTGCTACTTGTTAAGTATTAACGATTTCCCTAATAAAAGTGTATTTAATAGGACGAAGTTGATTGCAAAGTGGAGTCGATGTAAATTGATAAATATTTTAGAACTTAGATCAAATTCACATTTATATTTGTTCACATACGTTTTAATATTACTGATTTCATGTAAATTTTTAATAGGACACTGCAGTTCTTCTATAATTATGTTTATATGTTATTTATTTATTGTTATAACAATGACGTAAAGTATTAATACTTTTCCATTACACTTTTGGAAGTTAATACTGGCTCATTCAACAAAACAATCTAAATGTGACGATATGTCATCAGAACTATATATAAAAATTACAAAACCTTTTACTAAATATGTAATATACATATATCTTCTTTTACTTACAAAAAAAAACCTTACTTTATGAAATTAAAATGTGTCGTTTTATTTATTTCACTTGTCTTAGGTACTCAGCATAAATTTGTTTTTCTTGTTTTCTTTAGACTTTTTGTATCGTTAAAATGTGACGATTAGACCAATTGCGCGCTATTGTTTACGAAACAGTCACTATGAAGAAGTTCAGAAATTTTTTAAAATAGCGAAACAATTTTCACATTTGGTTACATACCGAGCGGATTTATCAATAAATAATTTTAATAACTTGCAAATATAAATATATAACAAGAAATTACATGTTAAAAAAGAATTCATTTAGTTTACAAAAAGTGTTGTATTTCTTTTGTTAAATACGCATTAAATATTAAGTTTATTTATCATAATAGTACAAACGATAATGTAGTTATGCTCTATATAAGTATATAACTGTCTTACATTGATGGCATATTCGATATTGTTGGGACCTTTCAATACATCAATGACATAGTTTACAAAAAGTCTAATTGCATTGTTGGTTCTAAAAATATACACTTATAAAGTGTGATATTAAAAGAAACAGTTATTAAACGGTAATTGTAACATACTTAGCTTTAATGACTTATTTAAAAGTTTACTGTTTAAGCCATTGGTTTAAAGAATAACACTGTAATGCAAATAATATAAACACATATTAAATATCAATGTACACACCTTAAGAGACCCGTAGAATCTAAAGTGTACTTTCATTCCTGTTGACACATGAAGTGTATCCAAAACAGTGACAGCATTACCTTTGCTTAGTTTTATAGACCATTATCTGTTTTGCACTGAGTAAACAATAAATACTATATATTGATGATCTCTCGTTGAAAACAGCTTGCGTCATATTTGATGGTTCAATGAGTTACAATGTGCATAACTTCATTTCAATGCACGCGATTAATTTACTCCAGGTGTACGGTTCGGTTGCATACATTGTGATTGATAGTATCCAAGATTGGAATTTTAAAACAGGTATATAATTTCCATTTCAATCAGAGTAATGTGGCAAAATTGTTTAGCCTACCTTGGCACTTATTAATTGCAAATTTAATAGATAAGTCGAAAATATTCTGCACATTTTTCATTTGTAAATCGGATCGACAGTAATAACTTTGTCTGAATATTACTAACACTAAAGCTACTGCATTGGTAACATTGGATTCTTTTTTAAGTGAATCTTGGATAAAACCTCTTCCTTGTTTAAATACTAATTAATGAAATTATAAGTCATTAATAAAATGAAATTTGTTCTCCACCGACATTGTCTTGCGAAAAATATTTTCACCAGTGTATTGCTTCATTATTTAAGTTGGTAATTTTGTAGAATTTATATTTTATCAAAACATTTACGTTAAATCTGCACTGACCAATATAATATTTCAGCTATTCAACAAGTTGCACGACGTTCTTTCTTTCAATCATAATTTCTGAACGATGTAGCGTTTTGATGTGAATCTCGAGCCTATAATATAAATTGTTCCTAATTAATCCATTTTTTTCTTTGATAAGGTAAAAATTGTATTAAATTAAGAACGAAGCATTCTACAATATAATCAAATGCGTGAATAACGCATTCTGTTTTCTCACCTACGGCACACCTAAGCACTCATTAATATTTTTCGACACACCACATGGCAAATTTAACAAAACAATTTTTTATTTTTTTTAATTTGATGAATTTTAATAGAAGCTAATTTATTTTTTAATAAAGCCAATTAAACGCTTTTATTTCTTCAAAGTGATGGAACAATTGACACAAAATAAAAAAAAATTTAAAAAAAGCATTTGTAAAATTGTAACTAAAAATTAGCGAAGCTAGGTTGAGTGTAGTATTGCCCATTTTTTTGTTTAACCAAATCGAAAATAATCTTTCAGTTTTCAATAACAGTGTCATTGGTCATTCGAAACATTTTCAATGATCTTAGTTGTAACTTTGCCAATATTTGAGTGTCTGTTTGATATCGTTTTATTTGTCAGAGTATGTCAATAACTTTTCATTTCGCTTGTTAGTAATAATTCCTCTGGAAAATTTTTAGCTATCAATGCTAAGCAATATATGCAAGAATGTCTAATTTCTACAGTATGATTTTTTGATTCACACACTAGACAATCCCTATCTTATTCCCCATTATTTCAGTTGCACTATCCGTGCTATTTTTAATACAATTTCCCCTTAAATATCGAAATAATACAATCTTATTAATGCGATATTTGCCACCGAATGGCTTTAGTTTTTTTCTAATGTGAAAATACTCGTTTTTGACGTACTGTGCCACGGCACACGTGGGGTCATCTCACGGCACACCGGTTGCGGAGCACTGGTCTAAAGTATCCACAGTAATTTTAAGCACTCTTGATCGTTCGCAAAAATAGAAATCAAACCAATAATCAGAAAAGCTAGTAACGTGTACATAGAAAAACAGCTCATAAATCTTCGGCAAACATAACAAAGATGTCTGGTTTTATCAAAGCAAAATTGATCATTTGAGTAATATGACCTTGAAATATTTTTTTATCGTACATTTTAAAGAACGTTATACAATATAGAGCTTATTAGGCACTTAGAACTTTTTCCTTGGTGTAGGGTCGTTGTCCTGCATTCGATTCTCATTTGTTACAGTGAATATTTTGTACTGAAGTAGTATTTAATAATATATTCAACCAAGCCATCCAGTTGAAATTTCGTTGCTATGGCAGTCGCTGTTTTTTTAAGTAAGAGCCAGCGCTATTACAAATAATAATTTACTTTCTACCTAGGTCACAATTTATTTTTAATACCATACCAAATTAAATAGAATCAATTTTTTACTGCTTTATTATAATGACTATAATAACCGAGTGGTCTTATATTAATTTTGTTATGCTTTTAAAATTACAATACAAAAATAATCAGTCCATTGTAACATGCAATCTATTTTTGGAATTTTTTTTTCAAAGTTTCAAAAGTAATCAAATAATTAACTATGGTTTTGTAAAAAAAACCTAAAAACACTAGTTCTAGTAACCGTTTCATAGCAGTATTAATTAGTTCATAGTAACAGATTGAGTCACCGATTTGAATACTACAGTCATAAGTACAAAGTCAGCAAAAGTTAAATTGAGCAATGAAACATACAATAAATAATCATTTTTCTATATAGATTATCAAACCTTCATCGTTATTATAATAAAATACAGCTAAAGGCAAAACTCATATTCTCAGCGATAAAACATAAACTGCGTCTTACACCCTATTTATTTTTATTTCACAATTTTCTAATGATCATATCTATTCATGGCCATACCGTTAACCAGAGCAATCATTACGAAAATTCAAAATAAACTATTAAAGCTTAAGTTACAATTTATGTTTTATTGAACAGAATAAGAGTGATGTGCCTTCAGCTATCTTTTTACTTACGACAAAATTGATGACAACCATTCAGTTACTGGCCAATGTTATTTGAAATAATAATAAACAAATATCTTGAGTCGTGTGCCTCATGTACCTTTTGACCTTCCAAAAGTTTGGCAAAATGATTACATCATGTAATTAATTATTTTTATAATTTAAGGTATCGACTGATGGTGCTTGATGGAATTTCAATATCAAATTTGAACTGTTGAGATGTTTATTTTTTTTTTTTTATTTATTGTAAATTTAAAAAAATTGAAACGCATGGCATTACAGCTGACGCCAATGTTGTACATTTACATGACCCGGGTTTCGCGAATGAACTCAGTTCAATCAGTTCGAGTACATTCGTGTGCTCGAATGCCTTAAGATACCCAAATGCAAAATCCGGTCGTTAGTGACGAAGTACATGGAAATCTCAACAATTCAAATTTAACTATTTTTTATTAATTATATTATTTTTGTTTCAATTTGAAGTTGACATATTTATACTATGAGTTGCCATCGATTCTTAAATAAATAATATTTCACTTCAGGCTTACATTTTTTTTTTGCTTCCAAATAAAAACTTGTTATTTGATTATCTAAGAATGTACAATTTTAAAATACGATTTTTCTTCAAATAATTTATTACAAAAAAGTACTAGTGTCTATTATTTATCGAGTGTGCAGTATTTTATTTATATAAAAACATTTACTCTAATTGATTAGCATGATTAAAAAACATTATTTTTTGATGAAAAGTTTTATTACGTTGGTATCAGTTACTTTCATTTATTGTATTGCTATTTTCTCAATTAACTTCATTTAAACAATGTTGTAGGCAAACATTTTTTCTTGAAGGAAAAACAAGACGCTTTTTAATAATACAGTATTCATTACAAGTTTTCAATCGCTAGTCTGAGAATGCAGTTTAAAAGAGACCAATAATTGATGGTTGAGGGCTGCATTTAAATTTTTTAATTGTTTATATAATTTTAAAATAATATTATTGATATGAAATAATAGATACAAGGCAAGTAGGTGATCTATAAACAGGAAATCATATTCATAACTCGCATACAAAAAATCAATACTTTATTTTTGAAATATATTGTAATGGTAAAATGCGACAAGGGGGGGTGGGTGCGCTTAAGCCGAAAATCCCGTCATACAATAAAGATAGTATTTTGAATGCGTGTATTTATTTATTCACTTTTATATAATTTAAACGTAACAATATTTTATATACTAGGCCAGTGAATGGATAAAACGTATTTTGTAATTTTAATGAGTTGATGGGATTTGGCTTACCAAACGTCAAATCATCTGTCGAAACTCGTTAAAACTGTCGCAGCTGTGTGATCACATGTTAATAATGCAATGAACACTTTTATTTGAATTTTAATATGTAAAATATTAATAATTATACCGAGGTTTATTATTGTAGGAATTTTAACGTTACATTTATAACATGCTTTTTTTATATAATTGTATTCTATTTTTTGTATACATTTGGATTTTTTTTAAACTGTATCCGCTACCTACTCGGAGCATATGGCCATCACACAGTTCCTCTAAGATTCTCTATCCACCGCCAGTCTTCTTGTTTCCTCCCAGGTCTTCCCAGCGTCCCATAGCTCCACCGACTACATCCTATGGATGGTCATCAGCGGCCTTCTTGAATCCATTCGGTTGGTAGAAGAGACATCCGCAGTACATGTCCAACCCAGGTCCATCGTCGCTTTATTTTGGACGTTATCAAGGGCTGGTCCGTCCGTTCTCTTACCACCGAGTTATTGACAAAACCACTGTACCGTAGATGTGGATTAGTAAATGGATAAGTGCGAAGTTTAGCTAAATGGAGGTAAGGTTGTGAGACTAAAATTTTAATTGAAATATATTGATTGTCATTCTTTAATTTCAAACCATTATAGATACAATCAATAAGCATAAAATAAAGTCACTCTTAGTCACATCAAGTTAAGTAAAAACAAATAATATATTATATGTTTGTATAAAAATTGTTTATAAAAGTTGTAGTGTCGTGAGCGTACCTTTTCACGTAGGCATTAACAGTGGTACATGTTGTTTCATTTTTAATTTAAAATGAAAACTTTTTAATAAAGTTTTTCTATTTAATAATTATAATACTGTCGATATTAAATAAACATTCACCGACGTCATTCGATTAAAGTATGGTTATAATTAATTTTACAAATAAAACAGTATTAATATCGGTTTCAAATTGACATTCAGTGACGTGCAGTATATTGGTTATATTTTTAATTTAATAAATCACGGAAATCTGACATGTCTCAAAACATAATTTGCACAGGAATTGTGAGTGCAATTCAACTTTATTAATTATAATCAACGAAATTATGAGATAATGATTTTCTTTCATTTATACAAGTATGAAATAAAAATAAATGGTGATGCTCAAATAATCAGAATCAGGAGTAGAATTTATAAAATGGAGAATTATTAATATGATATCGACGGTGATGTTAATGATAAGGTTAATGATTGGATTGGATCTCATTTTAAAAACGACAGAGCTGGTCTCGGCAAATCAATAATTAGAAAAATAAATTGAGCACTTTTTGGAAGCTAAATATCATTTTACATTGGTTTTAGATTTAAAATTTCTTACCAGGCCACTTGATATAAGCCACTATTGTATCTACACTCCCTAAGTATACTCCAATAACGGAAAACATGAGAATTTACATTAATACATTTCAAAGATTCATAACGCAACTCACCATATATTTTTATCGTTAAAAACAGTTTTTACTCTCTCTTGAACAATTTTAATTTTGAGGGTTACATCAATTGGCCAAAACACCATCGATATGTGCTTTTACGTATCTGAATTCAGACAGCTTAATTTTAGTCAGGCATTGTTGAGCAATATATTACTTTTTTCGTTTTCATTTTAAGCCGATGCGAGACGTTTACACTGTCTTACTTTTGGTAGTTTACACAAAAATATTATTATTTTCGAAACCCGATGCAGCAAATTCAAATCATATAATTTTTTCGATAAAAACAGTTTTTACTCTCTCCTGAACAATTTCAATTTTGAGGGCTACATCAATTGGCCAAAACACTTTCGATTATGTGATATTACATTTTTTATTTAATATGTGTACAAAATATCTAGTGTGCAAAATTGAAATTATTATATCGTATTAAACAGTTGCAAAATTTTCATTTTTTAATTATAATATGTGGTGGCCATAATCGGCCAAATTTTTTACCGATCACAAATCTTAATTTAATATAAAAGTTGCTATGTTTTGAAAAAATGACACAGTTATCATAAAATGCAATGAGGCTTAAATTTTACGATATTATAATTTTAATAGTTATGTTGCACAGGAAAGGTAAAGTATAACTTTGCACTTTTTACTACACAGATCCTGTCAGTGTTTTAGTATGTAAGAATACTAGAGCAGTGTAAATTCCGTGATCCTAAATTCTAAAGAATGACTTTAGAGCCAAAGTACTTTACCAGTGAAAATTTTCAACAATTGGTATATTGTCATAATCTTTCTACAATACAAGACTTATTTGTAAAACTAAGCGTCGATTAAATAATCTCTGTATTTAATAGACAAACTTTACAATCAAACATGACATCAATCAAAATCCAGTGCTCGTTAACAATTATCTCTTCTTAATGATGACGTGATTTGACGTCCTCTAAGCCACATCCCATTCCCACATAATCCATCCCTCATCATTTTTTTAAAATTGCGTTTAGTTTTTCATTCATTTACGTAAATTTCTATGTGAATGTATTATGCATATCGTTTAATAAATTGGAAAAAAACACATTCGGAAAAATCACTTTATTTTTACATATTACGGACTTTCAGCTTTTACGAGTCGTCCGCATTAATCTGTTATATGCGAGGTTTTCCTGTGTTGGTAGATTACTGTTCAATTATTTTGTTTGTGTACCGATACATTACAAAAAACGTTTTTTATATATCGACTGCTTAATGTGCAAACCAGCCAACTCCACATGAGCATTCCGATTCATATTTAGTAATTCGATTCCAAATGTTGTATAATTAACGAGATCTTTCTTTAGGTATAGAGATGGTAATTTAAAGTGACAATTATGTGGATCTAGATAGATGTCTTCAGTTCGGTGCTCAACGACAAAATATCGGTCCTTTCCTATGGTTGTTCATTTATACCGTGGTCGGCCGTATTGTTTTCAGCCTAAGTAATCACTTGTCCTAATGATTTGCTTTACCAGGGTGTTCACATTTATCATTATTTACGTATGCAAAATTGACGGCGTCTATATCAGTCATCGCTTGAATTTTTATAAATATTATGCGGAATATACATCGTCTACATCGATGAATCGCCACAGACGTTTAAATTAGTATGTTCATCAAAAATACCCAAGTAAATAAAGTTAGTCATCCCGCCGATTAAGCAGTTGATATGTAAAAGTATTAAGATCAATTCGTTGATGGATCGGCACAGCACTGGTAGAAAAAGAAGGGAACGTGAATAATTGAAAATTTTAATGATGTAAGTGCAAAAAATAATGTTACTTCCGTTAGCACCCTCACGATCAGTTGGTTCCGTTAAATACCTTTGTTGTAAAGCCTGTCAGCTGAAATGCATCTATATTTTAATAATGTTATCATGATTTATTTACAGGAAATCTAAAATAGAAGCGGATAACGTTATCGCATGCCTACGTACAGTTCGTGTTCTGACGCTAAACTAGAGGAAAATAAATGAACCACTGTTTCACTTTCACACACTGCTTTTGTAATCGAATCTCGATCAATATTTAATTTATTGATATTTATTTAAAATTAATTGTTGTTTGAGTGAAAGCGACTTTAAACTTTGTGATGAAATGATTTAATGAATCTAATCAATCAATTTATTTATTTAAAGTAGACTTTAGTCACTAAAAATTGAATCACAATGCAGATATATTCAAAATGAGTTTTTTTTTATTGTTTTGTAATTTAAATACTGTTTAGTTTGAATCCCAGTAAGGACAGTTTCATGAAGTGATTATTTCAACTGATTTATGGATTCACGTTCAATGATATTTAAATTCCGTCCCACCCACCCAATCCTTAACTAAAAGGTGTAGTTTCCTTGAAATAAGTAAATTATTATACTAAAACCGTAAATTTCTAAATCATTTTTACAGTCATATTAAAGTTTCTCAACTCAAAAGGTGGAGCGGAAAATTATGCGTCGTTTGAAATGTAAAAAAATTAAAATGATCAAAACCTCACAGAGATACAGCCAAAAAACGAGCGTGATGTTATTTAACTTGAAATAAGCTCTTATTTTTTTAAATATCCATGAGCGATATTCTTGTTAACAAATGATAATTAATTTGATCATATGTTTGAGAATAATACACACAAAAACATGTTATCGTTTACCCTTTAACATAATCATAATGGCAGAGGATCTTCATTGAAAATAGCGAAGTAATGGATCACTTTTAGTATTGAAAATAAACGACAAAAGATTTCAATCGCAAAAACTGACTAATTTATATTTGTAATTTCCTTACTACTGAATCAGAAAAATCTGCAAATACATATGTAATATTTTTCTGGCAATAATTATTATTCACAGTTTAAAAAATTATTCTAATAATAAGCAATTATATAATTGTGACATCACTAGATTATAAAATTTTCTCGTAATTAAAAAATACGGATATGTTGGTATTTCTTTATAACTTTATCTAGAAAGTGTATGTATTGTCGAGCAGTTTATTTTTTTCACAAATAACGATATTTTATTACGAGCAAATAATAAAGCTAACATTAACTATAACATTTCACGAGTAACTAAATTTGCTAGTAAAAGCAAGGTTTTGACTTTCTACAATCTACATAATATATTATATATAATTTTTCTGGTCTAGTGTTGTAATGATATTTATTATACTAATCAATTTATTCAATTATTGTGTTGTTAAAATAACTTGACATTACTTACTAATGGTTATTTGATAACTTTCAATGTCAAATTCGAATACTGCATACAAGAAATTCAATTTTAACTCACTCTATGTTTCTGAAGGTCTGAATTCAAAGTAATATGTAAATTTGAATTTAAACTGTGTTTTTTTTATGAAATAACAATCCTGTTAAAAAGCAGTACGGTTTTTTTCTACACAGTTAAGTATATGAATTCATTTATAGAAGCTTTCATACATAATCATAATTGAATCGATATATGGCTTCGTATCAATAAGCATATTTATGTCTCTTCCTATGATGTTATCCGATATCAAAAATCTAGTAAAATACTAGTCATTATCAAGCTTCTAGAACATTCTTAACTCCATCATTCTATCATTACATACTCTGAAAAGAAAGGTTGAGATACTGGCCTTTAAAAACTTCAGTTTCCTTGGCTATTTTTTATTTCTACGGTGATATATTCAATATCCGAATATGTTCGGCTCTTTTTATACTATAAGTAATAATTTTTATTGAACTACTTTACAATATCGAAGAATCGTCAAATCAAAAATCACAAATTCTCCATATTTCAAGAACAATAATGAATACCCCATTTACAGTTTTCTTTTGTCTTTCATTATTTTATCATAAATCATACTTATCTCTATTTAAAATTTGACAGAAGTGAGAAACGATTAGGTCGTAAATTATTATAAGATGTAAGAATCTCATCATTAAGAAATTTATATGTATATCAGTGATTTAAAATTTCAATAAATGATATTTTCAATATAAATAAGCTCAAATTTGGATTTAAAAAAATAAAACACAATTCGTTTGTACTACTTCCAAATATTTATAATGATCAGGACCGGTTTCGCTCATCACGAGCATTATCATCAGTTGCCAGTTCCACCAAGAATTGACAGTTAACACCTTAAAAGTGATCAAATTCGGATTATTGAGATTTTGTACACTTCCATGAATTTTGTCACTAACGACCCGGGTTTCGCCTTTCGGCATATTCAGGCATTCGAGCACACGAATGGACTCGAACTGACAGACAGTAAACAGTGTCTAACGTTTCGTATCTTCTATATAAACGTTAGACACTGTTTACTGTCTGTCAGTTCGAGTCCATTCGTGTGCTCGAATGCCTGAAAATGCCGAAAGGCGAAACCCGGGTCGTTAGTGACAAAATACATGGAAGTGTACAAAGTCTCAATAATCCAAATTTGATATTGAAATTCCGTCAAGCACCCTCAGTCGATGTCTTAAATTATAAAATTAAATTATCTAAATAAGCTCGTTTTCTTACAATTTTTAATGCACTATTAAATAATAATTTTGGTATTTATATATATAATGTTTTGTTATTAATTATTCAAATCAAATTTTATTAATTTTACATCAGATTATTGATAAGAATAATTGGAAACCCTAGTACAGACTAAGTCTTTGTATGGCTTTTCCACGTGTTATAAAGCTAAGTAATGCATTAATAAAAAAATGTGTCAGGCGAAGGCTTTGAATAAGGAAAACAATTAAGAAAACCCCCTTTCAAGTTGTGAGTGTAGACACTATAGCCGTATTTCACCATGAAGATAAAAAATCCAATTAATTTGTGCTAATAAATATGGTTACAAAATTTCACAGCGAAAATAAATAGTCTTGAAGTTTCAGTTTTCATCATCACCGAAGCCAACTATCGGTAAACTCAATTCTTTTTAGTTCAAATCTGAGTAAATAACGCTTTATTTTGAAGCGAGAATATTGTTTCAAAAGCGAAACTATTGTTACTTAGTATCAGCATAAAGAAACGACAAATTTTGTAAGATTGTAAAAATACACTTTTATCGTACACAGCATCCGTCATCAGTATTTTTTACTTATTTATATATTGCAATGTCACGCAAATTCTGTTGAACAATTCTTGTTTTTAAACTTTTTCCCCAGACTATTTTTTCAACCTCGTTTATTTACCTCACGTAATTTGTATACAAAAAAAAACATGCAATACGCCGATCGGTACTTTCAGACACTTTCTGATCTCCATTTATTTATTATGTTATAGTTACGCATTCACAAAAATGAATATTAAAAAGTATTTCAAAAATCACTCTCTATTCTTTTCATTGCTACCGGCAATCTATAATATTGTAAAGTATTGCTTTACGCGATAAAAACAGTTTTTGAGATTGCTTCAATATTTTATATTACTATACGATTCGTAACAAGCTGCTACTAACTGTCAATCAGCTTCAGGATGTAGGTTTCCCGAAGAATAATTTTTTATGTTATACAAATATCTACAGCGATTATTACATGTATGAGAACATAGATTAAATTTTACAAGCCATTACTTTTATGTCTCATTTATGTCAACGGCAACTGATTTGTGAGTTCAATAATTTCAGAAGTTTTAGAGTGTTAGCGAATTATAAATATAAACGTATCAGAAGTCAATGATCTTAAATAATAAAAAAATTATAAATTTTATAAAACAATTTTTTACTATTCAAGCCACTAACACTACTTCCTGACATTCCAAGCGCATAATGGCCATGTCCTGATCTTTTACATCCGTTTTCATATCCCGTCTGAGATTAATTTAGGTAATATCTTACGCTTTATTTTTTAAGCAATCATCATTGCTTGGATAGCTGATGGTGATGAATTAATCTAAAATCTATTACATATGCATAAAAATTTGTATATTTAAATTGACAACTGTAATAGGAAGTATTAAAGAAAATGAATATGTATAGATGTAAAATATTTCATCTGTGGTTTCGACAGCAGGTCTTCAAATTTATTGATACTTCGTTTATCTTACTTTGAAAAGGTTCTAACTGACATTTTGGCCTAAAATGACCTTTTGATTGGAAAATGTTGTATTAGCCACATTCTACCATATACGTTGATTTCAGAGTCATATATTGATCAATGAGGGAGTTAGCAGTATTTCGGAGTTCTATCCACACATGTATTTTTATTCTGTTCTATTATAATATTATTGTTAGTTTATATGGTTCAGCAAGTCATGATTATATAAAATATTAATAAATATCTCCAAAATCAAAAAAAATTGTTTGACGAAATTGAAATATCCGGTAAAACCTTTTCAAACAAAGAATTGTTGTTAGTTCTAATTAAAGCTTTAGTTACTCATTATTTTCTAATATAAAAGCTCTAGTTCAATTAAATTATGCAAAAAACAAGTAAAGTATTTATATATATAAATATATGCTAACTCACTAATTAAAAATACATTTTTTTATTCAAAATACAAAATATGATCAATCAAACCTTCAAACGCGCGTATCTCAAAACATGGTCAAGTGCAGTTAGAACCTTTTCAAAGTAAGGTAACAATTTATTTAATATATTCGGCCGACAGTGCTTTGGTCACTTCACTACAAATTTCATAAGGGTGCCTACAAATGGAAGTATTAAATAATCAGACAACATTTAAAAACACGCTAAAATCCCGAAGCATTTTTAATTAAAAGTCTGTTGAGATTATTAGAGCATTCTATTTTTTTGTCTTAAAAAATACCATTTCAATGTTGTAGATACTTGTTTGAGGGATTAAACTAAAAAAATAAAATGCAGATTTATTTTAATTTTCAGTATTTTGATTCATTTTGGTAAAACATCTTGTCCTATTTTATCACCGCTTATGAGCAATATCTAGTGATGACACGTGGCTCATAATTTGCCGTCAATTCATTGTTTTTTGTTGCATTTGTATGGTTTTATATCATGAATCTGTTCAGTAATAATAATTAATATAAAATTAACTTTAATAGTTTTTTTAATACAATGCTTTTCCACCAAGAATTGAAAGTTAACACCTTATAGGTTGTTTATAACTTTGTTATTTCACTGGTTGTATTAATAAGCGTAACACGTGCTTCGTTTCTTCAATAAGTATCTTAAAAAGCACAACACGTGTCACATTTAGCAGTGGAATAACAAAGTTATAAGTTTTAATGGGAACTTTATTACCAAGTGTCTTCACAATTAAGCATGTGATTGTATCTTCTTCAACTCATAACACGGGAAGAGAAGCTTAAAACAGTTCTCATTCAAATTTGTTGAGCAGAATAAACTGTGTTATTTTCATGACACTCGTTACTATGCGATAGAAAGATACAAGTGTTGTTTATTTTACAGTAAAGATATGAGTATTAAGTAACTTGTTTCTAGGTTACTTCCTACATTAAAAATAATCGTTCCAAATATACATGTATGTTTGCTGGGGATTACAATAAAATTAGAATATAGGTACAAATAAACAACAGCTCTCAATAAATATTCATTAGTGACATGCAATGGTACTCAAAACCTTTGCTGCATGAACTGACCATTACAAGAAACTATTTCTTCGCCTGTATAAATTTGATTGTACTTTCATCGTGATATTAAGCCTTAAGCGATCATGTATTACGAGAGTTTAAATCTGTGGCATAACAATATGACTCGTTTTTTTTTTGTACGTCTGGTGCACTAAATATTATGAAGCAAAAAAGCTTGATACAGCCAAGAATTCTTACGTTTTGACTTATATTGTAATTATTGTACTGACTAAAAAAAACAGTGAAAGTTTATTGATTGTTGTGAACAGCTGTGTGAAGCACATTCAAAATTAGTTAATTTGCCCTAAATGATCAAAAATAAGCTCGTTATTGTTTCAATATTAATATCAGAGAATAAATTGGTGAAATACATAGTCTTTGTTTCTATCTAAGAAACAGTATAATTATTATGATAAAGCTCTTGTTCATATAAAAAAAGAAATTTTACATATGTTTTAAGCCGTGTAGTGTAATTCGTGTTATGTTTAACCTGTTATATCACGTCTTATTCTGAATGAGGTTGAACTTGTTTCCAATTTTAAAAGCTCTGTTATATAAAATAAACATTGGTATCTTTTAAGCAACCGCACACAGTTATTTTATGCAATTATGACATGAAAAATTGCACTAAAATTTTATGATTTTAATATTTTCATTATTTGATTACACCGTCGTTGTTCTGGAAGAAGACGCTAACTGAAAAATACTAGTTTTGAGTAATTGAACTTTGAAGTTTCTCAAATGCTTAAAATGGCATACATTTTTAATTTTTTTTGTTTGTGCAAAACTGTTTTTAAGTAAAAGTATAATAATTTATAAAAATAAGTTTGTACCTCCATACGCTAGAGTTTAAAATAAGGAACATTTTGGTATAACTAATTCAATATGTGATTTTTCAATTTAGTGTTTTCTTCTAGAACAGTGACGATATCTTACATTTACACGATGCTATGATGGTATCAGCTGAAATAAATTGTCGAAAGATTAGTTTGCGTTCATGAGTAAAATACATTAACCGTGGAAGGTAAAACGCCAATATTGATCGAAACTAATCAGATGATCTTATATATTCCTGTGCATGTAATCATCATCATTGTCTGTGGAGTGGGGGTAATGAGGAACTAAAGGGGCGTGTGCAATGAATGCAACGCGGATGCGGGTAATATAGACGATGCTATTCGTGTGAGGATATTTTTTTTACATGAATCAGCCTTCAGTCACCTGACAGTTATTTGTAAGTCCATTGCTGAATGCGATAATACCCAATTTAATAATGATTACTAATAAAAGTTCAGAAGATGATTTTCAGAGACCACGTAGATATTAGCTTCGGGTAGTTAGTCATTAATTAAAATGTATTGTTGCTACTGAGATAACAATACAAAAGTTAAGAATCAGATAAGAATTTAATTGCCATTATAATATGTTATACTTTACATTATACTTTTAACACTTTAAAAGTAATAAAAATTAGTATATTTTATAATTTATTTTAATAGTTTTAGCTAGTCAACTATTAACGCTTTGGTCATATTCAGTTTCGTGGTGAAGAGAACCAATCCTTGTACGGACACTTTCATAAATTAAGGTATCCAAAGATATCAATCTGTAATGTTATATACCTTCCCATCTATTCTTTACGATCTTGAAAACAAGACTCATAGTAAAAACGATTAATATTCCTTACTTAACGCCATTATGCTATCTCAACTCTCTTAGAAAATAAAAGTTGACCAGAACTGACATGAAAAAATTTCTCTTTAAATACGTTGAAATCAATATAAAACATTCCCCTCCACCCTAAAAACTACTTCAATTCAATGATTGAAAGTTACTGCTGCAATTATTTAAAATGTATCAAACTACACCGTTCTTTCCTTGTGTAATTTAAATATAAATATATGGAAGATAAATAAATGTACGGTAAATTATTGAGTAACTTAAAATATAAAAACCATGAATAAGGTATTGTGTAATCAATTTGTGTTACTAATAAGCAATAATCACTACCGACCGGAAAAAATCTCTTTATTTAAACAGTGACAAATCTTCCAGCACAATATTTGACAGTTTATTTGATATGGTGTGATTAGGTCAGGTTGAAAGTTTGTATGACCAATTTATGGTTACAAATACCTAAAAAAATTTCAACGGATTAACATTGGTACACATTTTAATCAGATATTTCTAATAGTGTTTGCTGATACGGACTATATTGTAATAATCAATCAAACTTTTATTAGACTTCTACGTCAATGTAATCCTGGAATTATATGTAACAAAAACAAAGTTACAAACAACTGGAACTGTATTATTTGCAACTAAATATTACAATCTTTGAGCTAAGAAACCGGAGAGATCACACATAACTGAGAATTTTTCTGTAGGTTTTATAGTATCGATCATTATGGTAACATAACATAGAATGTAATGCATAATTCCATAGATGTAATCCAGGTTTTACTAAATGGTTTAAAAAAAAACAAACATAATAATCTTCAATATTGCTTTTACGTTTTCATTTGGTGCTAGACAAATGCTATATTTCTCTATACAGGCATACCCCAGATTAAAACATCTCGCGGTACGACCGTATTGCATTTTTTATGTTACCTCATGGTACAGTCGGGTAACCCCGATGGTATCACAAACCTAATCCAAGATATCTATACATATAAATGATAATGAATCTTTATTATATTTTCCTTTATATAAACATAAATTGAGTGACCACTTTTTATGGAATACAAAAAGAACAAAACGTGTAGTTTCCTAGTTGTCAATATGTAACTCTCAATTTAATGATTATAAAACAATGTTGACTTTTATAATGAAATGGTTTATTCTGTCTTAACCTACCCGTTTTCATACTAAAAAATCGTTACCGTGTTGCTTTTGTCATATAAACGCATTAATAAAGCGAAATGATAATTTCAAAAAGTGCAATATGGTTTGATATAATATTGAGAAAGTATTCTTATCGACCGTGGAAAGGAAAAAGGACGTAACCCACACCAAAAAATATTGTGTATAACTCTCACAAAACGCGCTAATACACGGTATTTATATATACAAATATAATGTATCGACTGTATAAATGCAAAAGTACATATCCTTATGAATTTTCAGAATATTTTTTTTTCGATAATCACAATCTATTGGGGCTATACACATCAGTTTTTGTGTGTGGGTTACATCCTTTTTAGTTTCCACAGTCGATATCAAACTATGCGAAATTATCGAAAGACGGAAGAATCGAAGTTCTTCATAGCAGAACAAAACGGTTGCATACAGTACGTCATGCATCTTAGATTGTTATTATACTATACTATAATTTTGTATTTTTTCGATGGTAAAATTGCCAAAGAAGACGTAAACTAAAATGAATTTTTAATTTTTAATTATATGACCTATTTCACAGATAATTGAAAGGTTCAAAAGCCGAAGGAACTCATTGTTACACTATGAATACGGAAGGATTATAGAAATACAAAAGGGTTCCGTAACAAAATTGAATTGATAAACGCTGCAGTTATGCAACAATCTAATACAATTCAACAAGGTTTTCGAGACTACTTCTTAATCATTCTGACTTAGACAATATCACAAGTTTCTACTGTGGACGTTTTTTAGCTTTAGAAGTTTACCGATCCTGTAATTTTGTAACCATGAAATTCCACGCCTACGCGTGTATTGCTATCCATCTTTTCGCCTCTAAGCTATATACCAGTCATTAATCTTCCACCGTTATTTCATATTCTAATCATCTATATCGTAAATATATTGAAAATCAGCCGCGAGGCTCCAACATGAGATTACCGGACAATAAACACATTCTTTTCCAATTCAGTTACAAAGAAGGCAGTGCGTTAGCTGTGTTAAATTGTTTCCATCTTGTTTAATCTCAATTTATAATACTTTCGTGGAGAAATAATTATGTCAAATCGTGGCACGAGCTTTTATAACATTCATTTATTGCCGTTTTATTAATCTTTTCAGAAATATGCAGCATTTAGTCTTGGGTGGTCGTAAATTAAATTGAAAGCATAGTTACTACTTCTTTCAAGTAAATAGCCGTTTCGTAACGCTTAGTCAAATCGTTACCTATTAAAACATAATAGCAAGCCTCATTCGTCAAAAATGATATATTTTATTATAATATCTAGTAATTATTGTCGTAAATATTCTATATTTCAATGGTTTTTAAGATTTCTGAATAGTGATTCATTCAAAGAAATATTAATATGCTTACCTATTATATAAAATTTCACATATCTGCAGGTGCATAATAATGTTATTTTTCTTTTCAATTTTCGAAAACGTTTTATTTTTGCAATTTTCTCACACGGGTAAAGATGAAAATTAAATGAGAGAATGTACTAATTTTCTCAAACTGTTTTTATGCTCACCAAAATATTTTGATTTTCTAGATATACAATTTTGCCATGAAAACAGCGATATATTATGTTACAATTAGAATAACCGCACCCGTCATAAATGACGGTATTGAAATTAAAATACTGAATGTCTAAAGTTGCTAGTACGTCGGAACTATGTGTGCATTGCATAACCTTTTATTTTATATATACACCGCGAACGCATAGGTCATGAGGAAATTTCATACCTACATGTGATATGCGATAATAATAAAACATCTACAGAGCTGTCTAAGCTATTATATATAAGATAGTAAGACGATGGTCGAGCTGTAAATTGTCTGCTATTGAACATATGAGTATATGTTCTGTTGTACTGATGCATGTATCTCATTAGTAAGTAAATTACAATGATGGTGTCGCTTAAAATGTACATTCTTTTTTAGATTTATTACTTCACATTCATAAGCAAAATGTGTAATGATTATATCACCGAAGTTTGTTTTAATGAAGATCAGATTTAAGAATAGATTTATTATCATTACTATTAAATATATTATTTGAAATTGACTCCGTTAGCAAATTTAAAAATATAATATTATTAACTATAAGAATATATTAAAATAAATAAAATTAATCACTGCAGCCACCATTAAACGCTTTACAGAAAACGACCATTAAATTTATTGTTTCCAGACACTAGTTAATACCTAACGTTATGTTCATTTGGATATAAAAAAAATATATTTATTACTCATATTGTTCGTAAATTATAATTTAAAATATACGCGGAAGTTAGGCGAAAGCGTTGCACAATCTGCGTGAAACAAACAATACAGAGGCTTTTTTTTATCACGAATAATTAATATTATGGCTAAAATGTAATATATCAAGTCTTGTGAACAATCCATTTTCATTTTCGTATAACTTAGTTTAATTCGTATTTTTAATGCTCTGCGGCTACTTCCGTCTATAAATTATGTAATTTAAGACATCGACTGAGGGTGCTTGATGGAATTTCAATATCAAATTTGGATTATTGAGACTTTGTACACTTCCATGTATTTTGTCACTAACGACCCGGGTTTCGCCTTTCGGCATCTTCAAGCATTCGAGCACACGAATGGACTCGAACTGACAGACAGTAAACAGTGTCTAACGTTTATATAGAAGATACAAATACGGCAAATATTATTTACGAGGTAAGATATTATACGTCTGAGAGCCAAACTGATACCTGAGTTAAAATTTCGAGAATCGCCTTAATCCTTATTTTGTAAACACCACATTTACAGAGTGGCGAATTGCCGCTTTCCAACTTCTTATGGAATTACCAGTGATTTTACAATTATAATAGCATTGTGGGTTTCGACGGGATGCAATTCGACGAAAGGGTAAATATGTACAATCATTCCACTTTTAGTGACATCTGTTAGGTGTTTCAACGTATAGGGTATAATAACGGAGAATTAGGAAGGTTCAGCTGCTCATTCAGAATTGGCAAGGAATTGAACTGGGCTCTATTGATTTCCAAAATTTCTTGATAAAATAATTTATGATCCCCCATGCTGAAGATGCCGAAAGGCGAAAAACGGGTCGTTAGTGACAAAATACATGGAAGTGTACAAAATCTCAATAATCCAAATATAAATTATGTTTATTTTAACGACATATGGAAAATTAGTATTCAGATGTTAATATATAATATTGATTATTTCGATTCATGATTATATCGCAAACTGAATCAGTCAATAAAATCTTGAAAAATAAAATTGGCTACTACCCTACTCACAATAATAATATTATATTCATTATACCATTACCTATTAGTATATTTCCTTTGGGTGGGTGATTATAATATCAGTAAATTGACACTGTAGGTGTCAAGAGAGTCAAGACATCAATTTTGAAGGTGAGAAATCGGCGCGCAAAGATTTTGTGTGATAAAAGGGCAACATTTTTCTTTTGTTTTTTAAATTTTGAATATAGATACTTTGTGACTGTACACGGAAAGTTTCAGTAATCAACAGCGTTAGGTCAGATATCATATATAATTATTTGACAAACTAGTGAAAAAAACGTATAAAAGGAAATAACAATACGTTATAAAAAAAATATTCACGTGTTGTGAGTATCGAGTGTTAAAAGCAAATTGTCTGGTTCTTTTCTCTCACTAGTAATAAACCGCGGCATAGTAGTTACGAAAAACTGATTTAGATGACATAAATGACGTGCTACAATTTGGCATGAAGGAATATTGTTTAAAGCGTCAAAAACCACGTTAGATTAAAATAATACGCGTAAATCGAGGGATGGGTGTACTCAGAAAATTGTAATTGTTATATTCTTCGCCAATTTTGAGATAAATATTTTTGAAAAGAGTTGAAGAAAATTCATCAAATCAAAGTTATAATATTTAAGTGGTATGATGTAAGACATAATCTACAATTTTCATTCATTAGATGTGATAATAATATAGATCCATACTGCATAACAGTACTTAATAGCAAATAATATATTGTTAAATAAATAATTAGATAGTTGTCTAATGCCTTAGGGTTGCGTGAAGAAAATTGTGTTCTTAGAACACGGAAGCCCCACTATCATATACAAAATATCAATGAAATTAATTTTGTGATTGCTCAATAATATAGACGAGATAAAATAAATTGTTATCTGCAATTGGTTTGCTAGTAAATGAATTAACCCGACCATAAAATTATTTGTTGCATACCTGCAGCAGGCTAAAAAATGTATGTGCAGTAAAAAATATAATATTATTTGAATATTTTGATTCATGTTTTTGATATCATTATTATCAGATATAATAATTGACTTCTCATTTAAGTCGGACTATATATGCATATATATATATTATAAGAGCAATATTAATATTTTTTATTGTTCGATACAATGTAATAAACATATTTTAATCAATCAATTTGTATATTAAATTGAAAAAACATGAAATGCACAAGGTCTTTTGCTATACATTTTTTAATGAATCTTTTGAGTAAATAGTTGGTTTATAATAAGTATTCCCTTTAAGTCTAGCTATAACTTAAAGTAGCACTACTGCACCTAAGTCTCTTTTTATATGGATTTGAAATAATAATGAAATAATACGATACACTGCGTCTTTTGATTTTAAAAAGGGCTTTAAAAATATTGCAAAAAATATCATATCTTGTTTTCAGCAGGCCGAACACTGAATAAATCTATTTTTAATTATAATCGAAATTGAAAATCACGAAATGATTATTAAGCATGAATAATAAAAAAAATACTGAAAAGCCCTAACTAAGTTTTTTAAAATAATATAACTTATCTTGCATTTGTTCATGTATCTTTTTAATACGATTTTTATTCCTCAACAGATTTAGGTGTAATATATTTGAAGAAAGATTACAACAGAGATAAAACAATCAAAAAAATTTTCTACGAATCACATATAAATGTGTTTTTTAATCATGCTCAGTTCTTTCTCTCTACAAAATATATATTTTTATTGAAGCTTTCTTAGTATGTACGTATGAGATAATTATTATGAATATTTTTCTTTTAGATTATTATTTATTTTAATCAATATTTTATTTTCAAAGTTTGATTTACCAGTGACAGCAAAAAATCACTCAGTTTTTTAAACTCCAAATCGGTATCGTAAAAAATGCTTGTTTTTTTTTGCACCTTGACTGGATAATTAATTAGAGGTCCAAGAGGTCAATCGTAATATACTTTCTGAGCAAAGTATTGTTGGTTTTCAGAAAGGGAAGTAAGTTACCTATAACTTCACTATTTATATTCATTTTACGTCATTACATTCTGGATTTTTTACTATGTTTTAGAAAGACAGACTCACTTATATTTTGAAAGCAAAAGGACACATCCGTAACCGTAGATAACGACGTTAACCACCACACCTCAGAGCTGACAAGTCCAAGTACTACATTAAGTTAACCAAATGTATATAATATAGTAATATAAACGTTTCCTGGAATCGGTGGTAACCATTTTTTAATGAAATTTATTTTTAATGTAAAATTATAATTAATAACATCCTTATTCCACTGTTAGCGTTGTGTTATTAATTGTGACACGTGTTTCGCCTCACACACAAAAACCCTTCAATAATGATAACAAGTGACATTAATTATATTAATTACTTGACTAATCCGATTGAATGACCATTTTCAACTCTCTCAATCCTTTCTTGAGTTAGCTGGTGGATGACCTTTTAATTTAAATAAGCATTTGCATTACGTCCTTTATTCAGCATTGAAACCAAAATTACATATAACTAGATAAAGGTGGTAGTACCATCTGTCGAAATTCGCTCAATACTATTGATGCGCACGATGTGCAGCGAGAGAGAGAGAGAGTGTGTTTGCTGTGATGTATATGCCTTTGGCTCTACATACAGACACATAACTTAAGACAAATATAATATACTGTAATACATATTTTTGAATCCTAATCATAGTTATCTAGTCACAGAATAACACAAAATATTTCTACTGACTATATATTATGTTATTACAGTAATAATTATAAAATTTAAACCATAAATAATTATTATTCAATGCAAATTTTTCGGTGCTACATTGTGCCTATTCAAAAATGAACACCTGAACTCTATGACATTGGACAGTGACCCGAATACTAGAATATCATTTATGAATGGTTAATGCAGTCGTTCAGGAATAAACGTTGCATTGCTTTAAATGGTAATTATTAGTCTCATTTAGATTTTTAATTGACTTCTGTATTTTTTTTTTAATTTTGAAAATATCTGCCAGTAAATGATTTCACAGCGTGACGTCAAGCTCTGTTCATGCTATGGCCGCAATTCAGACATCATACAAAATTGTAGCATTAGACCAAATATGGAATTTGAAAGATTGCAGTTGATACATTCATTAAAAAATCTATGACGTAATTATTTTCTCGTTAGCATCTAAGTCACATTAATGTCTTGCCTTAAGAAATAATCGCAGCTGTCCTTCACGTTAATGTTAAGTACGATATTTGTATCACTTTTAATGTATCTAATATGTACTTAAAATTTTCCATATTAGATCGACATTTACTGTATTTAATAATTGGGCCATTCAAAGAATTAGTGTTATACTAAATATATATCTACTTAAATATATGCAGCCTTTAGTCGAGTGGTAAGCGTCGTTGGCTTTGGTTACGGTATTCACAGGTTTTTTCAAATATTGTTCAATAATTATTGAACAATAAAGATCGAATGGAATCATTGTCACAGTGTGGCATATACGCTTCTTTTGTGAAGGCTGTCAAGCTTCTTATGTAGGACAGACAGGTAAAAACTTTAATTTTAGAATTAAAGAACATATAAGATGTCTCAAAAGTAAGAGTTTGTAAATCATTTAATTGAAAATGATTATAATTTTAATAAAAACAAAACATAGAAATACTTCATCGAGTAGATAAAAAAATTATTGAAATGAATTGCTAAGAGTTTTTAAATATTATTAAAAACCATTAACAGTAATCGAGTATCAGTAAATAACATTTTAAATATAACAAGTTACTGACCACTATTAAATTTACTTCTTTTGGGATTTTCACAGTCAAACACTAGTAATTGCTTTGTATTTAGTAGTGTTATGAAAATTAGTATGTCAGTTCTTTTGTTTTACCACCCTCCCCACGTCTAGTTTAATGAAATAAAACCCACCCTACCATTTATTTTTTATGTAAGAATTAGAATCATAGTTTACCTTTTAAAAAAATAACCTTGCAATATGGTTAGTTTGAAGATGTTTATACCAGTGTATATGTGTCAGTGATTATACCAGTGGAATAACAGAGTTATCAAATTTTATTTTATGGAATCCTGTTCGATGGCGTGGATATCTGTGATATCAAGATCCCCGGCCAATCATCCGATCCAAATCCCGAAGCTTGGCGAGAACCTTTAGCTAACCACTTGTCTTGTCTTAACCTATCCTTAATCTCTGTGAAAGATAGAGATTGAGCGACTGAGTTTCCAATGAGTTGTTGTAGAACATTTTCTATTCAGATAAACTCGATAAGATGTATATATGCACCACATTGAGAGCGGACATTGTGAAAAAAATAGGGTTATGCTTGTAATTCTACACATTGTATGTCTCAACACTAAAAGGAAAGGCTTTATAAAAATGTTCAAGTAAAAATGGAGAATATTGTTTTACTTATAATAAATACTACATGATAAAAAATAAAATTATTTTACATAAAAAAATACAATATTTAGACGTTACAATGTTTAGTTAAATTCTGATTTTTGAAGATGTATTTTGCCGCTGTAGTTTAATGATGATAAACCTATTCTAAAAAAAAATGGTTTAATTCCTGGCACTGGCAAATTTGAAAATGTTGATATAACATTTAATGTCTTCATTCTTCGAGTTAGTTTAGCAAATTACGTTTGATTGTTGAATTTATCTCAAATCAATAAAACTTATGTGAAAATTATATCCAAAACAGATTAGCAATTCACATTTTTTAATTTTTCTCTTGTGTTTTTAATAATACAAAACAAAAAAAACTGCCCCACAGGAAATAATGGCGGATAAGGAAATATGCCTTAATGAGACTTAAAAAGAATGGAAAACTGCAACGCTTGGACTAATTATGAAATATTTTTTTATGTGTTGTTTTCTTTCGATTTTATACTTCATACTTCATCAGTATAATCAACAAGCCGTTGTAAGTCACTTGTTTAAGGGATGAAAGTGAATATAATATATAATACAATCACGGACATTCATGACTTTGGATTCAAATCCATAAGGTAAGCAGGCTTACAATGAGTGATTCGCACTATTCGTACCCATATGAGACGATTTGTTGTCAGTATTACCTATCAGTTTAAAAATAATGTAATCTTTTCTTATCTTAGCTAGATATATAAAACCAAATCGTTCTTTGTCTTTGTTCTGTATATCTTATAATTAAATAAAACTTTAATAAGTATAATTTCCTCACCGTTTAAAAGCAGGATTTACCCACATATCAAGTTCATTTGATAAAAACACACTGTCGAATACGGAGCGTGTTAATTAGAAACTCACATACGCGGGAAGGTGTCATAATTATTTTGAATATTCAATTTGATCGGTGTTGCCTAATATCATAGTCTACTTTTTAACCGCCTAACCTTCGTTTAAAATTCTTCAACGGATTACGGTTTCATGTTGGTTTTATGTCGAAATTGAGCTTAAAGATTTTTTTTTACTTTTGCAAGTGCCAAAGTAGTAAAAAATATTTTTTTCAATCGTGTTTATAAATAAATAACTCAATTGAGTATCTGACATTATAATCTACCACTGGAAATTTGACGTTATAAATAAATACATTATTCCGCTCGTGCAAATTATTTATGCCACTATTTGAAAAAAATATTTACAGGATGCATTTTATTTAAATTATTAAAATATACACAAATCAATCACACAAGCTTTTCATTTTATCTTCAAGTGCTTTCTCTTTATTTTGAAATAAATTAAGTGAAATTGAAACGATAGAGTCTACTTAAAAAACTGAGTTATATCAATTTTCATAAAAATACAATTGACATGTAATATATATTAGTTCATTAAAAATCTAACTCACTTGCATGTTGGAAGTATCTAAGTTTATTTGATTAAAAAAACACCTACCACTGTTCTAGGGCGTAGGTTTATCTAAATAGCTGATAATTATAGAGTAGTATTAATAAAAGATTTTTTTCCCATACCACTCATTCGAAACTAAAAAACGTGGTGTTATGGAAGCAATCGGATAAGCACTAGTCCTACACTAGCACTATTCTTACTTTCTTCGAAAAAAAGAGATTGTACAACTGGGTATCAAGCAGTTTTCGTAGAAAAACTTATGTTGAGATAAGCTTCATTAGAAATACATATATTCCACATTGGGAGAGAACATGATTTTTAAAATACAATTAATAGCTTGACCAAAAAAAGCAGCTTCAGTTTACGCATATGGTTACAATAATGCTAATATTGAGTATCGCTTGAAATGGCGTTCATTTTGTAGAATACCGTAATAAATATGCACAACCATCATAAAAATATTTACTATCTTTTACCTTATGATGATATGTGAGACTTGTTAATAATATCTTCTTAATGTCTGCACCCAACTGGAGCATGTGTGCTTCTTTTGATGTACTTCAATAAAATACAGTTTAGTAAAGATAAATAAAGAAAGACGATTTCTGATTTTAGATCGTTTATCGATAAATAAGTTTCGGAAACTTTATTCATCCTGTGTAATAACAGATATTTTAACATTTTGGGATAGATCTGCAGCCAATCTTTTGCGGTTGACGGCTTGTGAGAAATTATTGTCGCCTGTATCGGTGTGTGAGGTATTTCGGCTTCTACGATGTTTGATCGCGTTCTGTGTATCGCCCAACTGGGTGTATGGTATGACGCGTTCTGTTGGTGTCTCTGCTTTCATTAAGTGTTGTCAGCTCGTCCGTGTTTTCCCTCTTATTTATTCGTTTCCCTGCATAAGTATAAGCCGTTGTAAGTAAAGTTAGAAGGAAAAGCAACAAAATCACATACCTTCGTGCCTTTGTGTATAAATTAAAATATTGATAGCCAACTGTTCAAAAATCATTTTTCAATAATATAATATGAATTAAATTATCACATTTTTTTTATTAATAAAATTAAAGCAATCATTTAAAAACGTTTAAATCATTCCGTTATAAGGTTTCAATAACATATAGAATTATGAGTTTCGCAATATTATAGTTATTTCTATTGAAGTGATAATAAAATACTTTACGCTTTCTTCAATCGCAATCATTCGACGACACGCACTTCCAGAATAAGCTATTTAAAAATATTAAATAAATAAACATGCAATATGGTATAATTAAAAAAAGACTTCTTCATGTTCCGTGCTAATTTAAAATTCAAAATTACGTTACATCTAAGTAATAAGGAAATTTTCTGAAACACATTTTATGTATTTAGGCCTACACGAATTAATGTCAAAATAACTAATTAACTGATTTGTTTTTTTCAGCCATGAAAACTTTACAAATCTAATTAACGATTATATTCAAGTAATTCTCTTTACTTTCAATACAATACTGAAAGCAAACACTAAAATTAAAATTACATTAACACACATTAAGCAGTTGAATTATTTAAAATGAAATACCATTTCTTATACAGTGTATTTCATTGCGTAAATGCAAAGTGGATTTAATAATTTAATGAAAACAATTTTTTTGTCAAACTTTCATAGTGGTATTACTTTTTTCAAATATAAAATAATTACGCAACTGAAAACTGTCATGTTTTTACGATTATTTTTTACGTATGATTACCAGAGTATTGTTCGTACGGCAGGCGTTACTTATATTACACATTACACATTCAGTGAGCTTGACACAAAAAACTATTTCCTGTAATATAATCATTTAAAATACTACTTTTCTAAAATTAATTATAGTTACTTTTCATCATTATCAATGACCACTGTCGAATGACTTCTAAATCTAAGCCTTCTCCATCTTTTTTCCTCATTGATATTACTCTTCTTTCAAAAGTGTAAAGGAATCTACTATTGTCCTATCAAACATTTTATGGAATGAATACTTTTTAGTGTGATTCTTTTTAACCCTTTACGAATAGTATTTGTGAACTTTTGGGAACTGTTCGATTAGTGCTTTTATATATGTTTACATAATATATACAGGTGTCTACATATATTTTTAAAATAAAACAGATTTTTTTTGTACTTCTTCCACGTGTGCATAATGATCATGACAGGTTTCACTCATAGCTAGCGTTATCAACTCATTCGTTTTATAATCACGTAGAAGTAGTGAAAATAAAAATTGTTTTATTTAAAAAAAATACACATTCGATGTTGATATATATAAATATACCATACCCGCTCCCAAATTGCAGCATGTAAACTAAGAGCAAACATTTTTAAGAGTGTTTTTGTTACTGTTCTGTTTGTTAAGTTATCATCCTACTTCTCGTTTTCATAGATAGTAGGGATATCAGAATGGAACTAAATAGTCAATTGTTCTCGCTGTGTCCCATTTTTAGACTAGGGGGTGGCAGAAAAAGATCGTTGTTCGACGAGATTTGGTAGTAATTGAGTAATTCAACTGTCAATTTGGAAAGGTTAAGGATTCAAGAATTGTGCTAGGAAAGTACGAGGAGGTACCTAATTGCTCTCACGGAGCTAACACAGAAATTAATTTAATAATCATTTTTTTTTTTCAAATTTTACACAACTCAATCAGTGAAATGACAAAGTGATCAATTCGAATTTTATAATGATCAAAGTGTCCGTACGGGCACTTGAACCCGTAACCATGAATAGGTCAGTCACCCATAAGCGTTGACCAGTTGGCCACCTGGTTACAGTGCCAGCAATTTTATATTATTGGCTTAATAAGTCCCTAACTGACTTTTGACAGTGACGCTAAGGCAAGCCCATTAAGCGTAGACCTTCTTCCGGAAGGTTACGCATTCGATATAATATTGCCATTCTTGTGTTTTTGAAGCATTGGATATTGATCAAATACTTTTCGTTGGCACTTAATGGATTGATTTTTCAATCTTTTTATGGATTTCTGTTCGTGGGCATGAACTTTTGTGATGTCTAGAATTCAATACCAAACCCATCTGATTCTAAAAATTGGCAGATCTTAACCCTATCCTTTTGTTCTTACTTACTCTATTCAAAAATGAGACGTTGAGCAACTGAGTAACAAGCAGTTTTTGTAGAAAAATCCTCTATTACGAGGCCATATGTATGCTCCACATTGAGAGCGGACATAGTAAAAAAATCTATGCGTATAAATATCATATTGTAAATCATGTGTTTAAAAAATGAACTAATTGTACACGAATCAGATTTCAGTTAATTTAACTAAATTCTCTTGAGTAAATTTATAAATAAAAAATCATTCTCGCCTATTAAAATAAAATCGATAAACCAGTTTCAAGTATATTTTTTTAATAAACCAAATGCTAGCCACAGTATCATTATATTATTATTATTTAAATTAAATAAATGATTAGCCAATTTCCACATTGGTTTCGCATATATGCGAGTTAGTATGAGTGTGACGCTTGTTGTACAGTTCTGACAATATCGTTCACTTTCGTTATTCGTCGGCAGTGCAGTTCGATTTGTGTCTATAAAAAATAAAATAAAAAAAATTATCAGAAAACTGCACAATTGAAAAAATACTTTGAATATAGTATATGTCTCATAAACTCTTGCATTTTTAATTAAATGTACTTTTTTGTTTTAATTCTGATTGTATAAAATTGCATGAAAAAAATTGTTGATTCTAATAAAAAAAATGTTTAATCATAATAAAACAAATTTCAAAGTCATTAAATCTGTTGTGATCAAACGTTATAGCTGTTAAGTTTATGTTTATATGATTGTCAGTTCGTGGTTAAAGGGCATAATATTTGTAGAAATAAACCACAATTTTCGTAATAATTCCACAATTGTAACAAGTGATCATCACTGATTCCGCTCGTTGTGAGCATGTCCATCTGAAAATGATAAAGTTTGGTAATAAATAATACAAAAAGTGTTTTATATTTTATAAATTTTAATATCTTTCAAGCAAGAATTGTTCGTCAACACCAATTAAAAGCTTTAATAGTAAATACAAATTTCACATGTTGTGAACAATCAATGAAAAAACTTTAGGTGACTCGTAAAATTATGAAACTAATATGATCACTTTCTATATTATTGGAAAAATTGTGTGTACTATTTATGGTAAAATATTAATTTAATTACTTTTTAATTAATATGAAAAAAATGGTCTCATTTTATTGATTGAATTGGTATTTACTTGGTAGAACTCCATTATGATAGGATCAAATAAAAAAGTATTTAGTTTTACAAAAAATTTTATCTGGTAGTTGATAGCTATTCTGAAATAGCTATCAACTACCTGATAAAAAAATTTGTATAACTAAATATTTTATTATTTTATCCTATTGAAATGATCTCAGTTTACTATCAGTCAATTTGAAGCTTGAAAAAATATCGATTACAAATGAATAGATTTGGCTTCACAAACTATGTTATCAATAGCCTCATATAATAGAAATCAATAATTAATTATTATTTGCTAACATTTCTTTCGCTCTCCTGCAAAATAGACCAAAGTGAGTAACTACTTTGTTCGTTGGGGATATCGATATATGAAACTAAAATGCGTAACAAAGTAAGCCACTGTTACTATCTAACAAGTGCATTAGTCAATAGACATGTAGGGAGCAAACATGCTTCATTCAACTGTCGTCACAACTGTCACAAGGAACCTCTCACGCGATGCGACAAACGCAAATGGTCTTAAATTTATTCGCAGATAGATTTCTATCGAAGTGTGTGGATCGAGAAAATGCAACCTGCCGTACAACGCGAACAAGCTGTTTCAAAACAAACACAATATTAAATTTGGATTATTGAGATTTTGTACACTTCCATGTATTTTTCTCAATAATCCAAATTTAATATTGAAATTCCATCAAGCACCCTCAGTCGATGTCTTAAATTATATAAAACACAATATTATTTTTACTTTTAAAATAACACAAGCACAAAAGGCATATTTGTCACAATTTATGACACTGATGCCCTAAATCAGTGCTCCATAACCGTTGTGTCGAGGCACAACCGTTGTGTCGCAGCACACCGGTGTGCCGTGAGACGATACCAGGTGTACCACGGCGCAGTGAGTCCAAAATTAGAAAAATCAAGTATTTTTCATCAGAAAAAATTAAAGGTATTCTGTGTTCAAGATTGCCGCTTAAATTATTCTCGTCGAAACAATTATTGTATTATTTTGATGGATTTTAATGAAATAATTGTATAAGTGTTTGTACCGATAGTACAACTGCAATGATGAGAAATAAAGCAGGTTTTGTCTCGAGTGTAAAACAAAAATCCTATCGTAGAAATCACACATTGCTGTATATATTGGGAAGCATGATGAGATGGCGAAATTTCCCATTGAAAATATTACAAACAATGAACGAATTTATTAATACACATTATCAAGAGCCTTAAATAAGCATTTTTTTAAATAATTTCCGTCGCTTTAAAAAAAAAGGTTTAAAGTGGCTTTTATTAAAAAACATATTAGTTACTATTTCAAATTCATCAAATAAAAAAGCAAGTTCTGTTTATGAAATTTAATTACTTCGGCCTATAGTGTGCCGTAAAATATTCAAACGGTGTACCGTGCGTCAGAAAAGGTTGCGGAGCACTGTCCTAAGTCACATCAGAAAACAATTCAACACAGTTTTATTATAGAGTCATATTTAGTTAAATAATATGTTTTATGAATTTAATAGAAAAGGAAGATTTTTACTTCATTAAACTCATACGTTTTTTAATAATTGAATTGGTAATACACTCATTTAAATTGTCAACATCACCACGCATGATAGGACGCGAATAGATATTTCACAGGTTACCTAATCACCTGTATTCAAAGCATACACTTTAAATACTTACATCTTGATAATGATTTTATAAATAATCTAATAGCTGCCTCCGGTCAAACAATTGTTTTTATTTTATTTCAAGATATAAAATAGAATCTAATATTGACAGTACAATTATTAAATGGTCGGTATATAATACAATTATTTTGATACTACCCGTCATAGTTGACGGTATTGAAATACTGAATGCCTAAAGTAGCTACTACATCGGAACTGTGTGTGCATTGTTTACACCACGAACGTTTTCTTCATTAGAAAATTTTATACCTACGTGTGATACAAAGCGGTCTGGGCATATTACATATAAGATTTCACTGTAATATGAAATTTCTATTCCATTACTACGAAATTATATTCTGCTACAGAAATTTTTTAAATAAATGATCGTTAGTTGTTTAAGAAAAAAACATGGTTTACATAAGCACATAGTCATAGGGCATCCTGTATAAACTACTTATTCAAAGTGACATTAATTCAAAAGTGTATCGGAATTTCTACTTATTCAAATGAAATGAATAGTTTTTTATTGTTAACTAGGCCACAAGTAAAAGTCAAAATATATGCAACATTGTAAGGGTAATGATACTAATATATTATAACAATTGTTAATTTTAAACTAGTACTGATCTGAATTCAGCTTACTTTTGCCCTCCATGAAAATGCAATGGTTACAGTAATCACGTACCTCAATCAGAGCACAGTACTTATAATAATTATATCACAGCTCCTTGGATATTAATGTAAATATTATCATGTTTGAATACGGATGCTATTTTTTATAATAACACAACAACCACTATAAACAACATTTTTTACATACGCATTCAAATTGTAAGTGTATATTTTTGATGATAGATATCCTTTTGAGGTTGTGACCATTTTGCGATGTGGGGGTAGTATTAACTATGTCAATAACACTCGGATGTCATGTCGTGAGGTGTGTGGATAATTATGTCGATGTGTATGTGCGTCTGTCTGTCGTTGTCGTCGTCGACGGCGGCGGATGATGTCGTTGTTTCCGTCATTATTAACATAGCCGTTTCGTCGATACGATGATGAGAGAGAGAGAGCTTAACCTCCGAAACCGTAGAGGGTGCGTCCTTGCCTCTTCAGGGCGTAGACTACGTCCATGGCGGTGACGGTCTTCCTCTTCGCGTGCTTGGTGTAGGTGACGGCGTCTCTGATGACGTTCTCGAGGAACACCTTCAGCACTACCCTGGTCTCTTCGTATATCAAGCCGGATATGCGCTTGACTCCTCCGCGGCGAGCCAGACGGCGGATGGCGGGCTTCGTGATGCCTTGGATGTTATCCCGAAGAACTTTCCTGTGACGTTTGGCGCCTCCTTTTCCCAATCCCTTTCCTCCTTTACCGCGGCCGGTCATCTTCTTCTTTTCGTGCGAGAGTAGAGTAAAAACAGCAAATACAAATCGTCGACGCGATGCGCTCGATAGTGGTTGGCTAATCGCTCTCACTATGTTTTTAGGATAGATGGGAGAGAATTTTAGTCATCAAAAACATTACAAACATGACTACGAACAGAAATCCATAAATTTTTTCATGAAACTGTCGCACCGGAAGTTGAACCCTAGACATCCGCAACCGTAGCCAATAACGTTAACTATTGCACCACTGAGCCGACAATGTCTTAACTATAGTGCGTTGTTATGAAGACATGGTTTTTTACTGGTGGTTTTCTTTATGTGTCGTCTGATGGTGATCCCCATAGTTGTTTCCGGTTTGACTCAAAAACGTATGAACAACTGCTCGAGATGATATTCCGTAGTCCCGCAGGAAGCAGTACCGGGCAGCTAGTAACGTGTCATTTTATTTGAAATTAATAATTGACGGCAGATTGAGAGCCGAGCCAATTTATGTTTAATACCATACAGTATCACATTTCAAATTATATCTGTTCTCATAGTGAGAGAAACCAGATGTTTGATTCAATACCTGTTTCTATCATCTCTCCCGCTACTAAAATAGCTTAGTTAAAATAATACTGCAGCAGTAAGTGCATATCATGAATGGAAAGCTAAAGAGAGATACATTCAATATACAATTCAATTAAGAAAGAAATTTGCATCTTTTCAAGTCGGCGAAAAAAAATAAAATGCTTTTTAACTTTTGCAAAAAAATTTCAGATCAGGTATGGTAAGAAAATATGTTAGTTTAAAAAAATTAACGATTTACACCAGTGTTCCCCAACCTTTTTACACCTGCGGACCGGTAAAAAAAGAAAAATATTTTCACGGACCACTAATACTGAAATAAAAATGGTTTTTATGTATCATTTTTTTAATCTTATATTGTGACAGATGGACATTATTATAACTAAAAAATATACATATAAAAGTCTGATATAACTAAAATTAAACAAAAACAATGCGGGGTTTTTTTTTAACAAACTAATGCGAAGCCTGCTGTTGCATCTTTACTAATTAATATATTGGATATTCTTGGCTGCAGTGCTGTCTCTGACAGAAGAAGTGCTGCATTCACGTCTAGTCTATTCATTTGTTTCGATTTTATCGAAGACATGGACAAAAATGCTATTTCGCATGAACAGGTTGTTGAAAATGACATTAATAAATTTATAACTGTATGGATGGATATTCATCTTCCACTCTCGCTTTTTTCTATCGGCTTTTTTCCTGTATGGTTTTTTCCGTTTACCAATATTTTTGCATGGTGAATTTCTTGAAATTTGGCAATTTGATTTAAACTATTATTTTAATTCACCATCGTAAAAAATATGCTTTTTAAACAAGTTGAAAATTACATTCTAATGGAACAGATAAATAATTTTACCTATATCTTTCTAATAATATTTTGACTTCCTAGCTTCAATATATATATTCTTTGTATGGCTATAAGTTATTGGCCTATTTTATGGTTCCGTTATAGTTTAAGATTGTCATTTAATGACTTTGTCAATATGTTTGATTGAAAATATCCATAAAATCATTATTTAAATGCAAATAACTTTAGCAGAGTGAATGTTTAATAACTCTTGACCGCGCGACCAAAGGACACGGCCTAGGATAGTTTATCAATAAGATTTAGTTTCTGAAAATGCAAAAATCCTAAATCTAAAGGCATCCATGTCACTCGCAATGGGGAGGTATATCGATTATCAAAGAGATATGGCAGTGTAAGTACATGTGTAGAAACCAAAATGGCAGTGTTAAACTTAAATATGTTTTTTTCAAACAGCCATTTTTTGTATGTATAACTTTTTTTACTAATTTTCTTAATAACTTCTAAAATCGTATTTTGATAAAACTGGGCAGTAAAGGGATGATAGACAAATATGAATAGTTTTAGTTGGAGAAAATTTAAATAATATATTGTTGGTTAGATTAGCTTAGTAATTATTGATGTTAATGATAAAATCTATACCATTGATGGCTAACGTTTTCAAAGTGACGGGCAGTAATTATGTAAATACATAAGAGAAGATTATAAGTTGGCTTTCAGTTCCATTCGAAATAAATCTCAAACTTAGATGCGTATAGTGGAAATGCATCCGACTCAATAAGTATATTGTCAACAGGTGGGTCCTAGCTTAATTCCCAGCAAGGTCAATATCAAATTTAGATTTTTTTTCAATTTAAATTTGTGATTTGTGACATGAATGACTTCTAAAATTTCTCATCGTGTTTATCTCGTATGATTTTCTAATTTTTAAAATATTTCACGCATTGGTTGTCAGCTGTAATGCCAGATATTTTTACTTTTTTAAAAAATACTAAAAAAAATCATTCAAAAATCTTTCATCGTATTCGTGATTATAACGACAAATATCATAAAACTACAATAATTGTTAACAATGAGAAGGTAAAACCGCAATCAATCAAGAAATTAAAATACCTAAAACTGACAAATATTACTGCCCATATGGCTGTACGGAAGAACTACGTAGCACAACAAAATAGCCACAGTTTGATGAATCCATACGAAATTTAATTTAATTAGAAGATTGGAAAATTTGGATAATAACAGTATTTTAAATTATCGTTTAAACCAAATACTTATGTTAAATCCAAATTATGTCAGCTGTTTATTGCTCAAAAGATTCTACAAGTCGAAAGCTGATTGACATATTCCTTTCCCTTTTTGCTTTCCATGAATAATTAATGACAAATGTAACAAGAAAGTCTCTGCGTCCAACTCTTGCGGTATTGCCAAATGACATTTTACAATTATGCAATGAAAAAAGATAAACAAAAATGCGTATTTCCAAATAATTATTTCAAACATACTGTAACCAAAATGAAAAAAATAGCATGTCGAAGTGTGTTTATTTATTTTTTATTTTTAAGTAAAAAAAATCCAAAGATAATTTCATTTTAATAAACAGTTCAATTAAAATTTAAATTCGAGAAATTGCCAAATGGCCGTATTTTTTTACAGTAAATCACGTATGACAAACTCAAGGAGAATAAAATAAAGTCAACGACATTATCTAGAGCAGTGGTTCCCAAACTTATTATGCCCATGGACCCCTTCTAAAAAAAACCTGACCAAGAACCCCTAAGTAAAATATCTTTGTATAGTAACTGTATTTTTTTTTAGAAAAATTTAAAAAAATATTTTTTCTGTCTTGAATGGTAAATGGTGATGTAAAAATAAAATATCTTTAAATTTGGATTATTGAGATGTTGTACACTTCCATGTATTTTGTCACTAACGACCCGGGTTTCGCCTTCATCTGAAGATGCCGAAAGGCGAAACCCGGGTCGTTAGTGACAAAATACATGGAAGTGTACAAAATCTCAATAATCCAAATTTGATATTGAAATTCCATCAAGCACCCTCAGTCGATGTCTTAAAATATCTTTAATTTGGAAGTATTATGAGGTTCATAACTACACTGAATCGACGTTCTACTAAATAGAAAGACTGGAAAGCAAATAACATCCTCTGTACAGTGACCCATAATGCAGGATATAAAATTGGTTTTTGCTCCTCGTTTGTGAATAATACAATAAATTGCTCCTGTATTAGTATTGATTCATCTGAGTTTGTGGGTCTACTTTCAAGAGGGTCCAACTCCCAACAAAGCGCCACCATTTTATTTATTGCCATTTATTTCAACTTCCGTAATAATCAAAATGTGTCATAAATTTTTTTTTATATTAAACTTTTTGTGGACCGCCAAACGTTGCCCACACAACCCCAAATTATTTTTAATTTGCCACAGACCCTCTCAGTGGCCACAAAGACCCCTGGGGGTCCGTAGAAACCACTTTGGGAACCACTGATCTAGAAGGAAATAGGGGACAGTACATACATTAATGCCTAAGATATTAATGTCAAATAATATCATTATTTTAGTGACAATTTTTGAATATTAATAAATCGGAGCATATTATTTGTTCGAAATCTATTTTTAAAAATATATTTGAACTGCCTACATACCTCATTTTTTATCTTCATGGCAATTGAACAGGTTTTTAATTTCTTAAGTACTTATGAAAAAAATCATTAGCATCAAAAATTCGTATTCAATTAATTAGCAATTCAATTTTAAGATTTAAATAAAGTGAATTTAATGTATTTGTAATATATAATATACTTTATTTCCCGACTCCATAAAAACAATCAGCAATGAGTAATTCATATCTAGCTATTTTTTTATGTTTCAGTACGGTAATAAATTGTAATTTTTGTATTAAAAAAAGTTTTCTATTTTTTCAAGTAATGTCAATAATATATCTTAATCATTTAGTATTTTAAAACGTTCACCGGAAGTTGGTGACAACGTAAAACATCGGACGGATGTGCTGAGAACAAGTTCAACCTGCAGTTGATCCACAAATTATTATAGCGATAAACTTCAGTAAAGCTTCTCTTTATTACATTGAATTCCCATTTGAGACAAAGTTTTCTGAGATAAGAAATGTCATTGGTAAAATGACTCTATCGAAATCATCCTTTAAAATTATATTATGTCTAAAACTTATTTATATTTCAATCTTGCTTTGATTATAACATTCATGCTCACTTAAGTATTCAAGACCTCAGAAGCATCTAATCAGATCATCAGTACCACAATAATAATTAATAGTCTACTTTTATTTCTTTCATTATACTTCAAAATGTCTTTAGTATTGATATATACAATTTATTTTATAGAGAATTCTTTATTAATGCGTCTTGAATGAATGTCCTGTGGAATTATTTGAATGAATTAATCTTCCATTTTAAAATCGCATTACGATCACAATATGATAAGACAATTATAAGAAAGTACTGTAATAAAAACTGATAACTTTTGTTACACCATTGGTTGGGTAACATGTGGAACATGCTTCACGAGGAGTGGAATAACAAATTTAAGATGTAAAATCAGATAACAATTATCGATAATCCATTGAAATAGAATTATAACTTATTTCAATGTGTTCACATGCGGGAAAAGAAAATCAGGAATAGTCTTCACCAATTTTACAGAAAAAAAATAACCATTAAACAAAAACCCCACTTGGCAGACTACATTGCTCTAGTAGGTATACATAAGTAGGGGAAATTAAACATGTATCTTGGGTATTTTTTTACCATATCCGCTTGCAACGTGGAGCATATAACCTCCTAATAAGGGAAGTTTTTCTACGAGAACTACTTGTCACTCAATTGCTCAACTTCTCTTTTTCAAAGAGGGTAAAGATAGAAGGCTAAGAACAGGAATAGTGGTTAGCTAATCGCTCTCACCACGCCCCGTTTTAGGATTAGATGGGCTGGAGGAAGTATTAGACGTCACAAACATTCATGCCTACGAACAGAAATTCACAAATTAATTGAAAAACCAACTTGAACCCGAGACATTCGTAACCGTAGCTAACGACGTTAACCACTACTCCACAGAACTGACTGGGTATTTTAGGAGTACTTATTTTAAAAAAACCTGCAATTTGCAAATAATTTATGCTGAGAAATTCTAAATCGATGCTATTTTTGTATAAAAATAAAAAATTGTGTAGTTTATTACACCTAATTATTTCAACTGAATTTTTTTTAAAGCACTGCATTTCTTTAAACTGAAATTGAAACTGACTATTAATATCAGTTGAGGTTTTTTTATGACTATTTTACTAAATAATCACATTTTTAAGCAATATTAAAATTATAAATGTTTTTTACCAAAAGAGTAGTCATTACTTATTTATTATCAAGTTTGTAATGAAAATTGAATAATGTAAACGTTTTTAAAGCAAACATGTATTGCCAACAAACATTGCGGCTATTTCTTGTTACCCAACTATTAAAATGAAAAAAAAATAGCAATGCCATTAGGAACGGAATTTTGAAAGTAAGTGGACATGTTATAAAACAATATCAATAACACTGTTCAACGATTTAATGTACGCATATATTGCCATATAAATGGCTCAAATGATTTTCTTATCATAAAGTTTATTATTGATACCTAATTGATAAATTTTGTAGAACCAGAATTTTATGATATATGATTAAAAATTTACGCGATAAGTATTATAAATATTTTAGTGCGTAGACAAAAAAACTTATTTTGAGAAAATCCGTTTCTGCCAGGGAAAACATTTGACTCTAAATTCAATCTTTGTTTTTTAATTCTTTTTGGAGGAGATGCCATCTTGATCAACAGCACCCCAAAAAAAGAACTAGGAATTTGAATTCTAAATAGTTTTAAACAATGAACAGTAAATTATCGGACCTGATTTATCTGTATGTCTGTCTGTCACAAACACACTTTCTCTTTTTCTGTTGGCGCATCAAGCGAATTTAACGCATTGAGCGAGTGTTGACAGATGGTACTGCCACCTGGTATGATGAATACTAGTAATAATAATTACTTCTGAATATTGTGAGAATACAAAAAAAGAATGTTGCATTTCCAAAGTCTATTTAATCGATCTTATATCGAGTCAGGAAAAGTTTGTTTTGAAATGTTTGAATACAAACTATATTGATGAAGACACTTTACATCATTATAATTCTAACTTTTTTCAATATTTAATTCTTAATTATTTATCTATGAATTTGTATCCTTCGGTTGTTTACCATAATTCAACTCTTTCTATCCTAAAAGCTTCTTTAAATTTAATTTCGCTAATAATTGGGTTATTAACAATAGGGTCAAACTTATTTTTGTTTCATATACTATTCACAAAATAATTTTACACAAATTTAAAATATGTCCTAGAAGCTTAGAGAAAAAAAAATTGCTTAGCGAGCAGATATTGTTTAGGATAAAGACAATATTCTTATATAAAGGTATAGTTGGACAACGCATCTATAAATTATTTTATAAATTGTTTCCTGTGCGAGCTTATAATTATTACTTATGAAATAAATGAGCAATTTATTGTTACAAAGTTTATTCCAATCAAATTTGAATAGGAGTAGACAAAAAATCGTTCTTTTCCACTAAATTAGGAAAAAATAAATCATTCACCCACCTTTGTATCCTTTTTTTCGCTAGCATACTGTTTAATAATTTGACGGTTAAATTAATTAAATTTCGTGAAAATTTAAAATGCACTTTCAGCAATATTGAATTGCTTCTAATGAATGGTACATTATTAGTTTTTTTTTAAATACAGAAAGATAATTTAATATGACACAATGCAAAATAAAATTTAACAGGATATCATAAAAAAAAATTAAGCACATTAAAAATTGCTCTACCAAAATTAAATCAACTATGAATCGTAAAACGATATAAGTTAACAATATTGGTACATTAATGTATTTGTTTGTAGAACATAACCGGATATTTAGGGTGGACAAAAAAAATTGACTCGATATTAGATATCTAAGAGTGAGTGACCTTCTTGGAAATTAACGACCTTCATGATTGCCATACTATTGTTATCTCTATCACTTGACCACCGTATAATGAATACTTAGAATTCGCTGGACTATAAATAAAGGTTTTTTTATTATTTTTAATTTGATTGACCACAATGTAGAATAGAAGGATAAATGTTTTAGTAAAATCACAATATGTAAAAAAGGAACGCGAATACTTTATTAATGTTATGTAAGTATTTTGTTATAATATGTTGCTAACCGGTGCAACATCGATTGCCTTCATACTAGCAGTCTCTTTTTAGCACACCCTCCTGTGTAAATCAGAGCCTAGAACAATTGCCTTGTAACTTATATTTTTATTACCTAATTATTCAATGTCACCCTCTCTGAAAAAGAAGGTTAAATTAAATTATTGAAAACTAGCCACCGTAAATTCTCATATTCTAGTTTAACAATAATTACAAAGAAGATCTGTATAAATAGTTCTAAGTATTAAAATTGGATAATGAATTGATTGATATTATTATGTACAAAATTATATAAATTAAATAATTCTATAATATATTTAGATATTTTTAATTTAAAGAAAAAAATTATTATATTATATTTTTTTGGATCAATAACTTGTCTATTGATTACACATTTTAATAAAATTAATTAATAATTTACTCATTACACCTAGTGCTAATGCGTCAAATATTTTCTAAGCCTCAAATTTCTTAATGCTTGCTACATTGCCATAAATATTTTTCGCCAAATAGCATATAAATATACAATGGTAACTAGTGTATATTACAATGTTGTAGCAAACACTTTTCTATTATGTTGTGTTTGATAAATAGGTTTGAATTGATACACGAGCAAACCTTTACAAATTTTAAATTGAAAATATGGCAAAAAAATAGCATACTTTACTTACAGCAATATCCCTTTTAATAAAAATCAATGTAGAAAATTTAATTTAAAATTCACATTATCATTGGCTTAATAAATTATATTTTATTATAATATATGAATTAGAATAATTGCATGCTTAAATTTTTGTCCTTTTCTCAGAACAATAAAAAGAATAAGTTTATTCGTTTTTTAGATCAATGTTATTCATAATTTACATTTTAACTTAGCACGTCAAACTTTTTATCTGTATAATATTCACATTGATTATATAGATCAAAATCAAATGATAGGGAAATTCAAACATTTGGTAGCCAATAAAAGAAATAGATAGATATGTATCGCTGTTAATTGATACTGTTAGATAAAAATTAGAAACAAAAAACGACCTTGGTGTTATGACCGTTAAATTAGGTTATACAATAAATTGTAAGGTTCATTTATGTGCTACTTTATCACTTACTACCAGTTAATTAACTGCCCAATGGCAGTCATTACTTCATAAACTAGTATTTATTGTTAAAAAATTGATTTTGTATCCTTCACCCGAAAAGACTCGGGATACGGAGAAAATTTAGTTACTCAATGGAACTGAATTGATTCCGTATGCAATATCGTGTCCCAGATATTAATAAAATCTTTATTTAAATAATGGCGGATATCGGATACGAATAAACAGAAAAAAATATATTAATATTCGCTAACGGCAGATAAGTGGAAAAAATACATAACTTGCTTGTCTGGCTATTTAAGTTGCTAAAGTGCCCACAAATGATGCATTATTTCCCTTTCAAATTTTAAGACGTGATAATGGAAACAATTCCTCATAAAACAAATCAATTTTCATCAAAATATGAATCAAAGAACGCTTCTTTACAGTGCACCAAATTAAAATTCCATCGCTAACTTTTTATGGATCGTCATAGCGTTTTTATGAATCGTGCTGCAGTAAATAATAATCGAAATTTAAAGATTTCTCTTAACTAGAAGATGAAGTATCGGTTATGTATTATGTACATTTTTATTTTAATAATAACAAAGTTGTGGAATGAAAAACATTAAAAATATGTACGATGAAAGGAGTTTTCTCCTGAAAATGTATTAATGTTTCTACCAGAAAAAAAAGTAATGGAAATAAAATGTGCTTACGGTCATTGTATCAGCAAAACATTGAAACCAGTATTTTTTTAACTACGTCCGCTTCCAATTTGGAACATAGTAACTCTTTTTTTTAAGCTTTTAACTTGAACTGGTTATTCGATCTCTTAGCCTCACTGTTCATAAATAATAACAATATAAATATGGATGTTATGAGAATACAACGCAATCTTTATGTTTAAAGTTGTTTTCCAATATCGAATAAGGATTAGAAAGGATGAAAATAATCGTAGACACTTGATCTCATTGGCCAAAACTCTTAAAATTAATTTAAAAATTCATTCCAGTCTTCTAGCCCTTAACTATGCAACGATAATACTTTCCCTTTCTCATTTTTATTTTTCATAGAGCTCCGCCTTCATATGCTTCAACACCAAGTCACTGGACTGTATATGCTATAACATTCTTAAGCTTATACAATTTGACTATTTTACTGGAACAGTTTTTTATTGAACTAGTATTTTTTTCGTTCTTATGATTAGTATTTTTAATACTTGCTACTGATAAAACCTCTGTTTTATTTCAGCAATTAATTCACAAAACGCTGAAATAAAACATGTCATTTAAAAAAGGCCATACTTCATATTACATGCAAGACATATATCGGAATATATTATGCACACAAATGTGAATGTTTTTTCATTCGATTTAACAATATTGATTAGTTTTTCGTTTTTATTCTTTATCAATCATTTTTGTAAATTTGCCAAAATCGTTTCCGTATAATAAATAATAATTTTTAAATACTCCATTGTATTGTGTCAAAAATATTCATACCTCTAACATTTAAAATTATGTTCTATATTATAGATAGCAAAAAAAAATATCACGACAATTATTAATTTTATTTTTACGTTTAGTATTTCTTTATTAAAATTACACACAACCGTCATGACAAAAATTATATGAAGAAAAGCCTTGTTCGGAGGTACCTTTACGCTATTTTTATCTGCTCCAACGCTTGCAAAAACATACAAACTTATTAAAGATAAATTATATTCAAAATAACATTTGTAAAATATCATGCATAAACGCATAAATAATACATTTTATCTACATCTTTTCTGGCGTTTCTATCTTGGGTGAACCTTGATCGCCTAAATCAGTTTCTATCACTGCACTCGGTTCTTTGCTTTCCTATGCCAATCGCTAACCTTCAGTCCTTGTAAGTCTTGTGACACCTCATCCATCCAACAAACTTTTGGTCTTCCAATGGTCCATCTTCCTTCAGGAGTAGAAAATTTTAGGTGGCTTTGAGGTTTCCACCAATCCATGCATGATATATTATATGTCTGGCCTAGTGTCTACGTTCAGTTTTAATACATCTGACTATCAAATTTGAAATATTGAGATTTTGTAAACTTCCATGTATTTTATCACTAACGACTCGGGTTTCGCCTTTCGGAATCTTCAGGCATTCGTGTGCTCGAATGCCTGAAGATGCCGAAAGGCAAAACCTGGTTCGTTAGTGATAAAATACATGGAAGTGTACAAAATTTCAATAATTCAAATTTGATATTGAAATTCCATCAAGCACCCTCAGTCGATGTCTTAAATTACATCTGACTATGTTTGGAGACTATTATAGAGATTATTTAGCTCATGGCTGTGGTGACTTCGCCAAATGCCGTCCTCGCAGACAGGGCTGGAAATATTTCTCAGACTCTTCACATAGCTTCTAAGAGTCCTTAGAGTTAAGCATCCGGACCTTTTTCGTAAAGGCAAACTTTCGTATCTCATAATCAGTGAGAGAATTTTAAATATTTTTTTTATATTCATATGCATTCAATGCTGACCGGTTACTATTATAAATAAAATATTTTAACAATGCACTGTAGATTCTGATTGACATACAATTATATAAGTAACATAGATTAAATTGACACTTGTATTTCCGACTTAATAAAATATCGAGATTAGCATGATTGCACTGCTCAAAAGTTATTATGTATACAATATTTGTATACAACAACATTGCATATGATTGGCAAAATACATAAAGTATCTTCTATGTATTTTTAAAAGAAGCGAATTAATCAAAATACTATTCTACAGTTAGAGCATTTTTAACATTAATAAAGTATGGTTGATCAATCTTAGTAGGAATTGACAAATTTTTCGTTTTTAAACAACAGCAACAAAAATGATTGATTCGCCCTATTTACAAAATATTGACGATGTATTAAATTAAAACTATAACAGTATTTAGATTTTTTCCAAAATTACGACTTAATAAACAAAAGTATTTTTGTTTCAAGTTATTTGATACAAGTTTGTTGTAAAGCGTAATAAAATTATATGAAATTTGTAAAAAACGAACCTCATTTATACTGAGAAATTAATGAAATCTGCTCTAGATTCAGATGGGTATGCAATCTTTGTTGCAGACATCTAAAATATTTAATGATTTCCGGATGATCAATATCAAAGTCAAAAAAAACCGAAAAAACTCAATTTTCCTAGAAACCATCTGAAGTGGTATAATTCACTGGATTTTCAAGTATTTGACAACGAAACTATGTACGTCCGCTGAAGACCGGAATAAAGTTGGAGTTTGATGAATTGAATAGTGTCTTTTACAGTGCTTCTTCAAAGAAAACATGACATTGTACTTTCTCATTACATTTTAGCGGTTAAGCAAACATTTACAGAATATTTTCATTCTATTAAGTTACCTCTCGTAGTCATATTTTTTTTTGAATCTATGTTGTTTTGGGAAACAGTCAGTTTATCGTTAAATAATTTTGTAAGAAATCAATTGAATTAAGTTGAATTTCAAATCATTCTAGAAAAACATGAAATATATCAAAGTAGTAATAATGATCTTTTTCATCCAGTAATTGTGCATTTTGAACAGATATAAATAAGGACTATGTATTAACTATATTACTTTTTGTTTCATTTATATAAAAAGGACAAAAAAAACATAAAAGAGTAAGAAAACAGACATAAGTTTTCTTATTTTAATTTTAAACATAACCGTACCATGAAATGTACATTATTTTTATTAATTCTTTTAGTTTGTGTTCATCCATAAAATTTTAAGCTCTTGATTTTTATTTATTTTGATTTTTGTTTCGCTTTATTTACTTCATGATTAAAATCAAGAGTTTTTGACAATACAATCATGAAAATCTAGGCGTGGGGAAGGTAGTATTCAGGAAATTTCAACTATACGCACTTAAAAATTATTTTTAAAATTTGTAAATAGATTTTTAAAAAAAATGGATTCAGAATTCAGACGTAACGCCGCACTCGAAGACCTAGACGGCTGTAGGTTAATAACTTCTGCTCGAGTATATTTTGAGATGTTATTAATATGATTTTCTTTATTGAAAAAAAAATGAAATTTTACTGGACAGTTTGAGAAACGTTGTACTATGTCACGTTAAAAAAAACCATATCGAGGTCAAATCAAACGTAGACGTTATGACTGTATTAGCGTAAGTCCATTATTTTTTTTTCTGGCAACACTCACATACCAGGATACAAACCGGGCGTGGTGTTGCCACGTCATGAAATAATATTTGTAGCATGTTCCATTTCAGTTGGTTGTCATAAAATTTTGCCTGCACGATAAGATTAATTTATTATATACAAACCATTTAATATTGTTTTTTGAACTGAAACGCTGATTAATATACCGATTGATAAGTTTAACTTTGCTATATACTTTAACTAACTATTCTTATTATAATAGTTTATTTTTTCCTTATATATAGTATTGAGCTACGGTATTAAATTGATTTCTGACAAATACGGCATAATAATTTACAACTTATAATGTTTCCAATTTAAACGTATACCTGCATAAAGGTAAATCATAAAAAAAGCATTTCATGTAAAACGCTTCCTCTGAAATGGTTCCATAACTAAACAGAATCGATTATTCATTGAAAATATAAGAAATAATAAATGTATTTATCAATTTATATAATATAATATAAGTATAATAAACTCTAATATGCAATTAGAATGTATCTATTGTAGATATTAAACACAAATATTTCCAAATTACCATACTGTTAATTTCATATAACACAAGGCTCTTTTCTAAATATTTTGAAAATCATACGAGATAAACTCGATGAGAATGCACTAATATATGTTCAATAAATAATACATACGACAAAAATATTATTTTCAAATTGTTCTGTTTTGTCCCGTTCTGTTTAGTCCGGTTACCCTCTGAAATATAGCATTTTTCCGATCAATTGATCGTAGCGTAAAAAATGATACACAGTATTTTGAAGCGGTCTTCAGATAGCTTTTATGATAAAATGGACATGAAATAATATTGATATATTTTTCTTGATTTCAAAAGATAATTACGGTAGAGAAAGTATCATAGCCCTCGGAAACACACCAAAATACTCATGCTATGCATCGTATGAATATACGACGACATTTGACAGATTAAAAATTACATGGAACCTGTCACATTCTTTATAAACGTGACAACGCGAAGTAGGTTTTAATTTTCAGCAACAGCTCTCTCCATCTGTCTATGCTATGTGATGTTTTTTGTTAATTTGATTCTTCAAGAATACGGCAACTGCGTCTAGCTAAAAAAAATCTTGACCAACATCAACTCCTACACCCTACAGACGCTAGAATTTACTTTCTTTGTATGTTATTATTCAATCAACGTTGTTTACTCCACATGTTACTAACTTGCATACTGTATCAATATTTCTTAGTTGTCATTTCATAAGTAAGAGCCCAGGTTTCTGAAAGTCAAGCAATCACTGGTTCAATAGGTACATTTTAACTGTAGGTACCCAGGAGTAGTAAAGAACAACGAAAACCAAATCTCTCACAAAGTAATAAAATGCTAAAACTGAAGCGGTAAAGGAAAATGTATTTGAATTTAAAAAATAACAGTTTACTGTAACTTATTTTGTCAAATAAGCACAAAATATTACACACAAACTATCAAAAATTTCTTCTATAGTTCAATATATTTAATATTTTTAATTCATGTAACAACTACCGTCTTTTTCCGAAAATAAGCCCTAGCATGAATTTCAGATTTTTTGGAATATAAGCCCTCCCCCAAAAATAAGCCCCAGTTTTAATAATGTGAAAAATATAATTCGTTAAAAAATGCTGTTGAGTTAAGTACTACTAGCTGGCCTATTATTTCCGAGAATTGCACAGTTTGGAACAAAAAATTCCGAGAAATACCTTTTTTTCGTCTACAGTTCGTTGTAAGTAATGCACTCGCAGGTGCCGAAATTAATTCCAGGAATCTAGAATGTAGAATTTACCTAACATAAAAAGTAATAAATGTAAAATTCCCGTATACAAATAAATATTAAACAAAAATATTAAAATCTACTTATTTTACATGAAAAGTAAGCCCTCCCCCGATAATAAGCCCTAACATGTATTTTGGACTAAAAAAGAAAGTAAAACAATGTCATATTTTCGGAAAAAGACGCTAGTAATGTCAAAGTATCAACAAATATAATAGCCCAGACCTGTCTGTAGACGTTTTATTATTATCACATGTAGGCTTGAAATTTTCTCATGGCCTAAGCGGTTACGGCGTATATATAAAATAAAATGTTATACAACGCACACACAGTTCCGATGTACTAACCACTTCAGACATTTAGTATTTCAATTTCAATACCGTCATCTATGACTATATACTAGTCAACCAATATTTTAGTAATAATTTTAAACATTTTTGAGTAGGTGTAAGAAATTTTACTGATACCACGCATTCGTATTAGAAAATAAGGCACAACGAAATACAGCTATACATTTCATTTGAGTTTATGCTTTATCGCAAATATTCAATGCGTTATTGAATTTTCATAAAATCTTTTAAAGTTTTTTTTATAGCAGCATAATCACAATTTTATTTTCAAGCCGGTAAACTATGAAGGTCGATTCCCTTGTTTGATCATAATTATTATAAAGATTTATTGCTTTTGTAAGGTAAAAGTTATATAAAAAAATCTTTATCAGAAGTAATTGATGTATTGTTACAGATTCTTAAACGGCATAACAGACAATAACCCAGTGTAGAAGTTTTGACCTCCAAATTCATAGATAATTAAAATTTGACAGCAAATATAACTCCAGGCATATTTTAACCATGTTTGTTACACATTCTAAAAGAAGTCATAAAGCAAAGATCTCTTTGATAAATTTGTATTATTTTAAATATTTTTTCGCTTAGATGGATTCTTTGAATTTTTTAAATTATTCAGTATTTTGTGAAATCCAGTACTACTGATAAAATCTGGTTATTTCACATTGCAGAAGCTTTTCCTCATCAAACGCCAGTTTTTTAGGACGATTGTCGGTTCTTCGAGCGATAGGACCAAAATAAGCGACGATGCATGTAAATCAAAGAGTTATTAAAGTACAGCTCTGCGCCAATACATTTTTTCACTTGGTTGTGTCAGAATTTTCTCATTCTCATATACGCTATAAGAAAATCATAATGAAGAATGGATTCGAAAGGTCAGCGTCGTCGTCTTCGATGACAGTAACCACAGGCTTGAATCCCGGTACGAAAACTTTCATTTTTCTGTCTGAAATTCTTTTTCATCCATCTGATCATAAATTCGCGGTTGTCACGCAAATAATAATTATTTAACCACTAGTTCTTCCTTAACCTTATCCTTCATTCATTTCTCTCTCAAACGAAAAATAAAAGTTTGAGCGTGTAAATATCAAGCAGTTCTCATAGAACAACTTCCGTCGATAAACATCCATTAATAGTCTATTTGCTACACACTGGAAGAGGACATGGCTTAAAAAATATAAAGTACATATCAGCATTTTTTTTCAAGAGTCGATCAATCACCGTAGTCAAGTGGTCTCACACTACGACTTTTTTCCCTGAATAAACAGTCAAGTATTCAAATCCTCTAAGTTTAACAATGATTTATGGATTAGTATAAAAAACATGAATGTTTGTGATGTTTCCACTTCTTCCCACCAACTTGGAAATCAGGCGTAGATAGAGCAAATAGCTGCCCACTTGTATCATAACTCGTAACACCATTTTATGGTTCAAGTTTTTTGGATTTCTCTTTTATTAAATTTAGGACCCACACTAACCAAAGTTACACACGGTTTTCAGACACTATTGTTATAAACCCTCAAAAAAAAAATATTATAGTTATGTAAATAACAAAGTATATTATATACAAAATATAGTACTACAGAAGTCTAATGTGTATGATATCTTAATATGTTATTATAATTTTTTCATCATAATGTTTATAAACGAATCAACCAGCTTAAACTTACGTATTACAATTTTGACATTACGTTTTTTGTAAACATAAATCATTTAACCCATCCAGTTGTGATTAGAATAATGGTTTACCTTCAAGCAGGGCTGTGAAGTCAAAGTCATAAGAAATCGACGACTCCGAGGCTTATTTTAATTAATTAATAAAATTATTTGAGTTTGTGTACGACTTTTATTTTATTTTTATTTATATCTATACCATCATTCTGATCCATCAAAATGTATTTATAATGGTATAAATATTTAAAAATAACCAGTTTTTAGTCTTGATCCGTGACTATAATTACCGATAAAAAAATAGTCTCAATTTTTAATGTTGGAGTCCGTAAATATTTCAATGAGTTCACAGCCCTACCCTGCTTACAAGTATCATACAAATCAAAATATATACACTGATGTATTTTTGATTTGATCTACAAGGTATATTATTTAGTTCTTGTATCAAAATAATAAAAAGTGGTTGAACATAAACAATTTTTTTCATCTTTTTCGTAAAACAATTAATATTAGCCTAAAACTAAAAAGAAACCTGTTCTGTATTGTCAAAAAAACCTGGAAAATCAAAGTCATTCTTTTTATGTAAAGTATAATCATAGTGCCAAATTAGAGTAGGTATTGACGGACTGAGGGAGGTAACAATGACTTTTTTGCAGCGAACGTGAGAGCCCACATATTTTATTTACAATATTCAGTCAGTTAGGTTGCTGAAATTAATAAATTATTTCAACAAAACCTACGTAGATGTCGTAAAAACAATATCTTGGTTAAAAATTGAACTTATGTGAACCTTTCAAGGTTATTAACGTAATGGTTTTTTATGACTTCCGTAAGTAGTTGTGGCAAATGTGCTACGCCTAAGGCGAAATTTTAGGTATAATTCAGTATCAATCCGTAAATTTCTTAAAATGTTGATTAAACCGTCAGCTCGACGCAAAAATAGCACGCGGAAGTGAAGTTTTAGCAGCAATTTTAATCGATTATCCTATACTTTTGACCACTTCATCTCCATAACAGCGTACAACATTAATTATAGTCATAACGTTGGGAGACCACATTTATTTTCACAACTGTCAAGTTTTATTCTACGCGATTCCACGGAGTTAATTTCTTTTATGGACCGATTAAAAAATATTTCAAATAGCTTCAATCACTATCGAATTTCATTTTTAAAAATATCATGTTATATTATGAAATGTAAATTAACTTCGAGTTGAAATTGCCCATGGCAGTATTAGCCCTGGATTTTATATAATGATTCCATTTAACATTAAAACCTAATTTAAATTAATATTTCATTCCACTATTGTTGTATTCCTTGGTGGAAAGAAACAAATCACACCCGGTTTCGCTCAACATCAATAAGCAATCATCTGGAGACTTTTAATCTAATTAATATTTCAGAGTTAGTATACTTTCATCTTCAAGATATTTAATTAAAGAAACATGCGAGAAATTTTCAACATTCTTTTCATTTATAAGATTTCAAGAGTCGAAATTTAATATTGCTTATATTTTATAATATACATGCTCGCTGTGATCCTGAACGAGTTAACAAAGATATTCAGAATTATTACGATAAAATTGATATGAGCAGATTGAAAAGTGAGATTTATGTTATGTTCAAAAATATGAACAAGACGTTGTGTGCTCTATGTCAAAAAACCAATTTTTATTATATATAAGTAGTCCGGACACCTGTCACATTACAAACAGGCATTATTTATCGAATAAGACTATTATACTATCTGGTGCTTGAGAAATTATGGTTAAACTAATGTAAGTTGAGTTCATTAATATTTCGTTGTCATAAAGATGTATAAATAAGTAAAAGTGAACATTGCATTAACAGTACTGATTTAGTTTTTCACATTTGTGAGTATATGTGTGATATTTATGTTGGACATTTTTCCCATACGTTTGAAAGATGCTAAACAGTTATTATTCAAGAAAACTGCAATTGATCACTTTCCGTTATATGACCATACATAAATGTAATATTTTAGTTATCGTTCAGTTATTAAATGTTTATTATATATTAAACATTTAATATTTTTCAATCAATACGTGAAAGTGAAAAGAATGATTTTATGATCTTTTATTATCTGCAAGAAAATCTAAAACCGTTCACCATAGATGCTCGATATAAATTCATTTTATTATCAGAGATGCAAAAATACCAAATCAATCAGTTTTAAGGTGTTAACTGTCAATTCCTGGTGGAAAGACATTACATTTTAAAAAAATAAAACACAATTCATTTGTACTACTTCCACATATTTATAACGATCAGGACCGGTTTCGCTCATCACGAGCATTTCATCAGTTGATAATGCTCGTGATGAGCGAAACCGGTCCTTATTTAAAAAAAAAAAATCAATCAGATTGAAATGCCTATATATTATGAAATATTATTTGAAATACAAAATATACCCATGGAATTTGAGTTACAAACAAACTTTTTATATGCGGATTTTGCTATTGACTAATTTGTTAGATATTGCTGTAGTCACTTAACGATGTTTCACATAACTCTTATATAAATTTTAATTCGGCTCTTTTTTTATTTCACTTGACACCAAGTTAGACGAAATTGCTCAATCAGTGGAATAATAAAAAACAAATTTTCTCAACGTAACCACCGAATCAATTGAAAAAACAGTACAATTTTTTTATTTTATTTGCTTATAAATAATTTTGATAACACAATGTATATTCTATAAATTTTAATAAATAAAATAGTTAATAGTGAAATCATTTGTTGTTCTATAAAAAATATTTTACAATTGAAATAGTAATAATATAACAATTTTTTTTAAATAGATAAGGAAACATGAAAATCTTCAGCATTTCGATTTATTTATAGAAGTTGTGAATCATAATACCTATATTTTTATTGTTTAAGTAAAACTGTAGATAAAGTAGCAAGTAATTGAAAAATATTTGTTTACAAAATTATTTGGATGCATTTGATCAGTATTTGATTAATGTTAATTTTTTGACATATTTTGTCAAACGAAATGTTTATTTTAATTATATACTCCACCCGCTCTACCGTCATGGATTACACTATAAAATTTATGTTTTTTTTTCAATCTCGTTCGCGTTTTTACTTTCCATTTCTTTTCGATAGATTTCGAATGTAGTTTGAAGCAAAACCAATATACATTACAAATTACAGCGGTTTCGTTTGAACGGTAAATGCATTAAGCATGCAAAATATGATACAGTCTGTAATAATCTTACAATGCAATTTGCTGATAACTTTAACTGTAAACAAAATGTACAGAAATCTAATTCACGTACGTGAACATTATTTTTTTTTTACGTGAAAGTGCTTTATTGAATATTGTATTTAATGCAATATTTAATGCAATGGCATATTATATAATTGTTAAAATAAATCTAAATTTATTTATTTTTACATCTTAAATTTTCTAACAGAAATTTTTGTGTAGATTAAATGTTTTATTTCCATCATTTTTTATATAATATATATTTATATAGGACTACGAAAAATATTACTCGTTCAGTTACAGAACGTGACACCGTGTGTTCATAGTTCATACTACAATACATTATGTAATACTAAAACATAATCTAATTTAATACCCGTACTACTTTTATGCATTCTAAGAAATAAGAAGCGTTTTTTTTTTTTTAGTATTTTAATTCAAATTGTCTGTAAGTAATAAAAGGCAATTTAAGCAATGTGATATAATTGCGTAATGAAAATCTCTACGTAGTGAAAACCCCAAAATAACACAACATCAGCTGTGGTCTAGTGCTTATAGTTGTACCATAGTTTGGATTATTGAGATTTTGTACACTTCCATGTATTTTGTCACTAACGATATATTTACCCATTCGTCGAATTGCATCCCGTCAAAACCCACAATACTATTATAATTGTAAAATCACTGGTATTTCTAAAACAAGTTGAAAAGCGGCAATTCGCCACTCTGTTAATATGGTGTTTACAAAATAAGGATTAGGGCAATTCCCGAAATTTTAACTCAGGTATCAGTGTGGCTCTCAGATGTGTAATATCTTACCTCGTAAATAATATTTCTCGCATTTGTATCTTCTATATAAACGTTAGACACTGTTTACTGTCTGTCAGTTCGAGTCCATTCGTGTGCTCGAATGCCTGAAGATGCCGAAAGGCGAAACCCGGATCGTTAGTGACAAAATACATGGAAGTGTACAAAATCTCAATAATCCAAATTTGATATTGAAATTCCATCAAGCACCCTCAGTCGATGTCTTAAATTGTACCATAGTTATCAGACGGGTCTGGGCAAAAGGTCAAAAGGTCAAAATAAATTAAGTTTTTTTCAGTCGTATTTATGATAACTTCGGAATGCGTGCTTGTGATGTGTTTTCTCCTCGAGTTGATCTCATTTGTTTTACAGTTTTATTTAATGTCAAATATTTTTTTTCGTTAACGTTATATAAATATAAATAAATTGGATGTGTTAGTATCTAGAGAAAATTTAACAAGATGCATAGACATAGGGAACCGTTAACGAATAGCTGAGTACCAAAGATATGTTCCAAGACCAAGTCACACTATGGGATCAAATGCTGTAAAAAAGTATACTCATACTGTAAACATGTAAAAATAATCTGTTTAGTCATTTAAAGATGATGACTTCATTGCATTGCTTTTAATAATTTCAATAATTGTAAGTAATATGTTTCGTTATTATCTTTAGATATGGTTTTAGCGGATATCGCGGCTTACTTTCAATACCGTTTTACAGCCATCAGCAGTTACATTTTCAAACAAGCAACATAAATATTTTTTTGTTTCTATAATGACTTGGATATTTTGTTTTATCACGTATACAACATTTTCCGCCATATAATATCTATATTCTAAACTGTTCGCACGTTTTTTAATAATATGAACAATGGCTTAATACTTACGTTTTTTTTTTTATTAAATCACGAAAGTATTGCCAAAATAAGTAACCAATGTAAATTGGTGTAAATATATGTATTTTGCAACGATATAAAGGAAAAACGTTTCAGTCATTGTAGTTTGTTTTTAAAGAAGTATATTATAAGTAAAAATATTTTACAATTTTTGACTGTTCTTCAAAATTTTTCTTAAAATAGCCCAGACCACTCTGTAGACGTTTTATTATTATCGCATATCAAATGTAGGTATGAAATTTTCTCATGGCAAAGCGTTCGCGGTTTATAATAAAATAAAATGTTATGCAATGCACACACAGTTCCGACGTACTAGCTAATTTAGACATTCAGTATTTCAATTTCAATACCGTCATCTATGATGGGTACGGTTACTAGGAGGAAATAAAACTTGTAATAATAATAGATGAAACCACTAGGATAAATAATAATAATAATGACAGGATAACGAGTTAAATATTAATACAAAATAGTGATTATTCCATGTTTTATATTTCATTTCAAGCACTGTAGTTTAGTAATATAGCAACGGTTATTTATTATGCTATGAAAGGAATTGAAATATTTGTATTAACTTATTAAAATTAAATTTTACAACTAAATAGAGTCTCAAACTTTAAACGATAATTGAATTTAAAATGAGTACTAGCGTAAGCTTCATTTATAATTTAATGCTGTTGAACGATAAATCCGATGAAAGCGGACGTATGGTATACGTTTTCAATCTAATTAAACCTGTTTTCAACTTACACTCCATATTATTTAGTGATAGCAAATTCACTTTTGTTTTAAATTGAAAATTTATTCTAATATTACTGCTATCAAAGCAACAAGTCTATCAAATAGATTTACATACAGATTTAAAATATAGTTATTGCGTAATATTAGTTTTAAGCGGCTAAATTTGTGACTCGATTTCATTCAATACTAATCCAATACGTTACTATTATTATTTTCTTAGATAATAAAGAAACGTTTTTAAAAGCTGTCAATTCAATATGTTGAGATAACTCAATCTTTGTGAAAGTAATTAAATAAATTCTGGCTGCGAGTATCGCCTGCCTTCGGGAAGCAACTTCACTCTCGTCTGTCTCCGAAATTGTCGTTTTGTGAGTTGTTATTTTTATGATGTCGAAAATGCTGCATCTAACTTAGTCAGGTTAATAATATTGACTCTCTAACTTCCATTCAGTTTGGTTAATGAGGAGGTTTGGAGGGTCGAGAGATGGATAAGGCATTTGGGTATTTCCCAGCATTTTAAAATGTTCTGCTTATGGCCAACTCCCATTTGTATAAATTGGTTAACTAGCGTTCCATCAATACGCGTGTACAGTTAATGATTGTTTATTGTGAGCAAAGCTTCATTTAAAAAATCAACTACATTCCTTATTTTCTAAGGATTTTTTACATTTTTATATATTTACTTGTAGGGCTCAGCACGCTCAAATTTCTGATTTGAATAGTATTATACAAAACACCTCAATATGAGATTTCTTGTTGAAATAAATACTCTCTACGAAGTCAAATGCGTATTCATAAGTACTTATATCTGAAGTCAGAAGTGATTCATTTCTGACTTCATTTTTAAACCTTTTATTATCGAAAACTGTCTCTTCTAGAACTGTTTTGTGCTCTGATCACTACGTATTATTTTACGCGAGGAGCAATTCAAATAGCTCCTACTATGTCAAAGAACACATAGAGTCGACACGTCAAAACTACGTTTCTACTTTTATTTATTTTTTTGCTACTCTATTTGGCCAATGTTTATTTTTCATTTTTCATAACTAAAAATGTTGAACTGGAGTAAAGAAAATCAATTTAATAACCATATTTTACACTATAATTGATTGTTTGTATGCCCTATTGAACGTGATTATTATTAAATACATACCAATTGAGTCTATTTTTTTGTCTTGATAAACTTAAGCCAAGCTATAAAATTTCTATCGGACACATAATCTGACAAATAAATTGCTCTCAATTTAAAAATCCAGATCAATGAAATATAAAACAAAAATTGTATGAACGTTTTAGACTCTTTTTATATTATTATACCAACTGCTTTTCTTGCAATTTGGTTATACTTTAAAAAGAAACGTAAAACATTTATCAGCGAAATATCGTTATATTTGGATAGATTTTAAATTGACCCCGATTTTCTATTCAGATAAAATAAATATACGAATAATTTCTGTCACCAACTTATATACAATTGATTTTAAAATGAAATATTATACTGGATATTTTAGTAGAATATTAATGAATTTTTCATATTTTTTTTTTAAGAATATACTTTTTATATTGTAGGCATAAGGTAGATACAGTATATATTTTGCCAACTTCACAGATAAACACCTCCGTGCATTAATTATTTATAAATCCACGGACATTTGTATCTAAAGCGATTAGTTTTTCATGCCTCGCCTTTTAACCATGAACCCCTCTGGCAAAAAGAAATTCAGCGACTTAATCAGAAATAGAAAATATAGTTTAACACCTTATGTTCAAATTTTTCACTAAGAATTCATAGTCATCACATTTGGAGTGGAGACAATCAAAAAATGTTCTGATATTTTTATTTACAATAACATCAGAACATATTCACTAGTATATCTTAATAAAGATTTTATGAAGAATTTTTGTTTATTGATTGAATTGGCATTTACTTGGTAGAATTCCATTATAATAGGCTAAAAATAGCAAAGCTTTAGTTTAAAAAAAATATTAGTTCATTTATAGCTATTTCGACTTCACGCCATCGTCAAAATTAGTATCCGAAACACCTATCAACCAACCAATACAATTTTGTAGAACTGAATAATTTTCTATTTTTATCATATTGTATATTAATTTTTGTTTAGGTACTTTACAGTGTTCAAATAAATTAATATTTTTTTGAAAGAGTTTATTTGTACTAATTATTTTATTTATATGCGTGATATGTGATAAAAATATTGTGGCGGGAAAACACATACAGTAATTTGGATTATAGAGATTTTGTACACTTCCACGTATTTTGTCACTAAAAATCTCAATAATCCTAATTTGATATTGAAATTCTATCAAGCACCCTCAGTCGATGTCTTAAATTACATACAGTAATGTTTATATTCCTTCTTTATACCATTTAACTCTTGAAATAAATTACATACGTAAGTAGGCTGGACAACTTTCAGTTATAATAAGCTGAGAATTTCAAATAAATGAATAAATCATACGATTTACTATGTAAAGCTTTTATGGAATTGTATATCAAAATCACCTTTTTTAATACCTGGTTGTATGTAAAGGTGTAGTAATCTAGTTAAATAAAATAATGATTGATTGAGTGTAAAATTTTCATGACTGTCGAGCGGTAAACAATTACCTTTAATTAAATTTCTCACACTAGAGAAAAATAAATGAAAGTGTTTTTATTTCTCTCAACATGCATTTTTACCGCACTATTTTATGATTTTATATCAAATTTTTACTCAATTCTTCAACGGCCAACCACAATGTTTAAATTGGTGTAATTTTGCTTCCTAAATTGGTATAAAACAAATGATTCTTGGAAGAACATTGCTGTAAATTCATGTTATTCGTTTTGAAATAAAATATATGACAAAGTTTTGTAACATGAAAATACATTTCCTAGTCACAAAATATATAAATTGGACTTAAAAAACAATGCAAACTTCAAGAATATTCAAATATTATTTTAAAAGTACTCAAAACGTTTTATTTTTGCTATGGTATTGATTAAATTGTCATTTACTAGGTATAAAAAATATTTTAACTAGATATATATTATATTATAAATATTCACGATGGATTCAGCAGTAACTTTGTGGAAATTCAGTTGATAACTATGTCAGCAATATTATGTTATATTCAACATTTTTTAATATCATACAATAGATCATATTAAAGTAAGGAACTAATACTGAAATTGAAATTGGAATATGTTATGAAACTAACTAAAAATGATATGAGGTCTTACGTTTTTTCCAAAAAACCTTTTATATCATATTAAAATGGCAAAGGGTTTTTCGTGTCACATTTATAAATAATACATGTCTGTGCTTCATACATGCTTTTTAATAGTATCTCTTTGAATTTTGATTTAAATGATACATCATCAATCTTTTGAGTGTAGGAATTTGTTGTAAAAACGCATGCGAAATTTACGGTTTTAGTATGATATTTCATTAGTTGTGAAATTTATATTATATTTTGGGTTTCTGTGCCAACGAGCAACAACAGTGTGACTTGTTTATAGTTTGCGTTGTTATGACAATATCACAGATACTACACTAAAAAAACTCGAATGCATTTGGATTGAAATACGTATACAGGTAATAAACAAACATTAATCAGTAGTTACTCATCTAACAGTGATCTCCAAGTCCAGCTCCAAACGCAAGGCACTCAGTTTCCAACTATTACTTAATTAGCAAAAACACGTAAATAACGAGATGATGTCAGATAATTTTGTAGGGAGTAGTACTGTATTATATGTATGAAAATATTCAATGTTTTCTACATTATTAATTGTATCCGAGAACGTTAAAGCATTGGGAACATTTGATGTCGAAACAGTATTTACCTTTCACGTATTTTTTTGAAACAAAATAATTCAATCGTTAAGAGTATGAATAAAATAACTGTCATTCATTTTGAACATAGCTTTGAAGTCAGAAATTCTATCAAGAGACGTAATGGGAACTTACATTGACAAATTGTGTAGCATAACTTAGAGTGACATAAAAATATCTGAAAAATAGTTGCGCAATTTACACCGTTTGTAATCGATAAGTGTAATTGGCCAGCACTACTTGTCTCAACGATCAAGCCAGTTGCCATAGAAATCACTCCGATAATCCTACTTAATTACCGCTACTGCTGTTTTAAGGCGAGTCGAGTTTTTGATACATAATGTCACCTATAATAAGTGGTCTGTACCATTTCTCCCGTATTTTTATGCAATAATTCATAAATAACGCCCACAAAGTTGTACTCGTTTCTTTCAGGTCTTTCACTGCGTATACGATAATTAATATTTATATAATTCTGTACACGCTGCCAATAACTCATTGCTCAACCAAGAATTTATGATTACTAAATATTTTATTAATTAAAAAAGTTTTTAATTACTGCACAATATTGCACTCACCAATTGGACTGGTTGTAATTCTAGTTAATAGAGCAAGAAAAGTTAAATACGAAATTGTCGCTCGAAAAGGAAAAATTGTTTAATGAGCAAATATTATTTTTCTTTGGTTATGTGCGACAATTTTATCGCATAATTAAAATACTTTATACCTTTTCAAGTTAAAAAATGATAGTAATTATTAATACTTCATAATATACTGAGCCACATTAAAACATTACGTTAAAGTTTAAGTTGATTTAGATTATTAATCAAACACAATGATTTTCATTGAAGTCAATTTACTTTAATATAAGTCATTTTCATACACTAGCAGATGAAATTCGTTTTGTGAAAAGCTACGGTTACAATATTACTTATAAAAGTATTTTAGAAAATTTTGTTTCTTTATATTTATGACATCTGCGAAAGTTTTACATAATCTACAAATCATTATCATAATATGCTTTTTTATTCAAAATAAAACGTTGCTTCTAAAATTATCTCAGTGATATAAAAATGTAAAATAGATCAGGTAGGGAGAATAGATCTCATATATACAATGCATTCATCATAGCTATATCAAAAAAAATGTATCAGTGTTTGGTCGTTATACATATATTTTTTAACCATGTCTGCTCCCAATGTCAAGCATATGGTTTTCTTATGGAGGTATTTCAACAGAAGTTTTTCTACGACAACTCAGTTCCTTGTTACTCAGTTGCTAAGCCACTACTTTTTTCGAAGAGAGTAGGGATGGAAGAATAGGACAGGACTTGTGGTTAGATAATCGCTAACTTTCCGTTTTTAGGATCGAATGGGTGGGATGGAATTTTAGACATCACAAACATCCATGCCTTTGAAAAGAAATTGAAAAATCAATTTATGAAACTGTCTGAACCAGTAATCGAGTCTGTGGGATCCTTAACCAAAGCCAACGACTTTTACCATTGCACCCAATAATTTTATATATATATATATATATATATATATACTCACTTTTAGTATTTATTTCTCCCTTTAATTGAATTATATAGTTATATTTATAATTAAATTAAAAGAAGACATTTATACTAACGATAAACATTATATTTAAATCAGATTGTTTTTCAAATATGTCCGTTGGGTTAGTAGAGAACCAGTAGTTAGATGATCATCCTCTCAACACCACTTCAAGAGGATTAAATGGTTGGGAGCGAGGCTAAAAATGTATGCATTTTAATACAAATCCACAAATCAATTCATGATAAAGTGTCAAGTCAGGGGGCTTGAGCCCGTGACAACCACAACTGAATGTAACGAACGCCTGAGAGCGTTGACCACTCAGTTACAGGGACCATACAAATATTCATTTTTTTTTTCCGGAACAATTATGTTCTACATTTTAAACTAATATTGCCTAATCATTGTTGCGATACCTGACCTTCAATTCTTTTAATTATAATAATTATTCATTAAGTAATCCACAAACATTTCGATGTAAAACATTATCAACAAACGTGGATCAGTTTTATCGTGTAATTAAGGAAACAGACCATTAAAACGGCCTGTGGAAAATTATTTGATTAAACACAGGCTAATGTTTTGATATATATCGTAAATCCGAATCCAATCAACGTTTACTCGGTGACTTTAGTGAAACAATATTCTACATTCACTAACATTATGTTTCTATTTGATTCCAATGAAAAGTCACGCTTTTGCTCCCGTGTGCGAGCTACCAATTGCTATTCTTGCATATTAATTGGATAGAAAATTTCATCATGTAAAAATTTCCAACACGATTAATATTGATTAAAATTAATCTGTATTACTAAAACTACATACTAGAAAAGTTTTACAAATATATATTTCAAGTAGCAGCAACGTTTGATTACTTATATACAAAACAGATAATATTTAATAGATTAACGATCTGGGCCCAAAAAGTATATAAGTATGGATTCAAAATGAAGCATTTTAACAGAAGTTGTTTTATTTGCTCTAAAAATTGGTTGTTAGCTTGTCACTCAATCTCCATCTTCGGAGAGGATAATGATGGTCGGTTAATTGGTTAATCACTATCTCATCACATTTTTAGTAACGGATAGGGGTTGTGTGGGAAAAAATGAAAACATCGCGAACCTGCATGTCTTTGTATTTTTTTTGTCCATGTCCACTCCAAACTTGGAGCATATAGTCTCCTAGTATCTTATTAGATTTTTTCTATGAGAATTGCTTGTTACTGAGTTGTTCAACTTCTATTTTTAGAGAGTAGGGATATAAGGATAGAGCTAGGACACGACTAGTGGTTAGCTAATCGCTCTTGGTACTCCCAGTGAGGATCGGATGGGTGAGAGGGTGGAGTTTTTTAGGCATCGCAAGCACTCAGACTACGAACAGAAATCCATAAATCGATTGAAAGATCGTTTATTAAACTGTCCGCACCTGGAATTGAACCCGAGACATCCGTAACCATAGCCAACAACGCTACCAACTGTGCCGCGGACGCCGACAATTTATATAAATCTGTTATAAAAGCTTTCATTCAGGGATTTGAACCCTTGACCGCGCAACCGTGCTATCCCAAGAACATCAAAAAATAATAGAAAATCTATTTAACGTTACATGTATTATGTATGTTAGACGAGATAACAATGAAAGCTTATTTTATTCAAGAATATGTGTATTTAATAACCATTATTTGTAATTTAAAAACTTTTCATTTCTGTGAACCGAATTTCATCACTACTTATAATTATATCACTAATTTACAATATTTACAATAATTCCATTGCGATGTGAATTTAGAATTTACTTTTCGTATTAACGGTAATTGTTGATGATAATGTTTTGCTATTTTGAATAGCATCTCTATAGCAGCATTAAATCCAACGGATCAGCACTTTCAATATAATCCAATTTTTGTTTTTACTAATCTTCATTTTTAATCATTTACATGTATTCAATTTAATAAACAGAAAAACAAATCGTTATGATACCATTTTAAGCACAATTTTGAAGGAAGTTCTATATTTTTAAGTGCTCAAAATTAAACAAATGGCCTTCTTCCGGTGTACAACCGAGTTGGGTTGGGCTTATCAGATAGCCGGACATTGTACAAAATTGGCATATCATAAAACAATTTGGTTAGATTCGATCTGTCAATTAAGTGTGGTAAACTATATGTCGTGTAAAAATAGTTCATTCAAAAAGGTAGCAAACTTAAATATGAAAATTATGATATAGGTATATAATAAAATTTTCAGCATACGAAAACATTCAAACTCTAATCTAAAAAACAGTTAATTAACTAGTAATTTTCTAACCAATTCAAATCGATTTTCTAACCAATTCAAATAACTAGTAATTTTATTTAACAGTAAATAAATGGTAACATAAATAATGTTTTCAGTTGAATAACTTATACAATTTACTATATAATAACAAACGACGTGCATTATAAATTATTTTGATTTATGTAATCAAATTAAGCCAAACTATGAAATAGAATACTTAATTAAATAATTATTTAAGTTGAAGAATTATTCACTGTTTAAAATTTTTCTCACAATATTACATCTTATTAGTATCATAAAAATATTGCCAATACTAATATCTGTATTAAATTTAAGAATGAGTGAGATATATTATAAAGGGAACATTATCATAATATATTAATTGAAAATATAAATCTGTCATACTGAAGAATTATTGAATGAACATGCTATTTAAAATATGAAACTAATGTGTTTCTTAAATCAATATCCCTTTGGCAAAGAGTGTAAAGTCTTAACGTTACATAGTATTATTCTAAATCAATATAATTTATCCATTTATTCTAATAAAACATATTAAATATATATATTGATATGAAAATATTAATGTTTTATTAGGTATTTGGTGTTTTATCAATTATGCACTATACGCTGATGATATCTTTTTTTAGCTGGCTTAATTATCGAACTACAAGTTGAACACACCTGCGAATATTCAATTTTTACTCTCAAAGTGAGGTTAGGAAATTGACAAATTAAACTGCTATTAACACAGTTGGTAACATTATTTAATTATGTAAATGGTGAGGAATAAGCGGTGCAGCATTCCTTTAAATGTACGTACGAGTTAAATGAATGTGTGGTCATTCATTCATAGATACATAACTAGCCTCAAATCAATTACTTACGCAACAGAATCCTGTGCATGCGTGACGTGACAGGAAGAAAAATGAGCTTTTTATCATTGATTCATAGCAAAGAATGTCCCCACATAATAAAAAGTTGAATAAATATGTGTTATATTATACCGTTGAATAAAAAATCCCAACAATAAAAACGTGCTAATCTACTTAAGAAACATTGTATTGTATGTAGTTCCTTTCCAATTTTCTATTAACTTTTGCAATGCTTATATGTGACAAATTTTAGTGATGATAATAAGATTATTTTATATTATTTTACAGACAACAAGTACAGTACTCAATGAGGCTTAATAAATGACTCGTCGCGTCAAAAAACCATCGATTTTTAAACATTCACTTCAAATTAATTAAAATGGTGGTTCAGTTATAGTTTATTGTTGTACCCTGTATCTAGGATTCATCAGCTAGTTGAAGGCTATTAAACTAGTATTTTTCATTTATCGTAAAATTACATTAAATAATTAAATGGTTCAGGTAAATAAACAAGGGCGATAAATTGTATAGCTATTTTATATGTATGTATACTTGTTAAGTTTGATGACTGGACATCATAAAGCATCAAACATTTTAATTGTACTTAATGTAATATATTTTTCAAAATATACTTTTATAAATGCGTAAAAACAAAATTCTTTAAAACACTTTTTAAAAGCTATACTTATGTTAATGCATCGTTAATTCTACACTGTTTTGTATAATGACACCCGTTAAATTGCAATGATATTGGATTGCCAAAAATGATAATTGCTATTGCACCTGACATGCTTTAAAAAATACCACTTTTCAACACCAGAGTCGCCACCACCGCAGTTCAAAATCCCGCGCTTACGTTTGATTGGCTGCAGTCCACCAATCAGCGGGGCCGAGGTGGAGCGAAAGGTTTTATATAGTAGTGCAGACGGCACTGAATTGTCGGTATAAGTGAAAATATAGACTAGTTGGACGGATCAGTTGGTTCCACGGTGTCGGTGGAAGATCAGTGTCTGTGTGCCAGAGTGTTTTGACACTCCTCAATTGTGAAGTGTTGTCCCATTGAACGGATTTATCAAATACGAAAAACACTCGCGTAAATTATGAAGGGTTCAAGTCGCTGCATCGCGGCTTTGGCGCTTCTCGTCGTCGCGACGGAACTAACGCAGGCTGTAAGAGTGCTGCCTAAAAGGAAAAAAGGTGAGTGCGCGAGAACTACCCCAGTCGATTTAAATTCCCCAAAATTATGAAGTGTCAAGTGTTAAGCTGTGCTTTGTGCAGTGGTACTGAGATTCAAAAAGCTTTATCGTGAAAGTTTAATAAATAGTTTAGTGGTAACATTATAAAATCCGCAGTACTGTTTAATCAAAACTGCATTTACATTTACAACAATTTAAAATACATCACACGTATTCACAAAAAAATATTACTTGCATTTCATGATCAGATATACCGATTGTAGATTTTTCATAAATTAAAAACATGGAGTTAGTTTTGTAAAACGTTATTCAAGCTTAAAAATGAAACTTTTCCCTATATTAAAATATTTATTACTACTCAATGATTTATCAAAAATAATTTTAAGGTTTTATATTATACACATTTAATCACAATAGTTCATGAAATATATTAACCATCTGGCGTAATAATTATTGAAAAGTTATCATTCTGACGAAAGTGCAATGTGGTTAGTGAGGGCAAATAAATTAAAATTGATGATTTTAATTTACATCCATAATAAGAATCAGCTCTCTCACGTTAAGGCATCATTTTAATGAGCGCGCGCGATGAAAAGTAAAATCTAAACCAGTTTATCTTAAGAAAAGTGGCATGTAGACCGCAAAAAGACATCAACGCGATGAAACCGGGCAGCGTGAAACCTGGCGCGGTCAGCTGACTAGCGAATTGTCAGTGGCAACCCGTTAATTTATGATATAGAAAATGGAGCAGCAAACAAGGTTATTTATTGCGATCGTGAGATTTCAAGCGGTATCCGCGAGAAAATTATTGACGATAACAAAATATATATTATTAAAACGTAAATTATGTAAAATGTCATTTCTAGAATTTATGAAAGGTGAAATTTTTACCTTACATGATACATGATTTAAAAAATATAAAAATCAACTGATAAAAAATTATAACAAATTTCGGCAACAATTGTTGAATAACCTAATAATAATATATGAAATTAAATAAAAAATCTTAAGACTTGAGTCATACCGGCTTTTTAAAAAATGACTTGAAGCTTAAGAAATGAGACTGCCCATAATATATGAATCATGCATGGTGATAAATATTTGTTTCTCACTGTCTCTAAGACAACAATTTTGAAATCCAAATTAATCGTTAAAATCAAATGAAACGGTCATTTAAATACAACAAATAAAAAAAATTCAATGAATAATGTTTATATGGATAAGACTATTTTATATAATTTCTAAAATATTAATCAATTGAAATTAAATTAAAAGCAAATTTTTTTAATTTTTAAGGATTGAAAAAATCGTTTCTTTTTTTGATTAAAATTAATATCCGTTTGTGTCAGTAGAATTAAGAAATAGGAAATAATTTTGCGGAAATCCTGTCGATGTATATGAGTTGATAGGTCATTTCCGAACTGTTTCAGTCATATTAAATTGAATCAAATAGCACACCTCAAACCCAACCTTAGTTAAATGACCAATTTGATTGATATTGGCGATTTTATTGTTTATTCAAGTGCCTAGAGCTCGATTAAAATTGCCAAGTAACAAAGTGAAATGATAGATTTAATTGAAATGGGCGTCCTTCCAATGAATAATAATTGAAGCATGAAAGGTATGCAAGCAAGTGAGTTACTTTTTTTTTCTTTTCCGCTTTCAATTTCATGCCCACAAATATGCGTATTTTTGATTGAATTTTTTTAGAAGTTTCATTTATTTTTCTATTGAATATAAAATATTCGTTTTCACTAAACATATTTCAACACATAGCAAATTGGTATATTAATATTATTTAAGTTTAAAATGATGCAATCACTTCACGTGTTTAAAAGTAAAAGCATTTTGAAATACTTGTTTATAACTTTATATATTATTATCGTATAGTTTATTTTTCAATTTACTGAATTGATGTAGAATAGTAGAAATTTATTTGCCTTCACAAACATATTTTATATTGATGTATTATTTATTCAATCAAACAATATTAATTAATTTTTGCTTACAAACCATTTTTATCAGTATTATTCATGTATAATTTTACCTTCAATAATAATTTTACTTTCATATATAATATTTAATATCATCATTTAACTTTTTTTTTTAATCATAATGACCATCCAAAAAATATTAGCTTTATCAATCTTTCTATTACAGATAATAATTAAAAATTGACTGTAATTTTTCACAAAAATATTTTAAAACAAAACCATACTGTTGCGCATACAAAATAATCCAACATGTGAAAATGGAGTCCATTATTTGATCCACTTATAAGCTGTACATCTGAATTATTCAGTGAATTTCAATTTGGTTTTCATTCGATAAAGTAAGTTTGTACGTAAGTTATGTAATACTATGTATCTTAAGTAATTTCTTAAAGTTAAAACAATGACAATAAGTATGAACAAGATTTATGGCACGGATTAGAAACTTAATTTCAATTTACTATTAATATAAATTATATTGACATGTCTAAAGCGGAACGTAATATAAAAATGTTTTTCTAGTATATAGTATAAGTATATATAATTCTAAGAATAAAAATATGTCATTAAAAAGACCATAACTGTTTTATACTTTTAATTGTCTTTTCTTTTCGTATCCAGGAAAATACTCTATAGTTGATTGAATCGCAGAATATAATAATTTCATTTCAGTAATATTTTAGATATTATTTTAATACATTTAATAATCATAAAATAGTCAGCCAAAAGTGGTACAGGTCACAAATATTAATTGTAAACCCACCCAATGAATAAATACTATAATATAATAAAATCATCTTTGTATCGCGTAGATAAATTTAATATATCAATAGAATTCTTTCAGTAGGTTATAATACATATTACGAAACATCATTAGTCAAATATGTAGGGTCATTTTTATTCACCGCCTTATCAGAACATGAGACTTACGTATGAGGGAAATCCCATGAATCACTTATTTTGACATAAAAAAATATGAATACGGTTCGAGATCACGATGTCGCCAGAGATTGAGCTTTATTACTTTCCCCGGGAATTTTTGTCGCTCCACATTTGGCGGCTGCAAGCTGTCTTGCATATATTTAAAACCTGACTCCGGTTACGTAAGATTATCTTTGAGACATAACTGCATGTAGGTACAGGCTATCGATAACAAACAAGGCGGTTAGCATAAAGCAAATACCGGCATGGCAAGTATTATTATATACGTGAAATATCGATTAAAATCTTCAATGCATGCCACGATTTAAATTTCCACCGCAATATTTGAATTACTACATCCTTGGAGCGGAATATAAATCGCTCTCATTCCTTTACGTAATAAAATCCACTTTTCTTGAGCTTTTCGTAAACACAACTTTGCTTGCAATTTAATTTGATTGTTGGTCCCTACATGCATCTGGGTTGCTTTACTTTATTGATACATTTAAAAAATATCTCTTGACGGTTAATCAGATTACTCTTCTGGTTTATGAAAGTTGATGTGATTATTCCGTTATTGTGCGGCCTCTAGGACAACCAAATGAAGCGGTTTTTATATTTTTAGGAACACAATATTAATAATTTTGGATGTTTTACCGTTGCAATTTAGCGATAAAGCAAACCGTGCGTGTCCTTGCTAAAATATACTAAGCAGATATCACTTTTTTATACAACGAAGTTGAAAGTAGATTTAATTTAATTGTGTAAACGGATCACTGCATTTAAAGATTGTTTTTTAATTGGGACATTTTATAGATTATTGAAAAAAATGGCACAGTGATAAAAACAACATTTGTTGTACCTTTATCGATTAATTAATCTGATTTTATTTAACTAGATCAAACTTGTATTAATGATAGCCATAAAACGTTTTTGAAATTATCATATAATTCAAATAAAAACATTAAAACTCGGCTTACCTAAATGTCCTTGCAGTTTTATACGACACAATGTATCTTAAAATCGAAAGTTTATTTTAATTTAATTTAATTGTTTTTATTTAATGATATGAAACAATTAAATATGATTACAAACAAAAGATAAGGTTACTTAAATCACATTAAGTCGTTATATGGAAAAACAGTTTTATTTAAAAACTCACATGTTTAATCCTACATATTGAAATAACGATTTTTTAATTTTTTATAAAAAATAAACTTCTTAGAAATTTACCAGCACGGGGGCGTAACTATGTGCACACTTTGAATGCCAAACTATCCCAGTAGTTAACTATTAATTCTTAAAGCAAATACCTGTTTTTTTACAAAATTTCCATTCATTGAATGTCAAAATTATAAGGTTTTTTACAATTTCACAAAAACATTTCATTATTAGTATTATGTTAAGATAAAACCAACAATGTTTTCAAATACAATTTTGTTTTCGTTGCATTTTATGTGTGTAACAATGTGAGTGAGATGATTTTTATTTGATAATGTTTGTTTGGTGTATTGTTTGTATTTACAGTCAACATAATTTGGATGGTTGAATGGGATTGTTTGAATAAAACATCCGCATGTCATTGTACTAATTATGTATTCGTTTTTTTTGCCAAAATTAGCATAATAACAACCGTTAACATTCAATAGGTCAAGTTGGATCTTGATTGAATTTATGTAAATAGTGTTTTACATGTGGATGTTGAATATACAGAATATATTTTATATATTCTGTATATACTTATTATACATGATGATTGATTCTATTATTGACCTCTTTACCGTAGCGGTAAAGTCACTGTGTCACCAGAAAGTTTTGGATTCGATTCTCAAATGAATAATTGTATACATATTCATTGTAAGGCATTTATAAAAATATTAATTTTGATTTTTAAATAATTCTGTATGTGAATATGATTCAGTTATTAAATATTTGTCACAATTATCATTCAATTATACTATTAATTCTTAAAAAACGACACTCAGTAGATATATAATTCTACGGTATTTTTACCAATTGATGTAACCCTCAAAAATACGAAAAAGATTGGATCTCATTTTAAAGACGACAGAGCAGGTCTTGGCCAAATGATATAAATTAGAAAAATAAATTGACCACTGTTTGGAAGGGAAACATCATTTAACATTGGTTTTAGGTTTAAAATTTCTGACCCAGCTACTTGATGTAAGCCACTATTATATCGACACTCCTAACGTATAATCCCGTATCTGCAAACATAATAAATTACAGGAGTGCGTTTCAAAGATTCATAACGCAACTCGTCATACAATATTTTCAATAAAAACAGGTTTTACTCTCTTCTGAACAATTTCAATTTTGTGGGTTACATGAATTAACCAAAACACCATCGATATGTTGCATATGTAATTGAAATGAAACTAAGCCATGTGTATTTCATTCATATTAAAAATAAAATGCATGAATAAAAACACGAATACATTCACTTTATAAAAAAAATAAAAGTAATTGAACCTATCTCTCATAGCCTTTTTTTGCACGGTATTCTCTAAAATATATCCTACATGAAAAAGTAGAAACGGGTGTATTACTTACAGCCACAGTTTATTTTATTTCATCATTTATTATTCATTTAACAAGACAATTTACTTATGTTAAAATGAACTGTTTCTTTTGTTGGGAAAATACTATAGCATATTCGTATAAACTGCATGAGGCTTGAAATCATACGCTAGTGGCGCTATTACGTCAATGTAAAATGTTAAGTAAAACAATAAGATAAATAAGCTTCACATTTGATGACAAAACGACTAAGGATTACTTAACACAAATATCAGTTAAAAAGTACATGACAAAATGTATTTAAAACACAAGAATTATCAGTTATTGAGATTAATTCGAATATAAATAAATACATTGCTGTTGAATAAAACTTTATTGTAATAAAGATCTGCTTAGTAATTGCACAAATCAAATAATATTATAAAACTATAAACACTATGGAAGTGCAATATAACTGTAGTTATCATATCGACTGTGGAAAGGCAAAAGGAAGTAACCCACAAAACTTGTATTAAATTGTATGGATTGTGAAAACACGGAGATATACTCTTTTTGTCTTTCTACAGTCAATTTATTATATATATTTAAATATAGTCAACACGTTTTGTGTTAGTTATACACAATACTTTTTGTGTACGTTATTTCCTTTTACGTTTCCACAGTCGACATATATTTAGGTGCAATTCTAAAATAACTTAAAGCGAATTTTCTCGGAATTTTTAAAAATTATCTTTGGTTCATCTCGCGGTGTAAAGATTTTGTTAATTACATATGTATATGAATAATTGAAACAATTATTCCGTAGAGTGGTCAACGCGCCGAGTACAGTTAAACGTACTCTATTGTCACCGATCGTGGAGAACATTGAACTGTCTCATCCAATGCTAATGTCGCACGGATGACCATGGCCTACGTATGGTATCGATAGACGAAGCACAAATTTGCCATTATCATCGCATTGTGGTGCGCCCGTCAGATGGATGTTGCGTGTAGCGAGACGCACCGTTGACGCCGCGGCTGATGGCCTCTGAAAACTTTCTCTGTCGATGCATCCATCGGTCAGTTTCGCTTTTAAAAGGCGCGACTTGTTTCAATTTTCAAAAGCGGCCGGAGACACTCTCCCAGTAATACCGGTGTCACTGAAACTATGCGAGATTTTTCTGCGGTCATAAAAAAATGCTGTCACTTTTATCGAGATTACTGTCGCTTTTAAAAAGCGACCATTTCAATATTGACCATAAAATTTACATTTGAAATACTCACGTCGTACTTTCACAAAATATTAAATAAAACTTAACGCTACCACAACAATTTATTAAGAACATTTTAGAAAAATGATTTTGTATTTCAATACAAAAATAATTAAAATAGAAAATATACCCTAAAATATAGCATTTCTCACAGCAGTGTGTTGAGCTAACAGTAGTTATATTCTATATAATTAAAAAATCACTCAGCTTAAGACGGTCTTTAAGTGAAATTTATTATAGATAATAATTGTTATTAATATTTTTTGTTTATTCGAATCGAAATTAATATAGACCTATTCCTCGATTTTTTTAATAAACGGCGTATAATTTAAACCCTTTCAAATGAAGACAATCATTTGTTTTAATTAATTTTTTTGTATTTTTATACATACGTGTTAACCAATCACAAAGTAAATCGAATGTGTAATCATATTTAAATAAATAAAATGATAATTATAGAAGAAAAAAAATTAAAATAACATCATGTAATGTGGAATTATTATAATTTTAGTGTATATTTTTATTACACATACACGATTAGTTATCGTAACATTTGGCGCAGATTATGCAATAAATTCTAGCGAACACAAGAGGAAGTAACGAATCTATTTGAAACATAAGCTCAGTTTAATTATAAACAACTTGCTCAATAATCATTCCTTTTATTTACAGTGTTAATTTGTCTTTAATTGTAGCGTTAAGAAAACGGTCGAGTCAACTGTATAAATAGGTAACTATAGAGCAAAAAATGTGTTTTTCTAACACAGCTGCAGCACGTCCATCAATGACAGATGTGAAATCTGACTTGTTTCAACGAAGTTACTGCCAAGCAATTGTAGAAATAATTATTCCAAGATCGCTAGAAACATTGTGCGCCATTCATACACCGTCGTCTTGTGAAATCTCAATTTATTCACCCACTTTATTTACCAGGCATTATATTTTTTTACATAAGAAGAACGATGTGCATGTTTCACTATGGTGAATTCTTGCATTCCATTGATTAATTGTTTTTAATGTTACTATTGATTTATTTAGCACGATTTCCTCATTTAAAATTCTTTATCGTACTATTTTACATATTTACAAGTACTGATTGAATTAATTATTTTTAAAATGAATTCATAATCTCGACAGTGGAAATGCAAAAGGACGTAACCCACACCAAAAGTATTATGTATAGCTCACGAAAAACGTGTCACTACACTATATTTAAATGTGTATATTCATATATATGTAAAACATATCGAATGTAGAAAGGCAAAAGGATGTATCCCTCAGTTTTTTCAAAATATTTTTTCGATAATCACAATATACATTTAATACACGTTTTTTGGGGGCTGTACGAAATACTTTTTGTATGTGGGTTACGTCCTTTTGCCTTTCCACAGTCGGTATATTTTTTACATTCAAATAAAAACCATAATAATGCACTGGTTTCAAAGCCAAGTTTTTGGTTAACGGTATTGAGTATTTTTTCTACTCGGAAGCTTTGAATCCCTTAATAGACTCTTTCATAAAATGATATATCATTCGATCTATGATTTTGTATTCAAAGACATTTTTTTATTCCCACCCCTTAATCGATCATAAAAATGGAAGGAAAAGAGATAAGCTACTAGACGTTTCCTAGCACCAAGAAGGCAGAGGTTGGCCCACTGAATTACAATAATTTTTAGTTATAAGATTTCTATTTATGTAGAGTATACGTTATATAACTTTGCACTTTTTACTACACTGATACACTTTCTGTAACATACGTGTCAGTGTATTAGTATCCATTAATCCCGTGATCCTAAATCCTAACCAGAGTGAAATTCTTCATTATTACTATAAACGAGAGTATAAATGGTTAAAAAAATAGTTTTAATTTTAACCCTCTTATGAGATAAGAGAATACATACTATCAAAATTTTAATTCGTAAATAATTTTATTTTACGTAACTAAATTATATTTAATATAGATGAGAAGATGTTGAAAGATAAAAACGTTTTTTTCTTTTTTTAACTTTCTTATATTGAATGCGGAAACATCATCTGTTCATAGCTTACGTTCTTCATTTCGAATACCTTTAAATTGTTTAAATATTTAGAGCAATCTTGATTACATTATAAATAATATCATTACAAAAGCATGGTTATCGAGTTTCCAATCACGATTTTGGTCCGATTATGTGTCGTGTAACCAATTTTTTTTTGATTAATATCCTGTGCCATAAATGGTGTTCAGATAACTGCGACCAATATAATATTACTGGAGTAAGTTATTTTGCAACATTCTGTCCTCTGACCTTTATACTTTCGGTACGAGAATGTAAAGTTGTACCATTTCAAGGACTAGACTCATGATATCAGCGGTCCCCACATCTGAAATATACAAATACACTACTATGATATCATTATCTTAAAACCGTATCAAATATCTAAAGGTGTACCTTTTGCATTGTCAAATGGCGAACACGCTATTTTCATTTCAGTCTTATTTTATCGCAGATAGTCTGTCTTACATTTTGCATGACTTAACACTCTAATAAATTTGTTTATTTGTGATCGAATCGTATTTATACAAAGCTCTATTTAGTGCGGTAGATAATGTAATTTTTCAAACAGTACATTGTATACCCGTTTTAACACTGATTTTGATCGATAAAAATAAAACAGGTATTACTAAATTCCAGTCATAATATACTAAGCAATAATTATTTAGATATAAATGCCCAGTCATCGTTCAGTATGATATAATATGAACGCTCAAACTTTCAAACGCTGTCAAATATGATTTTTTTCATTCGTTTCGTATTATCTCACTCAGTATTACTGCATTGCTGTTTTATTTTCTCAACTAAAGCACCATTCGTAGTACTCATTCCATAAATTAAAAGTTTGATTCGATCTTCAATTTTTTTTCGCTGAGCAACACCGATGTCATTATAAATTTGTATGTATAGTCAAATAAATGTGCTTAATTTTTATAAGTATACATTCTGTAAATCAAGAATTATTTATAGCTAGTCCTATAAAAGTTATAGATTTGTATATTTATTATTTTATAATTTTTAAAAAATATCTGACATTACAGCTGACAGCCGATACGCCAAATATTTTGAAAATTTTAAAATCATATGAAATTAACTCGATAAGAATTTTTATAAATCACTTGTGTCCATGATCACAAATTTAAATTGAAAAAATCTAAATTTGTTATTGACCAGGTCTCTTTCTTTAACCAGGTCTCAACTGATCGCTCGGGCAAAACTCTTACCACTAGACAACAGAGGCTCACTGTATTCTAGAGTTTAAGTTATTCTAGACTTATTAAAACAGTTGTATGGCTCACTTGTACAAATAAGTATTTAATGACTGTATAGAGATTACTTGACAACGAAAAAGTTATTTTAATCAAACGATTCAAAAGTAATACGCTTCTTTACATGTAGTTTTGCTATTATATCGAACTTTTGATAATCTGTCGAATAATTTTCATATCCGTAGAGAACTGTAAAATAATTAAGTAGCTACTGCCAATAAAATAATTAATTTATTTTATTTCAAACGGTCCGATACGGAATTAAGTAGATCATTCGGTTTCAATTAATCACAGCTCTGGTAACAGTTTTACTATCATCGTGCTATAGTGAGTTGTATTTTACAGATTTTTTGTTTTATCTGTGCGCTTACTTACATGGAGCGACATAAAATAACGCGATTTGTCCGTTACAAACGGGCATAGCTATTTTACAGGCAGAATGAATTGCTTTACAGTATACCGACAATCAATCGTTTATTTAAAAACAGTACATTCTTTTCAATACGGGCATAACAAATATTATTTACATGATTATCGATTCATAGAAAATTCATATAAAAAATACACGTAATGGTAATCAAATGACTGCGAGGAAAATTATCTACAATGATACATTCATTTACAATTTTAAAATCATTTTTGGTCAGTTTTATTTTGTTAAAATTATTTCACGTAATTTTAAGACACTATTTAAATGAAAAAAAAATACTTCTAAAGTTGATTTTAAGCAGTGACACTAATGACATATAAATAGTTTATTAATTACCCAACTGCTTTAGCAATGTCACTGAAATCTGTGAAAAATATTATGTTGTATTTAATTAATTTAATAATCATCGTGTTTGTGATCTTCGTGTAGTATATTATAATCTCAAAAAACAAAAATACGCTGACATAAAATAATATCATTTTATTTACTTGTCACATCAGGTGACATAGTGCGACTGATGGTTGACATTTAATTAACTTCATATATTTTAAAAATAAAACACAATTTGTTTGTACTACTTCCACATGTTAATAATGATCAGGATTGGTTTCGCTTATCACGAGCATTATCAACTGATGATCACGCTCGTGATAAGCGAAACCGGTCCTGATCATTATAAACATGTGAAAGTAGTACAAATAAATTATGTTTTATTATTAAAATACAATGCCTTTCCACCAATAATTTACAGTTGACACCTTAAAATTAACTTCATATATCTTTCAAATAAATTTTTATTCCTCGTAAATCAAATGTTTTGAACTCTCGTGTTCATATACTCAAAATCAAAACTCCATATTTTTATTACTTATTCAAGACTAAAAAAATACATGTTATAATTCAATTTAAATGATATTACTTCATATTTTTTTTATTAAAATATTGCGACAAATTTGATTCTTAATAGCATTGGATAATAAAAAATGGTTTTGTAATTTCGACAATGCTTTTCACGCTTAATATCGTGTTATATTTAGAAGGTGTATTGAAAGTAATAAAACGTTTCTAGGACATTATGCAAAGGAAAGTAGATATAATAAATTACAATCGATATCAACAAAACACAATGTAATTCTTAGCAGGCCTTTAATAAGTCAATGACAGTTGATATTTTTGACAGTTAATAGATAAAGCGTATACAAATGTGCACGGAATTGCGATTATGGAATTGATACTATTACAATTACTGTTTAAATTGTATTTAATATTAAATTCAAGCAACTCATAAATTTGTAGGTACAGTAAGAAATAATATTTTTTTGCCGACGAGGATATATTTTTTTTTTAATCACTAGTCGAGGGTCGTAGCTTGTACATTGTAAGGCAGTGAGGCATTATGACTTCAGCGAGCGGGTAAGATGGAAGCCTATATTACCTAACTTTTTACATCGATTGCATATGTGGTGTTATTATGAATTAGTTGGTTTGCATTATTTAATTTCAAATACACGATATAATAAACGAACGTGTTATATAATTTTATAAATTCAAATATAGCATTATAAATAAGTTGTTTACAATTTAATATTGCTGATGTAGACCTATAGAATACTAATAGGGTAAAATAACAAAGTATTTTTTAGTTCTACAAAATTGTTATCAGGTAGTTGATAGCTATTTCGGCTTTACACCATCTTCAGAACTTCAGAGAAATTTTGTAGAACTAAATACTCTGTTATTTTACCCTATTATAATGAAGTTCTACCAAGTAAATGCCAATTCAATCAATATCATAGAATACTTCTGATTTGATAAAAAGTCTCATCTTTTAATAGTAATCATTTTATTATAGGTTGAGATAGTTCGTTTGCATCTAAAATAATATCTTCGATAACAGTATTTAAGAAAGTATGTCCAAGATTAATACGTTTTACGACATGAAATGTCGTGGCAACTTCAATTCAAGTACTCAAATGAATTCACTATCTTACCAAATTCATGCAATTCACGTAAAAAATAAGTTTTTTGAGCTGATTAAACGTTAAACTCAATCTCGTCTCAAGGTTGTACAGCGTGCCATAAAAAATTGTAGGTCTCGCCCGGGGCGCGTTTTATATTGGAAACATTTTAATTGTATTTTTTATGCGGCCTTCGGACTTCAATAAAAACGCCGGCATACGCCTTTTCAATAAGCATTATATGTATTTACATAATTAAACCCAATCTATATAAACATGTCAATGAATTTATCAGCATTTTTTTTGCTACGGCCTAATATCACTTTCACTACCGACACCTAGTTCCATGATAACTTTTGACGCGTTCATAACAGGTAACGAAATATTGCGTGATTTTTTTAATGAAAAATATGCATAAGTAATTATGAATTAGGTTTCTTTTAGAAATGGTTGTAAACTAAAAAATCTTACACCCGCGTGTGCAAAGCTCTATAAATTAAGCAATTGAACTTTCTATTAGAATATCACGTATTAATATTGTAAATTAATTCAACATTTTACAACCGTTTTCAATTTCTATTCTTTAAAAATTTCACTGACTATTTCGTATGCAACGTATCAAACAAAATTTCAGTTACTTAAATGCCAAATCTAAAAAAAATTATTAAGTATCTATTAGAACATAATATATTGCATACACAATTAAAACAAAAATATATTCAACAATATAACCGACTTTTCATCATTTTTTTTAATCTCTTTAAGTAAACAAATACAATACATCTTTCAAGTCTGGCTTTCACATATAAGCTTCTTATAATACAATATAACAGTAAATCATAACTTTTTTATGTGCAATATTAGTTTTTCTTAATCATTTAAAAATATTTATTCATAAACATACATTTTAATTAATATCAAAATGGATTCTGTAAAACGCTTAATTGTATAGCACTCTTAAATCTAATATAGTAGTACCATGTAAATGTATCGTTATGATATTTTTAAGACTAAATCCTAGATATACTGCTTAAATTTGATGTACAATATATTCTTAAAAGATTATATCGTAAAGTAAATCAGTTTATTTTTTGTATGATACATTGTATGTTATAAATGGAATCTCACGCATCGGTTTATCTGATCATGGTAATCAAAATTGATGTAAAGCTGCAGGCAAAGTATGATAAGAAAACTAGCATCAATAAATCACACACACTCCATAGTTTTAATGCAAAACCTATATAGAAGGCGATCGTGTGAACATGCTCAGATAGTGAATAAACAGACTTAATGGACCACGCGTTTGAAATTGAATATAATATAATATTCAATTTTGCTGTTTTATACCTCTCATAACCAGAAGCAAAATCATTATACCGTGCAAGTTGCACTGCCGTAATTTCAATACTATGTTAGTTTAATTTTCCAATTTATTTATAATGTTTTCCTTATTATTTCATATTTATAGTCATAAAACCAAATCATTTTATGAATACATTCAACTTTATTATAGATAGTTTGAATACCAATATCAAATTATTAATTAGAAATCAAATTGTAATGGAAGTTGTCAGCTTTTATTAATATTATGTATATATTAAAATTTATGATTAATATCAAAAAATTGTCAAATTTGTTGCCGTAATTATAAGCTAGATTTTTTTTTTTTAATTTTATGAAACCTAACAGATAACACTGTTCTTATTAGATTAATGATTTAAATTAAAATGTAAAGCATATCATTTCAGTCACTTGTTGCAATATTGACGTTTTAATTTTACTTTCTACTGCATAACGCTATAAACTCTGTACTGCATCAAACAATATACTGTTTCAATAAGTAGAGTAATTTACTGTTAAATTCATTTGTTCAAACATTTTAAAGACTATTCGTGTATTGTTATATAACAACAAAGGCATTTTGTATACTCGTTAAAATTATATTGAATGTTACTAGTAATAATACATGCGTATCACAATCAAATGCATGCAATTTGTGCAACTATCCATGGGAACGAAAATATTGCGCCACATCTAGTGGTTGAAGATTACATTACGTAAGCAAAATAGCGGTTTATAATAAATTCAAATCGATCAACCAGCCAAGTTAAAAAAAAAACAAATCCTATTTGATTATCTATTTTTTTATTTTGTTTGGTAGGATTTCGTTTGGTAAATTCAGCTTCATGCCTGATTTCACAACCGTCCTTTAGGTATCACTATCCTGACCTTTTTTCTTCGGTAGTTCCCACACAGTTTCAATTTATATATCGTACATGATATTGGCCATTCATCGTTTCCGAAGTTGGCTCAGAAGTCGAATTGCTACTAACGTTTATTCATAATATGTTCTTAAGGTAAGCTATAGGTGTCTTGCATCTTACAAAATAAATTTATTATTTTAAGATTCTTGCATTAAAGGTGTTAACTATGTTGGGCTTTATTTCTCAAATATCTTGGAGTAGTATGATATACATATTTTTAAACGCTTCATACGAATAATTTTGTTTTCAATACTTGGATAGACATTCAATGTTTTCCGTCAGACTCCATGTACCACACATGTACGTACCTATTAATTTGACGATCACATAATATAAACAAGAGTTGTTAGTTGTTACTCTTCGAAGGCAGATTGGAATTGAATAGAATCTTCAACGAATCAAATTAAAATCTTCCCACATAACACTGTTATTCAAAATTAATAATAATTTGTAATAATTTAATGTCATATAATATCAATTAATGCGGACAAATGAGTGGGTTTTACTTTTTACAAGATAACTGTCATATTAGTTTAATATCTCTTTGCGATACTAAACAATTATGTAATTTGAACAACACTTCCGTGGGATATCTATAGCAGACAGCAGTTTTAAAGTACCACTAATCTACCGTATTTTTAACAAATATCCAAAGTGTCTTTGGACTATAAATCTCAATAAAAACAACTGTAACTAGTAATAAAAAAGAAATACGAATGCGCGAGACACGTAATATTTAATAAATTTATATCTGCCACCAAGAAAAGAAAAAAGCGAAACATAAATTGCATAAGAAGAGTGTTAATTTTATCGACTATATAATAGAAGAAAACATTCTGACCGTTTTTTTGTCCATGACTATTATGTGCGAAATACGCGTTGTAGATTTATAACATATTATTTGAATAGCTGATTTTTTCAATTTTTTTAAGTAGTTCATTTAACTTATATGAGTTTGCAATATTTCATATTAAACTGGGCATAATATTATATGTCATGATTGATTTGTTTTCTTTCTCTTATTTTATTCAGATTTTTGAAAGAAGTATGGCTAAACCGATTTGTTCAATTCGTTTTTGTCATATTTCTCGACCGATTAGCCTGAAGGTTTTCAAGAGAATGTTGCCATCGTAACCAATTTAAATGACATGTGCACAGGTGGTTTTATGGAAGCTTTTTTTATTTAAAACTCTCAAAAAAATGTTAAGTGGTTTGGTTACATTTCTAAATTGGGTACAATTTTTCGTCCAGATTAATAACTTTCAATTAAACCATTAAGTGATATTGATACTGGTCTTACTGGTATTGTGAAATATCTAAAAATGTTGCCACAGTTATATTTTAAATATAAAACCGATGAACGAATAAAATGAACCTAGTTGATTTTAGTATTTTTTTTAGTTATTTGAAAAAACGTCTTTGTCTGACACACACCAATTTAAAAGAGGAATGAATTACAAAAAAACAGAAGTTGAATATTAGCTAGGCAACTACGCAACTATTTATTTAGTTTAGCATTAATTAAAAACAGTGTAGTTGCATACAACTTAAAAGGATTATATAAATGGATGTTTATAATTACTCTACTTTAGGAGGAGAATGCATAACTTAACTATGAGTTAATAGATTTTGGTTTGTCTAAGAACTAATCATGTAATAGATTTAAATGAAAATACAAGCAGAGCAATTAAAAATTCAATATTCAAAGTGCATTAATATATCATAATAAATTCGCTTCACGATATTTTTCACGATATAAAAAGGATATGTATTCAAACATTTACCGTCATCTTATTAGCATACATTATGTTTATATAATGAAATTAATAATAACCACTTATATAGAACCACCTCAGCGCTAATTAAGTTGGTTAATTATTGATCACGAACCATTTCAACTCACGAACGATCGACTGATCTGTTGATCGATCGATTCGGGAAGGATGGAAGAATTTCAATGGGCCCGTTTTTTTCAGTTTCCTCTGTTATTACGGCAACCGCTTGCTATGCAGTGAAATACAAATCCAATTAACCGGTCTGATAAGATTATCTAACTCAACACAGCGAGAAGTGAGAATATTTTCTTAGAGTGACGCTAAATATAACAAACTGACGAATTTTAACCACTTTTGCTCTCACATTCGTCAAGTCAACGCCAGTTTTCTTTTATGCTTCTGTAAAAAGACAACTGTGAGGTGTACTCTGTGAATACTACAAATATAAATAAAATTTAAAGTTCAGAACAGATGATAATGTACAAAATTTCAACAATTCAAATTTGATATTGAAATTCCATCAAGCACCCTCGCTCGATATCTAAATTTATACAGAACAGAACAGGTATATATTTTCGATTTAATTTGACCAACTCTAAAATAACTCATTTCTATTATAATTTAAGACATCGACTGAGGGCACTTGAGAATTTCAATATCAAATTGGAATTGTTGAGATTTTGTACATTTCCATGTATTTATGGAATTGTACAAAATCTCAACAATTCAAATTTCATTTCTATTAATCAATTATCGGTCTAGCAGTAAGAGTTTTATACTCGAACTGTCAGTTCAAGTCCATTCGTGAGCTCGAATGCCTGAAGATGCCGAAAGGCGAAACCCGGGTCGTTAGTGAAAAAATATATGGAAGTGTACAAAATCTCAATAATCCAAATTTGATATTGAAATTCCATCAAGCACCCTCAGTCGATGTCTTAAATTATATCAATATTGCTAGTACAGCAAGATTGACATTTTTTTTCTTTTTTTAATATCTATTTCTATTTCCACATCTATAACTCAGAACATTTAATTGTTGGTGACTGCAGTAATTCTTATACAAGGATTTTTATAGTATATTTACTGCGAGATGAAAAACTGAAGTTAGTTGATTAAATTGGCATGTACTCGGAAGAACTCTATAAAAGGAAAAAAATACCAATTTATCTATATCTGCTTAGACAATTTTTGACAAAAATATACTTACAGTTGTTTATGAAATTAAAATATTTATTTATAAATCTTTTTAGCTTCATACTATATCCAAGTTATCTTATCAGTTGAGAGTCTTGCATAAATTTATGTACGTTAGCAATGCTGAACTTTAATGGATAAAAATTTAGACGTTATTTTATATTCGAGAAGTATTAAGATAATTTGAATATTTTTTCAACGTTCAATTTTTGAATAATTAAATATGACGCTTTGTTTCTTCAATTAGGAAGTCATACACAAATTCTTTGTTTAGTACTCAACCAACCAACTGAATCCGTTTAATTAAAATGTAATATGAAAAACTGTTAAAGAGCAATCAAAACAATTCAATTTAAGTGGAAAATAAACACAGTTTCCTGACTAATTTTATGAAAATAGCTGAGTAATTGTTTTATTATGCATCACGGATACCATAAAAGTATACAAATAAATATGATTTAGGTACTTCAAAAACTTTGAGAATTGTTTGTTAATATTTTGATTAAATTCATGACAGATGAGAAACATGGCAGATTTCAAATTGTCTTAATACTGGTACAAAGTGAGTTGCCATTATTTTTTAACGTACGAAATTGATATATTTGTAATATCTCTTCTATATAGCACAAAATACATGTAGGAATTTGTATGTTTGTATGTCTGTCGGTCACGACAACTCCTACACCAGCGAGGGGAAATTTTCACTCGTCATTCTGGCTAGTTCAACTGTGCTATTTTCAACTTTCAACTCTCAACACTTAACTTTTAACCTAAAACTGAAAATGCGATATCTTTAACGTTTCAATGCGGGATGAAAAAAGTAAAAATAATAGTCGCCTAGCAACAGCTCAATACTAATATATTCTTCAAGTGATAATTGAGATAGTAACGTGAACGCAGATATTTTTGTAAAATATTGAGTTTCATGTTAGTGATTTGGTAGAAAGTGAGTTTGGTAAATTTGTAAACTTGTTGTGCATCTGGAATCATCATTGAGAATTAGCGTATGACTCTGATCGTATGTTTAATTTGTGGCGCTGCAGGAGCGATTATTAAATGTAGATCAACAAGCTGTCTATCGAGAGGTTCTGCGGTGCCATAACAAGAGTGCAGGTAGCAAAATTGGCATGCTTTATTCTAGCCGGTTTCAACTTTTGACATTATTATTAATTGGTGGACTATATTTTGTGGGTGTAGCAAAAGGGGTACGGTTGACGGTGATATTTTCAATTTTCAACCAAATTTCAACATGAGCTAGCCAACACCTAATATAAACGTTCTCTTATCTTGGGCGAAGACGGGTGAAAATATTTAGTATTTCAATATTTTAAATCAATATTTTTATCTTAGAAAAATATGCTAATACAATATTTCATTGATATTTCTTTTGAGTATTCAAAATATAATTAATGTAGGTGTTGTTTTAAAGTTAATAATTTTTTCTTACTTCTGATGTAATTCATATTTTTTTTTACTGAGCCTTGTATTAATTAAATTGTAATAAGCGTTTCAAAGTACGTTCGTTTTTTGAAATCACAGATGACGTGTCGTTTATGTAACCGTTGAATTGGGTTAAATATAAGTTTTTTTAATCAAAGCCCCCGGACATGTGACAAGTCAAAAGACCCAGCGTACCGCAGATTTGTGGTTTCAATTAAATTATTACTACGACATTACGAAAGTTCCAAAAGTAGAGTAACGTTCTGTCTCTCTTGAGAAATGCTACATTTTTTTTATAATATTATCTCTAAGTCTCATAACAGCGTACAAAAAGAGCTAAGCGACTCCGCACGCCCATGTATCATTAAAAGAAACGAGTTCTGAGTTGTTTTTTTTTGTTATTTCAATATATAATAATAATGAAAGACTATTTCCATGTAGTAATTGTGCATTACAAAGCTAAATATTACGTTATTGAAATATTTTTTTAATAATAATGATATTATCTGTCAATAAAAAAATGTTATCGCATAATCGCGCACCCACGTATTTTAAAAGATATTTTACTTTCATTTACACAGTAAATAATCTAGTTTCATGCTATGTGTACTCAAACTTTCATCGGAACAAAATTGAATGCGTACCGACTATCTTAAACATTATTCGATTAATATCAATTCAAAAAATGTATCTACTGACATGCTGTATTTATCAACCAATAAGGTTAGTAGTTCGATTGATTTATTGTTTGTATTTGTATCCAAAAGTTTGTATTATTTATATATATTTCTATCCAGCCAATCTGATTGATAAAAGGCATAGATGAAAGAATTACAAAACTACACAGTTTCTCGAATCTACTCCTCAATTTTATAATTTTATTATACTATCTTTTGACTCACAATGAACAGTTAATACTAGCCGTTTTATAGCGTCATCATTATATTTCCATCCTCGTTGAAAACAAATATTAAGCAACTGTTTTACAACAACGTGTCGTCGGTTTAAAAAAGGTATGCTCGCATTTTTACAGATATCTGGACTTAAGTGTGTGGTTAAAATATCAGTGGTTAAATAAATGTACTAAAATAAACAAATAAATAACAATTTTAAAAAGAGAGCGGATCATATCTGATCTGATTGTTTTTTTGTTTGATCAAACTGTCAAAAACTTTAATTTAAAATGAGTGCTAGACTTGTTCGCTTCTTTTGAAACTTTTTCGTTAGTGACAAAATACATGGAAGTGTACAAAATCTCAATAATCCAAATTTAATACAATGTAGTGTTTTTTATTGACGGGAATTGCCGGAAAATTTCTTGCCGCTGTACAAGTTTTTTTTGTTGTTGGCATTTTAATTTTAACCTTGTGCTCTTGCATGTGTTTGCAAACCATATCATCGCCGAAACTACGGCGGTTAGTAAAACAACCCATACAGTTAGACCGTATATCCTAGTGGGAATATACGCCCAGAGTTCCATTGGTTGACGTCACCGCGGTTGTGGTGCGCGACAGACCGCGGAAAGCACTTTGACAGGTATTACACACACACACTTACTTGACCGTTAGTCACACGTCACACCCGAGATTTCATGTTCCCGTAACAACAATAGCTTTCCCCGTTCGTTTGATAACCACCGAATTATAAAATAAACGACACTCGCTTTTACGCAGGGTTACCATATTTTTGAGACTATTGTTAGGACGTAAAAGTAGAAAAAATCGTCATTTTTCTGGAAGAAGACACTGGAAAATACAAGTTTTGAGTAATTAAACATTGAAGTTTTTCAAATTTTTGAAATGCTTTACCTTTTTTGTTTGTACAAAACGTTTTTTGAAGTAAAACTATAATTTAAAAAAAATACGTGTGTTATTTCATACGGTAGAGTTTTAAATAAGAAATATTTTGCTATAACTAACTAAATATATCATATTTTTGATTTAGTGTTTTCTTCCAGAACAGTAACGAAATGTTCTACATTGGAGGAATAAAACACGTGTTTATTTATGTCTGCTCGCCATCGGCCTCTAATGGAAAATTCTTATACAGAAATTGGTTGTTATTCAGTCACTCAAACTCTCTTTTCTGACTTCTAATAAAGTACATAAATAATTATATAAAATTACAACAAATATCGACATACATAAATAAAAAAGTACAAAATTTTCTTTTACATGATATGATTTGGAGTAGTTCATTTTTTGCTCTAAATATGAAATAAATATGAAAGTTAATACAGTGACATAAAAAATATTTACAAGATTTCATGCAATATATTTTGCTATAAATGTACAGATTTGTTTTATACTATTTCCTGAAAATAAAAAATGTTAATTTATTCCAACAAGTATAGAATGTTTTTCCCAAGAATACTTGAAAGTTACTAAAATTCTTGCCGGGCATCCCTGAGCGACCTCAAAAAAAGGAGACGTCTGGTAGCCCTACCATTACTAAGTCGCCCAACCACGCGAGTGCGTAAAGTACCTACATGTGCCTTTGACATAAACATGACATGTGGCACATATAATCACTTAAGAGTGACGCAAGGACTTGCATGCCACATTGTACTGAATCTACCGCTGACGGAAAACACTGACAGACGCGAATAAGTTGTAAAAATGTCATTTTTCACTTCTGACATCTCTTACTACTAAAATATAATAACACCGTGTTGCTCAAATTTCATGCAACAATTATACATTTCGTTGTCAAAAATAATAACATGTTTTACGCGGCGTATGCGACTAATTGGTGAGCTTCAAATTTGTAATTAACATAGTCAACAATGCGTACATTAATTATAAACTTTTCATTATTTAGAAAACTGTGTGTTACATTATATAATAACAACAAACAGTATTTTACTAAGTGGGTAAAATTCAGCTTAATTTAAATTGCTTTTAAAAATAAACATTGTTCCATAAATTGCCTTATTACATCATCTGTTTGACACCGCCCCGTACTTATGGGGCGGACAGGGTCTTCAAAACCAATCTGCAGACTCTTCCTATTAATGAAAATTTAAGAATGTAATACCCCTGCTGAGGCGTTAAGGGTGGGGGTCGGATTTGTTGGTTGATGTTGTTGATTTGCAGTTGGAAGTGGGGGGGAAGCGCCTGCGATCCTGCCAGAGTCAGTGGAGTTCCGACCGTTCCGGGGGGGAGGTCGCGGCAACGCCTGATCCCTTCGATTACGATAAAACCACTTACACAGTTTAAATTAAAAGTATGTAATTCTGTTGTGTCTAATGTCTTGTGAAACTGTAGCTAATTGCAATTAAACCAGATGAGTACACGGATAAACGACCGGGGTTTTAATGGAAGGAACCGTTGTTTTCTCCTTTGTTGTCCTTATCCCAGGACGCGGGCCTTGAAGTGTGTTGAAGCCCGCACCCCGCTTCTCCCCGCTCCTACACCGTCATCCCTCGAGCGGCGAGCGAGACAGATGTGATTTGTGTCGTTTTTTGTTGTTTCGTTTTCGCCCTACTCTCTCATGTTATCTAAATTATTCAATATGTTGTTTTTTTTTTAATTTTATCTTCATTCGATATTTTTCTACTATAATAGTATTTTCATATTCATACTATAATAATTATATCTTTAAAAGTTACAATTATTGTACTTGTCGCTACCAACTGCGCCACGGACGCCGTCTAGAATTAAATTAGTTTAATTAAACAAATAATTTTAATAAAAATCAAAAGTGTGGCTAAAGAAAATTTTCGCACAAAATAATGTTTAAGTATACTTCTTACACTTATTTTAAATATGATTTTTTATCTGTTGATTCTATATCGTTTAATTGTAAGTAGTGAATATACACATTCCGATACCTAGCGATAGTATTTGTAATATGTATTTCAACCTTATAATTAGTTTTCTTTGTTTAAGATAAACATATCAATGTAAAAAGCAAACAATTGAACATATTCATGCTATAAACACCCAACGTATCATAGTATTAATTATTCTCATTTAATTCGGTAAACATTACACAATGCTTAAGCGGAGGCTTGGTATAAATTACATACATTGTCTGCCTACATATTGGGTTACATAAAGCTTATCGGGTCAATTGAACTATCATAGTTACAAGCATGTCTTTAGCTCTAACGCCTGTGTAAGGAAATTTCGTGCTGACCGCTACATTATCTCTTTTGGACCACACAAACTGTGCCGTTCTTTCATTAGCAACTTTTACTTTCCAAACTAGATCATGCACCTATAAATACTTATACTTATTACTGTACATTTCTTAATTTTGGAGATTTGTCATACAAACTTCTTTTTAATTTATGTGTAAAGCAGTAGGAGTTTAATTACGTCAATATTTTATTTTAATTTTTAATAACAAGATACTTTGGCAATCAAATTTTCTTTTTAAAAGTTTTTTTACGTGTCTGTCGTTAATTTTTAAATTATTTAATGACTGTTCACTACCGACTAATAAAAAAATAATTATTGGAGCATTTCAATTACTAAATATTGAAATTTGAATATAAATATGAATTTAATTACAAAAATTCATTTACGGATCAACTGTAATAATAAGTTTAAATCTTTTTAGTTATACGATACCAATTTTATCAATTAGTTTATTTAAATATTTAAAAAAAAGGATCATAAAACAATATTAATTTTTAAAAAAAACTTATTTTTATCACGGTAATTTTTGAAAGCTGTCAAAATATGTGTGTATTAATTAAAGTGATACACGTGTGAACCATGTTTTCAAAACAATAATTTAACTAAATTTTTAAAATCATTCTAAAATAAATAAACCGGATAACGTGGATTGCGTCGAATTTTTTGGCATTGAACGAAATACGTTTTTATAAGGCATCGAAAATATGTACGAAATAAATGGCTGGTACTACTAAGAAATAATGGTGCTTGATTCGTAAAAAATAACAGCTGAAACAATTTAAGTAAGTTAATTGAAAACTAAAGCAGTCGCAACTTTCATACACCAAATAAACACGTTAAGTATGACCCACATTTCACCATTGTCCATCAAAATGCCACTAAACGAAAAAAATGCTCGTTTGGATTCCTTTCCGTTTGATTTCCGATGTAAACGTGAGTAGGAGTGCACCGTTATTTCAAACTGCATTAAAGACACCGTTGGGAAATTATTATTTTAATCATAAAGAACTAAACTCGATTTGACCGGTTTAAATTATGTTATAAATTTTCGACATCAGGAAAATTTTATCAAATTCTTGTCTAATGTTTATCAAAATGTAGCATCATTTGACACCGCCCCGTACTTATGGGGCGGATAATGGTCTTTAAAACCAATCCGCAGACTCTTCCTTTTCATGCAAATTTAATATGTAATATCTCTGTAATATCTCTCCTAAGGCATTCAAAAATAATTTGTCATATTTGTTTGGTTACCGTTATTTGTTTACCGTTAGCAGTAAACAAAAAGCTTGCGATGCTTAGGGAGGCAGCAGCCGCGGCGTGGGTCAAAGAGATTTACGACCTATCATAAAACCACTTGCTGCGCTTTTAAATTGAAATTGTGTGTTTTAAATCTGTTTGTGTTTGTGTAACTGTCTTCGAGGAATTTATAAGTATAAACTAACTGCAATTAAAGAGAAAGTATACTGAATACGACCGGGTTTTAATGGAAGACGAAGGAATCTGTGAATTATCCTTTGTCCCCACGCCGGACTCGGGACTGTCGAAGTGTGTTGACGATCTCCACCTTCCCCTCGAGTAGCGACGAAATTTCTTACTCTCTCACATTTTAATCACATTTTATCTTACGTGGTTAAAAAACATGATATTATAGTGGTTCAAAATTTTTCTTCACTCTACACTATACTGTGAAGTTTGTATAAATAATAAAGATACGAATAGAAAGAAAAATTTACGTATTCCCAATATTTTCACTTTTTAAACGAAATTCATTAATTTTTTTTTTTTTAAATAAAACACAATTCAGTTGTACTACTTCCACATATATATAATGATCAGGACCGGTTTCTCTCATCACGAGCATTATCAACTGATCAGTTAGTAGTACAAATGAATTGTGTTTTATTTTTTAAAATATGTCTTTCCACCAAGAATTGACAGTTAACACTTTAAAAGTGAAATTCATTAATACTTAAGTTATTAATTAAATTTTAAATTAGATAGTCAATCATGTTGGAAAATTGGTTTCGTAAAAATGTCTAAAACGAAAAGTTATATCTTGTTTTATCTCAGCACGATTTTTTACTTTTTAGAGGAAACTTAAAGTAAAATATTTAATCCATTGTTTTAAATATAATCGTTTATTTTTTTTTTTACAAAATTGGATACAGTCTTTAAACACTAAAATAAGATGAAATATTTAAATGTTTCATCAGAAAATATTAATTTAACCAATAAAAGTATTTCAATATCGGACAAACAGGTGATGATACCTCATTGTTATTATTTTAAGATTACAATATTAAATTCAAATGAGAATTTGCAATAGCATTGCAAAATTTTTGAAGCCATTTATAAATCACGATACTAGAAGGAACAAAAAGACTTCAATCTTTCAAAGCCATATTTCTATTGTTTCGTTTTTTCAAGAGTAAGAATAAAATACTTTGAATCATCAATCATTCACCGATGATCTCATTTATGTTAAACTCAAATTAACATACAATAAATAAAGAAAACGGATTGATAAAACAGTTATATTTATATTCATTACCAAAGAATAATATATGTTCTCCTATACACTAATTCAGTTTGTTTTGGTACTCCCTTAATTTTGTAAAAAATTTAAATCTTTTATTGTGATACTCACTTTTTTCTAAACAAACAAAAACTACGTTTTTCGTATCGATTCATTATTATATTTATGTGTACTGAAGTTTTTAAATCCATTTTGAAAGTTTATACGTAAAAATTATTGTTGCTGTTTTTTAAAAGTAGTTTAAATTTATCAGAAAAAAGACCAATTTAAAATTAAAAATATTAGTCGCGTTTATGCTTTAAATATTGCAATAATAGGTAAATACTTCATCGACACTTCAGAAAAGGCGTGTATCAAAATAAAATCGTATTACAAACAATCTATCTATGTTATTATTTTAATTCGAAAGAGAGAAAAAAACTTTATTTTTAATATGTGAAAATCACATTAATACAATTAAGTTACCCGAAATGCGCTGTTTGAATATTTAAATACGGTAACCACACTTTTTTTATAAATACTTTGTATTTACTGCATAGACAATTTGCAAATTGCGGTGCAAAAATATCGCTGAAATATAATTGAAAAATTTCACTTAACTGCGGTTTAATAAATGATTGTCTTGCAAAATTTCTTTAAAATAAATGTCTTATTTGAGTCATGATTTACTTAAAGTAAGAAACATTACCAGTAGCTGGCCATGATCTATTACGGTTATTGCGTAAAATAGCTGCAATTATCCATTAAGTAAGTGTATACTTCTCAGCAGTTAAGTATCATTTACAAGACTAATTTTGAACGCTTTATATATTGACAATAATTACTACATTTTTTGATTTAATTTTATCAGTGATAAACATAATTTTCTTCTAGTCGATATACAGGTAACGTATTCCTATATGCATAATCACATACTTGCTCTATAATCTGTCAAAATAATCTCATATATATTATGTATACGAGGATTTACTGATCCAGTTTTCAGTAAAATAAATAACCAGATGTTTATTTCCATGTATTTTATCACTAACGACCCGGGTTTTGCCTTTCAGCATCTTCAGGTATTAGAGCACACGAGTGAACTCAAATTAACTCAAACAGGCAGTTTATAACGATTATATACAAAATAAAATAGGACAAATCTTATCGCTTGTACAAAATCTCCATAATTCGAATTTGATATTGAAATTTCATCAAGTACCTTCAATCGATGTCTTAAATTAAATGTTTAATTGTTTGTAATTCCAATATCAAATTATAAAACTGTATTTTAAAAATAAAACATTTCTACTTTTTTCACATATTTATAATAGTCAGGACCGGTTTTGCTCATCGTGAGCAATGAGTTGGAAGTAGTACAAAAAAAAATGTGTTTTTTGTTTAAAATATAATACTTTTTCACAAAAAATTGACAGTTAACACCTTAAAGTGATTTTAAAACTGTCATAAATTGTAAATATTATTTGTTAATATAAAATAACTTGTTTTACAATCAATTTGCTATTTTCATTTTGATATGACATCAAGACAAAACTCCTAAGCAAGAACAAATGTAATTTATACAACATTTTAATAAAAATTATGACTTAAACTGTCCAAAAAGGAAGACAATATAATTTTAACACGACGTTTCAATAAATCATCAAACAAGTAGCATATTTAAACATTGCATCAACAAATCAATCAAGATGTTTTCCGTCGGGATCTTTAAACTATTTTCAACGATTATAGCGTGAATAAATATTTAAAATTTCTTCATTATCAAAACTAGTTTCATTTTATTTAATGCTTTTAGTTCCACCACAGTGAAAATAATTTGTTAAAATAATAATAAAAAATGCTTCGAACATCAGTTGTCTTTATTATTTAATAAGTGTAACTTAATTTTTGACTATCGTGTCGTTTTACGGTCAGTAATGTTTAATTATTTCCAGCTTTTTTATTGATGCTTCAATGCAACCGTCCGTGCATTTCTAATGCATCAGATTGCATTATTGTCTTAAACTATATATTTACAAACATTATCAAACCTGATTTTAATATTTCGTATATTTTTTAAAACATATATTACTCAATCGTTACATTTAATAGTTTACTAAGCCAATCTAAATCATATATTATATTATAAAACAACACATCGTGACTTAACTTTATAGAGTTAAAAATATTGATTACCTTCATCGGAGCGGAGCTATGTTTCGATATGTCCATGATAACAAGTACCTTTTAAAAAATGTAACGCATTCTCAACGGTGTTTTTATAATTAACTTGTAAAAAACAAACTTTCAATATTTTAATTATTTGTGCAAAGCAATTAAATCTTAATTAAAATGACATATGTAATTGAATGAGTAAATTATTTTCTCAGTATTACAGTACACCCAAAGGGTATATATTATACTAATGAGTGGTTAATGGGAAGAAAATACGTCTTAGACATGTGTTCACAACAAACCAGTGACTTTATTAACATATTTATAGATTCTAATAACCATGTGTATAATACCACTAATTATGCGAGATAAAAAAATTTTCTACTTAGCTAGTTTTCGTATAAAAATAATATTGTGTAGACGTGTTTTGATTATTATTAAAACATAAAATATGTGTTTTCTCTTAAGATTACGAGATAAAACGATTATATAGTGCACAAAAACAGTGATGTAGGAATATAACTATTTTTTTCTACAGTATATAATTATCGTTTATTTCAATACAGTTCGTTGAACGGCTCATTAAATAATCTATACTACTAAAACAATAATCTGATATTTATCCTTAAAAATTGACTTATTCTAACGTCAAATTTGGATTATTGTGATTTTGTACACTTCCATGTATTTTGTCACTAACGACCCGGGTTTCGTCTTTCAGCATCTTCAGGCATTCGAGCACACGAATGGACTCGAACTGACAGACAGTAAACAGTGTCTAACGTTTATATAGAAGATACAAATACGACAAATATTATTTACGAGGTAAGATATTATACGTCTGAGAGCCACACTGATACCTGAGTTAAAATTTCGGAAATCGCCCTAATCCTTATTTTGTAAACACCATATTAACAGAGTGGCGAATTGCCGGTTTTCAACTTCTTTTAGAAATACCAGTGATTTTACAATTATAATAGTATTGTGGATTTTGACGGGATGCAATTCGACGAAAGGGTAAATATATACAATCATTCCACAGTTAGTGACATCTGTTAGGTGTTTCAACGTAGTCGTTAGTGACAAAATACATGGAAGTGTACAAAATCTCAATAATCCAAATTTGATATTGAAATTCCATCAAGCGCCCTCAGTCGATGTCTTGAATTATTCTAACGTGTTTGAGACGGAAACTTTTGGACATTACTACGTATTATATCGCTTAAAGCTGAAAGAAAAAATATTTAATTTATGTAGAAATAAACCGAAAAATTTATTGTATTTCATTAATTAACAATATTTACCAATACTGGTCACTTTAACTGTTTCTTTCCATTAAAACCTTCGATAAAACTTCGTTCAAAAGTATGTACCAATAAAGATTTATTTTGGTAAATTTATTATAATTTCATTGCATATATAAACTGTATCTCAGCAAATAAAATTAATGTAATCGTAATAAAATTTGTTTGGTTGAATGTGTTAAATGGATACGCAAAGTAAATGGAATATCCTTGATAGAGTTGACACGGCCTAAGCATTCCAGCGAGGGCACTGCTGCTGCGAATTCATGATTTTAGTTTTGTACTTTTCAATGTTTCGAGTCATGCTCCATAGTTTTGAAGGAATGGTCAGCTGCCAACGCCCAACATCATACTAGGAAAATGCACGCATCTGATTTATTTATCATAAATCTATTACACGGCTCCGGCCAATATAAGTTTGTGCTCGATTTAAATTAGATATCAAATTGCGGTCGCATAAATAAAACAACTCAATATCAAGACCAGAGTGTCTTCGACTTTGACACGATTTACATTATTACCTTTTTAATGTTTGTAAGTTTCCTGTGTTCTCTTTACTACTCACCAATATTTTTTTCGTAGATCGTGTGCAACAACAATTTCAGCAAGAATGTTAATTAACCAATACAATTTTTACAACAGCCATGGTCAACAAAACTAATAATTGATAATAAACGTCTCCAGTCCCATTGGTCTATCCCTAGCTCTCTGTACAGCATCAGATAAGTATTCAGCAGTTTTTCACCCTTTTCTCTGAATGTTTATTCATTATCATAATATATATTATTAACGATGCGATGTAAACTAAAATATTCTCTTATGAAATGAATTATAAATATGTGTCATAATTGAAACAAAAAGTCTCCAAAATTCAAAATGGTCATTCTAAGTACTACTAAAACTTATTTAAACGTGAATCAAATATATAAACAAAACCTTCAGATCTATCAATTTTGTACGGTATCATAAATTATGATAGCTATTATCAAGAAGTACTATTTATTATAAATACAACATGAGTAAATTGTACAGTCTAAAATAAATTATATTGAGTTGTAATAAAACTCTTCTGTCATCGAGTAGAACGGTGTTGACAGAGTCAATTAATTTCTCGTAATTAATTATCTACTCTTTCTGAGATACAAAGTTGAGAGATTTAGTGGGCATACAATGTCCTTTGCGAAAGAAATATAAAATTTAATACGTCTGTAAAATGTTGTTAATTATATTTTAAATGTATAATATAAATAAGTTTAAAGACCACGTCTAACGATAAAAAGTTCGTGTCACAAGTTTGAGAATTCGTGTAAAATATCGGCCTTCCCAAAGTACACTCTACGCGGATGTAATGCAACCTTCAGGGTTCAGTAATTGAAAAAAAATGTAGCAATGTGATTGTACTAACAGTTGTGATTGTTAATAAGTACTCTTATTTCAAGTAATCTTGTTGGATTAAGTTGTGTTGACACAAACAGTCTCAATGACCCGTTTCGTGTTGTAAGTCGTAAAATTTTGTATATCTGAAGAGAATTTTATATTTTCAAGAACTTGTTTCAATATCCGTTTTTAACAAACAGAGTCAAATTTTAAAAGATATTGAATCATTTAAACGCCTTATTTCAATGTTGACATAAAAATTGATTCCTATTTTATGGGCTTTAATTAGAATATCATTAATAGGCCTTTTCTAGACGAGGCATTTTTATTCCGAACTCTTTAGTTGTTTTGCCGCATTGTAAAAATTATGATGGTTTGATGATATTTTATCAGGAAAATGATAGGGCGAAAGATGAACTTCCTCCAAATAAACGAAATAAATTTTCTTCTAGCAGAAATATTAAAAATATCTACATAAAAAGATACTACACCTTAACAAAACAGTAAAATAAAACAATAAAAAATGTTAAGCTACATATAGATTGTCATACTAAATATTCTTTTTCAATAATTTACTTTCTATTTTATAAAATGTAGGACTTCTGTAATATAACCTTCACTTTCCTCCTTTATCTTTGGGAAATTTTCTCATCGCTTACGTTTTCTTTGAAATGTCTTCATTGTATGAATTATTTCTTAAGCTTACACACTTGCATAGTGTACAGTATACACATACTGTCTGACTGGCAAGTGTGTACATCTTTTAATACAAATTAATAGTTAATTCTGACTTATATGTATTTTTAATGATAGGCAATCATTTTTAGTTTAAAATCTCTCTTTATTTTCAATATAAATCTTTTATATCCTGAAGTAGATTTATTTATTTTTAATATGCGTATAAATTTTCTTGACCAACGATGATATTAAATGCTAAGCATTAGCACTTTCTAGTATCACTGATTCGGAAGTTTTCATTTCCTGTTGAAAAATTAATTGGATGGCTATTTAGTCAGATGAGTTTTATTTTAACCAATTATTTCCGTTCTACATAGCTCACATAATTTTTGGATATAAGTATACTTTAATAATATTAAAATAACGCTCGTTTTATCTGTAGCGGAAAAACATGATTTTGATGTAAAAAGAATATTAAATGAATACATGCTTTGAAATAGCATTATATTTTTTTGATTCAATATTAATTTTTTATATATTATCATAAAAAATATAATATATTTATCCTATTTAATTACTTCTAAGATAAGTGCATTGGCCAGTTGTAGCTTTTTTGAGCCCTTTCTTTTAACACGTCTACCTAAAATACATCCGTCTTTCGTTTAAAATACAGTAGACTCCCCGATAACACGATATATTGGAGGCGAGCTATCTGGAAACGGGCTATTGGGGTTACTATACTAGTACAAAATCTGATGATATGCATGAGGCTCAATAGTATTTAAATATGTAATCAAGAAACAGTCGCCAATTTTAATAAAAAACGATTTGTTGAAAATCGGACAATGTTGTTATCGAGGAGGGGGGTCTATTGTATATCATAAATATGATAATAATGGATACTCAGTACAAAAGAATCAAATCAAACTATACATTTGAGATATTAGATGATAATATAATTGTTTTATTTAACATGCCTTAATAAAAACTTTAGCCTGTTATTTAAAATACATATTTTTTAAGAATACTTTATTTGAAATAATCATGTCGAATTGTAAATATAAATAGTAGTATATACCTATAATTTGTTACTGTCGTTTATTATGAATATTGCGTGAGTTTAGTGTATATATATTATTGATACATTTTTATGAAATATTGTAGGCAGAAAATGAAAACATATTTTTACATGTTTTATGAGACATTATTGTGTTTACTAAGAGAAATTGTGCAAAAACTCATCGCCTTAGTTCCCAGCGACGTAAAATTAGATCATTCATGCCAATAAGTCTCATAATTACGAACCGACGTTTTTCTCACCTACCTGTCAGAAGAAAGTAACACGTTAACAGTGTTTAAAAAAAATGTATAGACATGAGAAAAGTTCCCACAAATGTTCATATATACACAATTTTCTCTTAATACGCATTATATTTATTATTACTTGCTAGTTAATATTATGATAGAGATGTAGTTAAAAATTTAATAAACTCATTAAAGAATTTTTAATGATAGTTTTTATCAGACAATGCAATAAAACATACTATTATTCTACATTATTAATAGATTAAATAATATAGACATTTTCCCTTGTTTGCCATTTTAAATAAATCTCTTCTATACAATGACGAGATTAATTTTAAAAGTTATCTTTGCCGTTTTTTTCTCCATTTTAATTCAAATTATAAAACTGGCTTCATTTTATTTATTTTATACTCGAAATACTAAGTAAAAATTGGTTTAATATACTTATTTTGAAAGACTTAAATATTTTAAATAAACAAGATCAGCGGTCACCAAACTACGGCACATGGGCCGAATCCGGCCCTCCAAAGATTTGCGATTTTTTACATAAATTAGTCATATAAGAAATAATTAATTTTATAAAATTTGATGATTTGGTTGTAAAATCACGACAACTATTTATTTCAATTTATTAATTGGGATAAAACTATCAAATTATAGAGCAATATAAATGTCCAAATAATAACCCCAATCGAAAATATTCGGTTGTATTTCAAAGTTTGCGGAATACACATCGCTCGCTTTCTGTGCTTCGCATGTAAGCACATATAGATTGATAATCTAACCTACACCCCAAAATTTAAAAAAAATTGAATCCAGCCCGTTTCTCAAAAAGTTTGGTGACAACTGAACTAGAGTTACGACAGTATTTTATTTAAATAATTAATCCAACACACTGAAGCAGTAACATTTCAGATATTTAATAAAATTTAATTCAACTGAAAAATAGATCTTCAAAATTTTGCAATTTTTAAAACCCATTCATTCTTAAGAATAAATAATAGCTATCCAAATTAATTAAACGCCTCATATTAATTATCGTCGCCATATAATTAAATAGATTTAAGCAACAACGTGAAATCATTGACTTAGACTAAGCGATGTATAAAAAACGACTGGAATTGTTTTTTTTCTTGTAATAGTAAACTCCAGTTAATGTTCATTATTAAACGATAAATCTCTGCAAATTCATCGTTTTCGTCCATATTATCGGTGAGCTAAGCTTCAGTCAGCTAACTGTTGATTCAAACCATATCATTACTCACTACGATCATAAATCAAAGACTCGATAAATTCTCCTTGAATTTGAAAAATACTAAGAACGATGACACAATATTTGATTCAGAAATCATACGCTTTTAACTTTCACGCATTTTTTACTTTCGCTGAGTTCTTTAATAAATGCATATTGTGCGTAAGAATAAGTCGTATATGCCGTTTCCCGTAATCTTGATATGTTTTCTTTTTTTGTTAAGTTATTGACAGCGCTACGATAAAATGATTGACGAGAAGATTAACGTATACTTTATAAGTATTCATCAGTCGTACGTGCATTACTGAATCCATTACGTATAATGATAATTATGAATATAATCGTTAAATGTAGTATTCCATAATTCATTCAATAAAATCAATTCTCTACTTTCTTAAACTTGAGTGGTTGATTTGGTTAATTATTGATCACAGTTATTTATAATTTCAATTTAAAAAAATACATTAAATGAGTACTTAGCATAAGATTAAAAAGAATATTATTTTCTTGTCTTTATATATTATCAATCTTTCTGTTTCAATTACATTTTGTAATTTTCGTATGGATGATTTTATAACAACCATTAAGGTTTAAGAGTTTTGAAAATCTAAATAATTCATGATACGTATATGACTCTGCAGTTAGCTTTGTAACTAATGCTGCCCTAGATATCGAAGGTATACTTACAGAACGCATTATGTCAGTATTTAATGATGAAAATATATGCAGTTTAACGCTCAAGTCAAAGGACTATGAAAAAAAAACAGTATTAAGTCATATCACTATTTTTTTATGTTGACAAAAAGCATGATATAACTCATCAATACCAAATCTCACAAAAAATTGTACTTCGGAAAGAGAGTAAATACTTAATAAAAAAATAATACTTTAAATTCGATTTTCTCAGAACTTGTTTTTAAGACTTAATACTTTTTGTCAGTATACCCTCGACATATTTACAAAACTGCTGCATATTATAAAAAATATATGAACTTGTTCTGATTATAAATATAAAAGATTATTTTCTTCCATCGTATAATTATTAATTAAATAAATGTGCATAAAAACTACTTCTGTCTTTAGCATTACTTTAATAGTGTCCATATGTCATAATATATCCTGGGTATTTTTTTTCATTATAATTATGTTTTTAAGTTAAAAAAATATTGAAATATGTTACGCGGAAATAGTATTATTTATCGGCATTGAAAAGTATTATCTGTTTCTCTATCTTATACTCATAATTATCTAGCTAGCTATCAAAATAAAAATATCATAAATTAATTGCATTCCTTTAATCTTTAATTAGTTTTTTTCTCATTACTTAAACTTCGATAATACGCAAATAAAGCTTAATAATTGTAAATAAATATCTATAAATATTATTTAATTTAAAAAATTGTCTTATCATTTATTTCTTCTCTAAACTTCATAAAGGAATATCTACTTAGATTATTTCGTTGATGTATCTGAATCGAAATATTGGAAATAAATAAATCAAGGCAAATATTATTTATCTCAAATTAATTTTACATTATATTACAATATGTAATATTATTTTATAAAAACATATGACTTTTATTATTACCCCAGATTAAGTAAATTCTGGTGACGATATAAAAAAAGGAATTATATATATAGGATGGTCTGAGTAAACTTACAAGAAAAGTAGTCCATCATTGTTTTTTGCTTGTTGGATGTTTTTGTTCTGAAATATAAGCTTATTTTTAGAATGTCCACATTATTTGCTTTATTAACTTAACAGTTAATCAATAATATGCATTTTTTTCTAATAATAAAAGGCAATTATAAAAATACCGAAGTAGTATTATGTTCTTCTGCTCTTTTCAATATTTTTCTTTAGTAACAATAATTATAGCTTGAGGAGAATTTTTATATTTCAAATAAAGTAAATTTTTTAAAAAAGTATTAAGTGGCATCATATTCGTTATAAGAGAAATTTCGCTAAAAGCTACAAGTGAAGTCATGCCGTTCATCATGAAAGCAATTAAAATATGTGTGCTCGATAATACAAAAAATCCCTATTTCATGTTAATCGTTTAAAATTCCAAACGCTTTCATCATTACAGTTATAGATAGTGTCTAAGACGTTTTGATTTATGCTAAACGGTCGGAGATCTGATAGGGTCATCATATTTCATTTGACTTGTATCAGTCAGACATAACGCAGACACTATTTATCTCACGCACCATGGAATCATCAGACTTTTTTGGCGCAGCCAATAGTCGTGCCTCTTCACTCAATTACCTTACAAAAGTTATTACCGTGAAAAATCGTGTCTGTAATGGTGTGATAAACTAAAAAACGTGCTCTTATTTAGATAAAAAATATTCAGAGGCAAAAAATTATCTGATCGAATCTATTAGTTATTACCTAAGATCGCAAAACACATAATTGATTATTTTTCTTTCTAAGTCTAATTTACTATACATACATTTTTTATATCATCATATTCAATCTTTATTCACACTGTACTTAAGTATATTTTTTGTTAGATAAATTTATGTTTATGGTAGTGTGTTCTTTTTTGAAAATAAGAAGAGCTCTCTATACAAATTGTAAATATTATTAATTAAAATCAAGAATTATTTCTTCGAAGCAATTAAGACTTTCATAACTATATTATTTAACTGCAGACTCTTCTCTTTACCTCGCAATGATTTGTCTCTTAGTTTCACTGTCGAACGGCCAAGATCAAGGCCGACAGTCAATAAAGCGTTTTATGCAAAGAGTATTCTGTTTAAAACAAGATGCATCTGAACTGCATCAACAATGACCTGGTTTTAAAACGCATTTCGATGCGTGCACTGGCCAAGGATAACCCAGTAATGCAAACTCGTTTCTTCTCGAAACTGTATTATTTTGTGCATCTCAACGGTTATTTTTGCTAAAACACCTGCTCATCAGTAAACCGTTACACCGCTTTTAAGATATTCTTATTTAAGATGGAATTAAAATATTTTCTTCCTTAATACACCAAATATTTTTTTTCAATTTCATTAATAATTATTGTTCATTTCATTAAATCTAATAAAACAATAATTGCATGCCAAAATTGAAATGTTTCCAAGATTTATAATTGCATTGACTGAGAAAATAAGGTAAAAAATTATTGTGCATTGACTTCTAAAGGAGTATATCAGCAAAAGTAGTTTTTCGAGAAATTAATGCTATTCAATTGCTCAATTTTTTTTTAGACAGCAAGAATAGAATGATGGAACTAAGGATAGTAGTTAGTTAATCACTCTTAATAAATTAAAGAACGAAAAATGGTGTTGAAAACCCGATTGGAAGACCGGGAATGTGTTCATATTGCATACTACACAGAAAATATTTTGCTAATCTTCCATTGTCATAAATAATACAATCAAAAATATTTTACAATTCCAGTTGATATAAATAAATTTCTTTTTAAGAGAAATAGTCCCTTTATAGCTTTATACTCCATGTTTATTAATTAAATGAGGATTTGTTTTGAATAATATAAATATAATAGTATTTTTATATACGCACAGTTGTGTATTGTGAAAATCTTCTGTTTAGTATTACCAGTTGTGTCTACAGTTTTCGCTAGAAGAAAAAGACGTAGAGAGAGCGATGCATAGTAAATCAGCATAATCATTTTTCAATCCCACTTTCCAAATGCCTTGTTTGCTTACTTAATTGACTTATATTCCAATAAAATGCTTTTCAGTTGAATCGCTTAACGACTGAATCGTAAAACTAAGAAAATCGTATCGTCATTCTTTATCAGCGCTCTGCACTGATTAGAAAGTTAATGATTTAAAATACATTACGTTTTATGAAATTAAAATACACGGCTTATTGAGACAGGCATGTAAATTTTATTCAGATATAAAAATTTGTCCGGAAGGTTTTAAATATTCCAAATTAGTTGGATTGACTCGATAAAATCTATTAGCAGCAGTGTTATTTAAACAATATATAATAAAATTATTTTTATCGCATATAATTTCATAACTAATTTATACTGTTTCTTTGTTGCAGGTATGAGATGGTTTCGATAACAAAAAAATTCCCTCTGGTTAATTTTTCGTCCAAGGAGAAGGTTTTTTCATAACATTACATCTTGAGTAAGTTCATAAATGAATTAATATAATCAAAAAACTGTGTACACATTCCACAGTACATAATTACAAAAAAAGTTTTTTTATTATGACTTAACAGTAAATAATGTACAACTATATTTAATAATCGGATCCTAAATATATCGATTTCACTACATATCGAAGTTAATTATAATAAATTAATTAATTTAAGTTAATTACATAACTACATATTAATTCAATACTTAATATTTTTTTAATTTTTTTCCAATTATTATCATTGTTTTATTCGAATTAAAAATGTATAATATATTGCTCATTCTTGCTTATCTACACAATTAATTTATAATAATCGCTTGTGTATAATAATTGATGATTTCTTTTTATATTATAACGCCTCGTACAACATAACTAACTATCATGTATAAAATAAATCCTTTTATCATAATTTCATCTTTACTGTTACAAGTTATGTTTAAACCTGTTTTGTATTTTAAAAGATAGATACGTCACGATTCACCGATAGTTACATTTTAGGTTTTAATCTAATAAAGTAATCGGTGTATATATTCTATTTAATGTTGTAATTAAGTTCGAAAAAAATGATTCATTATTATATTTCCAATCGATGATTTAAAGCTCGTTTTATCTTACTGTTAATCAATCATTCACGCATACTTACCTTTCCAATGTACAAAAAAAACGAAAGAAAGTATTACAGAGCTAAGATTGGTGCAAAAAACACTGATCAGTGAGCAGAGAAAACAACACTTTCCTTAATATTGATGCAATACTTACCGTTCTGCAATAAAAATTATACTATCGTTACAAGATTATGTATATTGTATTTTATATTAATTAACTTGTTTGTATCTAATACATAATGATTTATGTGTTGCTGTATGAATAAATAGCACTAATGCTACTTCAATAAATTAATAAAAAAACAGTTGATTTATTCATTGAATAATTTCACACATGCAATGCATATAACTTACCCGTAAACTTTCAAATAAACAATAATAATTATCGATTTTCTTATAGAATCATGTGGATTAATTCAAAAGTGTTCAATTCTGATCATTAATTGGTCATTAAACGATTTTAAACTTGATGGGTTCCGAAAATGTCGTGAGTATTTAAAATATTGTGAATACTAAGCCGAACATAAGAAAATAATATATTTTACTTTTGAGTGGGATGGAAAAATGTTTTTTATCGTTGCATAATAACTCATTATCTTCCTTAAATTGATATATTATGAATAATCTACCGTAATAAATTTTAACACAGCATGTCAAGATAAATCTATATTTAATTATGTAGGATTTTTTAATTTAAAATTAATGTACGTAATGAAAAACGATTTAATTATTTCACTCCATGCTCGTTTGTCAAGTAGACAGGTACAATAATTATTTGCCACCATAAAACAATTGCTGTTTCAACATCTAACTTATATTGCGAAATTGTGTGAGACATTTTTCCGATTCACGCTTTTTTAGTATCAACAAAAAGTGACCTCGTTGCTATGTGTAAAATTGTGTCTAATTTCCCATAAAATCCTTTGTTTTAAAATAACACAAATAGTATCGACTCTAATCTCAATGCTCTCTAATATCAATCAACGAATCTGACTCAATAAACATTGTTCCATGACATTAATAAGTCAAATCAGTCTATCGCGAGTAATCTAAATTTTCTAACTTTTTGCAAAATCCACGTTACACTAACTTTGTCCTAAGCCCGTCAAATGCATTATTATGTTGCTACTATTTTGTCAGAGAATATCATATATTGCATTATATTTATTTAACAATGTTTGGACTGAACTTTAGTCATACACTCGATCATGAATCAGAATAAGGATGGGACTAAAAACAAAGACCTTTCTTTAAATTATTAAAACTACAGCTGGAGAGCCTAACCATTCGGGGCATTTACTAAACCTAATACTTATTCATATTAAGTAGACAAAGCAATTATTTATTATTTCAATCAACTTGTTAATTATTTGTTTTAACTAATTTTGTGCGGCTAAATTATGCTATCCCAAATACTCTAGCTAAAATAAATATAAGAAAATTAAGAAGTTGAAAAATATTTAATCTACGATTTTGCAAGCAAAATAGCTGAGGGCAGTCTTCATATACACCGCCAACACGCTACATAATCAACTGCGTAGCCGCATAAGTATATGTAATACATAAGGCTGACGATTAATGCTGGGTATCGGCAGTTCAAAACTGAAATTCGCAAGACTGAATATCGCTGTTTTCAAAAATATATTTCTTTGTGTTTTACTTGACATTTTCATTTCAAGTAAATTTCATTTCACAATGATTTCTCTACTATTTTTTAAAGCATATTTTCAAAAGTGTTTTCTTCTGGTTTGGCCGGAAATACGAGTTAAAGTCTTGGACATGTAAACATATCCAGAGCGTTCATCGGGTTAAATAAAAAAGATTTTAACGAAACTTATCATTCTTTTTCCAAACTACTACTGTATATAGAGTATGATAGTTAATGAAAAAAAACATAATTGTTTTATTATTCTTTATCACAATAAAATGAAGATGATGAGAAATTTGTATGACACTTTCATAAGAAATAATTTAAAAATTAATCATTTGTATTTTTGATTGTAACATTGTAATAACATATATTAAACAATTTGTTAACGCTTGTTAGCTATAGTTTATTACACCAAAGTGAAATTAATAACCACGTATTATTTCTGCCAGACTCACGCCCGCATTCATTGTATTAAATACAATATTTTATGCCTAAAAACCTTACTTAATCATGCCCAAAAATGGATAACCCAGATTCCATTGTACGTGTTTATGGTCCCACAAAGATGTTTTCTCACTGTAAAACAATAGTATCGTTTAGTTTGTGACCCGTAGCGATGCCACATTAAGCATTATGAACTAAATTAACTGCAGTAATCTTTTTTTCTTTACAGTCTAAAAAACAGAATGCTTTTGTTTATGTTTGTGGCGTTAGTAAGTATTTTCCATAACAATTGCATTTCAAAGATAATACGAACAACACTCATATCTATTGAATTATTTGTCATTTTTATGAAGCCACTCTTTCGTATTCATTTAACCATTTTACTCAATTAAATCTAAATGTAGCGATGTTTTTTTTATTGTGAGCTTAAATGATTTTTTTATCGCGTTATCTGTAAGTCTCTCTATGATATTCTTTCTCGTATGGTAACTTAACCCTTCAGAGATGAGCGTGACCATATGGTCACAGTGACAGAGCGAAAACAGGTGGCGTTAACCTGCCGTAAAACGCAACCATATTCAGCAAGAGATGGAGTGAATATTGGGATAGATAGGCAATAGTGTTAATGTGACCGTACGGTCACGCTTATCTTTAGAGGGTTAAGTACTATAAATAACATAATTAGACAAAGCATAGTAACATTTTCGTTTCAAAAATTGTTCGTTTGAATGTTTTGAGCTGAAGTATAATCACCCAATAAAAATAAATATTTGTAATCAAGTACTTCAAAATAGAAAATATGCTTTTAAATGTTCAATAAAAAAACGTATTTTTAATTCAAAAGCGATCAGCGAGACGCGAGTTTTAAATTTCTGATTCATACTTTATTAAAATGAAAAAAAATTCTACGTAATACATGAAACCATGCAATTTGTTTATAATAACGCCCAAAAAATGTGATACCCTATCGACCTACCTACCTCAAAATTATGCTTACTTTAAAATATAAAATACGAAATAAGTCTTTTCAACATGTGTTGCATCAAACAACATTTTTGGAGTTGTTGAAAAATGTTTATGAGATCAATTTTCATATCCGTATGTCCTTATAGAATAATGGCATATTAATTTGTATGATTAAGTTAATAATTCGGCCTTATGCAACCGTAATTATTTCAAAATTTGATTACCCACACCAAAACTGTATCTAAATACATTTTAATTGGTCAAATGAAATAATAATTTCAATATAGCCTTAAGGTAAGCTAGATTTGATTTCAATTTACATATTATTTACTTTCGTTTTATTATGTAGGTACACGTATGATTATTTTTTGAACATTTTATAAAAAAATATTCGTAAACAAATTAACATAAAATTTAGTCTAACACTGTGTAGCCCGATCATCGTTTATTTATAACAGGAAATACTACCATCATAAACTGTATTTTGTTGATTTAAATTTATTTTAATTACTTCACTTAGTAATAAGAAAGTTCTCGGGGATGTGTGTTTATGACTATTTTTCCTTTATGTTGATCTACTATAACGATTTATAACTATACTTAATTTCATATAAAGGTATTTTGCTAGCATTTTTACGTTAGTTTTAGTTTAGTAAATGTTTACATAAGAATATTATCAAAGCCTTATTGATAAATTACGATAAAACAGTTTCATTGAAATCATTTTTATTTTTAAAAAGAATTAAAAAAATAATCAAAGACAAACGAACGTATTCGTCATCATCAATGGTCAATTTATTTGGTAACATTAAACATTATTTGGTAACACAAAACAGCAGGAGACTGTAACTAAATTACAGCATTTAAAATATTATATAAACATGCGTGAAGTTTGAAATTGAGATTTCACTTCGTGATATCACTACTTCAACAGTGGTTATTAATTTAAATAGTTCGCATTTTTTACATTCGCTGAAAGTGAATATGCAAATTTATTTTAATTTATCTGAAGGGTGGTCCACATTCAATTCTGTTAATATTAGTTATTTGAAAAAAGACACTTGTCAAAGAACTGGAGTACTTTCCAATGCGGAAATACCGGCAGTTAAAAAAGTGATTAAGAAAAAAACCTGTCGATGGCCGCCAGTGCAAATAAAAGTTGTCTATTTTCAATCGGGGCACATAAATCAAATTTATAATAACGGTTAAATGTGTATCAAAAATTGCCAAAGAATTAATTACACATCACCTCGGGGTGGTGTTTAGAGCTTTATTGTTCGTTATTAAAACAGACAATGTAACTCTTATTATACAACTAAGCTTTCTATTACTGTAATGTAATACAATGATTAATATTTTTATTATAAAACTAACAAATTAACCCGTGCCATTCACTGTTTCAAAATAACATGTATATTATTTACGCTATCACTCGATGAACGCGGTAGAACAGTGTCTTAAAAACGTCGTATCATGGAAAATAAAACAATATCAGATTTAAAACTGTATTTATATTATTTATTCTATGTTTATACAAAACTCACAGAGTTTTCGTAATATCATTGCGGAAATTAAGGATGCATTGTCAATTAAAACCAATTAATTACCCATATCCCTTTTTGTGTACCGTTCAAATTTAATATTTACTAAAACATATCAATACCTTGATAATTTTAACTCTAAAAAAAAAATTTCCTACGTAACTGTTTTTTGATTATAGACAACTTGACATGTAATTGGCTGTTTTACGTTATCGTTTAAATTGAATCACTTAAAAATATAACGGAGATTGTTTTGATTCATTTAATTGACATAATTCTCGAATAGATACTTTCATAATGCGTTCATTTAAATGTTTTAATTATGTTTGAACACTCTAATATTAGTAACTAATCGTTAATGTGTTTGAAAACGAGTTTGCATGGTACTTATAATAAAAAACTGCCTGTCAAATAATAAGATCAATAATTAATAAAATAATATTCATTTAATACCTCTCCGAACGAAAGTGAAACTGCTTCTTTCAAATATTTGAGCCATTAAAGCTTAAAGATTCAATGACCGTTTACTCATACTAGAAAACACTCGCTTAGACATCAATAATAAGATTTTAATATATTAGTATTTTTAAATATAGCAATATCACAAATATTTTGCTAGTTAAAATTATAATTGAAAAATAGTCGTTCAAATTATGTACTTAGCTTAAGTTTCTGTAGAATTTTTATGTAGACTAAAGCTGTAAATTGTAAAATTAAAAACGTGTATTTTTTAAGCTTAAGATTCAGTTAGTTGTCTGATTATAGCATCTAAAATGTGCTCGAAAATCAATTATAATTATAGCACATTGTGTATGTTATAGAAAAAATACAAATATTCATAACATGCGTGATATTTACCAAACAAAAAATAGTTCAGCGTTTGCTAAACTTTTAGTCCAAGAAGAAGTAATTAATGTTTCTGATAAAGAAACTCTCATTTTATTAAATTGAGTAAATGAATAAAAATTATTGGTCTTTCGTCTTATTCAGTTATAATAATAAAATTCCTATTCTCCTTAGTCATTTTAATACCTTTACCTTTCAAGTTGTGTCTGCGATATTCTAACTATTATTTTTTATTCTACCCACATTAAAAAATGGGGTGTAGAGTAACAAGTCAACAGTCAAACCTCATTTTCTTATCATCGCCTTCTGTGACAAGTAATGTTGAGCGATTGAATTATAACCAAGTCTTGCCGTTTTTCTGAAACACTTGATAAGGACAGCACAAATTTTTTTTTTTATTTTTCTTGAATAACACAATATATTGAATGTTGAGAAAGAACATGGTTTAAAAATATCTTGTTGCATTGGGTTATCTTCTTATGTTATATTAATATGCATTTATTATTCATATTAGATTCACATTTTGCACCTGTTTAAGCATTGGTCAGTACTGTATTAACGTTTAAAAATTTAGTCTCAGACGTCCTTGCTTTCACGCAATACTGCTTTGCGGTTTTTTGTACCTAAAGGAATTACTTTACTTCCTCGTGTGCCACACCCTCAAAAAAATAAGTATATATTAAATCCATACCATTAATCAATTAATAAACGAGTAGCTTTTTTTTTTATATACATCTTGTTTGTTACATTCTTCGTTTTAATCTGACAACGGTCTTGTTGGGAGAATATAAATATTATTTTAAATATATGTAATTTATATCTAAAGCGGTAACAAATAATTTGATTTAATGCTAAGTAGTTAAGAATACTTATTTTTCCCACAGACTTTATCCAAGTATTTGCATTGAAACACGAAATAGAGTTGATTCATTTAATAAATAGTGAACCCACAAAAATGATTTATACTTCTAATGTATCATATATACTTAATTTTTTTTTGAAAATACGCATTACAATACAGTGTAGTATTTTTACAGCATAGTTATTTTAATAGAATCTCTTTTATTTAACTTGTCAAAGATATATTTCTTTATTTAAATAATTACGTAGCCTCAATTCAATCTATACTTATATAAATATAATATAATATGCTATGAAAGCTTTTATTCGTTTTGACATGGATGTGTAGCAACTAAATATATTTACATATAAAAAAATCATAAAAGATATTCTTGTATTACATTTATGAAATATTTGAAAGTTTTCAAAAAAATGTACCATATTTTTGTCTGAAAAAATGATTCTCAACGCTCGGGTATAACAAAAGTTGTTCACCGAAAATAGTGTGAAAATTAAATTAATAAACATTATAAACTACTTCTTTTAACTAAAATATATTTGAATTTTTCAATAAAAATTAAGCAGTCTTAAAAAAATATTTCCATTTTTTTAGATCCTTATAAATCTCATTTAGTTGTGAACACTTTTTAACAAAGATATTTTAATTTTTGGTAATACTTAAGTTCAATAGCAGCTTAAGATATCACTTTTTTCTCCAGAATTATCTAACGACAAGTCTTACTTGAGTACTTTTTTGCGTAGATCACTTTTTTATAAATAAAATACTATCCGAAGTGTAAGTGTTGTTAACTCATTTTCCAATTATTCTTTTTGAGCATGCTTAAATTACTTTTCACGCAGTCCAGTCAAGAATATCTTTGCTTTCAGAGAGTGTAAATACATTATTCCGCTTTGCTGGCATTTATTACACTTATGTATTACATTATTTTGTGAATCCTAAATTATATCATATATTTAATGTGCATCTGATTGTTTATAATATTTTTATTGTTTCTTTAGTTTTAATTTTCAGAATCAGAATTCAGTTGATAATTATACAAAATTCTTTTTCCGAGTGGTAACAGTGCAGGGCCTTGGTCTGAATTGGATTAATTTGTTAATTTTAATACAAATACATGTGATGTTTTTATCCCTTCCAAGTGAGCCTATCTAATCCTGGAAACGAGGTAACCCAGGAATTTCTAGATATTTCCTAACATGTTGTTTATGGCATACGACTTTTGTTTAAATATTCTGGTAGTAGTTCATATGTAACGCGTTGGCAGAGGATATGACCTAAAATTATAAACATACATTAAAACAATACAGTTTAAAAATTTTGCTATGTAAACAATACCAGTTTTTCAATAGATTCATAGTACAACACGTTTTGTCGACAGCATAGTCAAACAAGATTCAAATTAATTATCTATTTATGGAATTTGTCCCCTGAAGGCTTTTTCTGATAGCTATACAAATATTTTGAGAAACCAGTATGTACCCACTGATAGTAGCTTTTATAACTTAAACAGAAGGTTGTGTTTAGCTACTCTGACATAAAGTCTTATTTAAAAGTGGCTTTGACGGAATGTTGTAAATTGACGTATTGACTCGGACAGGTGGCGTGCGTACTTTATAGTCACACAATGTCTCTATTTTGAAATGATCACTTTATTCGACAACGCAAAGTTTTGCAAGCGAATATAATTCATCTAATATTACAAACACGATATTTTTTATAACATATCTTAAAAAGAATTTCACATTGCCCCAAAACATATTTTTTCAGAACATTTTTTCCATAAGAAAATTTCGTCACATTATATCAACTAACTAAAAGTAAAGTTTTGAATGTTACACATATTTTTGAATCGTAATCATGATACCTACGACAGCTTAGGGTATTTTTTAATCTTTCTCTACATATTCTTAACCATATTATCTAGTCATCATTTCAACAAATCAGAAAATTCTTACTGTCTCGCGCCTTACGTGCTACGGGATTTCTGAACTACTTCCCTTTTTTAAAAAATATCTATTTTCATAAATGTAATTAAGAACAATATATATCTCAAAATAATACTTTAAGCTCGAGATGCATTAGTGTATTAAAAAAATGTTTCATTATTTTGTTGTTTTTAATTAGCCAAATGATTGCCGAAATAACTTTTTCGTATGATTACATTGTATAATATATATATTTAAAATAAGCAAATTGTTTTGGTCAGAATGAATTAAAAAATTACACATTTTTTTACATTAACTAGCAACGCCGTGTAATTTTTCAATGGAAGTACTTTTAATAATTAAAATAAATTTCTTTTTTAGTAAACTGATGAAACAAAAAAGAATATTCTTCCTACATAAAATCAGCATTACATATTATTATATAAGTCAATAGTCTAATTTACATTAAACTGTAATCACATATGAGATTGTGTATGCAAGTTTGCCAATATTCACACTTGCATATTAAGTATAATTTATTATCTATCTACCTTGTTATATCAAACATTCCAATTAAAAATAATGATGCAACGATTGCTTCTGATAAACTGCATTGCATAAGCTATATACAACATATTAATAAGTAATTTTTACAAGTAATACATTTATTCATGCAACTTTTTATAAAAAATACACTACTCAATCCACTTTTTTACAAACGTATTTTTTATTTTTGTAACCATAGAGAATCCACAGGATTAAATAAAATAAAAATGTATAGTGGTGTTTTTACAAAATGTATTTTAAAAACTTTTGTTTTTCGTAGATCTAGCAGCATTTTTTAAGCAATTCATTTTAATACGGATTATTGTACTGTAATCTTTTGCCATTATATCCAATTTAAATAACATTTTTTTACAGATTTTTGAAATTATGTACCCATCAATGCTAAAACTGTATCTTTATATAAGATAATATCATGTTATGAAAACTTTATCAATGAGTTAGGAAATTTACTATTTGATGTTACTTTTACACAAATTTTCTTTTTCCGCATCGTTTCTTCTATATAGTTTATGACATGAGCAATAGTAATCAATTAAATTTTTAGTGTACTTGTCCATAAAATGTGATTATTTTTATTTCCATTTTAAAAACTGTTTTACAATTATGAACAAAATTTTATTTAATCTAGTATACTACGTCATGCTGTATTAAATTTATTTATTATTACATACAATTTATTCCGTACAATTAATATTGAATATCTCTATACCAATTATTATTAAACTTAATTTCTAGACTGAAATTAAAATTATTCCAGTTGGATGAGCAATAGCGTGCGCATATATAATAAAATATATTTAAAGGCATACATTTTCTTTTGCTTCTGCTGCTAAAAATGTTATTACTTCCTCTAAACTATTTTATATAATAAAAAGACTTTGGAATACCTTATCATGGACTTTATATAATTAATGAAATTATAATTCGTCTATTTGATTTCATTTTAAGACTTTTATTGAAAATGTAATTATGCCTGATTAGAAATTTATTTGTGTACAAATTACTTGCCAAATGTTTTACGGTCATCGGAAATGGATCATCGATATTTCCAGGTAAATAATTAATACTACGTAATCCAATAGCGTAATTATTTTTTTGCTAATATTACAAAGCAAACTTTGATAGACAATTAAAGCATTTAATAATTATTAATTAATAAATCATAACCATATCGAATGAACCGATAAAACTTCCAGGATATGTGACAATATCAAAATAAAGGCGATAAACAAATGAATCATAATATCAATTGTAACGGTTTTTATCACGAAAGTAGTAGTTTAAACTATTTTTAAAATAAAACTTGGCCTATTTCGAATGGAAAAAGCTATTGAAATTGGCAATCGAAACTATTTGCATTTGATTTTTTGCAATAAACTGATTTTGTAGGTATCTGAATTTGAATTATAAATAGATTCATATTATTTCAGACGACAATTCGACACACAAGACTGACAAGAACTGTGTACCAAATCAGTCTGTTTCTAAAACTTTAGTTGTATTTTCTGACAGTAAAATGACAGCGATACATTCATTAAATACCAATTTTTGAATCAAACATAGCGAAAAACGGTTGAGTTTAAATTTACAATTCATTCAATCTGAAACTACGTTTTTAAATCAACAATAATACCAGCATTAAAACCGTAAGTTCAATTCTTTTTGTCGAGACATATTTTTCTGAACAATTTTCATTCATTAATTGACAGTATCTGGTCAACATAAGCCTTGGTCAGACATTTAAAAGTTAGCTTTCATTTGGTCTCACTTCGCTGACCAATAAAAAGTAAAAACCATTCAGTAATAATGCAACAATTGAATAAAGCCGAGCACCGATATCGTGTTGTTTTTTGTACGATCGATTGAAAAAAAGTGCTTCCTCCTTGGTCGCTTTTGTAGTGGAACCAATTTCAACTGCATTGCGATGAGAGTGTGTAAGTATAATATCAGTGAAAGTTGTCTTTTTATTTCAACTTTTTCGTGTGGTTATCATAATTTTTTTTTTAAACAAGAGCATTTTTTCTTATCGCTTTTTCAATATTAAAATCCGTTTCAAGATTTCAAAGACCTTTTGTAACGTACTTATTCTAAATAAGTTATTATTATTCTGATATTTTTGTATTATTTTGTCATTTCAAATTATGAGGACAACAATGCTATCGTCTTTTATGCAATTTGATGAAATCAAAACGTCTTTTACTCATTGCATAAGAATAGATTTCGTATCATAGTTCTAGCCTAAAGAATGATTTTATTATAATAAAAACAATTAGGTCTTATCACTGAAATCAATTTATTTGTTAACTGGTAGACACAATTAAAATTTTGATGTCAATCATATTTATTTATTGAACGAGCAATTTTTATTGATTCACTACTCTGTAAAAGTTCTCCTCATGATTTTTATTCTAAGTATAAACATATTATATTTAAATAAACATTTTATAATGGTTTCATCACGGGATAACATTTGAAGCTTTCATTCAAAGTAAAACAAAAATGTCTGCTGCTCAATAACAATCAATTATTAATTATCTTACAAAATCTATATTGAGCTATAAGTGCATGTAAATGAAATGCGTGGAATAGTAACACAATTAGGGCTTTTATACCGTTGTGAATGTTTCAAAAGATTCTCGACTTTTTGACTGGGCGTTTGTTTCTTCTATCAACCCACAAATTGCCAGTTACATGAAATATCACTGATTATCTATATATATAAAAATGAATGTCTGTTTGTTGGTTTGTTGGTTTGTCCGGATCTTATAGGCTCCTAAACTACTCAACCGATCGCGACGAAACTTTCAGGAAGGACTTATTGTGATCATGTCGGGAAATATTAAATAAAATAAATGTTTGTTTGTCCTTTACGCGTTCCTTTACCATTCATACGATTTCGATGAAACTTCGGTGAGTTTTTGTGCACACACCTGTGTAGGGTTCTGAAGAAAAAAAATTGAAAATCCAAAATTGAAAAAAGAATCAAATACGTACATACAGCGACATCTAGGAAAAATCTTCTGATTTATTCGTGTACGCACCAGACGAAAAACAAAAATATTGTGTTATAACAAGTGTGATATTGAAACTCGGGTTGGGGTCGGGCCAGACCTGAAGATGATGGGCTCGAACCGGGTAAGTCTATGAAATTTCGGCCTGTGCAGACCTCTAATCCAAAAGCAGTTCAATAAACAGAATTAAAACACAAACCCTTTCTTTCTTTGAGTGGCATTGCAACGCATGCCGGGTACTCACTAGTAATTTATAAAAGGTACAGTGGAACTACGAGACATAGTCATGAGCTAGATGAAGACAGAAAACTAGGGGAAAAAACAATCTTGACACCATAATTTTTACAGGAGTAGATACGGACGAACATAAGCGTTTATCAGTAACATTGAAATTACTTTACCGTTGCACATTTGGAAATTAAAGTAAAATTACAATCTAATTGTGAAAAGAAAACTTCTTTATTTTCAAAATTAGATTGTTATACTATTTTTTACTGTCACATATAATAATAACTCTTGGAGAATGTTGTTTTCATATTAATAAAAAGGTGACTTAAAAAAATACTTGATTTGACAAGCATTGTTGTGGAATTGAACATTGAATCCAACCTTGTTTGGCATCGTAATCATAAAGCTTTGTGAGATGGTACAACATTTTTTATTCTTTGACATCTGTCACGCCAAATCCATTCTCAAAAGGCGATGACATATTAATGAAAAAAAAGGCTTTCATATTTAAATGATAATATTAATTTCTAGATTGCCACACAGTATAATTCTGACTTTTAATGCATCAGGAAATGCACAACACTGCATTCAACTTACAATAGTTTTCATATATTTTAATATTACCAAGACAGGTGATTATTATCGAGAATAAAAAAACTAATTTTTCCTTCAATAAATTTATGTGTATCATTATTTATTCATAAACAAGTGTAAAAACACATTGCGAAATATCTTCATAATATTTATAGTAAAACTATTCATAAAGATATGCAACGTTAACATTTAATATTAGTATCAGCCAAATTACCATATGTGGAATATTTTTAAATAATAAGTACCTAAATTACAATTTCGACAATTCTCAATGGTGTATTATTTCAAAATTATTATACCAGTGATTCTAAGCAATATTGAATATTTTATATAATTTAAGACATCGACTGAGGGTGCTTGATGGAATTTCAATATCAAATTTGGATTATTGCCAACATTTCTATGTGGGTAAAACCACACGTACATTAGATATAAGGGTATCAGAACATTTAGCTGCCTTTAGATTAAAAAAAGAAACTTCGACATTCGCAAATCACTTGCTAATGGAGAACCATACGTTTAATGCGGATGATGGGGTTAAACTGTTGCATAAAAACATGGGGGATCATAAATTATTTTATCAAGAAATTTTGGAAATTAATAGAGCCCAGTTAAATTCCTTGCCGATTTTGAATGAGCAGCTGAACCTTCCTAATTCTCCGCTATTATATCCGATACGTTGAAACACCTAACAGGTGTCACTAAATGTGGAATGATTGTATATATTTACCCATTCGTCGAATTACATCCCGTCAAAACCCACAATACTATTATAATTGTAAAATCACTGGTATTTCTAAAAGAAGTTGAAAAGCGGCAATTCGCCACTCTGTTAATATGGTGTTTACAAAATAAGGATTAGGGAGATTCCCGAAATTTTAACTCAGGTATCAGTGTGGCTCTCAGACGTATAATACCTTACCTCGTAAATAATATTTGTCGCATTTGTATCTTCTATATAAACGTTAGACACTGTTTACTGTCTCTCAGTTCGAGTCCATTCGTGTGCTCGAATGCCTGAAGATGCCGAAAGGCGAAACCCGGGTCGTTAGTGACAAAATACATGGAAGTGTACAAAATCTCAATAATCCAAATTTGAATATTTTAATAAAAAATAATTAATGTTTTGTTTAAACTTGTATTGAATAACACATAACTTATCATAATCGTCCCTAAAATATTGATGAACTATTAAAATATACAAAGTAAAAAACCTCGATAAGAATTATTCAATAATAATGCGTACGTGAGTTATTTAAAATACTTCCACTATGCCGTAATGCCAAATTCGATAAAATATTCACGGAGTTGCAAAAAAGGAAACGTTTCAATCGAGGTTATTTACCAATTTCCCAGAGCTTTGAATTTTTAAGTTGCCCTAAGTGCACTACATATTCAATGTAATTGTGTTGTCACAGTAATCGATTGGTGTAGCTATTACGCTATTCGGCCCCATTTTGTTTTTGAGGTCAATCTTTATATTATACTACAAAAGCGTCATTATCAGAACGACAGTACTTCTGTGAACATTTTTGTTTTTACATCTCAAGTTTTACTTAAATATCTATAGAAAATTTCCATTTTTCAAATGGATAAGGTAGGAGATAATAGTTATTTATGGGTATATATAATGCACATTTTTTATTAGTCCAATCTTTTAACATTTTTAAATATTTTGAGTTAATGAGTATTAAAAAATACAGCCACTCAAAAAAAGTCTCATATTTAAAACAATGCTTTAAGCAACTATTATTATAGTAAATTTTAATTCTTATTTTACCTCACTCAACTCATAACTGGAATTAAATATAGTTTAATTCATCCTGTAAAGTGAGTAAAAATCCAGACAGCAGGGCTTATCGTTTGAGTTTTTTTTTTTGTATCAGTCAGATACAAGTATTTTCAATTTAATAGCTTAGTACAGTAAAAAATAAGCTATTTTTGTTCCATGTATTTTGTTTTTAAATCCACAAATAGTAATTTAGACTTATGATAGTGTATATAAACAAATTATTTAAAACTTACTACTTTAGATTCGTTGTGTGCATTGTATTATTCCAGATGGTCAATTTTGTGCAACATGCATCTTACTTTTAAAAAGTGTTTGGACTAACTATATGTAGATGATATATCGCCGCAATACATTATAACTAATGGACATTTGGCTGTATGTAATAAAAAACGTGTGCATTAATTTTCATGGCGAAGAATTTGTTTGCATGACCATGTCGGAATGCACATATTGTTAGTTAAATATTTTCCTTCTTGCGTAAGGATTCTTTGTTGGTTGTTCGGTGGCCTTCTTTAAGAGGTCATTGCAATGGTTTCGCAACGTATCTATATCACGTTACATTTAATAGGCTACTAATTACACTTACATTTCGTTTTTTTTTATTTTATCAATAAAACAAGAATAGAATATTTAGCAGGTATGTTTTTGAGCAGATTTATATATTTTTGAGAACTTTATTTATATGAAACACTAAATCGAAAAAATGACATATTGAGTTAGTTATACCAAAATGTTGCCTATTTAGAACTCTACCGTATGGAAGAAAACACTTTTTTTTATAAAGTATACTTTTACTTAAAAACAGTTTTGTAAAAACAAACTATATGAAAAAGGTATAGCATTTCAATCATTTGTAATACGTCAAAGTCCAATTACTCCAACCTATTATTTTTCAGTTAGTGTCTTCTTCCAGAACAACGACGATGTATTTTTTGTTTCCTTCGTGATTGAAGAATATGTATAGTTTTGCTTAGAGATTCATACATTATCAAATAATATAACAATATCAGTCCTTTTTTTACTTTAAACTTTTGACATTTGACCGATAAAGCTTCATTGTAATTTTATTTTAGCAGTCAATGACATTAAATTGAATTATGACACTCTACCACAGTGTTGAATCTTTTCTTTATATGGAATTTTAAATAAACACTGTCGATTTTAATGTTCTTAATGTAAATATAAAATTGATATTTGTTTGCAACAAGCTTTCAATATAAATAAAGGATATCCTAAATGAAGCTAACCGGTAGCTTTATTGCTTTTAGGTAGTAATAATTGATTTTAAGTATCATATCATATTATTATGGAAGACGTATTTTATTATTTCATAATTTATCTTTAACGACCACTATTTGGCAAACTAATTATTGATTTGTTAAGATACAAGAGATGATAAAAAACAAGGTTTTAATTTCTTATGACTCTAAGCCGAGGCCCGTGGAGTCTATTTTTTAGATTCATCTTTGCAACTAGAGTTGATTGATTTGCAGAACAACGATCAATTGAGATCAAAATATCAGGAAGGCGATCTGTAGAATTTTTACAAATGTCTTCGCGAAGAGCAGTTTCTCACACTACCTAAGACTGTGCTTTGTGCAAGTCTTTTCGAAAACAACTACATTTGCGAGTAAGCGTTTTTTTTTATTCAAACTAAACAAGTCTTAACACAGAAACCGTTTGAACAATGATAACCTCAGTGCTGCACTGAGAATAACAACCACAGACATTGAACCCTGCAAAAAAATGCTTCCTGCTGGCATGCAGCGTCAGAAATCTCACTAATGTTGATATAACTCACTACAGTTGAAGTTTCGTTTTGCAAATGAGCACATAATGCAGATTGGAGAGTTGATGTAGCTGATAAAATTATGTAAATATTAAATTAATAGTAATATAATACATATCGCGTCTAGTATCACTTTTATCTTCTGCGGCCTGTAAAAAATTAGAAAATGGATAATCTGGCCCTTCTATCAAATAAGTTGTGCACCACTGCTCAATTACATCAGGCAATCGGCATTTTCAGGTGTAAATAATAGAAAATAAAACTTAGCATTGATAACTAAAACTAAAATTACACAAGCAAATTAGATATGTACAGTAATTTCTTTATCGATGTTATTTTCGCGTACTTCCGTGGCATCTTTTCATCGGTGTAATTGGATTTCTGATTCTTATAATACTGTGCACCGGTTCTAATTATTAACATTTAATTCTTGCTTTCCGAAGCGTGATATCAGCTTGATTTCTCACAGCAATTTTCATCTATTGATTCAGGTGATTTATTTCAGTGTATAGAATTATTGTCTGATAAGAGTCTGTAATTTGTAAAATTGCCCGTATTTTACGAATACCAAAACGTTGAGTTAACGTTAGAACAAAACGAAAGTTTTCATTTACAGCGGCAGATAATTTCACTGTTCAATTTATTGGGCGCTATTTTCATGATATAATTTTATTATTTAAATTATTTATGCTTTCAAAACAAATCAGGCAGCAAACACTTTCAAATAAAACTCATAATAATAAATGTACTGTAATTATTACAATAATCAATTGAAGTATCCTGATGTTGCTAGAAATAAGTAAGCCGGTCCTACGTGGTCAAATGGTTTTAAGTACTAACAAGTCAAATATCAAATATTCTGTAGTTTGAATACTTAAAATCTATAACTGCTGCAAAAATCAATTGTAATTTTGTGGGTTCCTCAATTCAATTGAATAATATGAATGCTCCATCGCTAAATTTTTTTTAATTTACTAAACCTTCAATTTATTATGGTATCATCTGTAATAATTGTAATTTTTTTTTTAATAAACACATCGTAATGCAATTTCAACTTTAACAACCTTGTCTATAAAAATTAATTCAATTAATGAATCTTTCTTATAATAATTATTATTTTAGCTACATCCAATGGTATTTTTATTCCAAAATTTAGTCGAAAATATTACTTTTTTATACCACTTCTGAAACTTAGTAAAGTAATTAGTGGCGAAAAAACTATGTGTATAGATTTCAGTCATTGGTTTTAATTTCTAATCATAATCAGTCGTAATTTAACTGCTAATATAATTCCTATAAAATATTTTAATGATATATCAATTCATTTTTAATATTCATAATAACGGGCATTTGTTGTGAGATTCGGAACTAATCAAAAATGCTGCACCATTTGTTACATGTCATTAATTCGTGCAGCGTATACGTCATGCTTGGGTTTCTAAAATAACATTTTAGTATCAGTTGGAATTTGGGCCACTTTTATTTTTAAATAATTAATAAAACATATAAAGATTAATTAGTACAAAACAAATTGTGTTTTATTATTAAGATCAACTGATGAGAATGCTCGTGATTTTTGAGACTGATCATGATCGTTACAAAAATGTGGAATTAGTACAAGATAAATTGTATTTTATTTTTTTAAATATAGTGCCTTTCCACCAAAATTCGAGAGTGAACAAATAAAAAATTAAATAGAGTTAGTTAGGCCTTTAAGAGAGTACCTCAACACTACTTTGAGATTTAAAAGTTGATCACCACTATTCTCGATAGTATAGTACTATAATTATTTATAAACATATTATTTTAATAAAAAAGGGGAATTTATATTTTCGTGTTAATTATAAAAGGCCTTTAAACACTACAGCTTAGTTATTTTTTCTAGTAATTAATGTACATATTTATGAGTGTATAATGGACATACATTCATATCTATGATTTATATTAAAAATAGTATTATGTTATTTATGTTATGTATAGCATAATATTCATATTTTAAATCAAAGCTGCATTTTTCTTGGCTACAATGCTCACACATCACAAAAAACAGCTAATATATTACTACAACATTACTGCAAGACATAGCATATAAAATTTTATATAACTAATTTACAAAACAATCTTGCAGCCTATTTATGACATAAAATAATTCACGTAAACAATTTAATTACATGACATAAATGATCGCGTTTTATTATTGAATTACACGATTCGTTATGTTTTATCAGCAAAAGCTTGAAATTAAACTTCCTACCAATAATAATACATTGCAAGTCTTTCATTTAAATAGTGCTAATAAAATTATATTGATTTCCAATATTTTCTCTCCGCATTTTTACTGCTCTATGATTAATGGAATTTTGGAGTGTTATTAAATGTCCGATATGCTTTGAATTTTCTTTCTGTTATGAATTGAATACATCCATCATTTATTATCTATTTCCTCACACTTCTAAATCGATTTCTTTAATAATACTATGATCAGTCAATTCTTGGCCGACAGATTTTACATTCATTAAATGAAATCGAAATGTGTTCGAAATTGAAACTTATCGGACATTCTTTTAATAATTTTAACACCGGTTTCACTCAGTCAGTCATAATTGTCGGCTGATTCTTATTATTTTAATTAAAGATTTTTTTAAATTTATTTAATAATATGCTTAAACACCCAGTAACCAAATAAAGTTCTTATCAAAACACTTTTCTGGACTTACATGAAAAGAATAAATGGCTGTACAGTGAAACAAAAGTTATTTTCTCGAATGATACAAAGACATTATTTCGAGCTTTAAAAGATTTTTTCTTTTTGTTTTTCTATTTTTTTTAAGTTACATTTATCCATTTCGCAATAGTAACAAATGATTTATTAAAATGCTGTTGTTGAAACTATTTTTTGAAACCATCTGCATCCTTTTATATTATAGCCAAATACATGACGCTAAAATAAATCTTCTTTTTCTGTATATCTCTGTTATTTTTTTACTATTTCCGCTCCCAATGTAAAGCATATGGTCTTCTAATGAAGGTGTCTCAACAGAAATTTTCTACGAGACTTGCTTGCTACTCAATTGCTCAACATCTTTTTTTAGGATAGGGTTATGACAGGAATAGTGGTTATCTAATAGCTCTCTCTGCGATGGGAGAGAGTTTTAGACTACAGAAATCCAAAAAAAGTCAATTTTTGAAACTGTCCGTATTGGGACTTGAACCCGCAACATCCGTAACTGTAGCAAACGACTCATTGACTCTGATTAATTATAAAAAAAAAACTTATATAACTATGTCCCATTGCCAGCAAATACCATTTTAATTAATCTTGTTTAGATCTTAAAGAATGCAACAAATTTCAAACTTAACCCTGTGTCACGTAGTCAAAAGTAATAATAGAGATATTTCAATGATTGGTCAAGATTTATTTCGAAACGTTTAAACATATTTGCAATAGATTACTCAGTTATTTTTATACAACTCTATCAAACCTGAGCTGTATAGCTGATAAATGATCCGAAGCTTATTGATTTTTCGCAATGGGCACTCGATGATCGACTAGCGATCCGACGATAATTATGTTCAATTAAATATTATAACTGCAAGGAACTCCAGTCGACACCTGCCATTCTCTACGGTCTTCAAATCACGTATTTATTATAAATCTACGTACATTTTTTAAGAGTCATTCGCTGGGGAAACGCTTCGTTTCAATTATTATTATTGCGACAAGTGGAGCGGATATGTCTGACAAGGGACGTTGACACATTAGCTAGTCTTAGGTAATAACAATTCGTGTTATACGGTGTCGTTTCTTTGATCAGTTACTTGTATCTTGTATCTTACAAACAAATTACCACTTAATAATTATTTTTCAATCTTAATATCATAAAAACGTATTTTTTATGATTTTTGATAGAATCTTACAAATTATTTTCACCCAATTTTTGTCCGCTCCCAACTTAAAGCATTGGCTTCCTAATTCCTCAACAAAAGTTTTTCTTAGAGAAATACTTGTTACTCAGTTGCTCAACCTCTTTTTATTCGAAGAGAGTAGGGTTAGAAGGATAGGGCTAGGACAGGCCTAATGGTTAGCTATCGCTTTTGCTATGTCCCGTTTTTGAGGATTGCATGGGTGGGAGAGAGTTTTAGACATCACAAACATTCATGACTTTAAACAAAAATCCATAAATCGATTGAAAAATTAATTTATGAAACTGTCCGCACTTTGACTTGAACACGAAACATCCGTAACCGTAGCCAACGACGCCACCAACTGCGCCACGGAGCCGACAAATTTAAATTAGTCCAGTTAAATTAGATGGATTTTATATCATAACGTGTAATTGTGTACAAAAAAATCTCATTTGGATTAATGAGATTTTGTACACTTCCATGTATTTTGTCACTGACGACCCGGGTTTCGCCTTTCGGCATCTTCAGGCATTCGAGCACACGAATGGACTCGAACTGACAGACAGTAAACAGTGTCTAACGTTTATATAGAAGATACAAATACGACAAATATTATTTACGAAGTAAGATATTGATATTTTAACACTAATTTAACAAATAGTCCTCTATTCATACAATAGTGGATACTTTAATCCTTCATTGAATACAGATTGTTTAATGGACAGCATTAAATGTAATAAAACCAAGCTATTTGAATAATGATCTTATTTTTTATCGTTTGACGTTATTGCCAATCAATAAAAAAATATATCCATTTGATTTCATTGCGTGGTTGCATAGTTATTCATAATCAATATAATTGATCTTAGTATACGATAGCGTATGCAAAAAACCTTTTGATGCAGAGAAAATATCTCACCTCAGTAGACAATTAACTATTTGAATTCGTAAATAAGTAGGAATAAAAAATTATAATCATTGCTATATCATGGTCATTAGGTTAGTTAATTATATTTTGTAACACCGCAGATATTTATCGTAACTTTTTAATTGTGATCATTTAAAATTGTTGATCTAGTTTCCAATCACGACAACACAATTAACTGAATATTGTTTCATATTCCCCAGCAGTCCTATATACAATTATTACATATCTATTTACTAAAAAAATCAACAATTTTAGTCATCTAGTAAAATTACATATCTAATATTACAATAATCTAAGACATCGACTGAGGATAGGTTCTAGATGGAATTTCAATTTCAAATTAGAACTGTTGAGATTTTGTATATTTCTATGTATTTCTTCACCTTTAACTTTGCTAATGCGTTTTTTTTCCCAACAAGGATTAAGGGTATTGTCAGATTTTTTGGGATTAATTCAGGTATCAGTGTGGGTAATAGACTTATATTTTGTCGTATTTTTATCTTATATTTAAACGTTAGACAATATGTACTGTCTGTCAGTTCGAGTTCATTCGTGTACTAAAATGCTTGAAGATGCCGAAAGGCGAAGCCCGGGTTGTTTGTGACGAAATACATGGAAATGTACAAAATCTCAACAATTCAAATTTAATACTGCAATACGTTAAGGTTGATATTGGATTCACATGCTTGACAATATGAAACAGTTCGTCTTTAGGAGCTGATAATACACAGCACATATTTTTCATTATTGCAATGAGACGGAAGGTTTTCATATTTTACTGATAATGCATTTTTAATAATTGAAAGTAATGTTTATATCTTTCAAAATACAGACTTATTGACTGCCTCTTTCGTTCATATTCTGTAAAGATATTTTATTTAAAATTCAACGATTATAATTATTTTAATATCGCTTATAGCTTTTTTATAGCACAAAACCATATTCTCTTATCATTAAGAATACAAAAAATATAAAACTGATACTTCCTAATTAGTGAATAAATACAAAAAGAATAAATTTAAGAAGATTTTTAAGAAATCTAAAAGAAAACTTACAATAAATTAAAAACGTTTCTACGCTCTAGTTTGCAAAGCATTCTTGGCAGACGATATTTTGCGTCAATTCTAAATAATATAATATTAAACACGTACAATGTAAAATCTTTTACTTATTTAAAAACATCAGTACCATATTTCTAATGAATTTTCAAAACGTTTTTAATATAACAACATTTTAAAATTGAAGTCTTCAGATAGAAATAAATATTTTGTAAAATGGTATATTCAAAAGAATTATAAATACTGATTAGAGCTCTACTTAGCAAAAATTTCATTTTAAATCTAATGAAAACTACATTACTTATTACTGAATTAGCTGGAAATTTTACCGGTTAAAATGCGTTAATTGTTTACAGATTCGAAGTGATAATTTTAAACGCTCATTTCAAACGATCTCCATAACTCCAAGACTAATTTGGTATCATTATCGTTTTCAAGATTTCCAAACAACCTCTCAGCGAATAAATCCACGTCCAATTAATTTATGCCTAACGACCGGTAAAATGATAACAAAGATTATCTCCTACAGTTAATTGTTTTCATAAAACTTAATTCGACCACCCGATTAATGTATTAATCAGTCAACGGCATTTAAATGGCGAACAAAACTAACAGTAAAGCATGTTTTTTTTAAATTTATTCAGAACATGCATTATTGTTTTATTTACGAGATCAAATTGGCACATTCAAAAGTACTGTTAAATAAATACCAAGAAAATACTATACGTGATACAAATTGCGTAAATTTCAACCCTGTAGTTGGCTTGTTCGTCACTTGCTGAAATAATATATCTAAGCAGTACGAACAACACAATTTTTTTACTACGAATATTATAAAAGTATAAGAATAGTTTTCTATCTGGCATTATATTGTATTCATTATTATTTGTTGGTTTTTCAAGTAATCGATTTCAAAAAAATATATGTTATTAGGTTTCAAATGTTTTTATTAAAAGTCAATAGTTTAGTTTTGTCGTTGGGCTTAAATTATAATAATTTGTTTTGAATTTTGTCTAATAACTTCTAAATAACAAAAAAATCCGATGAAATATTGGCTTTCGAGAATCGTTTTATTCTTTTGTATGTATACTAAATATTTATTTCAGTAACAAGCAATCTCATTAATTGACATGAAATTCAGTATGAATGGGTGTTAAAACTCATTGAAATGTATATTTTAAAGAATTTGAGATATTCACAATAGAGTGATGCTGTATTTTATTCCTTAAAATGGAATGCTTAATCATTTTGATTCAAATTTTTGTCAACTGTATATACATCATCGTTAAAGAGTGTAAAGCTAGTAAGTCTATTAATTGCTGTCGAGCTTTAATATTAATAAATTTTCATAGATTTGATTTCGTATTTATGTTTAATAATAACGTGATTATTTTTTAATTGTTTTATACAAACAATAGTATTATGTAAATGTAGCAATATGATCCAGGATGCTGATCACATCCTTTGGGAATGTCCAGACATGGACAACGAACGGGAAAAATTGCTCAAGACGATACGATATCATTCGGATCTGTCGGCCCCGTCGGTCATGCCAACTCGGTTGAATCTCTGACAAATTACATGGTATTTAAAGAGTTCACGGCGTCCTATGGAAAGCGATTGGAACACAATTCTTTAAGACATTAACACCCTTGTTTTTCCTTTTTTTAACACTTATTTAAAACGTAAACTTCTGTACACTAGAGTGCATGCAAGTCTTGAGGAATTTTTCCTCGGATATTCCTGGCAAACATTTGAAGTACGCATAACATTGTTACGCTACGGGATACACTCTGTAAGAGTGTGAAGCCGTAGCGGGTGGTGGTGGGTAAAACGTTGAGTACCTTAGAGCACTTAAAAAAGAAAATAATTTTTCAATTAGGTTTTAGCATCAATAAAAAAATTGAAAATAAATTTCTGCTAGTTTTAAGTTAGAAATATTACAAAGTTTACAGAGTATGTTTACAAAGCTGCGAACATTCACATATTTTCTAACTCAATATCTAACAATATACCATACAGATCACCAAACGGATTGGCAGTCTTATTTTTAATTAAATTAAATACTATTCTTATAATACACCCTTTATTACATTAAAAAAATTCTATTTAGAATTCGTGACTATATTGTGTGGTTTATATATTTATATAAGTTCAAAAATATTTGGCCAAACAAATTTTATATATATTGCTGTTACTAATTTCGCAAGTTGTCAAGTTATACTACATTATTTTGAAATGTAAATCAACTTATCAACGTCATTTTTTAATGATTAAAATTATTACTTTATAAAGAAATAAATGCCACATTAAGAAAGGCACATAACTTCATGGTTATGATTATTGACAATGAGTGAATAAGTTATATATGGTAATCGCAATCTTGAAAAAATTCAGCGTGTGAAAAAGGCGTTACATCGTTAATGTCTTGCATGTAAATGAGTAGTGGATTTTGACATGTCTCAAAAGCCCTGATACATTTATAACCATGGTGAAAGCAACATGTATTTTATAATAAATTCGCAATAAGATACGTTCATAAAAAAAACTTTTTAATTAATGAAATAAAATAAAACGTCATTGACCGTACTAATACATTAAATATCTTATGTTGGAGGTGTAGGAATATATTCTCACTCAACTATTTCTAAGTGGATTTCAATTTTATAGATACAATAAAGATCGTGTCTTGTCTACCGACTAATACGCCGACGTAAATAATTGCACCATAAACGTTTTCTACTGTACACCTTCAAGCATATATGTTTATAATGTCCGGGGAATTATACTTTAATCTACGGTTTTTATTTCATTTTTAAATCTACACATTCTCCGATATTGAAAATTCTCTCCCATTACATAAAATATTGTTTTTATAAATATTTCTCAACGGTTAAAAGTCTTGATAAAATGTGAGATAACAACAGTTTATTTTATAAACAGTTCGATGGTGTTTACGCCAATTGATCTAACTCAAAAAATAAGTCAATGATTGGCTGTCATTTTAAAGACGATAGATAAAACATTGACCAATTTTTTGAAGGGAAACATCATTTTACATTGGTTTTAGGTTTAAAAATTCTAACCCCCCCCCCTCCACTTGATGTAAGCCACTATTATACCGATACTCCCTAAGTATACCAAAACACCGTCGATATGCTAATCCTCGTTATGACAAACATCATCGCTGTAGGATTGATTCCTCGAAAGTCGTCATTTATTTTTTTCCTAACGGCGTATTCTTAAATCATTATTATCAATTGATAAAATGTTAATTTAAAATAAGTATAAATTATTAGTTATTTACTTTTAAAGTCTAATGTTAGGTATAGCTATTTTTTATAAATATAAACTGACAATTCATGTAAAAGAAAAACTTTACAATTATTATTGCTCAAATCATGTGACGCATTTATATTCTATTAATGAATTAAAAGCTTTCCGCATAATATACTGGTACATTTCATATAAATAATGATAATGTAATTGAACCAGTAACTAAAGACTACGAACAGAAAATAACGATAAATACTGCATTCAACCGCTACCTAGATACTCAATCTGCTTTATCGACAGTCCACACGTTTTATAAAATAATACAACTTACCTCTTGCTGTATTCACGCAGATTGTGGTAATAATGTGTACTATTATGAACCTATTCTCCGATATTAACTTTTTTTTTTATTTTTCTTCTTACAGAAGTTTCCCCGACGGACCAGTCATCTTCCGCATCTTGGTGGAACGGTGGTACAGCAGTTCCCGAATCGAGTGACTTTTTCTCATCGACACATGGTCTCGTGCAGACACATCCCGGTATCAGCAAAGATGTAGCCGGAATCGTCTCATCCAGCGGATTCAGCAGTGGATCCTCGGGACGATTGAGCGCCGGAGTGAGAAGCAGCCCGCTGCCTCCTCTTCCTCCAGCAGTCGCCAATTCCAAGTCGCCTTTTAGGCATTTGGACTTCACCAGCAGTGCGACAGCTGAACTCAGAAGAAACCCTCTTCTCTCAGCGCCCGATGAGTGCGCCAGAGCTTGCAGGGAAAATGAACCTCCACGAGTTTGCTACTATCATTTCACCCTCGAATACTACACCGTTCTTGGAGCGTAAGTATACATTTAAAAATATTGAATAGTCATAGTACAATATTTATTTGTTTTGATTAATCTACATATGTGTAACGTTGCACACAAACTCTCTCTATCAGTACATGCAGAGATAGAATGTGTAAGTGAGCGCAAGTGTTGAGTTTTTTTTTAACGTTCACCACAACTCTTTCTTTCCCTCTGTCTGTGCATCGTCCGGAGCAAGTGTGAATGCTGACAGGTGGCACTACCACCTGGTATTTATTTCTACTATAGGTATATTTGAGATATATATGTAAGTCGTAAAATTTATGATTTTCCTTCAAAACAAACATCATAATTCATTCTAATTTGAAACTTGATATTATATGAGTCGCTAAGCACGCTCGTGACGATTTTTCAATAAAATAAGTTTTTAATGTACGTATGTGCTCTATTGACAAATCTATCAATTTTTTGAGTTGTAAATCTAAAATGTCTTCCTATTTCATCCTCCGTTTGAAATTTAAAAAAATTTCCAAACTTAAAAATGTCGTTTTTCAACACGATCTCGATTCTCGTTTTACACGATTGACGCTCTCCGAAAAATCGACAGTATAAAAGAATATTTCACTTTTCGTTATACACCGGAAGACACAGAACACTTTAAATTATACTTTAAACTGTCATACTGCCCATAACAGTTTTTCGTGATTTACTAAAAACTCTAAAAACCTACGAGAGCGTGTTTAGCGACTCAGTGACTCATATCATGTAAGCATAAAATGCTAAAAATCAAAAAATCTATCCATGATCAATAATTACAAAATTTCACCAAAGCCACAATAAGAAGTTAATTACAACGAACAATAAAGTTCACCGCTTTCAAACGCATTCCGCGAAACTTTTTATTGGAAACTTGTTCGTTACTCATTGTTCCAAGCTGACTTTAAAATTTAAAACCTATGAAAGTAAGCTATTACATTACATTGTATTTATGTTATAATAAAATACTCATTCATGTGAAATTTTTTCTCGATTAATATTAATAACATATTTCATAAAATTACAAAAGTACTTGTGCTATAAAATATGTTATATTTAAAAAAAAAATGAAAGCATTGATCATTAATATCGATTCAAACAATTCGATTTCTTTTTCGAGAGAAATTTTACTGCCCAATTATTTTTATGAGAAATGCAATTAACGGCATATGGAATTTATGTATACATTACAACTAGATTATCTTTCATTTTTAACGTAATAGCATGCCGCACAAAATTGGAAACAATAATATATTTTACAGTGTTCTACACTATTAACTTCCTGCGTTATTTATGATTTTTTTAACTGTTTTATAAAAAAATTCATATTTATATTTCAAAAGCCGATTTCATGGATAAACAATTTTACAACATATTCCATCTTTTCATAAAGAAAAAAATGCATTAAATGTTTTCAATATATTTATATACTACTTTGTTTTCTTATGTTTTATATTTCTAAATCATAAATACTTCAATGGAACATATCAGTGTTAGATATCGAACAAAGACTTAGTCACCCAGCCTCTCTTTTACAGAAAATTTGTTTATAACATAATTATACTAAATTATTTAAATGCAACTTTTTTGAGATGCTACATTTTTACTTTCCCTAAAAATGCTATAAATAAAGCTATACAAAGAGGATTGATGAAACGTTGTGATTTAAAGCTTACACGATTACTTTAGCTATTTTTATAATTTTTACCGATTATTTAGACGATTATTTCAATTTGTAGTAATTAAGATTACTTATTTTAATCAGCTGTTTTTTAATTAGGCGTGCATTTCCTGTCTGATATAATATTCCCGAGAAAATTTTAGTTACCAATTCATTATCAATATTAATGAAATGAAATTTAAATGTTGAATAAATTTTATCAATTTGTAATTTTTTTTCCTGCAGGGCTTGCCAAGTTTGCACACCAAACGCAACCAACGTAGTATGGTCTCACTGCCAGTGCGTTTTGGCCGATGGTGTCGAAAGAGGTATTCTCACAGCAAACAGAATGTTGCCCGGACCCAGTATACAGGTGTGCGAGAACGACAAAGTAGTCATTGATGTCGAAAATCATATGGAAGGTATGGAAGTCACCATCCACTGGCATGGAATCTTCCAACGTGGATCTCAGTACTATGACGGAGTGCCATTCGTTACACAATGCCCCATTCAACAAGGAAACACATTCAGGTAAAACATTGTTAATTTATGTAAGCCAGTAATAGTAAGGTTCAAGAGTTTCTAAATTAACAGTATTAAAAAGGTAATACAATCATATTTAATTTTCGATATAATTACCGCTCATTTCGAACGTAAATTTTGAAAAGGCTTATTGACTTGTCTATACTACTAAAAAATAGGAATTTTTGTATTTTAAAATTCAAATGTTGGTACATGCTTAGGTTGGAGACCTTTGGAAGTTATCAGGTACATATATCTGCAAAAATTAAAACTACTCACGAGAAATAATTTAAGATTTCAGAAAATGTAACTTTTTTAATGAAATATACTTATACTTTGGTACACGTGAATGAAAGAGATGACTAATTTTGAGACTGTGATTTCTCACACGCAGTATTTCTAAATATATATTCAGATTGAACATTGATGCATTGTAAAATTTGTATGTTTTTCAGATAAAACATTTTTCTACTTTGAATTTTGATGGATTGACGGACAATTGTAAGGTTTTTTTAAATGCAGATAGAACCGAATTTTTAATGCAAATAAAACTGCATTTAAAAGTGATTTTCTAAAAAAACAACAGATGGAACCTTGTTCATCTGAGGCGACGATATGGCATAAGCTATAATGAATTTTATCTCCGTGTTTAATAATTATGGTTTGCATATCTATATCGTGGAAACATTCGTTATAGATACCAATGGACTGGAAATGCAGGAACCCATTTCTGGCACGCCCACACAGGTTTGCAAAAGTTAGACGGTCTTCTTGGAAGTATCGTAGTTCGTCAGCCACCGTCCAAGGATCCCAACAGCCATCTCTACGACTTCGATTTGACGACGCATGTCATGCTGCTCAGCGATTGGCTTCACGAAGATGCCGCCGAGAGATATCCAGGTCGTCTTGCCGTTAACACTGGTCAAGATCCAGAGAATGTGCTCATCAACGGAAAGGGACAGTTCAGAGACCCTAACACCGGATTCATGACTAACACCCCATTGGAAATATTCACCATCACTCCCGGCAGAAAATACAGATTCAGGATGATCAACGCCTTTGCATCAGTATGCCCCGCTCAGATCACCTTCGAGGGCCATGGTCTTACAGTCATTGCCACTGACGGAGAACCTGTCCGACCCGTGAACGTAAACACAATCATTTCATTCTCAGGTAAGATTTGTCATATTCAAAAGAAAATATTATTATTTTCTTACTAAACAATAACCATTTGGATTATTGAGATTTTGTACACTTCCATGTATTTTGTCACTAACGACCCGGGTTTCGCCTTTCGGCATCTTCAGGCATTCGAGCACACGAATGGACTCGAACTGAGAGACAGTAAACAGTTTCTAACGCTTATATAGAAGATACAAATGCGACAAATATCATTTACGAGGCAATACATTATACGTCTGAGAGCCACACCGATACCTGAGTTAAAATTTCGGAAATCGTCGTAATCCTTATTTTGTAAACACCACATTACCAGAGTGGCGATTGCCGAAGGCGGTTGCCGCTTTTCAACTTCTTTTAGAAATACCAGTGATTTTACAATTATAATAGTATTGTGGGTTTTGACGGGATGTAATTCGACGAATGGGTAAATATATACAATCATTCCACATTTAGTGAAATCTGTTAGGTGTTTCAACGTATCGGATATAATAGCGGAGAATTAGGAAGGTTCAGTTGCTCATTCAAGATTGGTAAGGAGTATAACTGGCCTCTATTAATTTCTAAAATTTCCTGATAAAATAATTTATGATCCCCCATGTTTTTATGCAACAGTTTAACCCCATCATCCGCATTAAACGTATGGTTCTCCATTAGCAAGTGATTTGCGAATGTCGAAGTTTCTTTTTTTAATCTAAAGGCAGCTAAATGTTCTGATACCCTTATATCTAATGTACGTGTGGTTTTACCCACATAGAAATGTTGGCAATCATTGCATTGTAATTTATAAATACCAGATTTGTTCTTAAAGTTTACTCTATCTTTATTGTTAATAAGTAATTTGCCTAGAGAGTATAATATTGTATAGTATTAATATTGAAATTCCATCAAGCACCCTCAGTCGATGTCTTAAATTATATTAAATTATATAAATTAAACAATAACCGTTTTGTCGTAGTTGTTACGGAAGATCAATATTACTTATTAAATATTGTCTTTACTCTGATAACTTCAGTTTGATCAAATAAACATTCAAATCTTTCCCGCTCAGTCTTAAGTCTAAAATCACAGACAATAATTTATCCTTTGAATGAAGAAATGTATTTAAAAATAGAATCTCGTTCCATTTAAAACTTTTGTTTTTATTTCGCGTTTGAATTTTCTTTCTAACTGACAGCGGTTTAATTATAAACAGTCATGAAGTATTTTCAGATATCTGCAATATTTTATATAGTTTAGTGCTTTCTTAATATGAAATAAATTTTAAGTAATTTAAATAACTACTCTTAGTGTCAAATAAAAAGACATGATACGTATTTTCTTGTTAATAAAGATCTTCAATCAACTCGTTTAAAATATTTAGTTACTTCATATTCAATATAAAATGTACTGTAATTTACAAATGTGATGTTGTGAAATTGTAGCAAAAAAGGTTTAAATGAATGTTTGGTTACCTAACGGTATTTTACAAATCATATAAAATTGAGGATACTGAATATTGGTAAATTGTCAAAGGAAGCATTTCAAAATTGATAATATGTTTACACCGAAATAATTCACTTGATTTGGAACTGAATATAAATCAACCATTTAATTTTTAATCAACAGTCTTGAACAATCTCGTAAAAAAAACCAACAAATCTGTCTGAGCTATCAATAAACTGCATAGCAACTAAGATTTCATACAATTCAATCTAAATAGAAAACATAATAGAACGCTGATTTCATCTTATTCTTTACTGCTGATTTTCAATGTTTTTAGCATTGTGGTCTACATTACTAAATACACTAAAGAGAAAAACTACTTTATTTGCAAGTTGACAAAGAACTGTATTAAAAAAAACCGTCCATTTAGAATCTATACTAGTGTGGCATAAACTAGAATAATGCAATTTATAAAATTGTCTTTTTGCTTTATTGTGATCTAATTAACAATTTGATAAAAAAAATATCAGGTGCAACTACTTTGAATACATATTTCACTATTTTGACAGCGTGCTTAAAATGTATATTAATTATTTCTATAGCATTATTTGAGTTTAGTAATCAAATATTTACTCAGTAAGGTAAAAAAGATTTCTCTTGCGAAAGTAAAATAATGTTTAGTATCTCAGCATAGAATAATTTTAAGTGTAACAGATAATTTTCAATCGGGTTCAGTGATGAAAATGAATCTTATATTTCCGTTACATGTACTGTTACATAATGGTTTATATTAGCATAAAAGTCGAATAAAAAAAGAATTTTCAATACAAACATACTTCATAAACGATTAAGCAAAAGTTAATGGCGCCCTACAAACGATATCGTGAGAGCACACCTTATAGGTAACATTCGTTATACAATATGTATGAGTGTGTATTTTCAATAAACATTGAGTACAAAACACAGTAGAATCTATTAAACATACAAACAAAATACCAATCTTGATATATTTTAGTACGAGATTATCATCACTTGATTATTAAACAATATTGTTAAAATAAATGATTCAAAAATAACTTCATATACTTACACATTACATTGGCAATAAAGTGTAAAATTATGTATTTTATTCAAAGTTAGTTAGTGTATGCCCGACATTTTCATAATCGACGGTTTTTTGGCGTATTTATGTAACACTCAAAAAACACGAAAATGAGTTAATTATGGGATCTTATTTTAAAGACGACAGAGAAGGTCTCAGCCAAATGATGTAAATTAGAAAAATAAACTAACCACTTTTTGGAAGGTAAACTTTGTATTACATTGGCTTTAGTTTTAAAAATTCTGATCCGATCACTTGATATAAGCCACTATTATATCCACACTCCCTACGTATAATCCCGTATCTGCAAACGTGAGAATTTACAGTAGCGCATTAAAAAGATTCATAACGCAACTCAGTAAATATACATTCTTTTCATAAAAACAGTTTTTACTCTCTCATGAACAATTTCAATTTTGAGGATTACATCAATTGGCCCAAAACACCGTTAATACAACACATTTTTAGATTGACAAGGATAATTATTCATTTTTATCTTTCACGTCATATCGTCACATAGTTTAAGCTTCATCCACTACAAAAATATACTTATATAAGTATTTCTTTATTAGTTTTCAAATTACAAGCAATATAAAGACAATTGTTTTATTTTTATTTTGCATGGATTAAAAAATACGTTTAATATTGACTACAGCAATAACAATCTTGGCATGTTCCGTATACTGTATAATTGATATTCATAAAACATTATGACATTAATTTTATCTTGGCTAAACATGCGTATCGATTATAGGTGTAATTGATCTATAAATGCGATAAAAAGAGTAAAAAGTGCGTTCGTGCGCAATAGATATCCGATATAACTACAGCCTGCAGTTACAGCATCAGAACTTTATAAGCTCGTGGCAGCTTGTCAATTTTTACCAAACAATCGATTAATATTTAGCACTTCGTTTCGTAAGCTTATTTACATGTATACGCGTAATATTAATTGCAACTTGTGGACGCATTTCCGCATTGCTGTAAACGTGATGTAAACTAGTGAAACTGCTACTTAATGTTATTTTTGAAGTCACACAGTCAGCCAAGATGCTAAATAGTCATCAAATTTATTCTCTAAGCACTTTAAATGCGTACGGAAATATATTGCAATATAGAATACATTTCTCAATATTATTTAACATGAAAATATGGGCAACATAGTATTACTAAATTCATGTAATGCAATAAAAGCTTTCTTAATTATTAATAAGAGAAAACATAAAAACAACGTTGAAGTTGTGTTATTTTATATATCGTTGCTGATTCCATATCAAACACTTTTTAAATTAGTAGAAACATAATATTATATTGCCACTTTTGAATAAGATTCAACGTCAGATATTTAGATACAACAAAGTTTATTCTAATCAGAATCACAAGAAAAACTCGGTACCTATTATGAAATTTACATTGTTAAGTTTATATTTAAGAATTAATGACAATATTTGTTTGTATATTTCAAGACACTACTTCCAATAACTTGATTGAATAAACTGATAAATTATGTAGGTGTATATTATACATTAATCAGGATATAAAGCTATGATGTAGGACGTGTAGGTTTTCTATTTACACGTAATGAACATATTATTATTTAATTTATAACAATTGAATTATTATCACAATCAATAAATTGGAATGAAACTAATGTAATTTTCACGGGGTCATCAACCTTTTAGATTTAAATTTGTTTTATGGTAACATAATAGTTAATGGCTATTCAATACGGCGCCAGTGTCTTTTATATTACCTTGAAAGTAAAGATTTATTTGTGGGCTGTATACCTTTTTGCAAATTTCATCGAGTAGGGTTTTTTTCCCGTATGGAACTAATTCAATTATTTTTCTTAAACATTTATTGCGCGAGCTAAATGCGTATCTAGTTTTTACGGCGGTGAAAAAATGGTCCTTGAGACGCCATCGTCGGTGGGCGGAATTTTTCTATTTGATTTACAAGATCGTGTTACGGCAAATTAAGCGATTGTCTTTTTATTAAAAATCGATTTAATAATATATTTATCGACATTCTAAAGTATATACATACTATTACACAGAAATAATCAATCCGTTACGTTGTTTTTTTCTAGATTTTACATATTGACAATCTAAATGTTTATTTATTTAATGTCCTTGCAAATAAAATAATAAACTTCATGATAATTTTATAGCAAAAAATAAAAATAAGACCGCCATAAGTTAACGTAATTACGCAATTAATTTACCATATTTTTTTAATCCAACAATAAAATTTAAATGGTTTTTTAAGTTATTGGTTTAGATTTCACATTTCTGTTACTATCCACTTTTTTATATTCTTTTGATCGTTTTAAACAATGCTCATACACTCTACATAAATCGAAAATTAGCATATTCAAATAATATGAGTCAAAAGTAAAGTATAGTACTACAGCATAATATAATAAATAATAACTTTTTCAGCCCCTACTCATATTTTGAACATAAAATACGCAACCTGAGCATTTACAAATTCAATTCATGAATTTTTTTGCACAAGGAAACAAAATAATAACAGTACGAAGAAAACATAGAATAATTAGATTTGTCTATTTTGCATTTAATGCTTTCTTTAGAAAGAATACATATTTCATTAATTATTAAGATAACAATCGCAATGTCTCACGTTATTTTATTTGCATGACATTAATAATTCATTTTTCATGTGCCCATAAATATTTTCAAACTTATTAATGAAACCCGCAGCGACAAAGGAAAAGGACTTGTATTTTAATTTAATTTAATGACTTCACACTATTCGCTCTCGAATAATACAATATAATATCTTATTAAATTGTATTTTAAATAAACTGAAATTTTGTGGGCGTATGACACGGTGATTTCTGACTATTTCGTGACGCTAAAAGCCTTTGCGCCATGAAATAAGTTTTTATCAAACGAATAGATATTTGATTTTAATGACATGAACATTTCATTCACTTATAATGTTACTATTAAATACATTGACTGCACCCAAGCGACTTCAGTGCAAATGATATTCAAAGCGATATAAGAAAAACAGATTGAAATAAGTATTTATTTGACGTAGTAATGAACCAGTTACAACTTCATCACACTCAAAAAACATTACAGAACAACAAATAACAAAAAAATGACCAATCGATAGGTAATACGAAATATATATAAACTATCAGACTATGGAATCATTAAAACTTTATGTTATTAAACTGGCTATGAAAACTTTATTGATTTTTCAAATAAATACTTTTTTAATGTCTTCTGGTTTAGATTAATATCTATCATACACCACAGTTTCTCTTAATTATAATGGTTAAGTATTAATCGTTTCAGGATTATTTTCCTTGTTTTTCAATTGATCGGATGTATCGTTTAAGTGTTGTTTTCGCAGTTTCTGGAAAATAACAGAAAAAGTGCAGAGTTGAAATGAAAATAATTAACGTACTTTTCCGTTTACAGGAGAGCGATATGACTTCGTTATTGAAGCCAATCAACCAGCTGGAGCCTATTGGATTCAACTCAGAGGTCTTGGAGAATGTGGTATCAAGAGAGTACAGCAACTCGGTATTTTGAGATACGCTCGTGGTCCATATCAACCATCGTCAGAAACCCCAACTTATGACAACGGTCTTCCCCAAGGAGTGGTAAGTTGACAACGGATTACTGATTTCATTGAAGGTTTAGCTTGCATAAGTTCCAAATTGTAATAACTCGATAATTAAATTCCCACAAAAAACAGCAATAACTTTTCATTTGTTATAAACAAATGTTTTGACATATTTCAGATTGTTTTTTATTCAATATTTTGACACTTTAGTTGTTGAAATCAACACAGATTTTTTAATTCATTTTGTTTGAAATTAATTACTTTATCTAATTACCTTGTGTTAAAATAATAATAAGACGGCTGTTGGTTGATGAAAATTTTGTTCTAAATAGCCATATTTCAAAAGAAATAAAATGCAATTCATATCATGTCTACTGGTAAAGTGCAACTTCCTTTTGTTAATTGACGCTGCATAAACAGAAACCTTCAATAAAAACAGTTATGCGTTTGTATATTAATTCATTTCCCAATGATTACTTTTTGCACTATATGTCCACATACGCACTTCCTCTCTTGAAATGCTATCGTAAATCATAATTCATGTTTTTAAGTAATGTCATAGAAAAATATTTGTTGCATGTTGAAAAGTAATTTACATAGTTAACAAATAATCATGTGTAATACACCAAATAGAAATCGAAAATGTTTTACATTGTTCATAATTAAGATTTTAGCATTGTTGTACAATTCGTTTGTAGCGTTAGTGTTATATATTTATTTCCGTGTTATCTGAATTGATCGTAGTTTGTTTTAGTATAATTCACAAATAATTTGTTGCACTTAAAACAAAACAACCAGGGAGTCAATTTGTTTTTTTGTATACATATTATATTGAAGTAGTCTGTATGTACATATGTACTTTATCTAGTGGGTCGTTAATAACTGTGTTACAGTCCTTTCAGAAAACATTTTTTCTCCTCGTAAACATGAACATTTCAGTGTTGATTCAAATTATTTTATGTTGTATTTAATAAGCCCACACAAACAATACAAAACATGGACAGACACTCATATAATACAGAAATTAATAATTTCCAACTACATTACTACTTTTACAACACAACTGACTTTAAACAATGTAAATATATTATTTTAAAAAGACTGACAAACATTATTAATACTGTAAACTGAGATATACTTTTACTTTTTGATTATATTTACGGAGACACAATATTCTTTATTCGTTTCCTTATATCAAGGTACGTAAACTTTCTTCGACTTGAGACAATAAACTGACATCACGCAAAACGACGGTAAGTTATGAACGTTTGCCTTTTAGGCTTTGTATCATAAATCTGGTAGTTTAGAAACTATTCTGTAACCAATTAGGTAATGAACCCATTGGATGCCAGATGTAACATCGAAAGAGACGACGCCATTTGCGTCAGCCAACTTAAAAACGCAGAGGCAATCGACCCTGCTGTTCTCCAAGAACGTCCCGACGTGAAGATCTTCCTCCCCTTCAGATTCTTCGTCTACAGACCCGAGATGCTCTTCCAGCCCAACACCTACAACCGGTTCCTCGGTAAGGCAACTGACTGAATAATAGCATAGTTTCTAAACCACGGGTCACTGCCGCAACCTCGGCGAAACGAGCTCCATATTGCCGCTTTACGAACAAGCCATAATGATATTAATCACAAGTTGGATTATAGGTATCACCCTACTTTCATTTTATTCAAGGGCACGCGGCTTTTTAGCGATATATATACGTTTTTAACTGCCTTTTTGTGTTACTGTAATTCTAGTCGCATAAAAACAAAACCTTTATTATTAAATAGGAATTCGTAAAACAGCAATAATAATTATATTAAGTACCTATATAATTATATTATGACTAATAATATAATACAAATAATAAATACTTTATCATTGAGAATTAATTATACAGAAAAATATTGTTAATAAAGGATAGTTACCAATATTATTGTTTATTGCTTTAGTCGATAGCGAAAACAATGACTTACAATATCCTGACACATATTTTAGCTGGTTATGCTACCATAATACCATCATATATTTAAATTTCTCAGAAAATAGTTCACGAGTCATTAATGAATGGTTTTTTTACAGTTCTTTACTACGGACTGATTCTCACGACTATAAGAAAAACGCAGCAAGTAGTTAAAGTAAAAAAAAACATTTTTTTCTTACACAAACGTGTAATAGAAGTTTATGGTATTCATTTCGCTTTTGACTGCAATTTTTATAGTATTGCATGACAGCTAGGTACAGTAAAACCGTTTAAATTGAATCACCCACGATAAATTATTAATGCAACTACTTAGTATGATCGATGAAGGATAATATTTCTGTTTGGAAATAATAACTACATTGTAAATAATGGTTTGAAAGATGAATAGAAATAATGAAAAATTCCAAACAGTAATTTTGCAAGACGTTATTTAGTCATGCATAATATATCTAATATCAATTATATTATAATTTGACGTTGTATTATCGGAAACAATAAAAGTCATTCATGAAATAGTTGCATATGGGTATTTTAACAGAGCATTTTTTTTAAATTATATAGAGATATATTTTAACAAACAATTAATTTGTCTCTTAACTATCATAAGTATATATTTCGAAAATAAGCAATGAATTTTTTATTTTACAATTTATTCGAAAAAATATCTATAAAACATCAAGCATGCTTTTTATTAACACAATATTATTTAATTAAAGGAACAATCTAAGTTTCATTAAATACGTGCATATTTATGTGGAAAAAAAACTTTCAAGACATTGGTTTTGCAACATGAAATAAAATAAAAAAAAACATATTTAAATTATTATTTCATAATTATTTAAATATTTTTTCTAAGCTGATTGTTTGAGAAATAGAAACACCAATTAAAATGCTACATTAATTTTGTGTACGAACGAATTTTGTATAATAAAATACTTCTAAGACATAAAAATTTGCGAAACTTTTTACATTAATCTTAAAGATGTCCTGTTTTTTCTGACTTCGGCTATTATGTCGACCATCATAGCCTACGCTAGGATCTTCGAATTCGGATTAAACCATTATCATTATTTTAAAAGATTACATCGTTTTATTCTAGAAGTATCAGTTGATGTTTTTTGTTGCGGTCAATTTTGAATTTTCGAAATTAAAATAGCGAAAAAATTAAATTATATTTTCGTGTTTCTATAAATCAACTGAATATGGCGGTAATATATCCAACCACTAAAAAATTTAAATAAAATGCGTTTGACACAGTTGTATATTTAAACAATACATGCCTACGACATGTTTTAATATTATTTAAAGCCATAGTAAATCATTTTTTTTACCACTTTCTACAAATGAAATATACACTTTTATTATGTTTTAACACAATACGGCTATATATATATTGGCTTCCTTGCAATAAAACATAAATTTGATTGCATGATACGTGAAACACTTTATGGTATATAGTATCTAATAATAAAACGATTAGATATACTAAAATCTTTAAAATTGTGCAACATTTAATAATTTATTAATGTCTTTTGTTTAATTTTTTATACGGTCACAAAATTTATAATATTTTATCTCTGTTTTTTGAATCATTATATTCAATATTATACCAGTGAACCATCCTGCGCGTATTCTGTAATACAGCAGAGTTATACACCTTCTTTGGTTGCCAAGAGTGTCTCAGGAGCAACTATCGAAAATATGTCTTTTATGTCCCAAATTTTACTTAAAAACAGTATTATTAAATCTTATTGCTTATGTATGAGATGATATTGACACCGGGCAGTAGTTTCAATCAATTTAATTAGCACTTATATTTGTTACCTTTTAATATCAATTAACGAGAATCCTCAGAGTATAAGCGTTCTATTTCTACATTAATGTTTTTTCTTTATATTATACGAACAAAACTCTTCATGGCTTCCCTAAATAAAAAAACCATCTCAAATAATCATTAACCGATCAATCTTTTTCTCTGTCCTTTAATTCTATTATCTATAAAAATAATCGCTAAAAAGTTGGATAGTGAGCCGTTATTATAATTTTTTGTATTTTCTTTCCAGTCGCACCCCAGGGTGACCACGTAATCAGTTTGATTGACGAAATCTCATACTTGGCTGCACCAGCACCCCTTCTCACTCAGTACGATGACATCAACCCTGATCAGTTCTGTAATGGAGACAACCGACCAGCTGACTGCGGACCTAACTGCATGTGCACACACAAAGTTGACATACCACTCAACGCCATCGTTGAAATCGTTCTCGTAGATGAAGGTAACTATAGAAAATTAGACTGCTATATTCATTTAAATTGCTTATTATTACATATTTTCCTTAAACTCTGCTTAGTATTCGGACGTATTTGGAAAATGATTAAATAGAGTATTTGATAAATCGACCGTATGGTGAACTAAATACTTATGTGCGCTTGCAATTTGACTTTCATAAGCTCGATTAGTTCGTACGCATGTATCTGCTCCGTCAAACGAAACGGTTGGTCAATTTCACCTTCAATCGAAATGTATTAAAGTTTCTAAATAAATCTCAATACAGTTCCAACACCTAATTAGTGTGTCATATAATAGTTCGCAGTACATGTAATCTCGTTCGTTTCTGTTCTGCGTGCTTAAATCGGAGAGAAACGCGAATTCATTAATAGCTATATTTATTGCTTGTAATGATTTTTGGCTTAATTTTGCAATACAATAATTGTCTACGTTTAATTTTGAATGTTTTATTCGACGAAAAATAAACGCAAGTGTTTTAAATTGGACTAATAATTGTCTATTCTTCGTTGTTAAAATGTTTTCCAGTCGACTGCTTTCCCACTCCATTCGTTGCATCGTTTTTTTTTTTATTTGAAATTTTCAAGCTAGAAAAAGTTATTTCAAATAATGTTTTCCACTGGTTTCATTGTAATTGATTATATAACCATCTTGACCAACTTCTTTATAACTTCCAGTCCAAATCGCCAATTTGTCGCATCCGTTCCACTTGCACGGTTACGCCTTCAACGTCATCGGTATCGGTCGTTCTCCCGACAAGAACGTTAAGAAGATCAACTTGAAACACGCTCTGGACCTCGACAGGCGCGGTCTGCTGCACCGTCACCTTAAAGAAGGAGACCACCCTCCCGCGAAAGACACCATCGCCGTCCCTAACAACGGATACGTCATCCTGCGTTTCCGGGCCGACAACCCCGGATTCTGGCTGCTCCATTGCCACTTCCTCTTCCACATAGTCATAGGAATGGACCTCGTCCTCCAAGTCGGAACCCACTCCGACCTTCCCCCCGTTCCGCCAGGCTTCCCTACCTGCGGCGATCACTTGCCACCCATTCCCATCAACTAAATTACTTTCTAGAATGAAGAAGGCGTAGTATAGACCGATTTCAACGGTATATTTCCCCATCGCTTGACACTGTGTTTTTATTGAGCGTTACATGTTCTGCCCGTGCGAATAGGCTCTTTATATCTGACACTGTTTTCCTAAAGTGGAATCGATAATTGCGCAAAGTTTCGTACAAATATCACACACCCGGTGATTTGAATAGAATAAATTTCAAAAAATTGTTTGGTCTAAATTCTTGTATGCTACAATTATTATTCCGCAACCTTATTTTATACTTACAGTGAATAAATTAATACCGTTACAGCTTTGATAATAACTCAAGTGTCCAGCGGTTTTTTATAGTTACAGAAGAAACTTTTTATTACATTGGTAATGATTTTTAGTGATGCAACAAAATTCTATCTCTCGAAATTTTCAGTAAATTAGAATTACTATCAAACGCCCACTCTTCCTTAATATTTGGTATTACACGAACAAATTTCATCGTTTTGTCTAAGGGAGAAATTTTCTCATTTAAAAGAGTTGAATGAAAATGCATATTCATAGAAAATGCTTGATATGTTCGTTTATTTCAAATTCTTTTTCCTGTAAAGGAAAATTTATGTTGTTTGAATGAGTTGTTAACTTATTGCCATTACCAATCCGAGTATTTTCGGAAAATAGTGCCTATTTAGAAGAGACGAAGTGTGTATGTTAAGCAATTAAATAATTGTTTGATACATTTTAGCTTTTCACTTTGATTCAATTCGAAAATAATTCTGATACAAAAATGCCTCATTTTACGATATTTATATCAAATTATCTTGCCGTGGGCCAACTCACGCCGTGAGTTGGTGCATCGTATTTTGTAAATCTCGAAACAAATACTCATTTTCTTATTTATTCGATAGCGGTTCGACCGGCGAAGGCTCGGTCGCCGACTATAGTTTTTCTTTCCTACTAACAGCTAGATTCTATCAGGCAACATTTTGCCGGTTCGTCGAATACATTTAATTTATATGAATAATAATAATAAGTGTATGTAATGTACTTAAGTCAATTGTTGTAAATATTTGAGCGATGTATCTTGAACGCCGAGGCGATCAAACGATGGTGGTGTTTCGCTAGGGGTGAGTAGTTATGTACATAATTATTTAGAGAACGTTTTAATTTTGCATCTTTTTTACTCTTCAATAATGTAATTAGTTCCCGTAGCGACGATGCGAAGATTTTTCTAATTTTTTTCGTAGATATTTTTCTTAGAAAATTTTATACATTCCAATCCTCATTTTCAAACTTGTATATAACTGTTATATAGAGTATTATAATAAGTGCGCGATACGTCGGCATTTATATTGCGTTTCATCTATCGACTCAGTATCGCGCATTTTCATCATACATAATAATATAATACAAAAATGGATACAACTATAATGTTTTCTTGTGGTCTAAAGATGTAACTAGTCATCGGACACATCGAGATAAACTACCATATTTCGAACTGCAATATTGTTAAACATTATTTTATACCATATGAAACATTTTTGTAATAAATAATTTTAAAAAAATCATTTCAATTTTACTATTCAGGATAATATGTACACACTCGATGAATAAATGAAAAAAAAATGGTACATGTCTGTTTGACAGACGGAAAACATTCCATTCTAAATATCCCGCGTATTCATTCTTCGCGTTTCTTCACGAGAAAAATCTGTTAAATCAATTTCTCATTCCTAAAGATTTCTGTTACTATTTGATTAATTTTGTAGCCAGATTGCTAATAAAATTTAACATCGCAAATTATAGTAACGCGTGTAATAAATATTTTTTATCTTACTTTATGTGTGAGATTCCTAAATACAGGTCAATTTATTTTAACAAAGTTTTTCGTATTTATATTTGAATATTACCCATAAACAAACATGTACGAATTTATTTTCAACACACATTCGAAACAGTGAAAGAAAAGTGAAAAATATACAATGAGATTCAAATACAGTTTCAATTTAATAAAAAAAAAATCTTTTAAATAGTACTTTCGGAAAAACGTGTATTCTTTTTCATTGTATAATAATCACTCAAATTTTTTTTGTTTTATTTTGTTTGTGTAAAACTGGTATCGTAGTTAATAAAAGTATTGAAACAAAAATCTGTAGACAGCAATTGAATAAATATTGTTTGCACCTGTATCCTTAAATATGCACTCAGTACTTACAAGTACTTTAAATGAAAATATGACTGCACAATAGGGAAGCAATCTACCTAATAATAGGTAATGTATATTAAATGTAGTATAAATAATTGATTGTTTGTACAAAGTACATTCACCGTAGTATTGGAGGACACTTGGAAATACACGATCCGCTTTAATAGTAAGTTCATTTTTGTACATTTTATATAATATTAACCTACATTACATTTTACATAATCATGAATTATTTCATCATTGTTACATAAATTTGTACAAAATATTCAAATGTATATTAAGAGGAAATTTTCATTTACAATTAAGTTCGTTTGCATAAAACTATGTTGATTTATATCATCAATTCATATTCATTCATTTTGATTTTAGGTAATGAATCCATTGGACGCCATTTGTAATGTGAAGCGGCCTGATGCCATATGTGTAAGCAATTTGAAGAGTGCTAAGCATATTGATGAAGGAATCCTTCAAGAGCGACCCGATGTAAAGATATTCCTCCCCTTCAGATTTTTATTCTACAAACCATCTGAACTTTTCACCCCAAACACCTATAACAAATTTTTAGGTAATAATACTGACTTCATAACTCGCATGCTATTATATTCCGGATAAAAAATATTCTCTAAATTATAATTATTTTTCATCTTCGACAATCTTTTTAAAAAGTATGTAATTCTCTCTAATAACATACTTGTTTATTCTCCTTAGTGACTATCAAAATAATATAATAATAATGTATTCATTGTAAACAAAGAGTGTAAATTTACTTTCTTCTTTATAAATAATATAAAAAACAATACCTTATGAATGTCAAGAAGCCAAATATATCTTTTATTCAATGAAATAACAAAAAGTTAAAAAATAATGTGATGAAGATTAACATTTTTGAACAAGTATGGTTGACTAAGAACTGTAAGACTAATGAATTTTATGACTGTTACTTAATTATATCTGCCTCATTTATGAAGCAATTCTATATATACGATATGTTCACTCTATTTATCCAATATTCTAGACCGTAGGTCTCCAAACTACGGCCCCAGGTATCGACCCTGGCATCTGGTCAGCCATAGTTTTTTCACACATGTAGTAGTTCCGAAAGCGAAAAAAAACCACGAGCAAATTTATACAACTGATCAACCAAATTTTTTGTCGAAAGGACTATCGGCTATCTCCGCCGCAATGAAACGTCCTTGACACTTGCCAGTTAATACCAATTGAAATTTTGCGCATAATTCAAAACTACAGTATTTTGGTATGGTGAGCAAACTAAGTCTTGGCCCTTCGGACTTAGTAGAAAAGTCAGTGTAACTCTTAGGTTAAAATGTTTGGAGAACCCTGGTCTAGACTGGACAAATGAATCAATAAAATAATTATGTTGTGGCAGCGATTGGCGATGAATCGAAAACTGGAGATAAAAGTTTGTCCCTACTAACAGATCTACTGGTGTCGCCGATATATTCTTTTCATCATCAAAAAAAAAAATTAGATATAAACTTTTCTTAATGAGTTTGATTATTTTATTACAGTTGCTCCGGGCGGTGATCACGTTATCAGTCTTATTGACGAAATCTCTTACCAAGCTCCACCTGCGCCTCCTCTATCACAAATCAATGACATCCCACCAGAACAGTTCTGCAATGGAGACAATAGACCAGCTGATTGTGGAGCCAACTGCATGTGCACTCATACTATAGATATACCGCTGAACGCTATTGTTGAAGTAGTCCTCGTTGATGAAGGTAAGAATCTTTCATTACATCGTCTTACTTTAATTGCCATCTATTGTTCTTGCATTCATCGTTTTTTTTTTAAAGATCTTTGCACACTTGAGACAAGAATTCTTTAGAGTGTGCGCAGTATTTCACATGATGTATTATAAATAAAGTTGTTTTCTTTTTCAGTACAACAACCAAATTTGTCACATCCTTTCCACTTGCACGGACAAGCTTATAATGTCATTGGTATGGGCAGGTCTCCTGACAAGAATGTCAAGAAAATCAATTTAAAACATGCTCTTGATTTGGATCGAAGAGGACTGTTGCATCGTCAATTCAACCTTCCGCCATACAAAGACACAATCGCTGTACCCAATAACGGCTATGTGGTCTTCAGGTTTAGAGCGGATAATCCAGGTAAGCAAAACTATGGTCCTAATCTATTCTTTAATCTTACAACTAGTGTTGCAAACAAACTCGGAAAACCCCGGAAAATTGGGAATAAACTATTAAATATGATATTTTTCATTGCTTTTTCAAGATATTGAGTTTAGGTGCACGTATAAATATGTGTTTAACACCGAGTTTAACTTCATACGTAAAAACAGGAGCGTTTCCGTAAATATTTTGTGTTGGCTACAAGTATACAAAGATATTATACATGATCCAATATTGAATAATGTTCCTTACTTCCATCTGTATCATCAAACTAATAATTCACCATAACCTAAAATTTGGGGATACAGTGTGGGCAAACGTCAAAAATTGTACGCATTTAAAATAGGTGTTACCGAATGCTAAAAATTATGCAGTTATCAGTAATATTTAAGTTTTTTCCCAATTTTCCCATGCGAACTTATTCTAGGCCTCGCGTCACTATATACTTACAACACAACTTTACAAGCAAATAAATATTTGTATTCCTTTAATTCTTACTTCCTACATAATAAATTCACTATTTTATATATTGTTTATCAACTGATTCTTTTTTGTACTGTTTGCTTAAATTTAAAGTGTCAGCTTTTGGTGGAAATAGATTTTATTTAAAAAAATAATACTCATCATCAGTTGTAATGTTCACGATGAGCGAAAGCAGTACGGATCTTAACAAAAAAATGTAGAATTATTACAAAAAATAAAGAATTTTTTACACCAAACAATAATTAATTATCCTATGACACCGCCTCGTACTTATGGGGTGGATATGGCTCTTCAAAACCTGTCTGCAGACTCTTTCTATTCATGCAAACTTAATATGTAATTTCAAAAATAATTTGTCATATTTGTTTGTTTACCGTTAGAAGTAAACAAAAAGCGAGCAATGCTAAGAAAAAGAATCACTTCTCCCTCGGTTAATGGCCGACAACGCCCCGCGGTTCGGTCAAAAGGATGGCCCTATTATAAAACCACTTCCTGTTTTGTTAAAATTGAAAGTGTGTATTTTAAATCTGTTTGTGCTTGTGTAACTGTTTCGAGGAATTTATAAGTATAAACTAACTGCAATTAAAGAGAAAGTATACTGAATACGAGCGGGTTTTAACGGAAGACGAAGGTACGTGTGAATGATCCTTTGTCCCCACGCCGGACTCGGGGCTGTCGAAGTGTATTGACGCTCCTCCACCTTCCCCTTGAGTAGCGGACCTTATTTCGTACTCTCTCACCTATTTATCTATATCCAACAACAAAACTGAGTATTTAGAAAATCAAAACCGATCAAATTTATAATTGCACTTTTTCATTACTCATAAAATATTGTTTTAGGTAAATAAAAAGTAAAATACATTTTATTTTATAAAGTTTGATGAACAAAGTTTTTTCTAGTAAATTCTTATTTTTTTTTTATTAGTCCATTGAACATATGTGCAAAAAAGGAAACCGGTGTATTTAAGATACTTTTCTCTTATGTTTGATTATGTATTTTCTTTGTTTCAGGATTCTGGTTGTTCCACTGCCATTTCATTTTCCATATAGTAATAGGAATGAACTTAGTATTACACGTTGGTACGCAAGCCGATTTGCCACCGGTTCCTCACAACTTCCCAAGATGTGGTCATCATCTGCCGCCTATAGACCATCATTGATAAACATCTAGTTATATTATAATTCCAAATCATAGTTTGAACTCCCAATGCTTACCAATTTAAATTTTAAAAAATATAGCTAAGCTCAATATTTAAAAAGAGAGAGCTAATATCGTGCAATATCCTCTTTTATATGTAGCTTTCTTTTTATGGCTTTTTCTTGCAGATAATAAAACATTGCATATTTACGAATGTTCTTTTAGAAGCGATTATTGTATGCGGGGGGGGGCTGACTTTATTTATAATATTTAAAAATAGTCATTATAGTATGGCAAAGCTTTTTAATAACCTATAAATATATTTTAATCTATCTTGTACAGTTTGAAACAATAATTATCACAATTAATAAATACATTGAAAATATTAGATTTTAGTGTTCACTTTGTATTATAGTATAATTGTTTTTCGCTGTAATACTATCATATATATTTATAATATAATATAATTATGCAACAATACAGCATTAGAAAACAAAATAACTAAAACATTATAGTTGCTGTAGGGATTTAATGAACAAGCTAATTTATTGGTAGGACAAAAACTATCCGATGATTAATGAATGCTCAATACGTTTTTCTTCTACCTTAAAATATGTAAATTCATTAAATGAAATCGAAATTATTATATTATACTATTGACCAACAAATTTTTGGTAGCATTGGAGTGTTTTTTGTATAAAATTGTTATCATAGTTTTATTAAAAAAAATAAAAAATATGCCCTGTACCTATAATAAGATGTAAAAGTTACTACATTATTATTCATTTTCGAAGCACGCAACAATGACATCTGTGTTCTCTAATTATAACGTTATATTTTGATGTTTGATGAAGTTTAGTGTGCCTTCATTTTCATGTTTTCTATATTATTTATATTCAACATTCGAGAATTTTATTTGTATAAATTATAGGAATATTATATAATATATATTACTTATATATACTTTGTATGATAAACTTTGGAGTGAATAATTGATTAATGTGGCTGCCATTATGAATAAATACTTTTGTAAGAAATAAAATATTCTTTTTTATTCCATATACCAACACAAAAAAGGCTAACCACTGGTGAGAAAAGGTGTAAAATTCTCTATGATGCATTCCAATATTGATAACAGTACCTTATATTGTTACATTATTTTATTTAACCACATTGGGTGTGGACAAAGTGGACCAAATAAACACCTAATTGCAGCATTCCACGAACAGATTAGTTTTGTTAATCTATCCTTTTGTGAGAGGGTAACAATGGCAGGATTACACAAAAAAAAACCAATTAGTAGTTGGCTCATTGCTTTCACTGTGCCCTTTGTTTAGGATCGAATGATTAGAAGCTAATCAAAAAGTCACTGTTGTGTCATTTGATCGTGATTATTATATTGATTGTAATCACAAAGCTAAAAATTCCAGTATAATAATTCCTGTTTATACAAATAAAAATCACAAATCAAAAAAATCAATTGTTAAAGACATTGTTAATCTATTTTAATTATATAAAGACATTATTTTTATTTCAGCTATTTTTTTAATAATATTCATTCATTCCAAGAGAATACTATTGTTAAAAAATTATGGCTTTATAAATCAATTAATCTCAGGAAAAAAGCTTAAAAATTAAGGGAAATTAAAGAAAAAAATTAACAAATAGAAATAGATTACTATCACCAAAATTTTTTATATTTTTTTCAGCTTTCATTAGACATTCATAACTAATAATATTGAAATAGCAACTGTTAAATAGAGCATTGTTGATTTCGAAACAGGCTCAGTGCTGTTAATTTATATCTTTTCATTAATGTTTATTATATTTTTTAAAAAATTATAATTTTGTTATATTTAGATAAAATGAATTGATTAATTGAAACAAAATAAGAGGTACTGATTAAGCACGCCACTGGGGCCCTATCCAATCTATACAGTAAACGGTAAGTGTTATAAAGAATGCTTTAATCAAATGAGATATTCTTAATATTCTATTAAGCAGGATTTTATCAATATATTACAGGTATATTTGTAAAAAAAATCTCGTTAATAGATGTCGCTGTATTGAAATCTGAATTTTTTCAATCACCTTTATGTCGCAGTCTCCTGAATAATTCACTGTCTGACTGAAGTGACGAAAAGGTATTTATTCCTGCAAGCTCTAAAAATACACAGTGTCATAAATTAGTGGAATAAGTAGAGTTGACCAATATCACCTAAGTAGAAGAAATCATGTCTTTCACAAACATCATTTTGAATTAATGACTTGACATTTGAGAGGGTTGATGAATTAATTTATGTATCTAAAATCATGCAGCCAAGAAATTCGTGGAAGAACTGCATGGGCAAACAAGTCCCTCTTTGATTAACAGAGAAACTTAAAATTACATCTCCTAGCAAATGAAATATAACTACAGCTCTATAAAACATTCACCAAGCTCATACTGTCTTAAGTGCCTTTACAAAACAAACAACGAAGTTGGATTTGTTTGAGAGCAGAATTGAGATAGTTCGCCAATGCCTCATATCTTATGTGAATTTGTAGAGAAAGGTATGCCACAAACTCTTTGCGCTCTACAGTGATGGTAAAGATGTGGTTGTCAATCCAATGATAACATATAATAATAACATGTCAATTAAACACCTGTGTAATATTCTGCTCCCATAATTTCAATAATAATTATCAGGTCAAGAAGTGTCAGGCTGGACTGTCAGATATCCAAATTATTTGTTCATATCTTTACTATTTCAGACTCAAACCAATGCGCATGTCTTACATTTTTTATATAATGTAGATGTCACTATTGAAATTTCAAAAAAGAAAGCCATAAAGAATGAATTTTATTTCTTTTTTATCTTATTCAATTAATCCTCGTGATTGAATATTTTGAAACCTATAATATTTCATTCAATGGCATGGGTGCACCATTAAGCTAATAGCAGCAGAGCAAAATTAAATGATGCTAATATATACATATATGTACCTGAGAAGCATATGGATGCAAGTTCAAAACATGAAATGTTCAGGAGAGATAAAAAAAACTGTTTTATTTACTTTTCCTTTATTCTTCTATAATAGCACTTTCATCTTTCTGGCATGATCATCAACTGTACTTTGGCATCATTAACTCATTTCTTCCAATTTTGGGCTTGCATCCGTATGCCTCTCAGGTATAGATATGTAATAGTAGATGCGCCGATTGCCTTACAATTCGGAAATGAAAAAGCTTTTTTTCTCATCTTTATAAAACTATTAAATTATAATTTTACGTAATTATCCAACAAAACTGCTTCAAAGTTCCACGTTTATACACTAAATTCAGAAAGTGTGTGCCTGCTGATTGGTATTTATCTGCATTCTATTCAGCCGTGACCGCTCGGTAAACACTTGGACGAAATTTGTTCAAAATTTCGCATGCATGCGTCAGCAAGTTTGCTTTACACGCACATGCGCAGTAATGAAAAATCCGATTTGAGCTATGGTTTGCGCATGACAGTTAGTATGCGGATTTTAGCATCTCACCGTTAGTATTGTGATTCGGATTGTCAGATAAATCGTGTTTAATTTGTCGCTACTCTTAACATGGATTAACAGCAAAAAAACACATTAGCGGAATATTAAATATAGAATATTTGAAATTTAGGATTTGAAATTCAGGTGTAAAACTCGTGAGAAGAATAAAATTGAATTTCAAAAACAAGATGAATTTTGCATATTTTCCTCCCTCACAGCATGCCTTGCTTCATAAGTCACCGCACGCCAATGATATGTATATATTATTATAATAGTGAAATATGAAAAGTATGTTTTAATGAAAATAATTTTTTTCTTTGAGGTACTCCATTAAATTCAAATGGAAAGGGATGTGTTCATTTCTAATGCAGATTAAATATAAACAAAAATATCATTGATAAATTACAACATCACCAGAAATTTTTATGCACCTTAATTATTTGGATTGAAAAACATGAACAATATTGTTCCATTCATTTTGATCAAAAATGGTACTTAGACTCACATGTTGTAGAAATACTTGGCGAATTAATACCATGAGCTGAAATCATCGAAAATTAGGGACATTGAAAGAAGATTTGTAATTTTTTTATTTAGTTTATTGAAGCTAAATTTTTGTGATAAACAAAAGATGTATTTTTTATTCTCTATTATTATATTTATTATGTGGAACTAAAAACAGACAGAAAGTACCTACCTATTACATAATAGGTATGATAAAGTGTGAATACTTAAACATAAAATAAATAACTAAAACTAATACATTTTCACATAGGTAGTTTTTATTTAAAAAAAAATGTAAATATAATAATTTAAGTAAAAGGCCCTAACTCGATATTAAATAAAATCACATTGAGGTTGTCATAATTATTTAAACATAATGGTAATACACTGCAGTAATAGAAACCATTTTTTGTATGTAAAAATGGTCACCAAAAGAATGTTTCAGTTTTTTATATAAAAAAAAGCTTTTAGTAATATTTGACGACTAGCTATCTATTTCACAATTTTCAAAAATACATCATAAAGTATACTTTTGAAACAGTATGATACAATTCGTCAAGTTCTATTTTTACTTAGATTCATTTGCTACATATAATTTATTTTTTTCTTTACAAGTTTTATAATGCTGTAATATATAATTTTGATAACATATTATTTTATTTACATTTGTATTATCATATTATTATTAGTGCATATTTAATTAACTACTTATCATATAAGTTCTTTATTTATAATGCAAGCTAATATTATACAATCTAATCTAAGATTTTCTAGAGAATTGTGGAAATATTTTGCTTAGAGTATATTTATTCTGCAAAACGTTACAGCTGTAAAGACGTGGTGTGCTGATAATTATTTTTTCTAGTTGGACAAATAACATGCAAAATACAAAGTGAGTAAATGGATATCTACAAAAACTGATAATCAGATGAGCGAATATCATTTTTATCAGTTGCAGTAATAAAAATATTTAAGTTTCACTGAATTTAAGTGGCGTTATAAATGAATAAATCTGTACAGTATTACTTATTTGGTAACGTTCAGAACAAATTAATTCAGCAAGGTGTCTGCAGGCTTATAATTCCCACATTTTGGTAAAGTGTCAACAATTTTAGGAGGCAGTTGAGACTTTACTTTGATGACAATGGCAGCAGGCAGAGAAGACATGCCGCATGATCGGCATTCAAATAGCCATGTTCCGGCATTGTCTGCAATGATTCGTACAATTGTGAAACCCTTATTGGGCACTAAAATAGTGTCTTTTCTGGGAGGGTTCAGTAAATTTCTGAAACAGATTTTTAAAAATAGTATTAATCAACAACCTAATACGACGAAACCCTTATTGATCATTTTTGAAAGACTGCTCCAAAAAATGATCAGTGTGGGAAAAACTATGATTGCAGGAATGTCGAGAAAAGTCAAGAAAGTCCTTTTTCCTAACAACAATTGAGCTGATATTTGACTGTGCTAGTCAAAGATGTTTTGTCTCTCAGTTAGAGTCCTAACATTCTCAATGGGGGTGATTTTCTTGAAATTCAAGATAATTCATAATGCAAGATAGGAAGGAAAAATTAACACTAACACACGAGATGACGAAGTGAGCCATTAAGCGCAATATAACAATATATTGAACATTAACGTTTGTCGAGAGGAATTTGTTTCCGTTTTTTTATGCAAGCGGGATAGCTATTTCAACTGGATGGGTTTGCACATAGTTCTGATTAGGATGAAAAATATTAGACAAAAACAATCAATCGAGATAAAATTGGTGGCGTTACCACTATAGCCCAACAATAGACCAAGTGAAACGATAGGCAATGAATGCAGAATTATTTAACACTGGTCTTATGAGCTTTTGGCAGGGACTATAAAACAACGATGAATGAGAGAATATGAATAGATTGTGGTTTCACTGTATATATTATAGTCTCAGAGCAAAAAGAAATTATAATGGCGGGTTGCTGTTATTTGCAATGTGTTTTTATAAACCTTTTTAATGGTTTCTAAAAGTGAATACATAAACATAATAAAATATTTATTTCTTTGGTATTATGAAACTTAAATCACGAAATTGTGAAAAGTATGAATTGTATGACACAACTTAGATGCATGTATTAATTAATAGCTTTAAAGTGGTATCTATACTTTTATTTGCGTAATAATGGAAGCCAATATGCCTATATTAACTGTATCTGCCACTTGATAGTTATTTTATAATAAATGATCATGTTTAATATTTTTATTTAAAAAATTCTCTTAAAGAAACCAAATGAAAGGGAAAAAATTATCCTAGCATACCTCTTGATTTTTCCTTGTGCATCCATTCGCTGAACATCGGCCATTGATACATCACTGTCAGAAACATTCGATGATGCTAAAACGTACATTGGATTGCCATGCATGTGGAAAGTCTTTACTGATTTTCCTCCGAAACCTGAAAATTTTTATAATGGGCTACAATGATGCTCACTTCAATTTTAATATCGATGGTGTTTTTGCCAATTGATTTAACCCTCAAAAAATAGGAAAATGAGTTAATGATTAGATCTCATTTTAAAGACGACAGAGCAGGTCTCAGCTAAATGATGTAAATCAGAAAAATAAATTGTCAATAAATCACTTTTTGGAAGACAAACATAATTTTATATTTGTTTTAACTTTAAAAATTCTGACCCGGTCACTTGATGTAAGCCACTATTATATCGACACTCAATACGTATAATCCTGTATCTGCAAACATGAGAATTTACAGGAGTGCATTTCAAAGATTCATAACGCAATTCATCATATAATGTTTTCGATAAAAGCAGTTTTACTCTCTCCAGAACAATTTCAATTTGAGGGTTACATCAATTGGCCAAAACACCGTCTATATTATTCTTCTTATCGAACTATATCCTCTCCCTATGTATATCATATGCTCAACACAAAGTGCCTCGCGGATTCCCTGTCACCCGCAAATCGCTTTGCTTTTTCTCATGACATACCAGCATCTTTCAGTTCACCAAGTGAATCATAATGATTGTACCCGACGGTCGTCCAAGACACTGGAGTTCTACCGGTAGGAAAAAGAGTCATGCAGGGTTGAGACTCTTCAAAGGTATCTGCAACACGTGACCCAGGTCGTTCGAATATCTCTCCATGACCGCTGACGTCACAGGGCACTGTCTGGTCCGTTCGTTCAACAGTATATTACCGAAGCTCAGTATACCGAGTCTTTCCCTTATGCCATGACTTTCTACAATTTTAATATACCCAGTCACAAACAATAATTGAATGTGTCAGCTGGAAAAGGTTGTAATCAACAAAATCTAAATCTGATCTAATCTGATTTTTCAATGAAAAGTTGTTTTACTGGAGCTTACAAACAGTTTGAATTATAAAAAGTTACTCTAGTATTGATATTCATGGCATCACTGTCGAATAAACGTAAGGCAGTGAATAGAAAAACGATTGTTGAAAAGTCACCTTAGACCGTTTTGCTGGTTACCACCATTTTCAGGTGACCTATTCAATTATCTATTGATATATATTGTTAAAGAATACGAAGAACCTAGGGATCTTATCACTGCTTTCCATTAATGATGCGTTTGTACCCTTTTTCCTCTAAATTTCAGTCCCCTAAATTTCAATTCTTTTCGCCAGAAAAATATTCTTAACAACAGTTATAAAGCCAGTGGCATGTATTGTCACTAACGAACATTAAAGTGAAGACGTAATATATATTCACCTGTATTATAATTCAGAAAAAAATGGAATTGATCAATGCAATACGCCTTACCTTCATCGACGATGATGAGTTCCAAAGTGGACTTGTATTCTACTTCAAGTATTTGAACACATTCCATGCCCTTTGTATTTGATTCTTTTCCAACAGGACATATACTTTTCTTGACAATGTCGTAAGGTTGACTAAGTAGAGGAGCATTAGGATACATGAAACTTTTTCCATTTATTTGAATCACCTTCAGTTCATCTATACCTATAACCAAAGGAAAAATGAAACTAAGGATAAGTAAACACATTTTTGAGAATTTCTTAAATCATTTTATCAACCAATAATAGACAATTATTGTCTTTATTGATTCAATTGGCATTTACTTTAGAGAACTCTGTCATAATTAGATAATAAAAAACAATGTATCTGATTCCTCCGGAGAGCCTTAGTCCTGCTTGCCTCTTCTTCCGACCAATTGACAGATGACAGGGAATAATGCAGGTGCCGCGTAGTGGCCATATCTTCACATAGGGAGCGAATATGGTTGAAGAAGAAGTATTTAGATCCATAAGTGTTATTTAATATTGTTTATTACTATATCGGCATCACACCATTGTCAGAACTATTTATAGAACTACATACATAGATCTGACAAAACTTCGCGAGCGGTGTGTAAAAAAAGCATTGATATTTTAATAAGAAGAAACTCTCTGCTTGGATTACCCTCAAAATCAAATTTTAAAGGCGTTGCTTTTTTAGCGAAGTGGACCAATTTTACAACTACTCCAAAGAGTTGAAGTAAATAGTACTGTATCAATACCAATTCAATTAAACAATTTAAAAAAATGTGTAGATCATGTCAGTACATATATATATATTGTGAGAATGCAATGTTGAATAGGCGCGAATGCGTGTTTATTATTTAGGTGTACTTAACACATGAATTTTCATTTAAGTTATAATACAATTGACACAACAACCGATTTAAGTTTAACCTTAAATACAATTCAAAGAAAAGACAACAAATTAAAACAACGAACAAAACGTCACCGCGACCGACGCTATCTTCGTCGGTCGCCGGCTTCCCGTGACAGACTGCCTGTAGAATTCTTTAAACAATGTAGGTCCCTCCCTTTTGTCAACTGTTGTCAGGCAGACCATGCTGTTTACAAACACCTCCTTTCTAATTTGATCTTAGCCCGTCGGTCGGTCGGTAGCCGATTTATTTTTAACGACCATAAATCGGTTCTACTAGATAATTAGAGACCAAGAATCATCGTCATTAAGGCTGTTCGCGGGCAGTTCTGGATCCTTTTAAAACATAAACTCAACAAACAAAAACCAGGGTGTGTCAATTGTTTGAAAGCTTACTCAATTCTGCTGGGTAAAACGGCGGTACTGGCATAGCATCACTCAAGTATCTGTACTCATTATCGGTATCTTCTACTTTCTGGCGGTTGATGTCAACTTTTAAGGACACTGATTTTTCAGACACTGGAGAAACGGTCAAGTCGGCTGGAGGTCCAACGGTGGAAAACAGCAATTGACCATACGAAATTCGGCCACTTAAAGCATTCATTATGTCCTGGAAGGAGATGAAGGTATTAAAACATTGGAATGAACAGGGATTTACTTATAAAATAATAAAAATATATTTAAATGTGACTTTGAAGCGTATTTTATTTTAGTCATCATAAAACATATTTACAAAATTGTATATGGTTGTGGTTTTAAAAGACTAGTTTTCGTAGAGCAAAATTCTTCAATTATTGCATACAAAAAGAAAATAATGTGGATTATTTTTTATGGAATCTTACTACAACATATTTACGTTTTTACATTTTCTGTAAAGTATTAGTTTGGGGAGTTTCGAGCATTGATTGCACTTTAGGCCAAAAATATGCATCTGCACATTAAAGAATTATGTACTTGATTATGATTTTCATTGTTAAATGTTTTGGTCTACAAATCAAGTATCACTGACTTATAAATTGAATATATCAATCAGTGACGCTTGGTTTATCATAATAATTATGATGTGTACCCAATACATTTAAAATGAAATATTTCATGTCTTATTACAAAACCAGATTGTTAAATAAATTTAATACAAACCTTAGAGAGTATGATATGATTCGCTGAGTCGCTAAACACGCACTAGGCAATTCTTTACAAAATAAATTTTTTAGGAAAGAATGTCCTCTATCGACAAATCTATCAATTTTTCCTCCTGCAAGTCTAAAATTTATTCCTATTTCGTCCCCTATTTGAAATTCAATTTTACATGGTTAGCGCGCTCCGAAAAAACGACAGTGTAAAAGAATATTTAACTTTTCGTAACACACCGGAAGACAAAAAACAACTTAAATTGTACTTAAAACTATTATACTGCCCATAACGGTTTTTCGTGATTTATTCAACACACTAAAACATCTGGGAGCGTGTTTAGCGACTCAGTGCCTCATATATGAGAAAACAAAATAATGTGACTGTATGTACACTAATAATGAAATCTTTAATTGAAATAAACGGTTCAACTTTTTTCATAAAGTTCTCTTTGTCTGTGTATGAAATGAAAAATCAACAAACTTACATTATCAATATCATCATCAGATAATTCTAGAGTAGAAGAAGATCCATCATAAGCTATTTCCACCGTTTGGTCCAATCCTGAGTAAGCAGTCATTCCTTGCACGATAAGTGCATAAGATGAAGGTTTTTGGTTGGCATTCAATACAAAATCAACTCTTTCCCCTGGAAATAATGTCGTAAACTTTATTAGAAATAATATTTACTGAGTAAATTAATTCTACAGAATAGTAGTGCCATGTTTTCTTTATACATTTTTCATAAAAATATTGCTATAAATATGTGTATACATTCATTCAAAAAAAATATCAGGATAATTATATCTATGCATGGTTAACGATTTGTGTCATTATGTAGAAGTATAAATGTAGTTAAATAGCAAAAATATAAATAGACCTTGAAAATGATATATGCAAAGACGTAAATCTGTTTCTGTATTACATGCTCTCTCTCTGTATGTGAATTACGCGCATCAAGTGCATTGATTGAGGTATCATTGCCTACTGGTATATTCATTCTAATAATTGTAAAAATATTGAAATTATCAACCAAAAAATTAACAATAATTAGTAAGTAGTGGAAGATGTGTATTTTTTAAACCTATTTTTTATTGTGTATTTTGAATAATTAAACATAATCGTCGTATGAAAATGACTAGAACATATTGTCTTACACTCTCTAATAATTCTCTTTTAAATTTACGAGCAATTCTATAGAATGATTGTATTGACACTTCATTATATTACTGATGTGAGCAAGTCAGTCTTCACAACCATAAACGGAGAAAATATTTGTGCGATATAACAAAATATAACTTGACTTTATTGTATAATAAAGCATATTGGTACCAGGTGGAAGTGCCACCTGTCAATATTCGGTCTATACGAGAATGGGTATGATTGCGCTGTTTGTTGGCGTTAAATATAAACAGACAGATAGATAAATCAAGAAAAGTTGTAATTTGTTACACCAGCTTTACGATATTAAAAAAGCTATTGATAAATTCCATCTATTAAAGTCGGAGTGGACTTGGATGAAAAAATTATCGGCCCTAAAATCTCTACAATATTTTATATGAGCCATAAAAATAAACGGAATATTAAATTGTTTAGTTTAACTACCTACTCGAGGCTGACAATAGAGAAAGTTTAACAATATGCATGGTCAGAGTACAAAAGATATTATAAATTAGTTTTTATATATGTTATATAGTATAAACTTTGAAGAAATTATGTTTGAATATAATTTTTTAACCTGCGGGAAACATTAGTCGGAAAATAAAAAAGAGACAAACTTTGTTGTCCATATCAATGGCCTATTTCCATAGTGATTCAACTAGAAATAGGTAATTTTGAGATATGGCCGATCAAAGTTTAGACTCATCCAAACTGACTCGTAAAAAGTGATGGAATATTAAATGTATTACTTTTTTATTCAAATAGGTGGTCAATAGTTTATAGCTTTAGGATTAAAGGTTGTTTCTTTATGGAACGCCACGATTCACAAAAATGTATTTCCACAATACGATATTTTAATATGTATGTATATGAAACTGAGAAATTATTTAATTTTGATGATTTCCATATGCAAATATCTGCCTTTTGAGGGAAGCAAGCTGTACTTTTATGGAACTGTAAAAGAGCGGTATTCTAATATAATCGCTAAGTTAACTCAAAGCATTAAATTTTTGACTTCTCGTCCTATGGAACTGGGCCATCGATATGGAATGGTTGAAAAACACTATTTACAATAATATCAGAATATTGAAAACTGTTATATTGTTAAATGTTCTATTTTCTACATTCTTTTCTAGAACGTCAAATTTAGATTTATCGTAATAAGTTATTAAATAGTATTTTCTCTTCGCACAAAAAGAGGTGTCGACTATTTTTCACCATATTCTACTTTTGACGACTTATAAAAAACTTCTTAATGGAATTATGGAAAAAAATAACTTCGAAACTATTCGTGAAATAAATATATTTGACCGGGAATCATTTTCGACGACGGGTGTGTAAAATGTAGGGAATGCTCTTAACGTATGTATTGCGAAAGTTTTAGAAAGAAATTAAACTTGAACTCGATTCGGCGACATCCATTATTTTGGTAAACCTGTTTGATAAAATGTTTACATATATCATTAATAAATCGACAATTAAGAATGAAAGATAAATATAATAAAATATTTCGCTATTTCCAGTTTAAATCGAAAGTAGTCTTAAATTAAAATAAAAAATTGTGAGCTCGTTGACAGTATTGGTGATAAAGATAATAATGATGTTGAATCTGAATAATAATTATCTATATCACTTTGAATAATTTCCAATATTTCCTTCTAGTAATTTTTTATATAATTACTGTGTCTATATATAAATGTATGTGCGGGTGTATATATTTTATTTTTGCCACTGCCAATTAGTATGGTAATATTTGTAGGTCATTGTTATAATCTTTACTCTATTTCCAATAAATAAATAAATACTAAAATTATTTTACCTAACCATTGTTGAATAATTATAAAATACTATCATCACAGTATTTAAATATTTTTTTTCCTTGTCCACTCCCAACGTGGAGCATATGGTCTACTAATGGAGGTATCTCAACAGATTTTTTCTATGAGAACTGCTTGTTACTCAGTTGCTCAACCTGTCTTTTTTCGAAGAGAGTATAGATAGAATAATAGGGCTAGGACAGGATCACAAACACTCAGACTACGAACAGAAATTCATAAATCGATTGAAAGATCAGTTTATGAAAACCGTCAGCACCGGGAATTGAACCCGAGACATACGTCACCGTTGCCAACGACTACTGCACCAACTGCGCCACGGACACCAACATAGATCATAATTAGTATCACAGTATTTATTATGATTTCAGTGATACTCAATCATATAAATCACATTCACAATATTGCATCTTATTTTTTTTTTTAAAAAGTGTCGGAACTTATTTCTTTTCAAGCTTTTTACTAAAGAAAATAATATTTTATTTTATTTTAGACATGTCAATTCTAAATTTAATTTTGATGGCGAAGTATATAAATAGGAATTACAATTATTATGCATATTAGCATTGTTTCGTGTAAACACTAAAAATACCGTGAAAAGGTGCCGGAACGCCGTTTCCTCGCGTTACATGACAAAAAAAGGCCTGCTTCTACATAATTAGAATGTTGCTTAATATTTTTTTCATTATTAAGTTTATCGAACTTGACGCATTATTCTAGTCGTTGCATGATACTCCTAGATATGATACCCGGGGCACTCCCTGCATTAAACTATAAGTGATGATGAAATTCAAGAGTTCATATAAATTTATAAAATATATGCTAAAGAAAATAAATTCTAGCAAGAATTTCTTCGTATGATCTAGTTAATTAATAATTCAATGTATCATTGTAATTAACTGAATTTCAACTATTCGTGGTTATCAACTATTTGGATATAAAATAGTAAAAATAAGTGTGAAAATAATATTAAAAATTCAATTTGAATAATTAATAACATAACCTTATACATAGTAAAATAATAATTTAATAGTTATATTACCTTAAAATTTGTAAGAAAATGCTCATTCATAATAAATATTTTCTTTGGATTTCGCGGTTTTTCATAAATTTATTTTTAATGTAAAATTAAAATTCATAACTTTTTTTATTTAACTTGTTTTATCACTTATTAGCCGCGTTTCGCCTCTTTAAAAACCATCTTCAGACTAATACTTATAATAAAAATCACATTTATTCAAATTTTTAATCACTGATATACATTTTCTTAATGATGAGATATCTACATCTTATAATAATTTAGGACTAAATATTTTTACCAGTTCTGTCAAATCCAAGCTATAGACAATATAAATACACATTCCACAACTGTTCGATTGTATTAAAACACTTAAAATTTGCAGCTGTTGATTAATTCAAAGGTATTTCTTCAATTACTGAAATTACGGCATGTTTAAAGGATTTTTTAGCCCCGATTAATTCGTCAAACTCAAGTATTATGATTAATAAGATACTGAAAGTGTCCAAATCAGTTGAAGCCAAAAAAACACTACCTGGAGTGTTCATTATTTTCTTAAAATCGGGAAAAATTTTGATATCATCTTTTGTCGATTTTGTAAAAGATGTCATGTATGTATGCTCAAATATTTGAATATCGAATAGTTAAAAAAGGAACGAACATATTCGAATATTCGATTTGGAGTTCCTAGTTTTTCCCCACTCTAAATCGGTCTCAGAAGCATTGTAATCATATTTTTATTGCACGTTTATTGTTCGATTCGTTACAACAAATACATAAACCTGTTTTCAGTATAATAGGTAACTGTCAAATATCTCATAGCCAGAAGTGTTAAGGTCGAGAAAGTCTTTTATTAACTTTACTATCAGTGTATCTGTTTGAAACGGAGCATACTTTTATTCCATTAAACACTGACACTCATCGATGATAAATTTCATCAAAACAAAAAACAAGTATACCAATATAAAAAAAACAGAATGTTATTTGAAAGGCTTCCACATTATTTAAAAAATCGAACCGAAGTTTTTAGTAGTTTTGGCTGAATGATTCGGACAATGTAATTTATGGCGTTCTGATTCGTGAAGTCCGCTGAGAGTTGTTCGTCATCTCATAAACTATCAAAATCTCATTTCCGGTGTTAAAATAAACAAAAATACTTAAAATTGTATCTAATAATTAGTGCCGAAAAAAATAGTGTAATATTGATAAACGTGGTTGTCCGTTCATGAAATTTTAGATTTCTCGCCCCCTGGTCATATTTCTACATATTTGCTATCATAATATCATAACAAATTTGAAATATTATATCAAGTTTTCACTCGTCTAAACTGACTCTTAAAAAGTGATTGCTTACTATTCGTATTACTTATTTATTCAAATAGGTGGTCAATAGTTTATAGTTTTAGTTTAATTTTTCTGATTTCCATATGCAAATATCTGCCTTTCGAGAGAAAACCTCTACATTTAACAAGCTGTACTTTTGTGGAACTGTAGAATAACGGTGTTTTAATTTAATAGCTAACTTAACTCAAAACATCAAATTTTTAAGTTATTGTACTATGGAATTGGGCCATAGATATATGTATGTACATATTATTTCAAGATGCATTTTTTTAATAGTGAAATACTACAATCTATCAGGGTCTCACACAATATTTTTAATATCCTGATATTTTTAAATTAAGTCTAATTTATCCTGGAACTACTTGCCTTGATATTTTAGGCAATTATTAAAAACATTCATTAATGGCAAGGCAACACAAAGCTTTTGACCACTCATTATCAGTGATGGGTGGCCATTAAAATATTTCGAATGATTATTGTACTAAAATATACCATTAACACAAAGTTGTGTTCTCAAACTGTTAAATATTAGCAAACGTTTTCTATAGTACACATCGGTAGACGCCATCTTGTTTTTTCTACACTGAATAATGTGTAAATTTTTTTTAAAACAATTTTTCAATTAAAGCTTTTCTATGCCTTAATTTGGGAAATAAAGTGTAGCCTTATATTCGATCCAACTCTTGTTATTTTTCGGAAGAATTAGGGATTCTTTTATTCTTCCCCTACATAAAAACGATAAATGCGGGAAAGCTTCAAATAATAAAAATAAGAAAATATTCCGTTTTTAAAAGACTTTTTTATTATAAAACATATATTTTTTTAATGTTCTTATTCTTAAGTATCCTCTTTGCAGTTTTCCACTTAAATTTTAATAAATACCCATCAAACTCGCGCACTCATCTAACAACAGATTTACTTATATCTTTGGAATAGAAAAATGATTTTATCCCCAGAATTATTTTTGGTTTCTCGATTATAGTTGTAGTTTGTTTCATGAAGGGCATTTAAGTTGCACATTAGAAAAATTTGCGATACCAGATGCGAGGCAAGACTGAACGCCGACTGACCTATGCATACTCAGCGACGCGACTGAAGACTGTATGCACACAGGTGCAAGGAGCCATAAGACGAAACATCATGACCATGAATCATAAACAATTCTACAAACCTTACACGCTTTCAGTATATTTCAGTTTTATTACGAACTGTTTGGATGGGGTAGAACTTGCTTTATGAATGAAATGAGAAATATTCAACAAAGACGGTCAATCGGGATAATATTTGTGAAGGGACCGTAATATTTAGACTTAGATGGAGGAAATCGATATATCGGTTAATGCTGGATTATTTAACATTGTTCTTATGGGTGTTTGACGGGACTATAAAAAATGAACGATCCATACGGGAAAACGGTTTATGCGAGAACGGTAGATCGGGGTTCCACTCTACATTAAATATAACATATTATTTCTTGATTCAATACATCGTCAATTTTGAATTAAAGTTATTAATAAAATCATTGGAGTTTTCAATGATAAAGAATAAATTCAATATAACAAATGCAGTGATTGATTTGACTAGAGAGCACCAGGGTGACGCTCCGGTTAATGAGTGGCACGTCGTCACGCAAAAAAAATTTGAAAAAATTTCCGTTCTGGTTAGTAAAATAATTTAAAATATTGATGAATAGATTTCCATACTGAACTATCGATACGCATGTAACTTGAAAGAGAATTCGCAGATATCATCCATTTATTAAATTGATTTTTTTACAAACAGTAGATTTAATGTATATTTACTATATTTTGGTCTATTGATATAATCCTCAAAAAATACGAAAATAAGTTAATGATCGGATTTCATTTTAAAGACGACAGAGCAGGTCTCGGCCAAATGAAAAATATATTGACCACTTTTTGGAAGACAAACATCATTTGATATTGGTTTTAAGTTTAAAAATTCTGACCCGGTCACTTGACGTAAGCCACTATTATATCGAAAATCCCTACGTATAACTTCGTATCTGCAAACATGAAAATTTACAGGATTACATTTTAAAGATTCATAAAGCAACTCACCATTTAATGTTTTCGATAAAAACAGTTTTAGTCTCTCCTGAACAATTTCAATTTTGAGGTTTACATCAATTGGCCAAAACATCGTCGATATATTTTATTTAATCTGTACACGTAAATTATATTCGGTTTCTCAATTGGATGTTTAGAGAAATGTGAATGAAATGTTTGTGAAGTACTTTTACGCTCCGTTGTCAATCAAATTATAAAAAAATATTTAATATATTATGTACCTTTTAAATTCACACGAATAGACTCTAAACACGTCTATCATTATGTATGATTATACTGCCACGATCTTTATCACTTCCAGTAGCAGAAAAAATTATTAAAGATTAGAAAACAAGTCATTGGTAAATTGTAGCATGACCAGCAAATAGTACACGAAGAAAGCTCCCAGTCTAAAAAGTTATAATTAAAATGCATGTAAATATGATTAATATTTTGGCCGTATACGGGTATCAATTAATTTCCGCAAAATAAAAACTTTTAATTAGATGAGGGTATTGATTATACTTTCATTTACTAGATAAATAGAATGGTCTTAGTGTTTCTTTATTTTATCTATTATTATTATCGAGATATCTAGAATAATAATACGCTTTATAGTTTTAAGAGGTCTAATCTAAACATTTTCTTCAACCAATGTATAATCATCGACCTTCATAGTGCATTTAGACGGAACGAAGTTTGACTTTGCCTATACTTGTATCTAACATTTACGTATCTGAGGATTCTAATATCATTACTGATACCCTACATCAATACTCGTTTTTGGCAAATCCAAAAAAACCGTTTTCATGCTACAGTTACAAATTCATAGAGTGATACAAATAAAGCTGTGGAACAGACGCTTACACGATGATGTAAACAAACACTGGTGGCCATTACAGTACAATACTGCACTCTCATTGGCTGTAATGGAAATTATTAGTTTAAAAAGTTATAGGGCATTAGAGAGTTTTGAAAATTAACAATAATTTCATATTAATTTTAGATGGGAGTTTGCAAGTTTAGAAAGATAATTTATAATTTAAATGGTAGTTTTAAATGGTAGTAGAACACGAAGAATGCTGCATTTAAAACTCATTTTTTGCTTATGCTGGAGATTATGAATTATAATATTAGACCCCTCATTTATTTAACTGATAAACGATTAAAATACTGAATGTCTAAGTCTGATTTCAAATTAAATTAGTTAACGTTAAAAGTTTTCAATACAAATAAACCACATTATTTAACTTACAGATATCCACCGATTTGCTGTAAATAAATACCTCAATTTGGTGCATTGTCGTAAAGGCTAGACATACTATTTTAAAAAAAATATATTCTGGTTATTCAGTAAGTAAAACTAGTATACATTATGATTCTTGAATAAAAATATTTTATTATTTTGAGAATATCATTTCACGTAATGCAATAATAATTTAAAAATACAAAGAATCTAAATTTATTCACACTTAATTTTATTTCATAATTTCATTTGAATACTAATAATATTTTTAAAGGCATTATATTTAAAAAATAAACGAGAATTTGTTTTGTACAACTTCCACAACTGTATAATGCTCATGGTGAGCGAAACCGGTCAATTTATACACCGTGCAACATCTAAAAACTACGCTAATAGTCAACACGACGTTGTTTTACTTTTCTCTAGATATCGACTGTGGAAAGGAAAAAGGGCGTAACCCACACGAAAAAATATTATCTGGTGAGCTGTGAATCTTTGAAATGCGCTCCTGTAAATTCTGGTGTTTGCAGATACAGGATTATATGTAGGGAGTGTCGATATAATAGTGGCTTACATCAAGTGACCGGGTCAGAATTTTTAAACTTAAAACCAATGTAAAATGATGTTTCCCTGTCAAAAAGTGAACAATTTATTTTTCTAATATACATCATTTGGCCGAGATATGCTCTGTCGTCTTTAAAATGAAATACATTGGTATTTTTTGAGGATTACATCAATTGGCCAAAACACAGACGATTTACATTAAGTCTACTGTTTGTAAAAAAATCAATTTAATTTATGGAAGATATCTTAGAATTCTTTTTCATGTTACGTGCATATCGATAGTTTAGTATGAAAAACTATTCATCAATAGTTTAAAGTATTTTTTCGTAATTCACTAATCAGAACGAAAATTTTTTCGAAAAGTTTTTTGCTTGACGGCGTGCTAGTCATTAACCGACACGTCACCCCGGTGCTCTCTGGTCAAATTCCAGGAATGCAGTTGTTATACTTAACCCGATGAACGCGCTGGACATGTTTACATATCCAATTATTAACTCATTTTCGTTTTTTGAGGGTTACATCAATTGGCGAAAATACCATCGATACTATGTTATTTTACTTTATTGTATATTAAATACAACGATAATTTACAGGTAAAAGATTTTTTTAAATAACTACATAATTATAAATTGAAAAGATATTGTATAACGTCTTCCTGGATACATGACTCTTTTGATGACAATCTTTAGAATAATTCGATGATAGATATTATTCTATTGTATAATTATAATGTATGTAATACATATTAAACAATCTAGAAACTTTCGCAAAAGACATTATTGACAGCTCGTTTAAGTATTGATCGGTCAAACTTTACATTCACAACAAAATCTCATACTTATAAAATGACAAGCCATTTTTTATTCGTATTTAGATATAATTTTTTTTATTTATAATTTGTACACGTCTCAATTGGTAAAGGTACCTTTGCCAATTGAGAGGTATTGAAATATATAAGCCTGTAGGCGTAAGTTAATAAAAAAAATCAGTCTTACACCTCTCTACCTGACATGTGGATATAAAAAAATATTACGCAGTAGATTTTTGTTATTTAAAAAAATATAACAAGCAGTTTAATTGAACACTAGAACAGACAGCCAAAATTCTATTTCCTATTTGGCAATTCGTGTGCCGACTTTCCGACGTTGTTTTTTTTATAGACATTTTAAACATCTAAAGAATTTTTATTTATTAGTTACCACTCGATAACAATTTGCATTAATTTATAATCTATGATTATATGCACTTACTACTTAAATGAAAGTCAAGCGACCGCGTAATATGCAAGAACTTTCATACAATTATGAAGGCGGGCACATTTCCATGCATAATATAAAATTATACATATTATAAATTGTGTTGTAAAAATTACCGTATCGTTATATAGTATGTTTGACTCGTTATTTATGTAACACAATTAATTCTGACAAGATCTCTTACTGATTCAATAAAAAAAAATACATCCCTTATCAGTTTATCAACTGCTACAGCACATTTTAACTTGAGTGAAATTATATTTTTTTGATCAGTTACATCACTTTTAAGGTGGAAACTGTCAATTCTTGGTTGTCATATTTAAAAAAATGAAACACAATTTTTTGTATTACTTAATATAAAAAAACGGCCATAACCTAACCCAAGGCTCCTCAACTCTGTACCCACGGACGTGCATAATGTATGTGAACCCCAATATACTATTGAAAAAAATATCTACTGACTGTTGATGATGTTTCACTAAGTGCTTTTATACATAGGTACTGATCATTTTGTTTAATTAGTTAATTATAATATACGTTTAGCTATTGGCTAAGAAATGTGTTGGAATTCACATATTCTCATGTAATAAAAAGGCTAATCTGATGAAAAGTATTAATATGGCATCAGCATGTCAAATAAGTTTTCCTTTCATTCATTTAAATGACATGCGAACAATTTTAACATTCTTTTCATGATGTATTTCACAATGTTTTAATTATGAAAAAGGAAGCAACCAAGAATTAAATATCACAGAGTGGTACGAATTTAGTATCATGCAATTGATCGATGATATTATCAACCGTAAAGCAATGAATTGCCTGATACATTAAACTTAACCATGGCTGAACTTCATACCACCACCGCAATCAATATGGATGACAGATGTGCGACTAGAATTTGTATTGTTACCTGGGAATAAGATAAATGCATCTACTTCTGTGGGCTTCACTTCCCTCCCATCTGAAGATATGATGGTCATGGGATGATTCTTCACCGTGATGACGATGGGGCACTCCAGAGGAATAGCGTTTATCATTCTAAGTCTATATTTTTGACCCTGTGTCACCGAAATCCTGTAAAAATAGATAATTGTTATGAACAGATAATAATTTTAACTTAACTGACGGGGCAGTTTATAATTTACAATACTGTTTTAAAATAAGCAAACATTAACACAAACAAACAATATTCTATTGAGAAATAAAATCTCAACTGTTTTATATTTGCTTTTATTATTTTTTATTTGTTTATTTTTTTTTTGTGCAGTGGTCAACGTCGTTGGCTACGGTTCTGGATGCCTCGGGGTCAAGTCCCGGTACGGACAGCTTCAAAAATTGATTTTTCAATCGATTTATGGGTTTTTGTTCGTTGGCATGGATGTTTCTTATTTCTAAAAGTCGCTCCAACCCATCCGTTCATAAAAAGCGGGACATAGCGATAGTTATTAGCCAACCACTAGTGCTGTTCTAGCCTTATACTTCTATCCCCACTATATTTTTAAAAAAAGTTGAGCAACTGAGTAATAAACGGTTCTCGTAGAAAAAACTTCTATTGAGATACTTCCATTAAGAGGCCATATGCTCCACATTGGGAAGTTGAATAAAATGCTATTTTGTCAATCTATTTTATATTTAAATTGAATTATATACATAAAATGCGGTAGATTAAAAAATGTGTTTTAGTTTCTCTTGAAGTCAGCAGAAAATTTTACAATGATGTTAAATTACATTTATTTTTATGATTTGCAATATTGTTTTCTTGGTTGCTTCAAATTAATTACGCGTTTTACACTAATGCTATTTAAAATGCCAGTGATCGGAGGAAATAATTCAAGATTATATTATTTTATTGTAGTGTTTGCGATGTTTAATCTTTTATATATGTATGCAATTTATCACTTGGTCGGTTGGTAATAACGCTCTGGCAACATTTGACAATGCAATTTATTTACACAACAAGTATTACGTAAAACAGAGCGGAACCAAATATTTTTTAATATAGCACGTTATAAAAGTATACATTAATTCAATATCAAATATTTTGATCTTCCAGAACCTTTAATTTTACCGTGTCATCATTTTTATAAACCTTCGAAGTATGGAATCTGGCACAAATTAATATCTCATTGACGAAATTTTCATCATTTTTTAATCTAACCAATTTTTAAAACATGTGTAGCAATTTAATAATGATCTTAAATGCTTCCATTAAGAAAGGAATGAAAAAGGACTTGAGCCATTCTTATATGATTTAAAAAATATTGATTACCTATTACATTTCATAAAGATGAATTAGATAATAATTTGCTATATGTCATTGTTCTTTTGTTTGATTTGTAATGCAAAATGTTTTCCAAAACATGTCAAGTTAAATGCAATGTTGAACAATATCAATAATTTAATTTCTATTGTTATAATTGATACGGTTATCTATAATTTTTTATTATATTTAAACTGACTCATTGAACCGTAATAATATCAAAGCCGTTTCTAATCAATTTATATAATGACAGCAGAATTTTTGATCCGTAAAACCACAACTTTATTCTCTATTTCACTGCCAGTCGCATGATATGCAAAATCGCATTACGATTTGTATAAACTTGGTGTAATAATCTTAAAAATCTTTTTAGAAAATTCAACTGCACTATAATCATAATAATTATTATTAAAGTCAGAAGAGCTAATATTCCCATGATGAGCTTTTTCCGCAATCATGAAATCGTTCACGGAAAATTGGTTGATCGCAAACAACGCATTAAGCGAAAAGACCATATTTATTTGGAATGTAGTTTGATGTATTTAACTTTCCATCATGTATTACGTATTATTTGATACTGGCCTTCAACGATTCTTACTTATTACACCAGTATTTTCTATACTTATTTAAAGGGTTATTTAAACCTACACTTTAGAGTATCTAAGCCATCTTAAATTACACATGAAACTCAATCCTAGTAACATATTGTTATATCATATCGTCGCTGTTCTGGAAGAAAACACTAAATCGAAAACATGACATATTGAGTTCGATAAGAACACACTTATTTTTATAAATTATACTTTTACTTAAAAACAGTTTTGTACGAACCAACAAAATGAAAAAAGTATAGCATTTCAAACATTTGACAAACTTCAAAGTCCAATTACTCAAAACTAATATATTTAGATAGTGTCTTCTTCCAGAACAACGACGATATACTATATAATAATAAATTTTATGTTTTTTATTCTACTATTAATAATTAAACATTTTTCTATTAAAATACTATAATAAAAATTTTAGAAATATTGCGAATTCTAGACTTATTACTGCGATATTTTTGTTATGAGAAACTCATTATGTTCTTAGACATCTATTAAATTGCGTTTAAATTCGTAATTATTACATAAAAATACGTTATATCAGTTCAATAAAGTTATATAATATAATAATTATTATTTAAATTAACAATTCCAAATTTTTTGATTGAATGCGTACAGATTTATTAAAAAGTCTTAAACGTCCGAAAGTATTCAACATTTTAAAAATAAAAAATAGACACATAAAAAAGTTCTAATATCCCAGATATAACTGCTGCTGTAAAGTCAGTTGATCACGATTAATCTTGACGGTAGATTTCATATTTTTTTATTCGTAGTCAGAAAAGAAATTCTAGATGTGTAACCGTTCAAGTTTGAATAATACATGTACAGCAAACCGTATTGTTTGCTTCAGTGACTTGGCATATGCACAATGCTATTTTCTAATGTCGGCCATTTTATATGATACTAGTTTAGTTTATGGTCTGTAAACCATGTCAGTCAGTATTAATTTAATCCTCCATTTACAAACGGAAATTCACGAATGGCGAATGACGAATTTAACCAGTTTATTTTTTGTACAATTTAAGCTGAAGCGTTTACCAGTCTATGATATTTATGTCAATGACTGATATGTCAATGTATAATACTTTGCTTCATCGGTCAATTGCACGATCTAAATTACACGAATTACTTAAGAGACAGTACATAATCATTACTGAATAAATCTGCTCGTTTTAATTCTCGAAAATACGCTCTCAAATATGATTCAATCGAAATATATTAAATCAATATTGATTTTATGGAACATAAAGGCATACTACATTATTATTCATATATCTTTTAATAGATACCGGTAGTTATTATTCGACAATAATACAATTTTATTTGGCCACACGAGTATTAGCAGCTGACATAGATAACCAAAAAATGAAGTTTTAGACTATTAGAATAACATATAAACTTGACGTAGCCTTAACCTTCAACGTAGAACAGGTCATTGACCAAACAGCTTTATCTAACTGAAGGTATTTTATTTCTTAAACGTACCCATAGACATACTATAGACGAACGTACTTCTGTTACTTACCTTGAGTTGAATTAAGCCATTGCCATAATATTAGTTTAATTTTATATTATACATTGTCTTTACGGCTTACAAACGGAAACGAAAATATTACGAAATAAAACACTTCCAAAATGTCCTGTGTAAATTTCAAAGAAATCTATAAAGAGGTAATCAACATTCACACACTTTCAAGTGAGATCGTTATGTTATAAGTTATATTGATCGGCTTAGTGCATGTCAGCTTACTTCCGTCATAAGGAAATTATTGACAATCGACAACCCATTCTGAGCAATAAAATTTTGATTGCAATTGGAAAATTTGTTTACCAAGTTCATAGATCGCTTTATTTTATGATCAACAATATTATAAATTTATCAAATAAAAATTAGCGTGCCCTAAGACTTTTAAGTGAAGTAACACAATAAAAAATGACATACGTTTTGTAGTTAGAAATAAAGTGATTTACTGATCAATCGACAATAATTCTTTTGTAAGTAATTCGAGATTAACTCTGGTAGAAAGAAATATTATGTTTAAAAAAATTGAATTTGACATTGGCCTTGCTAATAGTTTAACCGAAAACTTTCGGATTGCTGACTTACACTGATTTGTAAATGAATAATATATCTTAATACATAAAAATAAATGTGGGTTTGTTCGTATGTTATGCACTGCCATACCGTTCATCCGATTCCGATAGAACTTTGTCAAGTTATTGCTTGCACTTGCGCGAAGAATATAGGCATAGTACAATCAGGCCCGAGCCTGACCCCAAACTTTTTAATTTTTAACTTACAGTAGGTCTTATTATATATAAAAATCAATCTCAAAATCCAGATATATCTAAAATCTAAAATAAAGAATCAAATTCGTACAAATAGTGACATCTCCGAAAACCTTCTGATTTATTCATGTACGCATCAGACAGAAAACAAAAAATATTGTGTGTCCAAAAGAACCACAATAAACAGAATTACACTTTCTTTCCTTGAGTGGCATTGCAACGCATGCCGGGTACTCACTAGTTGTATATAATATGTACGTCAATTTGTGATATCTTATACGATGTTACCTAATCATAATATTTTTTTTAGGTTTCTGCTTTCAAATCTTTGAATACGTGATATACGCAGGAAAATACAAAAAAAAAGTTGAATTGTAAAAAGTGTGTCTAACAAATGTTTTGAGTAAAGGTACTATAAAACTTTTATAAAAAAAGATTTTTTCTTCTATCGGATTAGAAACTACAATACATGATGTCATAATTACCACTATTCAACCGGTTCAGTAGTTCGAAATGGTAACTATCACTCTATCTTCGATCATAACCGTATCATTATGTGCAATTAATTAAAATACTTTCCATATCCATTAAATTTTGCAAAATAAACTACTTTCATTGATTCGCAATAAAGCAGAGGTATACTATCGTCTAGGCAAGTGCGCCTACAGTTTGAACGGGTTTCATATAGAACAGTGTGCACTTGTTCGACTAGTTTGTACAGAAGTTTGTTTATTTATGCAAGAATTATCGATCTATGCATGGAACGTGTTTAGAGACCCACAATAACTACATAACTATGAAACTATACCTGTAAAAAATTAATAGTAATACAAATAAGTCTTTCGTATTACTAATAAGGGAACATAAGTATATTGTGACGACACGCCGTAAGGGTGTCTTAGGGGCCGTCCATATATGACGTGACACGATTTTGGCTATTTTTTAACAAATCGTCAGATAATCTTTTACCTCTTCTCTATATTACGTCACATTTTTGACAAATTTCTCTTAAACTTGTTTTTTTTAATATTTATCCCCGATTGAAGCTAGTAATGCCAAAAGTAGCACTGATATTTAAAATACCAATTTACTTTGTGACGCCACATTTTCTCACATTCACATTCTATCAGACCCCCCCACGCCCCTCGAGCGAGACGTCATATCGATGGCCCAGTTCCATAGGACGATAAGTCAAAAATGTGATGCTTTGACTTAAGTTAGCCATAATATTCGAACACCGCTCTTCTACAGTTCTACAAAAGTACAGTTTGTAAAATGTACAGTTTGTAAATTTCTCTCAAAAAGCAGATATTTTCATATGGAAATCAGCAAAGTTAAATAATTTCTCAGTTCCATATACATATATATCGAAATATTGTATTGTGGAAATATTTTTTTTTGAATCGTGGCGTTCTATAAAGAAAAAACCTTTAATCCTAAAATTATAAACTATTGACAACCTATTTGAATACAAATAATAAGCCATTACTTTTTACGAGTCAGTTTAGACGAGTCAAAACATTGAAAAAAAAGGAACTGGGCCATCGATATATGGACGTTCCTTTTTATACACTAATATTGAGATGATTTGTGGCAAAAAAAATAAGGTGAGGAAGGGAGACGGGTTATAAAATGTCACGAAAGCAACAAATCATATAAAAATAAGCATTGAGGATAAAGTATTTATAACGAATGTTAACCTTTTTATTATAATTGTCAAAAATATTTTTGTTATTTTTGTTGACATTTACATGACCTTCCTTTGCCATTATTATATTGCCCTCTAAATACTTCTTGGCAAAGGTTTAGAGATTTTATTTTTACAGTCATTTATCAACCCAAAAATTAGTGGTCGTAAAATATGTTATTTAAACATATTAAAACTAATATTCGTAAATTGAATACTGAAGTGGAATCATTTGTGAATATATTCATTTCTCTAGGCTATACATTGATCAGACAGACTGACGTCCAAATGGACGCATGTTATATAACTTAAATTCGATGCTTATTCAAAAGCAAATCTAATTAGTGCCTACCGAAAAATACTGTATTATGCTTTCCAATGGTGACAGAAATAATAAATTATAGCCAAGCCAAAGCTATTGTGGATGTTGTTTAATTATATCTTATAGGCTTAAATTTAAATGCACTTTTGTTTAGATCATATTCACTTTCATGAAAATAATTTTCACTTATAACAAATACATTCCACAAAAACAAATTCTTTCATTAAAAATAAAGTGACCTTACAAATTAAAATATATTTTAACATTGAAGAACGTGTTACACTTACGAAAAAATATTTTTACACAGCTAAAATAGTTTTCACTCATTATTGAAAATTACTAATACTTAGAAATCGAAAGTTGCACGACGCTGTAATGAAATGTCATTTATTCGTTACTACTTGCAACATAGGATTTGCCACCTTAGACTAGTTTACTTGTCGGAACTCTACCTTATATTAGGCCGCCCATATTGTCGTTGCCTCACGCATTAGAATACATTACACAAACCAAACCAAAACAACCCTAACATAACCTACTGCAACTTAACTCACTTTTTTAAAAAGAATCAATGACTAAGTGGAAACTATGAAAATCAAAGTTTGAATGTACTAAGTTAATACTATCTAACGCAAAATATAACTATTTATATCTCTATCGTATAGTGTCACTCCACCAAATATTAACAGTTATCTATATGATAAAATACATTGGTAAAAATAGTCTCAACTTTCTTGTTACTTTGTTCCTGTGTCTATAAACAACTTTCAATTTTCTCTCTTCAATAATTGTGTTATAATCTATTCGTCATTTTCTCGCATGTTGATGTGAAAAATTTGTGATTATTTGATCGATTACTATTCTGCACGGCCAATTGGTTCTTGATTGTTTATCATTACCACCGAAGTGCGAGTGCGTTATAAAAAAACCGCGGTTAGAAAAACAGATCGTTATAAAGAAGCTACTATTTATGTAGGTGGTAAATGATAATACTGCATATGAAACTTGCATCGGTTGGTGTGTGTGAGTGTTTTGTCTGGTGAAAGTGTTTACTGTACAGGTGGTGTATAAATAAGTGGACCAGTTATCGCTTCCTCGGCGAGGCTCGTTTCCATGACCGTGACTTTCAGAAGAAAGAGAAATTCATATCGATACAATACCATAATACATCAGAATCGACTATGGAATAGAAAAAGCAAAACAAACTTTTTTAAATACAGTCAATTTGCGTAACTTTGTGCCAGTTCTGAGGGTTTTTGCATTTGTATGGTTCGCCATTTCATTTATGTGAGGTATTGTTACACCTAGAAATAAACTAATGTCTTAAGATGAAATTTAATTAACATACATCGATTTATTGTTATATAAATATAGATAAAATAAGGTGGGCAAAATTTTCATCCAAATCAGGTAAGTTTGGCCTATGATACAAATAATCACTGTAATTACTATAAATTCAGTGATTTTTAAGTCATGGCCACTTTTTTTTATGCTTTCATATATTCTGTACATAATTGAAATGGGAAAAAATATACTGCATTTGGTTTACAGATTAGTTATACAAGTTGAAAATATGGCTAATACAATTTATTTTAAGAAAAGTTTTTAAATTGTGTTTTATCATTCCAAGCTGACTGACAGCTTACAAATTCAACAATGAAACAAATTATGTTGAACATTAATTCATATTTTTACCACCGGATACTACTCAATACCTTTGCTTAACTAAAAAATATACATATGGTATTATTATTATCATGGGATTATAACAGCACCTTTTTCCAAGTAGTGGGCAAATTTACCCAAATTGATGGTAATCAGTCAAATCGTAATATTATGATTTCAAAAAAACAATTGCACATCGACAGCGAGATTATGAAACCGGTTCCGATTAGTTTAAGAATGTGGAACATGGAGATGTGGCCACCTTTCTAAAAGAATAGTTACTATTTGCCGATATCAATAATAATTATTTGATAGACGACTGATTTATTTTGGATGAAAATTAAAGTACGTACTATCATACGAAATAGAAAATAAAAAAATGATTACAGTATAAAATTTGGATTATTGAGATTTTGTACACTGTGTACAAAAGTGTACAAAATCTCAATAATCCAAATTTGATATTGAAATTCCATCAAGCACCCTCAGTCGATGTCTTAGGTTACAGTATAGTCAATTGGACATAGCAAAGACAATATATATTTTTAATGTTATATGAAAGTAACTTTGTAATAAGTACAGCGATAACTGAACACGTCCTGTACATGCCTTTACTTATATGAATAGATTTTGTAATTAACACTATCAAAAATGATCTTTCTATACGGAGATCTAAGGAATAGAGTAAATGAAACAGACTGCATTCTAGCAAACACTGCTGTTATTATCATCGTTTGTAAGCTTTTGATAACTTAAAAATGTAAAGACTGCTAACAAAGGATGTATAAATAATGTGTTGCCAAATTGATTTTTCGGATTCCTTAATGGATTATTAAAAAAACAATAAATAAATACTCACTATGTGAGATATTGCTATAAATACATTCCCAACAACAATAATATTATTTATATCGGTTGACGCGAATACATTTTTAAGAGTTGAATTTAATTTACGTGTATCATTTAATATTATCATCTCGCCCACATCTGGTCTATTCATGACTATGTTATTGACTAAATCAGATGAACATTCAATGTGACCTCGAACTAAATAGTGCTAGGTCAAAGTTTGATGTACTCTTAAAAAATGTATAAATATATTTTTTAAACACCCCCAATAAGGTCCTATGCCTGGCTGTCGGTGTATTTTGAACTGCACTGCACACATTTGAAGTTAAGAAAGCGTTATTTTAAAACCTAGCTATTCATAAAAAAATGTTATTTAACAACCGGAAAAAAATATTAGGATGACGCATCATAAAAAAACATAAGTGTGCCATACAGACATGAATTGAAAGTAATAAGTCATTTGGGTCAAAAATCGTACTTACGCCCTGCGTTAAACCATAGATACAAAGACATTAAATACAGTTAGCCTAGACCTTATCGAAATATAAAACTAAAATTTCTATAAAGAAAATTAAATCAATATATACGTGTGAGTACATACTTCAAATAATTATACCTTTCACCGCACACTTTGATGTGCCCGGGTACCTGATCAATACAAAGATGCATAGTTAGATTTCATATTCAAAATATAAAACTATTTATTGAATAATGATTCTACGCTTAGAGAACAAACTCAATTTTTATATTTCAAGCTTTTACTTAAATAGGAATAGTGCGATTATTATATTTTTATAAGAGTCAGATGATATGTATGATTTCGGTTGATTTTGTTTTGTTATTATTTCAATTTAGCGTGTTTTATGAACTATTTGTATAAAGAATACACCACTGCACATTAGATACGCACAATCATGAAACTCATTATGTCAATCACTCTTTTCTTTTCATTTTTTGTTTCATTATTAAGGTAAAGGTAATCATTGTCTCATTAGAATGGACGATTTGTATTATTTCAACGTTACTTACTGTAAATTTTCGAGAGTTTCCGGATTAGTAAATATCTAGTGTTTAGTTTTCTGTGTGTCGTGGGAAAACAGTTTTTAAACGATGCCAATTTTCTTTACTGCGGATTAAAATTTCGTGAAAATTGAATAAAAATATTTTTTTCTATTCTATCTTTTCTATCAACCTCAAATATGTAAGGTTATTTTCTTACAGAAGTTTTAAATACCTTCCTTACTCATCAACTGTCGTCAAAATGTCAAAACTATTAAATCTTTAATCGCGACTAATGCTTGATTACTTCAAAATAATGATATTTTTCCTCGATTCTCTCAATTCACATAATATTATTCATATCGCCTGTGGAAAGGCACTTAATACATTAAATTCATTTACAATATATTGACTGTAGAAAGGCAAAAGGACGTATCCCGCCGTCATTTCAAAACATATTTTTTTCGATAATCAAAATGAATTCAATTTAATACACGTTTTGTGTGGGCTATATACAATATTTTTTGTCCTTTTGCCTTTCCACAATTGATATAATAATTTGGTGTACTAAATTTTCCAACATGTCAGATGTAAAATATAACAGTATAGTTGTTGATGAAATTGAGATATTAAAAAAACAGGAGAATGCCCAAATATTTCCTTTTTCCATCCAGTTTCTTAGCTTGTATCTAATTTAAGTTTATATAAATAATATGTGTAATAGATACTTGAATGCTGAAACCATAGTAAATATGATTCGACCGCGTATCCAAAAAATGAAACGAGGGATACAAAAAGCTGTGTATATTTTATTCACTTCAGCTTTTTTAGCATTTATTTTTTATTGAATGATTTCATATTATTGAGAATTCGTGAAAAAGTTTTAAATCAACATTTAGCGTAGTTATCTTAGTTTGTAATAGACATACAAAAACAAGGTGTTACAAGAGTCACAACGGTGACGATACAATACAAACCGATTTTTAATGATCTTATTTGTGGAAATTTGTAATAAACACGCTAATCGACATTGAATTATTTCTCGTAAGAAGTGGTTTTTCTTTTTCAATTCGCTTGAATTATTTAATTCTATTATCGTATATGAAAATACAATGCATATTATTTTAAATAAATATAAAACCAAGCCTTCGAATTTTGAATGAAACGATTTCTCATTAATTTATCGTCATGTAAATTTTCCAGTCATGACCATAAACAATTTTTGTAAAAAAAAATTGTCGGATGTTTCAAAAATGTACTACAAAATAACATACACCTTCATAAATTGTGTTTTTTTATTTGTAGGTCAAGTTCAATAACAACTTGAGTAGGTTAAAGTACCGTTTTCACTAACACGATCAAATAAATAAAAATGATTAAAATAAAAACGTTTCTCCATACGTGAATTGACGAATAGATTTTTAATAGATGACTCAAATTAATAACTGTTGATGAAACAGATGTTTAATTTTATATTTAACCTGAAAGAAGAACAGACTATTTATCACTCAATTTTCAATTAAGAACTTTCTAATTGTATACGTTTCTAGTGTTTGTCATTTGCAGGATTAGTGTAGTTTTCAGCAATTTTCTCACCATCGAGAATACGTATAAACTCAAACAGGAGATCTCTTCACATCTTATTTTTTTACCATTATCACTACCAATGGAACTTATAGAATTCTTAATGAGTTTATCTCAACAGAAGTTTCCCTACGAGAAGTATTTGTTACTTAGTTACTTAACCTCCCATTTTTGGAGACAGTAAGGGTGGAAGGGCGAGACTACTACAGGACTAATCACTCTTGTTACGCCCCGTTTTGATCGAATAGGTGGGAGGTAATTACGACATCGTAAACATTCATACATTTGAAAAATCAATTTATATGACAGAATTAAAATTTGTACGGAAAAAAATTAGCATAAGTACCACAAAGTAATACATTTCAAATTCGTAACATAATGCAGGTAAGATAACATTATACATCCCATAAAAAACAGTCATCTCGCGCCGGTATCGATAACCAATACTTATTTTAATTGAATTGAAACGTAAGTATGTAGTATAATTTTCATTATAGTATGAGCTAGGCACAAGTTTTTCCAATTTGTAGTGATTATAATAAATAGGCACATAAAATTGTAACTTCTTTTTAATGTTGCTGTCAGTGTTGCAGTTTGCACTGAATGCGTTATTGGCGATACATAGATAACACCTTTCATTCAATTTGCCATGTAATATTTATGATTGATAGGCAGTCAAAGGGCACGACATAAAAACAAAAAGCATAATAAAAACGAAAAGAAAGTTTTTTCTAAAGATCTACATTCTACATACAATGAAATCAATTGAAACCACAGAGAAATTGTTTCATCAATTCGTCGAGTGCGGTATTTGTTAGCGAGTGAGACTTTGAAATTATTTTATTTTATCGATAAAATAATCTTTCACGCTAAAGCTATGTACTTGACGATTAAATTATTATTGGTCATAAACAAGAGTTTCGTTCGTTAGAGACTCACTTTCTCCCTAATATAAATCACCACAAGATTTATAAGTTGTGGTAACAAATTCTAGTTGTAATGCAATGGCAACACTTTTCAATGAAATATTTTGCTTCGGTTGCATAGTCATTACTTGCAATGAGAATGCAGAATAAATTGAATATAAAATACTTATGAACAATGGAAAATTAGAGTGGTAGTTTAAAGTGGTAATGTGACACAAAAGAATGAAAATTTTCTTGCTATCTTATCAACTGGATCTGTTAAAAGAGACGATCTGAAGAGCAGAATTTCCTCAACAAAATCGTAATAAAATACATATGTAGGAATGTCACTTCCATTAGAGATTTTTTAAGCACGGTCTCATAAATACTTGTAACGATTCTAATTATTTAGAAGCCTCATTACCCACAGAGAAAAATATTATAGTATTGAAATGAATGCGTAGACAACTTTAAGGCCATCTTACTTACTTATCCGGTAATGAATCTTAAAGCATTTAAATTTCCGCGTGAGTAATTACCAATAATTGTTTTATCATAACGGTATGGTATATTAAATTCAACAATACACTCTACAAAAATAGCCAACGGCATTAGAAAAATGTATATCATCATCATGAATTTAAAACAATACAATTAGAGACACGTATTTCGAGCATTATTTTTTATCAATTTTAGCGCTTTGTGACGCTAAAAATGTTTAATTTTAGCATCTAAATATTGTTAATAGACAGATAATAATCAATTGCAATGCCTTTCAACACATTGGTTATGTAAAACATAATAATAAAAATAATTATCATGAAAATTATTCAAATAACTTATAACATGTCGGCGTCCGTGGCGCAGTTGGTAGCGTCGTGGGCTACGGCTACGGATGTCTCGGGTTCAATTCCCGGTGCGGATGGAATTCATAAATTGATCATACAATCGATTTATGGATTTCTGTTCGTAGTCTGAATGTTTGTGTTGTCTAAAACCTCCTCATCACCCACCCATCCCATCCTCACGGGGCGTAGTGAGAGCGATTAGCTAATCACTAGTGATTTCCTAGCCCTATCCTTCTATTCCTACTCTCTTCAATAAAGAGAGGTTGAGCAACCGAGTTACAAACAGTTCTCATAGAAAAAAATCTGTTGAGATACCTCCATTAGGAGACCATATGCTCCACGTTGGGAGCGAACATGGAAATAAATGTAAAAACTCAAAAACATGTTTTTTTAAATAAAAATTAATAAGCACAAACATATCGACTGTGGAAAGGAAAAGGACGTAACCCACACACACAAAAAGTAATGTGTATAGCCCAAACAAAACGTGTATTAAATTTTATAAATTGTGATTATCGGAAATATAATACTTTGGAAAGACGGAGGGATAAGTCATTTTGATTTTCTATAGTGAATATATTATGTATTTATATATACATATAGTGTATTAGCACGTTTTTGTGAGTTATACGCAATATTTTTTGGTGTGGGTTACGTCCTTTTTCCTTTCCACAGTCGATATATCGACAATGATCCTATTAGATTAGTGTGACGATCGATTATAATTAAATTATATTTTCGATTTGGGTGCAAAAAATGTTAACTAATTTTCATTAATTTTTAGCAAATTTTATTATTTTCACGTAAATTAGCATTTATATCTCAAAATACACAAATACAAATATCGTGTAACATTATTCAACATGATAGCTTTTCGTGGCAATCATGGTGTCTTTGAGTGAAATATTGTTGGGAATCTTTTCTCGGAGCAATCAAAATATTATCATAAAGTGCAGGCAGAAACATCACACTTATACAATCATATTAATTTGCTAATATGTAACAATGAACAAAGCTTTCAATTTATTTATTTCACAGAAATACAGAAAATGAGATTAATCTGAGTTACCTTCCATAAAGTATTTAAACCTCTTTAACAGTCTGTTTAATTGTTTCTGATCCAATCGAAAACTTTATTTGATCATCATTTTGTAACGACTTTTAAATATCTGTGTTTTTAGCACAAGCGGATCTATAAATTCTTCAATGAAGAAGTATTAGAAGTCAATTACAAAATAATTTCATTGATTTTAAAAAAAATACAATATTTAATGAGAGACAAGAGAACCAATAATTTAATTTGCGATAAGCAGCTACTTTTGATACCATTCAATATTAAATTTTTCTTATGATGGAATTCATCTTTTATTAAGTTTTCCCTAATATTGCAAGCGATAATAAAGAAAACCCTGTGTAAAAATTTTGAATGATTGCTGTTGTGTTTATAGATAATTTCCCACAAGTCGGTTTTTTTGGTTTTAGAATTTTCAACACAAACTTTTATTAGAAAAGTGTTCGATAATCAATAACTAACGACACTCTACCGAAATAAAGTTATATTTGAATATAATTTACGTATTTTCATATAAATATGTTCAAAAGTAATACGTTGTCTGGCTGTGTTATTGCTTAAATACCTTATTTCATTTCTAATGAATACATAATATGTTTTCCACCATCCCCACTTCTAATGTGAAATCAAAACAAGTTGTTTTTTTGCGAGAATAAATTGCTCTTCAAATTAGAAGTGGGTAAAGATATCACGATAGAGCTAGGAAAATACTATGAGTTTGTAAAGAATATCATAGACATTCATAAATTTTAAAAACAAATCTATAAATAAAAGTATACTATAGGGAATTCTGCATCCGTGGATACAGCAAAGACGGATACACCAGAACGTTAATCACTGGTCTACACAATATGTATGAGAACATTTATATCATCAGTCTCTTCAGAATAGTTTGCAGTTTATTTAAATACAAAATCTATTTAATATGTCATTATAATTAAAATAGATTATAATAACGATCAATTCTCGCAAAAAGAAATCATTTTGAGATGCTTCATTAGGAGTCCATATCCGCCAAAATATTTATATTTGTAGCGGATATGGTTTGATCATACAAAAGAAAATGATTTATCACTGAGTTCTACAAATTGTACGGCGACGCCGTTCATATTTAATCAATCAAAATTGATTGTTAGGTTGCATGCGCTGTATGAATGTCGAACAAGCTATGTTATCCAATAATTTACTTAACTAACATCACCCAAAGGGGTACATCATTACATGTCCTTTTTTCGAGCTATTTTTTCTTAATGTATATCAGGGCTATCCAAACTGTTTAGCCTAAGGGCCACACTGACTCCTTCACTAAGTCCCAAGGGCCAAGACTTAGCTAGCTCATCATACCAACATACTGTCGCTTTGTGTCAAAGACATTTCATTGCGGCGGAGAAAGCCGTTAGCCGACAAGGAGAAAACCACCTGTCTGCCTGATTTATACTCTCATATTAAGCCCTTTCGATGAAAAATTTGGTTAATCGGTTGCATAAATTTACTCATGGCTTTTTTCTTCTTTCGGCACTACTATCTGTTTGAAAAAAATAAGTCGAGCCGGATACCGGACTTGTCACGGATTGGTTGTGCTAGGGGGTCGTAGTTTGGAGACCTCTAATGTATATGAAAGATAAAAAAACGCGCTATTGAGACATTAAACAGTCTTATGGCATTGAAGTGTATCTTTAAGTCTTTTTTTTTAATATTTACATGATTTACTGTGGTTGAAAGATACCGTTTTATTTAAGCAGCTCAGTTTTTGCCAAGCGCTTTTTATACGATAAAAACATGAGTAGACACCTAGAAGAAGATGTTGACTTAGTAAATGATTTGTTCATTATTTGAACGAATGCCCATTCACTGCAATTTGTTACGGTGCTTTAAGTAGAACAAGGTTTGTAAGTACTCTTTAATTTATATTTCTAACTTAAACGATTAGCATTTAAATTTAAGCACTCTCAATGATATGTTTCATTAAAACTTTGAAATCAAATTATTTTTTAAATTTTAATCAAAAAGTAAATATCTTGAAAAGTTTACCCAAGTGGAGTAAGCTGGTTTGCAGATTAAGCAGTCGATGTTATATATAAATATTCTACCATTTTTATTACAGGTACGATATCTGATGAAAACAAATTTTATACATTTATTGCTTCGTAACTTCTAAAAAGACATTCTTTTACATTTTATGAAAATGGATTTTAGTATCAAAATGTACTAATCAATTATTACAACCACTAATGATAACTAACTGTATAAACTTCTAAGCACAAACCGCTTAAATAACTATCTAGGGATGTCTAACATAAAGTCAAAAATAAGTATTATGGTCCATTGAAGAACTAAATCGTGAGCAAAAAATGTTTTGGTCATCCATCCCTCCACGAAAAATTGCGTAAAATAATATGAAAATCATGAGATGAGTTCAGTGATACAAAATGCTTGTCTCTCGAGTTAATTTTTTGTTATACAGTTTAATATTTTAGTATAGCTCTGGTTATCGGTTAAGATGATCAGATGATTAAGATGAAGACCGTAAGAAATGACGAAACAGTACGCATTTTTCAATGATTATTTTTCACGTGGAATTGACGCGATCGAAATGTGTACAGCTAAAGGGCCGGATAACTATTGTAATACTGATATAATTCGAAATAATAATAACAATAACCAAGGGCAGTCGCATAAAACAATGTTTATTCATTTTTAAAATATGTATCTCTAAGCAGAGATTTTGTGAGACTTTTAGGGGTAATAATAATGATAACAATAATAGTTTAAATGACTCAAATAAATTTTTCCATATTTTGAAACCGCGTTAGATCAAAACCATGCCAAAAAACGCGTCAATCGGGCGTATGAATGTATGTGTTTTATACCGTCTGCGATTAATAAACTTATTATTGCTAAAACGCTTTAACAGTTTAATGTTCGATAAATACTTTTTCTGATTTCATAAACGATTATTGTAGAATGCAACTGACACGAATAGCACAAAGACGAAGCACGAAGTATCTTATTATAATGTCTATAGAAAGTTTCTGCAACAATATGAACATCGAAATAAATATGTAGTATTCTTCTTTACATGAGAATAATAGCAAATAAAATTGCTGTACAATATTGGTTTGGAATGTAAAGTTATTGAATAGTAAACATAAATAATAACACATTGTCCTCTTCTCTTAGATCCGTGTATATCGAAGGATTATAACTAAATTTGAATACGGCTCTCGTTTACTGCACATCGCTAATACAATCTTGTAGTCTTCTCCCATTATTAAGTCACTCACCAAGGTATTGGTAATGATAAATACGATTTCGTTGATTTATTTACGCTTCATTTTGTCCTATGGTTTGATGAACTTAATCGGCTTAATCGAAGAAACTGCTTCTTCCTAGCCATATTCGTTTCCGTCGAATGCGTATTAAAATATAATGAATAATAAAATTGTCTTACTTTTTTTGCCCAGATGAAACTCCATTGATTCTTAGTGCTGCGGGATGGGATCCAATAGCGTGTTTGGCGTGCACCACAAGAACATTTTCAGAAGTCTTGTCATGATCATACAAATTACCAGCTGACTCCAACGGCGCTGGCTGTCTCACCACCAATGCTCCAAACAGGCCAGCCAAATGATGAGAGACTGTCAATAACATTCACCTTTTAATTAGTAATTCCCAAACAAGATTGAACAATATAAGGGCACCTAGGATACAAATTTACATTAGTTTTATATTACATTAGATATTTAGGTATAAATAATTATATTTCACCATGCCCAGTGAAGCGTTCAATATGTTTTTTAAATATTTAAAAGATTATAAAATATACTAACCCGAAGAAACACGTTGATAACGAAGCCATTTTAAGCTGTAAACCTTACCATAAAATTAAAACCATTTCAAATCATCGTTGTGAAAATTTTCTTGCGGTTTATTCATAGGACATAGGACATATTTAATTATCTCAATAGACTCGGCGAAAACTTTGTGGAAATTTTTAATTAAATAGAGTATAAAATCAAAATAAAAATATATTTAAATTATGCCAAAATTAAAACTCTATTAACTAACATTCGATTTTGTAGTTCAGCATGCCTTCATGCTCCAACGTAAATATTGGGCACAAACTTTTCTATGATACGTTAATACTCTTTGTTGCATTCTTAAAAAAAACTTTAAATTAAATAAATATTTAATAAGCATACTATTCAAAAAATCTACTTAGGGATATCGACAACCATACTAAGTTAAGTGTTGGCTACCACTGGTATTAATTTGGTGTAAATAAGCGACTTAAAATGTCGACTGTAAAATTTTATTCAGGTTAATCCGATCATTTTTTATACGTACAGCAGTCAATAAATTATTAAGTAGATAATATTGAATCATAATGTTTGTATAGGTCTTGTGTTTTTTTCTTATTCATAGTATCGTTTTGTTTTGTTTGTCAAACCACCTTGGTCATTTTATGTTGCAAAAAAAGAGAAGTGCTTGTTGGACTTTATAAAAAAGAAACTTTACATTATGTTCTGGATTGGTCTCCTTGCGTACAGCTTGACCATACACCGATCACATGTCACTGCACGCTTACGTGCGAGCAATTATTATTAAAGTGCACATTTGTAATAGGAAATGGAACTTAAGACTTACACGCGGAAGTATAAACATAATAAATTATTACTGTTTACTAGAATTTCCTATATATTTGCAAAACAAAGTTCCGCGATTAATTAATATCACTTGATTTAATAGTCGGTCAATAGTTCATAAAAAAAGGCACAGACGCCAATACTAAATCAATCAACAATACGGAAACCGGTACTTAATTATGCTGTGGTGGTCTGTTAAAAAGTCTATAATGGTACAGGGTGTTTCTGTTTATTTACCAAGTCTGCCTAACTAACCCGCTCGTCACAAAAAAATGTTATGTAAAACTGCTTTATTCTATAATTACCTATTCATTTTTCACACTGAGAATCAAATTACATATAGGGACAAGTTAACAGAAGGGAAGATAAAAATTTACTAAACGATTTTTTTCAATTGTTCTCCTCTTCGGCTGACAGAATCTTTATTTTCTTATATTAGTTTCAAAGTGTTAACTGTCAATTCTTGGTGGAGAGGAACATGTAGTAGCACAAACAAATTGTATTTTTTTTAATTATATTTAATCAACAGAATTTTAAAATACTAGAGCTTATAATTGCCAATATGCCAAATGTTCGGACATTTTTAAATCTTTTTTTCTAACGTTTAAATTATTACTTTGCTGGATTATATACAGGAACGGGATATAACGACGTAGTGTCTGTACTCTATACAGTTTTAATATGGTGTCTAATTCTTGCTACATTCTTCGATGTTATATTGATTTTTAATAACAGTCACCATGACCAAGACCTTGATTGAATCATATTATAAAAACTGTAGAAGAGAACTATATATCTATTTATATACATAACAATCAATGTTTGTTTTTTTGTTTATCCTCTATGCGTTCCTTTAACATTCATCCGATCTCCATGAAACTTTGGTGAGTTGTTGTGCGCACACCCTTGAAGGTAAAGAAAAAAATCTTAAAAAAGAATCAAATACGTACTAACAGTTACATCTCGGAAAAACCTTCTGATTTATTCTTGAAACAAAAAATATTGTGTATCCAAAAGCACTTCAATAAACAGAATGAAAACACAACCCCTTTCTTTCTTTGAGTGGCATTGCAACGCATGCCGGGTACTCACTAGTTTATTTTAAAAGTCTAAAAAATATACTATGCTACCTCAATACACTTATCTCAGACAGACACAATGTAGTATTAGTTTTACCATGTGATATGGATTAGGAATTCCTTGTTAAAAATTCCAAATATTAAAAGACACTATGGAACACCACTAAAAAAGTAAAAAGGTCACAATTAATAAATTGATCTGATTAAATAAATTAATCTGCATGCCGGCTTACTCCACTTGGGTATTTTTTTCCAAATTCTAAAATACATTTAGTTACTTTTATTTGAATGTAACAAAGTAAATAAGTATATTTTTTGGCATTTTAAATTTCGCTTGATGGTTAAATTATGAAATTGTTTTAAAACGTTTTCCCACGTGAAGTTAGCCGCTTTATTGGTCTTAGAAACTTGCTAATGAATTTGTGGTATGTGTATTAGTTGTATTTTGGATCTTGGCTAAACTGCAATGGCTGATGAATCACCATCTTTGGAGTAGCAAAGTGAAAGGCCTCAATCCGTTTCAGCAACACTTCATTTCCTTGATTGTGATATCAAGGTAAGCAATTACATTGGTAATATACTATTTTCTTTACTTCAAATGACGAAAATATTCGAAAACAAAAAATAAAATCAATCAGGAAATTTTATATTTAATTGACCTAATTTCACAATACTGTCGAAAACCTGTAATTGTAAAGAGTTTTTCTTTCACCTTTTGTTTAGACAAAGACTCACTTTTCCTGCTTTTTTTATTTGTTATGAAAATGCCAATTAGCAACATAAATAAAAATATTGCGTTAGAGTTTATTTCAAATACGATGTGTAGTAATCTGAACAATACAATTTATAACTAGGTAACAATATAAATGATTTACCGAAGATTTTTTATTCTATCTTAATATTAATATTCCACAGAATAAATATTTACTTACTTACTGAAACCATCTCATTTAAAGTCATTGTTTTTAAGCACACACATAGCGTATGAACTAAAATCGAAGAAAGATTTAAGTATATCAATTAATAAAAAATGTTTGGGGACCATCGATATAATATGTCATCACACCCTTTGAGAATATAGGTGACATTTTATAAATGTCACAGATCCAAAAAAGTGAAAAGAGAAAGGTTTTAATGAGGGATTATTCAAAAATTTCACATACGTACCTTAGTCAGAAGATTAAAATGTTTGTGATGAAATGTGGTAATTGGGGAAGAGGGGTGAGGGTTCAAATATAGCCAAAGCGATTTAGCATCATTTATGGATGAGTTCGTAGTTCACAAAAAAAAGCTTTTTATTTACTCACTTTTTGTGTAAATTATGGCTCATTTATATCGAGATTATTTTCAAATAAATTATTCTTTATGTTTCAGATAAACAAATATTATAGAACGAAACACACAAAAAAATTGTACACTAAATTAACCAATTATATTTTAAAAAATCAAAGTTTTATACCCGCAACACACAACCCTTCAAGAATTACAACATAGCACTATTTTTGATTGAGTTAATTCGTAGATAGCTTTTCTCTACGCCCAAAAATAATGCAAATTCATGATATTCTGACTTAATGACTAAATAATTTCAAATTTGTAGTCGTATCGATAAGTAAACCTATAATTGGACATTATCTGCCTATCTGTTGTTAGAATAAGATATTTCAAAGCATCAATCATGTTTTTATGAGACAATGAAGTGAACACTATTCATCATTTGAATGTAATACAAAAGCAATAAAACTACAACTGTTTTTCTTCGCTTGGTAATAATCGATCTTTTTTACTTTTAACCAGGTCAACCAACGCTCGTTGCCGGCTTTAAACCTTCACGGTGATGATCACCAGTTATAGAAAAGCGTCTAACATTTCAACGCTGCCAAGAAGCATATAAGAATAGTTTTTTAAATATTCGTCTACCCACTATTATTATTTAAATAAAAAAACTATGCATAACGACGTTAAAGTTTATTAGATATATTATATGCTTCATTTGCTGTGTAGTCATTGGTGTATATGATTCTTGTCAAACAACTATATGAAACAATGCTACAAACTAAGCAGGTATACCTCATTAAATATTATGAATTTTAATTGAAACAAATTAGCCATTCGGAGCTTAAATAAGGTATTTTAGTAAGTTATTTTGCTAGATAAATAATAAATATATTATTAATTTTCAAACATATTTCTTTGCAATTATAACGTTTCTCAAATATATTTATAATTGTTACAAAAAATCAGATATGTAGTAAGATTCAGCAGACCAATATAAGTAAAATTGCTAAATATAGTTATGTTTCTGTTATGAAAATATTCGTTTAATACTAAACGACCCTGGAATTTTAATTTCATTCACCATTTAAACACTGAATTTCAACATATCGTTTCATATAAAGCTTAATGACTCGAATGTGAATACTTTGTCCAGCTAAACGTATAAAATAAATTGTTGCAATAAAATAACTTTTCGTTGTTCAGAAATTTAAGCAAAAACGTTGTCGAGAATTTCAAGTCTAATATGCTTTAATAATGCACAATCATTTCTAAAACGACATATATATTGATTACAACATGATAGATTAATTATTTGATAAATAAATCATATTTTGACTGAGTCGTATTGATCAAGCCGAAATTCAAAGAGTAGTGAACTGCCACTGTGAACAGTCTAAATCTAAAATAATAACCTCAAGGTCAAGCCTAAAATGTTTTTAAAAAAACTTTACGAACATTCATAAATTAAACGTACCTACAAGCTTTTAATTTAAACTTGTTTTGTAAGTCGATATAAAATTATTCTACAATAAAAGGATACCCATACATCATTGTTTCGTTTGAACTTGTTTACTAACTATCAGATAAAAAATAAACCTGATATTAAAACATTCAATGTAATTTTATTCAATAATGAATTGGATTTCGCCAATCGTTATATTTTCAGCATTCACTTGGTGTTACGTTAACATCCTCATTAGTGTCATATTCTATACAAATTCTATTATTATAATATAAATGGTTGTTACCAGGGGTAAGAAACGCGTGACCTTCTATTTTTGTTCGCCCATCGAATGTAAATGTTATCTTCAATATGAACGTTTTTAAAACACTAAATAATAAAATTAGTTCTAGTAATGACAATTATCCTGTTTTTTACATTACTTATTATCGCAAAATACTAAAACTAACCAATGCACAGAAGCATGTGGCAAGTCTTACAGCATGCACTAGTTCAGGGGAAGGGAACTTGCAACCTTTTGAATGAAAATAAGTTCTCATTCAAAGTATTATATTCTTTAATTAAGTGCATATGTATAACTTGGATATGTTCAAAATAATGTTTTTTAATAACATTGTGAAGTTTTGTGAATTTAGTTTAATTAGGTTACAAGCTTTAATGTATTTTCGATAGATTCGGCGGTAACTTTGTAGAAATTCATTTTTAAGATAAAATTAAAGTTGATAACATTGGCTGTGTCACATTTAGTAACACAGCCAGTGAAATAGCAAAGTTATCAAATTCAATTTTATATTGAGTTGTAATGTGTTTTTTCCAATATGGAAAGGTTTCCCACTCTATACCTATGGTAAGCAGCCATGAATGTTCGTAATCGATTATTGTTATTTACTGAAGATTATGCATTGATTATGAAAAACTATAAATACGTATGCTCCGAATGCTCTTTTTGGAAAACACCACAAATTTTATTTTAAATATGACAATAATCATTGTTACATTAGAGCTAGATGCCAAATTTCATTTTTTCAACTATTCGGAATGATAAATTATATTATAAATACACTTCAATTTGGTTCTCGCTTACCAGAATGTGCATGATAGAAGTGCGTCCCAGTCTGATCAGCCTTAAACGCATACTTGAACACAGCCTTGGCAGGAATAGGGCATTGAGTTATCATCGGTACTCCATCCATGAAGGGACTGCCTCTTTGGCTCATCCCCCGCCAGTGAAAAGCGAGCTCGCCGCTTCCGGGAAGTGCGTTCGTAACATCAACTATTACCACATCGTTGAGGCAGACCTGGATAGTAGGTCCTGGCACCTGCCGGTTGATGGCCAGAGCTGTGCGGTTTTCCAGCATCATTGCTTCCACTCGAAAGTCGAAAACGCATGTTCGCGGTTTCTGCCCAAACTTGCACGGCCGGGCGCAGTTCTTCGTCTCTAAACAAGAAAAAAAACAAAAATGCTTTGTGAATATCATTATTCACATACTGTTCAACTCTTATAAATTTATGAGAAATCTAAAGCAGTAATTATATCGAGCAAATGTAAATATATACATCAAAGAAGCCGATGAATGAAATTAGATATACCAGATCCGACACGTATCCAGAATTCGTTGACTCGTTCAAGGGGGTAGGGAGCGAACGAAAAAAAATAGTATTAAATAATTTATCATAAAATTAAGTTGGATACGCTCATTTAAAAATTATTAATTTTATACAGATGTGGTATTTTACCAGTCTTTATATCGTCTGCTAAGAGTGCACTGTTTGCAACTAAACAAACTTTACATGAATTGTAAAATCGAATTTAAGTTTTATTGAGATTTTATATTACATTGTTTTTGTGCATGTATTTGTGTATAGTTGTTATAAGATGATTATAATAATATTTATCAATATAACAATGCAATATAAACTAGAGATATTGTCGGTTTTGAACAAAATGATCACATTTTCGCGCTGAGATTAGATCGACTTTGGTTTCTACTGTAACGTGAAGTATATGCATTTAAAAAAGTTCGATTTTGAGAATTCAGAAGAAGGATTAAGTAGTTTTGTCATATGTATCTATATCATTAAATGATACTTTTTTTACCGATTACAAAAACATGTGTATATTAAAATTTATTATTTTATGAGCCGCGGTACATAGTAGTTTGATACATTTATGTAACAGATTTTTTCTTGTTTAACTCCTTCTAAAGTATTGAGGATAAATGTAGGTATGCTATGCATAAAAAATGATAAATATTAAAAACAAATGAACATCGATTATTTGTTTTAAATATTAAATATTTGACATTCGGTCAGATATCAGGAAGCTTTTGTGTTTAAGTCATGTATGGAACTATGTATATTGATCTGAACTTACTAATAATATTAATATATGAATAAATGGCGAAAGTTTAGCGCTCATGTAAGATCTATTATATATATTTATTATGTATAGCAAATTGCAGTGCAGGTAGTTGCAATAAGAAATTTCAAGATCAAAAACCTCTCTCAGTATATTGTGAAAGCGAAATCACCAGGGACAGGGCATAAAATATTTATTGCTTCAATTAGAGCCTTGCTACGATCAAGATATGAATATAACAATAAAATAATTATTGCATGTTGCCTCAGGTGCTATTCTAGCGATACTTCATTTAAAGTAAGTGTTTCCTAACCGGGGGGGTTGCAATGGTTACAAAATTAATATAAATATACAAACACAACCTGATTTGGCACTTAAATTATCGGTAATTGTTTTTTTTTGTATTCTGTATACATCCCATATTAAATATTACTCGAATCACTTGGGATCTTCCAACAAACTATTATAAAAATAGCATAACTCCAGCTTTGTCTAGTATTGTGGTAAATTTTGATCACAACGTCGATATTAAACTTGTCTACGCAATGCTAGCTTAGAGCCACTGAAAACTGGTGAATTTGTTTATATTTATTTTGAAACTTGCCAAGCTTAGAAATAACATAAATTCATTTGCGTTAATTGGAACATAGGCACAGAATAACGTATAAAAAACCAGTATCTATTTTCAAAATTAAATAGCCAAACTGTTTTTATATTATGAAGCTCATATTATAAAATATCTGTTATTGGTTAGTACATACAAACTTGATTCGGTTGAGGATACCTGCCGTTTATAGTACATTATTGTTAATATAAATTAATTAAGTAAAGAATAATATACGGAATAAACAAATCCGACACTGAAAAAGTTGAAAATTAGATCAGGATTTCATACTGACATTATTATTGATTATTATAGATTCATCGCTAAGCCATAATTATTCTTTTTTTCTATTACTATTTGCATTCTTAAATATAGTCGATATACAATATATAAAAAATGAATGTGTATAACATGGACATATAATCAAAAATATATATTTTTTTAACTAACTTAATTTAATATTTTCGTATTTTCAACTAACTTTTTCTGTAAGGATTCCCTAAACAGTTGTATATACTATAATATCATTCTTATGGCAAAGTTGTAGAAACAATTGTCTAAATGCTTAAAGTTTCTGTAATTTTTATAGTATTCAAATTTCTTTTATAAAATATTTATTTAGCCATGGATAAAATTTAGTTTTTTATTCCTTTTTTTCCGAACGATACTTTTCAAATTTCAACTTCATATAATAAAAATCATATCAAACAATTTCAGGCCGTACATAACCTATTTACGTGTCAAAAATAGTTATATCACAGAAATATCAAAATATTTCATTTATTATCAAAAGCGTTATTATATTTACAATTTGTATTTTATCTACTGATAAATTTGGGTACCTTCTCAATAACAAAATATCGAATGATTGATTTTCGAAGTCATGATTAATTTTTAACGGACTTAGGTATTATTGACAAGTTTATTTTGATATTCAACACACGTGTATTCATTTATTCGTTTGAATCTACGTACCGGTTGTTTGTTTGCCATATCCATAAGTTTTTGCCAATATAGTGTCAATAGAAGCATCTCCCCATATACCAGCATTTCCTAAAACACCCACTACACATACCAAAACTTTCGTTGAAAGCCTCATCACAAACACTTAAATAAATTTTTGCACTATGTGTTCTGTTATTTTTTATTTAATATTATAGAAATATTATTATTATTATAAAAAGATGCCCTAAACACGCATAAAAATTATAAAATTGTCTGCATCACATCTTCTGTTATGACACTACTCGTAGAATTCAATTTTGACAACATGCAAAATCAGCGTACAGAAAACAACTAGTCACACAGGTGAGGTGAGGAGGTTTACTATAGAGTGGAATCATGTTATTCTTCAAGGTACTCAACTTTGAGGTAGCGACAAACCTCTCAATTATGCATATTTATATTTCTACTACAGCCCGCCGCGCGCCGTTTGGAAGAAGCGATCTTGCCAACATTATAAACTTAGCGACTTGTGGTATGAATAGACAATATAAGAAATGCGATACTTAGTTATACTTTATACTTTACTTAAAAATATATCTACCTATTTAGGTACTTACTATAATAATTATCAGGAACTTCAGTGCCATTTTGTTTTCGAGTTTCTAATTTTAGTATTGACTGTTTTCTTAAAAAGTGTGTATTTTTTTTTGAAATATTGTCATTTGTAAATTGTTTTCCAAAAATTAGTGTTTGACGCTGGCTTATTTTAATTTTACATTATTAAAATTAAATTTCTATAATGGAGAAAAATACAAATATATGAATAAATTTAAAAAGATATCCTAAAAAGTAAATTTAAATGGCTTTCGAATTAAAAAATATAAACTATAAGATATTAAACTCAAGGCTTAGTTTTATTTGAAATTAACTAATTTTATAATAATATTTATATAGTTACATGTATTCCAAAAACTCCAAATCTTGTTGCATTATGTAAAGTTTTAGTACCTAGGTAGGTAGGTACTAAATTTCAATTTAATAATAAACTATTACTTCGCCTTTCTGGGAGAAGAGAATAACTATTGATTGAATTGGCATTTACTTGGTAGAACTCCATTAAAATATGATAAAATAACATAGTATTTAGTTCGAGATAATTTTTATCAGGTAGTTGATAGCTATTTCGGCTTTACGCCATCGTGAGAACTACACTTAAATTTATTTTTGCTTAGCTTTATATAACGCCGAAATAGCTATCAACTACTTAATAAAATTATTGTAGAACTTAATACTTTGTTATTTTATCCTATTACGAAAAATACTAGTTTTGAGTAATTGAACATTAAAGTTTGTCAAATGTCTGAAATTCTACACTTACTTTTTTCATTTAGTTTGCTTGTTCAAACTGTTTTTAAGTAAAAGTACCTATAATGTATTAAAATAAGTGTGTTCTTCCATACGGTAGAGTTTGACATAAGAAACATTTTGACATACCTAGGTAATTAACTCAATGTGTCATTTTTTCAATTTAGTGTTTTTTTCCAAATCAATGATGATTTGTTATATCGTCGCTGTTCTGGAAGAAATCAAATGCATACATATATTTTGTACATAAAGTTTCAAGCTCTAAGTAGATAAGTAATTATATAATTTTGATGACATTTATTTTTCCATCGAAGTTTTTGAATAATGAAAAATATTTTTTGGTTAGGTTGTCACAGCGCTATTGTCTATGGTATTATATTTAGTAGCGTGTATGGTGGATGTGCGGCTAGTTGGCGCAATTCTAATTAATTTACAAAGGTTTTGTGTCTTTATTTTTACGCATTTTGCTTAATTTTAATATAATGGGTGCCTATTTATCAGAGCCGATTACTGATAAAATCTCTAGTGATGAATCGACTGATGTTTTGTCTTGCGGCGCGAGTTCAATGCAGGGATGGCGTGTTAGTCAGGAGGTAAGTAAAGCCCGCGGTTTTTATATTTTGGTTTTTTGTCTCAATACAACATTCAATGGATAATAAAACTATTTATTTCTATGTATTTCGAAACTGCAATGTTAGTGGAATGGAATTTTTTGGTTCGCCTGCCATAATAATAGTGAATATCAGTGTTTAACATTATCAGTTCCAACATTGTTTTGTTACCGTCGCTAATTTATATGATTGTCACATGTGCTATATCTGTCTTATTTGTAACTATTTATCAGTAAATGGTGCTTTATCAAATACACAGAATAATAATAGTTTTTCTTCGTTATCTGCTAATATATCACTATTTAATTATACTTCTATAGGATTCCCACAATTGCGAACTGAACTTTGATGATGGTACTTCATTGTTTGCTGTATATGATGGGCACGGCGGAGCAGAGGTAGCTAAATATTGTTCAGACAAACTGCCTGAATACATTAAAAATACAAGTGCATATAAGGAAGGAAAATATTCAGAAGCACTTGAAGAGGCTTTCCTTGGATTTGATGCTACAATATATACTTCTGAAGTGGTGGATGTTTTAAAAGGGCTCTCAGGTACGTTAATATTCAGTAGTTTACAAAACATGCGATTTAATTTAACATTCCTAGAAATATTGCATGCGAATCCACTGTCTGCAATTAAAAAATATTCGAGATATGCATTTTTTTGTATGTGATTTTTTACATTTATCAGTTAATTAGTCAATGTTTCTAATGAATGCCAATATTTTTTGCAGTTTCACTAAGAAATGAAACTAATTAGTGGCTGTTCTCAAATCTATGACAATAGTTTAAAAGAACATTAATTGCTAAATGTATTTGAAATTCAATATCTTGTATCTTAAAAACTAATTAACTCTTGAACATCACTGTTTTACTATTTCATAAGTCGATTCTTGGTCGCACTACTAATTTCAAAATGTTAAATTTAAATTGTCGGTTTTCAGACAAGACACCATCTAACAATGAAGTTGAAGATGATATAGACGAAGAAGAAGAAGTCAGTAACTTATTTGAAGAGGCCACCATGCCCCTTGAAGACATTATAGCTAAGTATCAAGAAGGCAAAGTGAACCCCGCAATTAATAAATTAAAGGCTGAGGGTGCTTCTGAAAAGATTCTTTCCCCATATTTAAGGCCAAAGCGTGTTGGATGCTCACGAGATAAAGCAGCTGGCTGTTCAAGTTCCTCGAAATCTGAAGAATCTGATTCTGTTTGCTCTTCGCCGACTAACGCGGAAAAATCTGGAACATCCAGTGACTCAACGGTAAAATGGTGTACAATATTCTTTAAAATATTTATTTGAAATTTACAAAAGAGCACCTTTGCTTATGTTATCGTCATTATTTATAGGTCTAGTTATAGCCTGCTGAGGTCGAAAATTTTCAAATCCTTAGTCCATCCATCCAAATCTTGTCTGTCTAGGTCTTTTGTTCACAGGAAGTGGGTACATAGTGTACCTGGCTGTCGGCTCTTCTTTTTTTATACACAGGGCTCAGACTGATATTTCTTTACAAAGAAAGAATGATGTTGAAAACCTCTGAGCTGACAATATGGATACATTTGTTATTTGTACATAGTTGCACCTTGCATCACTCTCCGTCCCCTCTCCATTGCTGCATTTTTTCACACCAAGCAATGTGTCCAAGATTTACATTCCAATGCCAGTATTATATTTTTCAATTTTCTGTTGAAGAGTTATGTTTAGGAATCCAGGCTATAAGCTTCCATTCTCAGTTTTTTTAGTCGACAGCTAAAACCTGCGAATAGAAATTTTTCAATGGAATTATCCTAACGATCTCTGAGAAGGTTAGACAACCAAGTTGAAAAAGTTTAATAAAATCTATTAACTTTATTTGCCCTGATTGAAATACATCCTATTATATGTCAAGTTCATTAAGAAATAAATAAAAGATACCATTTTTATTTGCAGGTATCAACTAGCAATGGAGAAACTTGCAAGAAAGTTGATGCAGAAACGGCTGTAGAAATGTCTGAAACACCTAAAAAGAGTAAGGATAAGTCCGCGCCGGATAGCTCAGAAGATATGTGCGACTTACCTACGCCGAGTAAAAAGTCAGAATCTACAGTTGAGCACTCACCTGCAAAACCAGATCAGTGTAATGGAGAAGTTACGAATTCTAAAAGTGATGAAGTTAAAGAAAATGTGACATCATCATCTCATGAAAATGGAGATTCTACATCTCCCAGCAGCTTAAAAGGAAAATCGTTAGGTTTGTTGTTTAATGTATTATCAGTAAATTAAATCGTATTCTTTTAAAAATCTACCTTAATCAATTTGCAATATGAGTACTTTGGTATCAAAGTCGAACAAATGCCACATCCCACAAAAGTCATGTTTTTATTGTTTGTTGTAGTACAAGTGATGATCTTTTCAAAAAACTCATTAAAAATATCAGAATCCAACGGTTTCATATAGATTTTTGAGTTTAAAGTTCGTAAACATCCATTTTCGCGAAATCAGTGGACTGATTTCGAGTCCACTGATTTCGCGATCCACACATTGACCAATCACACATCTAGAATTTACTTTAAAGTGTCATGGCTGCTGGGCTTGGTGAAGTGTGGAATATATGTGAAATGAAAAATCACCTCTGCTGTGCATTTTCATAAATGGCTTATGTCCGTCTTTGATACCAATGTACTAACATTTTACTCTTAATGCTTTATGTATCTTGACTTACTAGAGCTACAAACTATATAAATACATACTAATATATCGAATTCATTTTTATTCAGCAAAAAAATATAAAATTCTCTCCATGAATATGAAAAAAGTTCTTCTTACATTATTGCATTATAATAGTCCATATTTGTTAACTATTTATCGTGTCTTGTTTCAGTTAAAACTTCAGCGGTATCTAGTTCAGAAAATTCCAAAAATCCAGATTCAGAATCCACAGATATGCCTGTCATAAAGAAACGCGTTGCAGCTGCTTTATATAATAGTCTTCTCGGTGTCATCAATGCTGCTGAAGATGATGACAGTGACTCTTCAAACGATGAGACATTTGAAGGAAAGGAGGAAGAGTCTTCATCTGAAGATGAAGCTGAAAATACCAATGGTATAAATGAAGAATCATCCGATGAAGGTAAGAAGATTACGACTTGATTTCTTCAGCCAGCTAATACCATCACTAGTCTAGTGATACATGTTCAACAAACAGATGGTCTGGGTTCAAGTCTTGTCAAGGCCAATATGAAATAGCCCGCCAATTTTTTGTCGTCTGCGGCCTATAATTATGTTCGTGAAAATAGTTTCCACCTGTGTTAATTTATATTATCTAGTCACTAGTGATGACTTTAGGATTGATTAACGTTTCTTGATAGTTTCATTTTCAATCAATAGTGCATCAAGTAGAGCTTCAGAGATTATGTATCTGTAGTGAATTCTAGAAAAATATCATTTGTGCTCAGGTTTTCCTGAAATAATAACTTTTAAACAACTTCCAGAGGAAAATGGAGAAGATACCAGTGATGAAGATGAAGAAATGGATGACTTCACTATGACGATTAAAAATGAACCAGGATCTGATAGTGGTTGTACCGCAGTCGTAGCATTACTTAAAGGTAAGAAGTTGTAAAATCATATACAGCAAAACTTTGATACAACATACATTTTATTTAATGGACAAATTGTTTAAACATCCTGTTATTGGTTTGCATGCTTCAAACCAAAAACATATGATAAACATGTGATCACACAGCTCCGACAGTTTAAATGCGTGTCAACCGATTGTTGGCGTGCTGCCGCACTGTCTATAAATGTGTCATTTATTTTTTAAATGAATGAAAAATCTTTTAAAGCAAACCTACTTTATTATCTAGCAAATTTGCTGTTTTAACGGTGTTTTTTTATTTTTAAAATACCTATAAATATGATTTGCCATGACTGAATTCACGGCTCACGGCTGGTATAAATATACAATGCTAATTAGTAGTGAAATTGTACCATTCCTTTGTCACATTACCCTGCGATTTCATTAAATCTTCAATAATAATATATAGAATTTGAATTATTGAGATTTCGTACACTCTCTTGTATTTTGTCACTAACGACCCGGGTTTCGCCTTTTCGGCAACTTTGAACATGCCGAAAGGCGAAACCCGGGTCGTTAGTGTCAAAATACATGGAAGTGTACAAAATTTCAATAATTCAAATTTGATATCGAAGTTTCATCAAACACCCTCAGTCGATGTCTTAAATTAGGTAATATGTAGTGTATGCTGACCTTTTCGACATATGATTTATTTTAGATAACCAGCTGTTTGTGGCAAATGCTGGAGATTCGCGCTGTATAGTGTCCCGGGACGGAAAGGCTGTAGATATGTCTATTGATCATAAGCCAGAAGATGAAATTGAGCTCGCTAGGATTGTTAAAGCTGGCGGAAAAGTCTCCACAGATGGTCGAGTCAATGGAGGTCTTAATTTATCACGCGCCATTGGAGATCTGGGATATAAACAAAATAAAGAATTGGGAGCCAAAGAGCAGATGATTACAGCACTGCCTGACGTCAAAACTCTAACCATAGATCCTACTAGAGATAAGTTTATGGTGTTAGCTTGTGATGGAATTTGGAATTCGATGACCAGTCAAGAGGTTGTTGACTTTGTTCAGTCCAGATTAGCTGACGGTGTTGTAAAGCTTTCACAAATATGCGAAGAAGTAAGTGATTTTTTTATGTAATTCATATAAGTAATTAAATTTTAAATTAATCAAAAACACATCTAAATCATATTGATTTTGTGAGACATATACTCTTCTCCAAAGTCAAAAGGTTTATCTCATTTTTGTGTTTTGGTTGCCTTAGGATAACTAAGGAGGTAATTTCTAAGCAGTTCACTTGGATCTCCATCCTAAAAAAAGTTCCATCAAGTGTAAACATCAAATCAGTATTTTCTGTTTGTAATTAATTATTATATGTTAAAATAATAGTTTCCTTAGTAAATTGTTGGTATTTTATGATAAGATATTATTAAGTGTGTCCGCACCTAACATATATTGCAATATCTGTAAATACTGCTTTACCTGCTATAAACAATGACACTCCCGACCCAAAAATTTTTTTTTTTTCTATTTTCAATTCTTGTTCAATCCCCAGAAACAATCCTGTTTCAAATTTAGCGATTATATATCACTCGATTATATAAAAAAATTATATCATTCAACACCAAATAGAATTTCGGCAGTTATTATAAGTTAAGGGGGTATATTAAAATTATTTCTTTACATTAGATATTTAGTTTAGATCGTAATTAGTGTGTATAAAAGAATTAAATATTCTTATTGAAATGGTTTATCGATTAATTAAAATGTTAGATGTAAAATACAAATAAACTAATCTTGTTCAAATTCATGAAAACTTATTAAGGGAGTATATTTCAACATTTTGTATTCAATATATCGTAAATTATGATGAGATATTATGATTAAATGAGGATTTTTTGTTTTTATTTGGGTGCAGACTCAGTTTTGTCACTCACTTTATTTACATGAGGATTATGTAATACTGCAAAATCATCATTTAAATAAAATGTTGGGAATGTATGGATAAATTGTGGCTTTATATATTTATTTCACAGTTTGTGTTCATAAAATTATTATTTCGAGAAGACATTCTGTTAGTGATTGGTAGTAATCTAAATCACCTGACTATTATAAATATTTACTGGTTTCATTGTTGAGTCATAATAAAACAATGAGAAAATAAAATTTTAATGGCATAGTTATTGCAACATTTGACATACTGTTCAGTTTTATGGGTGATAATGTTGTAAGTAAACCACCATTGAAATACTTAACCTAATATATTCTGTCAACTAATTAATTGTTATTTTTTCTTCCAGTTGTTCAACAGTTGCCTTTCACCAAACACAGCCGGCGATGGAACGGGCTGTGATAACATGACAGCAGTTATAGTCAGATTTAAATTCACTTCCAAAAAGAGGCCTTCGGATGACGAACAGTTGGAAGAAGGGGCTATTGCCAAAAGATCAAAGACTGAATCAAATATTTCAGTTACTTCAAGTGTTCTGTAATTTTTTAAATGTTTAAGGTGCTTGATTGAACTTTTGGTTTTATTATTTTTCTTTGTTTATTACTTATCTCTTCTGAGCCGGAGCTGGCCATAATAATTGACTTGTTTTCATATGACCAATCTCATATTGATAAACAACAGATTTCACATAAACGAACGTAAGTTAACGGCAGGACTATTAGTGTGGTTTTAAACATTATGTTAAATATTCCAGTTGAGTCTGCAACTATATATTTTATAATTCCCATTTCGTGATGGGGCTAATGTTACTTGATTCTTTTATCATAACGTATTGTATTCATCCAAATATGAGGCTCAGATTCTCTTGTATACATACAAATATTCAAGATTGAAAATAAAAATATTGAGAAATTCAAGTAATTTTTATTCAAGATGCTTGGCTATCATGAAAAAACTTTAGTATCCCTAAATAGAAACATATTTTATCTTACTAGACTAGAATAACAACTTTATTATTTAATTACTTATATGTCACGTAATGTTAAATTTAAATTCATGTATTTTATAAATAAATGATTGTCTTTATATTTGGATGAAAACAATATTTTCTTGGTGACCGAAATAAGATAAAAGTTCATTAATTCTATTCATATTCGGGATAATTATTTTTTTATTTCATCTTACTTTATCTTGTTACACACCAATATTCCTATTGTCGACATGGAAAGTATAATTTTATATATCTACTCTGTAATTAAACATTTACTTTAGGACCATTATAATAAGCGAGAAAGATTGATTGGCTAGTAGATTTTTTAAAGAATCTCCTACGTGTGGTGCATATTAAGATTATTTTATTTTAATAACATTCTTTCACTTTTTATATAACCATGTGAGTTCAATGTGTATTATTATTGTTTCAAGGCTGAATTCCATATTATAGTGATCTCAGTGTTGTATGTAGGAATGGCTCAGTTTATATATATCATTAGCCAATCTTAGTATACAGGTAAATGAAGTCAGTAGCATTTTAAGAATATTTTGTAGACATTTCCAAATTAACGAACTTCTGTATGATCAAACATTAATGTTTTATTTTATATTATGATGCCATGTTAAAATAAACACTGTAATATGACAGCTTTTTGTAATACAGCCATCATGAAGGTGGCGCTCAACTATTGTGCCGTGGCATACCAATGTTTTGCAAATTTCCACGGGGGACACTTATTCATTATAATGGTCAAGTTAAGTAAACAGGAAAATGACTTGTTGTGCTAACATGATTCTATAATTCCTAGTATAAAAGTGGTATGCTTATTAAGTTTCAAGTAAAAAAGAATACAATAATGGTACTAAATTTCCAAAGGCTTTCTTTATTTTAATATTTTGTACATAATTTATGTTTTTTTTTTTTTTTTTGTTTTTCCCAAAGGTAAATGTTTCTAAAAAGTCTGTTTTTTATTATTTGTATATCTTTCATTACAACATAGTGAATGCCAAGTAATTGCAGGATTTATAATAAATATTTTGAAAAACTTTCCCTGAGATATTTTCCTGTAGATAAATCGTGCTTGTGATTTCATAAAATACACGTCAGTGACAGCGAATTTTTTTATATTTGCGTGCCAAACATTCTGAAATATTACTTTTTCTACTGCTGAATGTGCTAAGTACATAAAAAGATTACTATACTGAATATAGTTTAATTTAATATAAATTACAAAATCATTTCATGGAAAAGAACTTGTTATTAATAAAAGTACAGTTTTGTTGTTTATCACTGAATACCAAATGATTTATATCTGGTTCATACTTCGCCACTTTTAGTTATATACATACACAATTGGATTCACCAGCCATTCTATTTCTAGAATTACATTGAAACTAAATCGCTCATGTTCCACTATTGGCATGCATGCTCTAGGTTCGTTAACCCTGACCTACGTCATGATCACCATCACAAGCTAATTTTGAGACTTACCAATTGAAGCCTTAGTAAGTTTATAGTAGTGTGCCATTTATCGAGATGACACCATCTGAGTGTGTCACGGCAGATGAAAGATTGAGAAGCCATTTTTATGATATAAACAGTGATGGCATTGTTTCACACTAGTATAACAATCGTAGATGAGTGTTTTTAATTTACCGTCTTAAAATTAGTAATATTAGATACCGAGATGATCACACACTGGAGTAATTGATAGCTGTTGTTTTTTTTGTCGATAAACATATTCCCTGTGGTATATTAATTGCTATATTTTTTTATGAAGTAAATAATAATTGTTAAAGAAAAGCTTATAAAAGTTACCATTAAAGTTCATATCCATATGAGTTAATTGTAATAATTTGAATGCGTGAATGTTATAAAAGTGATTTCCATGTGTAGCAATGTACTATCACTGTTTATAGAAAATATGGCAAAATTATTTTTATTTTCAAAAATAGGGGTTGTATGAGAATTTTATTGTTTCCCTGTGATTATATTTTGTAATTTTCTTGAATGGATTATAATTAATAATTTCTGAGGAAGTGTTTTATTTATTTTTTATTAGCCTTTAAGTTAAGTACATATTACTTTTCAAATAAATATAAAAAAAACTTTAAAAAAACCTTTTATACAATTGAAACTCCATTTTCAGACATAATTAAATTTGTCAGTGTATATTTAAATTTTCAATGTTATATACAAATATAAGGTTACAATAAATCACTATCAAGTATAATAAATTTATACAAGTCAAAACGGTTCCCATCATTTTTTATCCTGCAAAACAAATGCTGAATGAATATTAAAAGATCTCAAAACTTAAACAAAACAGTTAATCTAATTGAAACCTTAATCTATCCTTCCTCAAATAATGCCATACTGCTTTCGAAAATTTTGTTGAACAGTTTTTGCAAATAGATTTAAAAATATGTGAATAAATAATTTTATAATTATTTTGGGTACAAAAAAGGCACATTTCTGTTGGTGACAGGTCCATCTGGGATGCTAAGATCCCTCTACCAGTATTATTACTGGTTGATTTATTAAATATTAATTAAATTTTCGTGTTACCTGTACAGCTGAAAACTAAGGAATGCCTCGTTTTTATCATTATAGTTGTGATTATAAAAAAATTCTCCTTCAATGAAAAAACTTGAAATGCTGGTGCTGGTTAGCCGTCGCCAGTAGTCGGCCTTTTGAGCTTAAAACTTAAATAATGGTGGGTATATTTAAAAAAACATATTTTTTTAAATTCGTGTAGGTAGTCTTGCCACTTTACAGTGTATATCTGCACTATACTAACCTATATGATGCAATATGCAATTAAAAAAAGCACATTTTTACTTGGCAAGTTTCGACAAACTGATGTTGTATGGAGATCGCTAACAAAAAAATAGCCGCTGTGTTCGAAGGTATGTTCGATCTACCATTTCTTGAATTCTGCATGTTAAGAGCTTTTGTTATATATAATATAGTATTTTACAGGGGTATTGAGATAAAAATATGGAATAATCTCAATATTTAATTAGATATTAGACGGCCGACCACTGACGTAATGAAATCCACCAAGTGTCCTGTGTCCAGCACCCCCACCCCACCACCTCCCATGGCTGAATATTATTAAATTATTTGATCGACAGCATGTAAGATTTTCGCTCTCGACATGCGTTCTACCAGAACCGAATTCGTATAGCTATTTATTTACGTATCTTTAACAGATTCTTTTTAACTGATATATGTTCGTTATATCGTTTGCAAGAAATAGAAAAGTATTCAACCATTTTTATTTCCGAATAAGCAGGGATAAATCGTCAGCTGGATGCCAGCTTTTTTTTTTCGAAAAATGGTTTTTTTGGCCGATTTTTAAGATTAGGTGATAATTTATAATATCTCAAAAGCGTTTCATTATAATTTCAATGTTTCGATTGATTTTCACTATCGAAACGAAGTATTTCTGATAGGGAGATATAGAAAAGTTATGTCTTGAAATAGCTCTCCAGCATAATTTACGAATAAATTACATTACTTCGAAAGACTTTCTCGCCAAGTTCAAATCGATCCAGAATTTTTGACATTTCTCTAAGGAAATTACTTTCCTTGCAAATGTTCGTTTATTTCCGTTGGTAATCATGGTTTTAAATAAATATTAAATAATGATGACTGATAAAAAAATTAAGTGTTGATAAAATGTTTGCACATTGTATTGACATTACGAAAATTTGTCAGTTAAAAAAAAACTTTTAAAAATACGTAGATAAATTGGTTTTCGATTCAGCCCTGTTTCAAAGCATGCAAAGTGACACAAACGTACATATATAAAGGATAACTGATAACTTCTTATTTTTTCTCTCTTTTGCTCACACAAAGCAGAACGAGACAGAAAGAGAAGAATTCATGATATCCGTTACCGCGATATTCCTGGTGATGGCCGAACACTGGCGACGAAAGGGGCTGAACACTAGACTTAGGGTGCCGACTCCTGGGAGAAGTGACATTTTTTTGTAAACTTCTATTATTTTATGCTTGGTACAATATTAACTATTTTATTTTTAGTTGGTTACATTGCTTAATCCCTGTTAAATGTAATGACAGCGAAAAAAATAAGTATTTACCATTCATTGACTCAAAATCCCCTTTGTAAGTAAACCTGTCGCTTAACTGGCGAAACGACTCTAGATAGTGTAATACATAATCCTAGCAAGCATTGAGATTAAACAGCGAAAATGTGTTTATCGCATTTCACTAAGGTATTCAATAATTTCTTGCTGTTCAACTTCCACAAGTTGTAGAGAGTGCAACTCCAACTGAAATCGTTCCAGTTCCATTGTTTTCTCCATTATGAAAGCCTTTAAAAGAAAAATTACTGACTATTTTAGAATTTCATTCAAAAGAATATTTAAAGTTGTGCAAATTAAGAAATTTATTTTTCAACTCATTAATTTATACCTGCAACTTTTGTTTCTGATGTTCCCTGTCTTTTACGATTGATTTGAGTGAATTTCTTAATCCTATAGCCTTCATTTTTTCTTTGTCCACATTGCGCCCTAATCCTTCCAATGTTGAAACAAAGGAATCAATAGAATTCTCCAAGTTTTGTACGTCTAAAAATAATTTCAATAATAAACTAATTTATGTGAAACAGAATATCATCTTAAAAGTAGTAAAGGTAGCAAAACTCGACCGTAGTCGCTCACTTGCGATAAAGATTTTACATATAATAAAAATTCACTTGACTCACAATTAGAATATTTCTTATTATATTCAATTAAATCGTTAGTTTGGTTAGATACAACTGGATCTAAGATTCTAATTTTGTTAAATTCATCGAAGTACAGCCCCGCTTTCGCGAGTTCGTCGGCCATTTTTTAATAACAAATTTGAGCTGTCAAAAAATAATTTACTCTGCTGTCACCCAGGGTTGGCAAAATTTATAAATAACTCGCAGTAGACAAGAATTTTGACATTGCGAACCGCGAGTCAATAAAATCTTCGCTGAAATATAATAGGCCGATTTTTAACAATATAACATATATTATTATATAAAAATGAAAATGGTAATGTTTAAAGCTTTGCCGAATGTTATTTATGCCACCTTCAGAAAATGATTATGATTTGGCAGTGTTTTCAATTGCCCAGAGCGAGTAGGTAACTGTGTGAGGTGCTTAAATGCTTTGTTACAACAATAGGTAGGTACTTATGTTTAGCAAGAAATAGTATTCATCAAAAATATAAATGTAGATAACGAGTAACATAACTAGGTTTAACTAGGTTTACCGTCTTATTCCGGAAATAAGCCCCGCCGTGATTTTCAGGATTTTTCGGAATATAAGCCTTCCCCAAAAATAAACCCTAGTCAAAATAAGGCGAAAAACATAATTCGTTACAAAATGCTGTTGAGTTTAGTTCCTCTAGTTGACTTAATATTTCCGAGAATTGCATAGCTTGGAACAAAAAATTTCGAGAAATACCTAGTTTACGTTTGCAATTCCTTGCAAGCAATGCACTCGCACGTGTCGAAATTAATTCCAGTGTAGAGTTAACCTAAATATACCTTTAATGTACATATATTACCTAAATTAAAAGTAAAAAATGTAAAATTCCTATATACAAATATAATATGTAAATCTACTTATTATAATTAAAAAGTAAGCCCTCCCCCAAAAATAAGCTCTAGCACGTATTTTGGACCAAAAAAGAAATTTCCGAAAAAATGGTATTAACAAGTACCTATATTTTTTATAAAGATAACTATTTAGAAGCGCTTTGCTTAGGAATTGATCACATCGCAGTTAGATATATTCTTGACTTCATTTATTCGTATTATGGTTACTTAAATTAGTCTAGTAATATTATTACATTTTATAGACAATAAATTAATATTGTCTATTTCTTAAGCATATAATTTCATATATTGACCGTGGCAACATCATCTAAATCTAGGGTGTTGTTAGTAATCGATAATCTTGACGGGAGCGAATTTCCTAGTTCTTGCTTATTTTTGTCGGCGGTAGACGGCTCACCATGAATTATCAGTATTAATCGTAAATTATAGTGTTCGGTAATCACAGGATTAGTCATATGTAGCCTTTGTACTCGAAAAAAATCTCGAAATAAATCATACTTTACCGCTGTTGAGCTCCTATTGTGAGCTCTCCGTCCGCAGGTCTACAACACCGTCAACATTTCGGTGCTCACAGAAACCCTGGTCGTCACCATGTCTGGGGATCATAAGACGGTGATAAAAGGGAACCCTTCCCAATATGTGAAATTAAACGTAGGAGGAAGCTTATATTACACGACCATTGGCACATTAACTAAAAATGACACCATGCTACGTGCAATGTTCAGTGGAAGAATGGAGGTTCTCACAGATTCTGAAGGTACGTAAATCAGATGTATCAGCAATACCTATCAACGTGCATTAAAGATTTCATAATTCAAGTCTTTCTCGAAATATGTTAAGGCGAAAGAATTTTGTGAATTCATTAATATATTTTTAATCTGTTTTAGTTTTCATAACCCATTTACATTACAAAGCCAAACAAACCTACAATATAACAGCTGCCGATCTGAACGCAGTGATTTCGCTTATAAAATAGTGATATCTATTACAAATTGATGCAAGACACATTTTATTTATCATGATTTTATAAGATTATCAAATCCACTGTTATCGTGGAGCATATCGATGTTTTGGTTAATTGGTATAACCCTCAAAAAATACGAAAATGAGTTAATGATTGGGTCTCGTTTTAAAGATGCAATGCAGGTAGTTGCAATAAGACAGTAAAGATAGAACAATGACGCTACGAAAGACTAGTAGTTAGTAAATCGCTCTCCCTGCGCCCATTCTTAGAACCAGATGAGTGGGAAGGAAATGTAAAATCACAGATTCATGCATTTGAGCACAAATCTATACATTGTTGGAATAGAAACATTCACAAATTGAAATATCAATGATGGTAATGTCTAGAGAGCTTTGATCACTCGGCTACAGGACGCCTAATTTGATGTGTTATACACCATATATAAACAAAAGTGATCAACTATTTAGATATCTACATATATATATTTTTTTTACCATGTCCACTCCCAATGTGGAGCATATAGACTCCTATTGGAGGTATTTCAAGTTTTTCTATGCTTGTTACTCAGTTGCTCAACCACTCTTTTTCGAAGAGAGTAGGGATAGAAAGATATGACTAGGACAGGACTATTGGATAGCTAATCGCTTGCTTTGCCCCGTTTATAGGCTCAGGTGGATGAGGAAATTCTTTAGACATTACAAATATCCATGCCTTTGAAAGAAATCGATAAATCAAGTGAAAGGACATGTTCAATACATTTATGAAATGATGTGAAATATATTAAAGCGCAAACTGCCTTTCCCCCAATATTAAATACCAGTATCTTTCCTAGTTTAGTTTAACCGAGTCAGTGACAGATACTTATCATTACGATTAAGACGTTGCAGTAGTTTACCACAACTTTAAAACTGTACAGTTTATCATAACTGTCTTAATTTAGTGAAATGTGTATTTAAATCTAATAGCTTTGATAACAAATTTTGTGGATCTGTTCAGTGCTGAAAACGTGAGCATGTTACCAACATCATGTGCACATGGTGTGTGCACCACATATCGAACTAGGCTCGTTATATTGCCTGTTGCAATTGCTACTTCACAAAACAGCTGAGCATTGTGTGCCTTAAGCCTTCAGCACAGGAGTATTTTTCATCTCGGATTCTTAGTGCAACATAAATATACTCCTAGCTTAATTATCAGCGGTGAACGTTTTTCACAATACCAGTTAATATAGATTTTTCTAATATAATGCTTAAGTTAGTAATTATTCTATTATTTTGAATTCCGCCATTTCTAGAAACACGTGAAAAGGGGGCAAACTGAAACATTTAAACTTGTATCAATTTTTTAATTTGGTAAAACGAGCAAAAGTCTAATCCTATACTGTTTTTTTTCAGGTTGGATATTAATTGACCGATGTGGTAAGCATTTTGGCACGATATTAAATTTCCTAAGGGATGGGACTGTTCCCCTGCCCGATAGCTGTAAAGAGGTTGCCGAGTTATTAGCTGAAGCAAAGTATTACTTGATAGAAGAATTAGTGGAATCTTGTCAACAAGCATTGGCTAAGAAGGAACGTGATGCGGAACCTATTTGCAGAGTTCCATTGATTACCTCACAGAAGGAAGAACAGTTGCTCATTATGTCAACTGCTAAGGTAAAAAGATATGCCTATTTTTTATTTGAATCTTAAAGTACAATTTATCTAAATCATCACCATATTGGTAGGTAACAAATTGATATTTCAGAGTAAACAGTAAATCAAAATTTGGGCATTCAGGATAAAGCTTCTAGCCTCAATATTTTATAATACATAGATAATTATAATACGGGTATAGATGGATTTATGACAATCTGAGCCAAAGAAAGTTAGCGATTAATCCACGGGGACAATTACCTTTCTATAAATCTGCATTAATGTCTCTACCGATACAATAACTTGCGGTTTTTTTTGCCAAATTGGTATAATAAATGCACCTACTGAGTTATTCCACATAAAGAATTTATATTCAAGAATCTCATTGTGCACTAACCTCACTTTTGTCAAATTAGTTACTTTTACCAATTTTGCCAGTATTGTAAATGTTTTATTTTCCAACAGCAAATACCATACAATATTATAAAAAAATCTATGTTTTCGCCACATCCTTAATTTGTAAAGATGCGTTCAGGTATATCTATGCTATATTTGTTCAACTTAAGTACACATCAAGTATTGATGGCATAATTTTTAGCACTGATGCATTTAAAATGAAAAACTGTTGGTTTAAATGTTGCATGAAATTAATAAAACGATGGAAAAATTACACCTGCCGAACTTAGTGTAAATTTGTTTGCCAAACATCAGGTTAGATGTATTGCGAGATGAAAGTTACTTAATTGCTATAATTTAAGACATCGACTGAGGGTGCTTGATGGAATTTCAATATCAAATTTGGATTATTGAGATTTTGTACACTTCCATGTATTTTGTCACTAACGACCCGGGTTTCGCCTTTCGGCATCTTCAGGCATTTAAGTACACTCATTCCATTCGTGTACTCGAATGCTTGAATATGCCGAAAGGCGAAATCCGGGTCGTTAGTGACAAAATACATGGAAGTGTACAAAATCTCAATAATCCAAATTTACTTAATTGCATTTGAAATTTAGTTTATTTTATTTACTGTAAGGATATTTTCATTATTTAAAATTATACTTCATCAAATTAAACAAAAAATCATATCATCTTTTTTTTGTTTTTACAAGTATGAACATTTCAGGTTCATTCTATACGGGCATTGAAAATGTGTTGTTTTTGACACTACATTTTCAGTTGAATAAAACAATTAGCTATCACATATTATGTATGAATGTATTTTTAATCAAATTTTCATAAATGGACCCTAAAAACACCACTTTTTAACCATCCATGTAGAATGGGTCTAATGCTTTTTTGTTTAAGTAGTTAAACGATCAGTTTAAATATCTTATTATCACAATTCTGCCATGAGGATTCTAGTAAAGTTATTGCTGATCAGCATGAACAGTTGGTGAGGAAAAGAATATATATATTTTTTAAACTTTTTAACTAGTTTTGGGATGTTTTCCAAGCTTTTTAAAAGCTGACTGGTATGCCATATTAATATCGAAAAATTTGAAAGGAAAATGACGAATTGTTTTTATCTAAAAATATCCTATGCATATTGGATAATTTATAAATAAGTATATAGTCACATCCATTCATTGTGAATTATTTATTTATCATTTATCGAAAAGAATTTTTTTTTTGCTAAAAGGCATGTTAACGATGAAGATTGACATAGTCTTTTTGAATTCCGCTTTCAAATAATTGCAGTAAATTAATACGATTGTTTTATATTTCCAGCCAGTTGTAAAATTGCTCATCAATAGGCACAATAACAAGTATTCCTATACTAGCACATCTGATGATAATCTACTCAAGAACATTGAACTGTTCGATAAATTGTCACTTCGATTCAGTGGTCGTGTTCTCTTCATCAAAGATGTCATCGGCTCTAATGAAATATGCTGTTGGTCTTTTTACGGTCACGGAAAAAATCGTGCTGAAGTTTGCTGCACGTCGATCGTGTATGCGACGGATAAGAAACACACAAAAGTAGAGTTCCCTGAAGCGAGGATTTACGAAGAGACTCTTAGTATTCTGTTGTACGAAAACCGGAATGGACCCGATCAAGATCTGATGCAGGCAACTTCGTCACGCGGAGCCGTCGCCGGAATGTCGTACACCAGCGACGAAGAAGAAGAGCGGTCAGGCTTGGCCCGTCTCCGCTCCAACAAGCAGAATAACCAATCGTAGCGTTTAGAATCAGGCTTGGCACGACTTAGAAACAGTAAGCAGAACAACTACATCTGCTGAGTCGTTGCCCTGCTTTAGCACGCCCTCTATGATGACTAACAATTTTATCTTTATTGTGCACAAGTGGACTATCAAGCTTTTAGACTGTCTTCAAGATCACGATGACCCCGATAACGTTGACTATGTTTGACAGCGAACCTAATTATAGTAATATACAAATAGACATATTTCTTGATAATTATATAGAGGTGCACAAAGAAAGGGCTAAATGGAACAAATCAGCTCAAATTTTTGCCAAATTCATGTTGTTTGTAGTGGTTGCATTTTTCATATGATAAATTTACTTTGAAATACACTATTCTCACCTCCCACCACCCTCTAATAATATTCACCTTTTAATATAAGCAGGGTCCCAGAAACTGTGATAATGTTTTTTTTTAGATAGAAATTATCCACCTAGAGTCCTTGTATAATAGAAGGATTTTATTTAATCAATGTTTCAAAATTTAAATTTACTCTAAACGATAAGTTATAACTTAAGAGCACAAGTGTGCCGTAGTAATGAATTATGGCGTAGAGGTGGGCATCTAAGGGAATTATGATATGGTGAAGGCACGTTAGACTTTACTGGACTTAAAACCTGCTCGCAATAAGATGAATAAACTATTATTGTCAAAGATATTCTTATACTTTGCATTTATATAAAATAGTGTTTCGATAAATGTTATTAAAGTAAATCATACAATGTTTTGATTTTGTATTAGACAACATTTAATTATTTTGTAATATGTATGTATAATACTTTTTGTTCTCTGTTGTTTTATCATTTGCAAAATATCCTCTTGAAGTGTTATTAGTAAGGAATCAATAGACTCTCAAATAATTATGTAAATAAAGCATATTTTTTGTAAGTTTAAAAGGATTTAGGGCCTGATTATTTATTATTAAATGTTTTAAAATTAGATGTGTTTTACTTTTGTTGATAACTTTCACCTCCATTGGTAGTGGTGTGAAATTTTATTGTACCCATTTTATCTAAATATGAATATAATAGGCTTTTTCTTTTGTACCATAAATTTGATTCCTTCTAAAAACTGTTTTTTCATGCCATTTATATCGTCGCTTCCATGGCAAAACCATTTATTAGAAAAAAAAATGAGAAATTAAGTTTTGAATGCCATTTATGAAAAGCAATATTCTACATCGCCTGAAAAAAACTTGTGAATGGGGGACCAATAGGAAAACACTTTTCTCTTTACATTATGTTGTATTCCAGGAATTCTAGAATTTTTAAAGTGATGGTTATACAAATAAAGATTCCCTTGTTTCATGGAAACTTGCAATAAAAATATGGATTATTAACAAAAATATAACATCTTGATTTTTTAAGCTACTTGATGTTTTTTCCTTCTGGACAATGGCAAATATTCTGATAAGTGGTTTTGTCATTGAAGTGACGATGTGTAGAATACATGATTTTCAGTCAGTCATGTGTACGACAAAATTGTTAAATGTCATTGATTTAGTACTCTGTTTTTAATAATTTAAACTCATTTACATTGTCCTAATTCTTTTTACACATAAATTACCGAATGGAAAAGTTTATAAACTTTTTGTTAAATAGCAGATTTTTCACAAAAACATCTTAACAGCTGTGAGAAAGCTTTTCATACTAGTAGAATTTCTTTCGAACGTTGAGCGTTGTTACAAAAGGGAAACTAACGTAAAAAACGAACATAGAATTTGATAAAAATCCCATTTGAGATTTGTTCTGCTGTGCTGGACTAGAGGTACATGTAGTTGAACTGGTATGATAGAAGGTAAGTGTAAAAGTAACATTCATACCATACTAAACCCAACTGGAGCTATTACGCATTGCAACAGCAACATTATTTTTGTAATAGGTGCATCAGAAAGTGAATCACTATGCTTGCTATTAGTTTTCATTCTGAAGCGGCATTGGTGCCACAGTACCGCTGAACGGGCGCCATCCTGCCGCCGGAATAATTTGCTTAGCGGTTAAATCAAGTGAACTAACCTAGCTACTGCAGAACTAAGCAATATATATATATATAATGAAGTGATTCAAGTGTATTTGACAACAAAAGCTTAATTTAATTATATAACACATACATTTTAATTAAAATACGTCATAAACTCATGACACGAAACTAATTAAGTTTTTCTGATAGCATCCTAAGCTACATAACGGGATGCCAGTCCTGGAACATGAATATCTTTTCAAACTGGTACATTTTGGCACACCACACACAACTACTTTTGGGGTCTCTATTGGACCTTGAGTTCGGATAGGATAGTCTAAATCAGGGGGCATAGACACAGTTATGCCATCTTTGGTATTCCTATGAGTGATGAGAGGGACGTTCTTTTTAATTGGTTTATTTTTTAGGCCACCTTTTAATACTTTTGACTCTTGCTTCTTTAAAAGCCTCTCCATGGTTTTCTTCTTATCTTTTTCTCGCTTCTCATCAGCCAACTGTTTTCTTTTTTGTGATTTGAGAGCAGCTTTTTGAATAGCTTCAGCAGTCATAACTTTTTCTTTGTACCCGGATGGCAGCGCAAGTAATACCTCTCCACCTGGAAATACATCTTTGTCATTGCCACGGTCGTACATAGCTCGTTGGCGAGCTGTCATCATTTTTGGATCCTTGGGTTTGATTTTCTTCAGTTCGTCATCCACCTGTAAATATAAATTTAATGTGCAGTCATGTTGAAAATTTTCATACCATGCCTAGAGATATACATATACATTTTCTTCCAATAAATATTCTATATCTATACGATGTTTAAAGGACAATAAGCAAATTAGGAGTAAGTAATTATAGAATTTAAATGTAGATAATTTGTCACAAACAGAAATGAATTTTGACAATAATTATTGTAAACCATGTTTATATTGTAATAATAACCTCTTCTAGTTTTCCAGATTCGATTGCATCTAGCCATCGTTCTTCTTCACTTGATGTGCCACTGTCTCTTCCCTTGCCCTTTTTCTTTTTTGTTGCAACTTTTGGTGAAGTGTTCACAACAGGGCTAGGCGGAACTTTTCTTTCTAGAAATTTGCTTGTCTGAGCCTTAAGTAAATCGGCAGCAGACGTTGTAGGGGAGTCTTTATTCATCTTAATTTTTACTTTAAAAGCTGGTTTTAAATCTATGCCATCTTCAAATGACACATCAATTGATGCATCACTATCGAACTCTTCAAGTTGATCTTTTCTCTTCTTGTGCCGTTTATGTTTGTGACGCTTGTGTTTCTTTTGTTGAGAATCAATGGTTTCTACGAAAAAGCAATTAAATACAAATTAATATGAATTTTCCGATTAAAATCCACTCATAGATTGAAATTTTCATTTTCTAAAAAATACTATTTTATGAGTTACCAAGTTTGATGCTTTCATCGGAAAAGTTGAAATCCTTACGCTTACCCATTATTATACGAGTTATATTTTAAAACTTTGTGTTGAATTAAAATTTCTGCATCCGAGGTATTGACAAAACAGTATTACATGTAATGACCATAGACTAATGAATGTCAAACGTCAAAGAAAAGCGGACATAGACATAAAACTTTCTGAATGGAATAAATAAATTTAGTCTATGAGTAAAGTAAAAATTGTGCCATATTATGCTTAGACAAGTTTTGATAGATATACTATTCCAGTAAACTTCTTATTTAGGGCCAGCGCCAAACGTATTGCCACTCCAGACAATATTGTATTATTCCACTCAAAATTTATTCAAATTGAATCGTTCACACTTCTATAAGTTTTGTCAATAACGACTCAGATTTTACCTTTTGGCATATGCACGGATGTACTCGAGTTGACACCATCCGGGTCGTTAGTGACAAAATTTATGGAAGTGTACAATTTTCAAACGATTCAACGAGTCAATATCATTAAAACTTATTTGTGGAAAGATCTACTCGTTACATTAGAGCCGCAAGAACTCTTTTTACTGCTGCTACAAGTTGTCGCTTGCTGTTTGTTTCCTTTATGCATTTTTTTCCTACCTTTGCTTTCTCACTGAAACTACTATGTGATGTCCGCGAGGCGGTCTCCTAGTTTCCTGGCTAAAGTCAGTGCTATGGTGGATGCAAAGTCTTTTTATCCCTTTTCCACGTGTAAGCTAGCTAAGAACTGCTATCTAAAATGATTCTGTCAGCTGAGTGCTTTTGTGTGCGCTTATGCGTATCGCCGATATTTCTCTTATCCTTCTTCTTAGATCATATTCGCTCTCTATGTGGACCACTCATCGCTTCGCTTCTATATATGGCATGTCTGCATCCTTCAATGGATCGCTTTTAAAGTATTGGTATTAAAGTACACACAGCGTTGGCAAAGTTTTAGAACTATTATTTGAACTTCGCTATGAGGTTATTTTTTTTACTCCAAAAAATACCAGAATTTCATCAACTATTTCAAAATAATCATTGGATGAACTTGCGTACATGACTGACCGCTTTGCACATCTGAATGAATTAAACAAAGGCCGAAATGAAAAGTTATTAAGAAGCTTTTGACAAATAATACTTAATAGAGTTCAAACAGAAAATCAAACATAGGCAAAGTGAGCTACGATGAGGATCATTGGAAATGTTCCGAAGAACCAACGATACTATTATTGAAAACAGACAAAAATGGGCAATATTTGTGTACACTTAGGTTAGCTAATTTTAATTAGTTAAGCTTAGTTAATTTTTTTAATAACAACTTTTACAGATGTTTTTTTTTGTAATTTTTGATTAGAGTGTTAAATGTTCCGTCACTTTGAAAGAGTAAACGGGTTGAATTAGTTATTATTAAGAAAAAATTAGCTAATACATATTTCAAATGCATCAAATGAAAACAAATAAAGTTTTTTTTTTATGAAATTTACATATTTTGGCGTATGGTGAGCCGCGAAATATTAACGAGTGCGTAGATGTGCCGTGGATGAGAAAAAGTTGCGGAGCACTGATATAAATCATTACTAACGTTGCGTGTATGATTGATTTGAGCGCGATTTCATTAAAGAATAACAGAATAAACTTACATTTAAAAAATATTATATTCAACGAAAAACGAGGTCTAATTTCGTAGTTGACTGTCGATCTACACATAATGACCATACGAGTCGTTGGTAAAGACTGGACACGATGATACTATTATTAAATTGCAACTTTTTTACAGTTAAGCTTGGACTTGAAATCTTAGGCTTGATTGTTCGTGGTGTCTTATTTACCCAAGTTGAATGACTTTAAAAACCCTCACCGAGCTTATATCATTTGCTTTAAACGAAATTTAAATTCTACAATAAATAATGTGTTGGCAATATTTACTTACAATGTCATTTTTTAAAATAATCTTTTGTACATTAACATCATGAAGTCTTATTAATAGAGTGATAAAAATGTCAAATTACCGGCAAGACAATTTTGACAAAACGACACATAAGCATCGAGAATGAAAACAATAATGAAATTAATTCAAAATTGTGCTGGTTGCAGAGCTCAAGACAAGCCTCTTTTACTTACTTATTGTTATATAAATATAAAAATAATTTTAGCAATTGCTTTCGTATAAAAGATTTATCGTTTTTTACTTTTAGACAAGTCTTTGAAGTTTAAAATACCAGAAGCGTCCCAGATAGGGATTTCAACTATTAGTCATTATCAACTATTCGGATTTTGAATAGTAAAACTGAAACTATTCGAATAATTTCTGAAGAATGAAACTAATATTAAAAAGTCGATTTGAATAGTTAATAGCATAAGATTATAATACATTTTGTCAATAATTACTGAAATTATGGCATGTTTAAAGGTTTTTTATTTGGTATTTGTGATTTACGATAAGACACTGAAAGCGCCCGAATTGTATGAAGACAAAAAAACTATTACATGGGTTATTCATTATTGTTCTTGAAATCTGGAAAAATTATGATGTGATATTTCGTCGATTTTGTAAAATAGTTCATTAAATTTGGATTATTGAGATTTTGTACACTTCCATGTATTTTGTCACTAACGACCCGGGTTTCGCCTTTCGGCATCTTCAGGCGTCCGAGCACACGGATGGACTCGAACTGAGTTCGTTAGTGACAAAATACATGGAAGTCTACAAAATCTCAATAATCCAAATTTGATTTTGAAATTCCATCAAGCACCCTCAGTCGATGTCTTAAATTATAGTTCATTAAATTTATTAAGAATAGTTGTCCAAACATTCGAATATTGAATAGTGAAAAAAGTGCCGAATATGTATTTAATATTCGAATAATCGAGTTGGAGTCCTTAGTCCCGTATATTAATCATATCAACAGTTATTTGATGAAAATCTACACATCTAAACTACTCACAAACGGTATGAAGCCGTTTATCATATATTAGTCATATCCCGTACTTTTAAGAATGCTAAATGAGCATAACCCATATTTTTATTTGTGTTTTCCTTGAAAACTATCTTACTAAAATTTTCAATATTTTATTAACAATTAATTATTACATATTTCAATGACAATATAAAAATCAACCAAATATATTTTATTGTGCTGCAAAATTTTGTATGTGTTATGTGTTTACCCTTTTACCTTTCTAAAATCAATATAATTTAATAAGTTCCTATCAACAGTCAGTGGACGAAATGATCACAGATGAGAGAGTTGTCATAAGTCAAAATGTATACCACCACTATATTTATTATAGTTTATAAGTTGTTGAGATTTTTTTAACTCCGTTCCCAATGGAATCCAAAATTTCAACAAAAGTTTTTCTACGAGAAAGGAGATAGAAGGATAGGACTAATACAAGACTAATGGTTACCTAATCACTCTCGCTACGCAGCGTTTTTAGGATTGGATGGTTGGAAAGGAATTTTAGACATCCTTGCCTTCATACAAAACTGGTGGAGAGAAAAATTAGAAATGTGTCCATACTGAGATTCAACCCGAGGATAGCGCAAGTAAAGAGCACAATATTGACTACTCGGCGCGGCTCTATTGTGATTAGTACATGTTAGAGGTCTGTACGGGGCCAGGCTTGGCCCGTGGGCCTGGCGCGTGTACCGGATGCGGGCGGGTGAAGACAATTGAGATTAGGGCCCGAAATATTCCCAAAAAAATATTTCGGACTATATTCCGTTCTTGGCTCATGACTCAGCCGTACGGCAATACTACTCATAGTAAAAAGACAGTGAATATATATTTTTTTACATTTTCTGTTCAACGCTGGAAAAATTACCATCTATTGTTGAAAAGTATTTTTTTATTGTCGAGAACTTGAATCCGTGAAACCCATGAAAATGTGTGAGCTAATTAAAGCCAAATCTGAAACAAGCTTTCATTATTTACGTAAGGGTTATAGATTATTATTTGTTAGTACATTAATAATGTATGTAGATTATTCAATAGCTGCTTTCCATTGCTTTTAGATTGTTGACAGTTCTTTGTGCCGGAAACTTCAATATTATAAATTGATTAGCTTAAAATGAGATTCAACAATATAACAAAAAAAAAAAAATTTCGGGCTGAGAAAAATAAATTCGGGTTTCGGGTCGGGCTCAGGTAACACATGTGATATTAAAATTTGGACCTGGGTCGGGTCGAGCTTGAACGAGCTGGGCATGAAACGGGTAATTTAAAGAATGTTTTGGCCCGTGCAAACCTCTAGTACATTATATAGTACATACTAAAAGATTCTTTGATCAATAATAGCTTTCACCAATTTAAATATCGCTTTGTTACGATGTCGAGAACTATTACTGTTGTTGGTTCTATAATTTTTTACAGAAAACAATTATGTTTGATTTTGTCACAGACAAGTAAAAATCGACAATAGAATATAGTATATAAAAGTTTCTCAAGAAGGATCAGTGCTGCATGCTTGATAACACAATTAATTAAGTCATCGCTCGCTTTCAATCGGTTCGTAGATGAAAGCTTTTTTACTTCCCGGAATACAGCCTATGAATTGCTTTGTAGGTAGACATGGATTACTATCAAATTAACATCGTAGTGAATTGCGGTAACGTGGTAAATCATTCTTAATTAAAAATTTTAAGATGCAATATTTTATAATTATGGTAAACTTGCTTGAATTGAAAAAATTTGCTAATATTTGCTCTTATTATACATCTTTTTTTAAAACGGTTTTAAAGAAATTTGGTGTATAAAATATTTCAAGAAAATTCATGCCCCTCCCCCCCGGCTGGATAAAATATGCAGTATTGGACCTCTAATAAAAGTTAGAAATTCCGTACTTACTGTTGAGTATAGATACATACAAATACGAATATCACATAGTTCTAATAAAACATACAAAATGTGATCATTTAAAAATTGTTACTTTTCAATAAAAGTGTTTTGGGTATTTTTCAAGTCATTGTTTTGTTTTTTGGTTTCAGATAAATAATGGATAATAAAAAAAAATTGTGTGGTTTTCTTTAGAAAGTATCTCCCGTATAAAACAGCTTTAGTGTATGAATTATGTAATTGAAATAAAAATATATTTTTTTACATTAAAAAAAAAATTTAAATACTTTGTTGACGGTAAAAAATAGCACTGCTTACAAACATTTCTTCTAATAGTGACAATCTTAACGGCAAAGAAGGTACGACCGTTATAGCCATTTGGAATGTGGTAAGTAATCATTACGAAAAAGTCTTACTGCAAAGTTATAAAAACAGTGAACATTGCCGCTTCCTTGCAAGCCATTTGTTATGGCAGTATCTGCGGCTTGGACCGAGAAGCAGGCGGCGAGGGTCGCCGGGCGAAGGGGTCGCCGTATCAGCTACATCCCATCGCGGGGCCATTTCACGACACCGAACCGTATACGAGTTTTTCCTCGAGAGCGGCGTCTACGATGACGTAGCGGGCGGCGGCGTCGGGTTTGTGCCGAGGGTCGCGCGGTGGAGGAAGCGGGGAGACGGCGTCCGCCTATCGACCGTCGGCAGAGCCTGCGCCGAGGCAGTAGCGAGTGAAGCGGCCAGGCCGCAGGTCGCCTCGCCAACGCGGAAAGGCATTTTCGTCCGTCTCTCGGTGTTGTGAATGTGAATCGAGTGGCGCGAACGGAAGAGGTTATCGTCCAGGAAGGATCAGGTACGTTAAATTTGAAGTTTCTTTGAGTATTCTTCGGTTTTATCAGATGTGGTTTAGGGATGATAAAAATTATGTTGCTTTACCCAAACGTACCTTTTGGCGGGGACGTGTTGACGCTTTGTTTGAAGGCAGTACAGCCGTTAGCGTAGCTGTCACTCAGTGACTTTGTATTTTTTCTCACGTGGTTTTTAAAGTAACCTTATCGTCGATTATACACACACAATCTCTCGTGAAAATCGAAAATAACGTTCTCATATCAATGATTGATGACTATTTTTCTTGTTGATGTTTGATTACAAGGTCGAAAAACTTTGATTAAATTATTTCGAATTTCTAGTCCTGTCATTTGAATTTTTACATACAATACATTTTCACTACGGATATCAATCATTAAAACATAATTTAAATATGATTGCATGCTTACGATTAAAAAAAAACTACCATAGCATGTGTCAAATATTTTACCCGCGTAATTATTTAAATGCTATATCAAGGTTGCGTATAAAATACAGTATTTAAATAGAGTTATTTTGTTAAAAAAAATCTTTAAATATTAATGATGATAAGTGTATTTTATTCTATCAATCAAAGATAAAAATAATAGAAAAGAATCAACTTAGATATGAAAAATATTTGGTTCTATTATTCACTATTATAAATTTGTTAGATGAAAGACTAAATTGATATAGTATACTTTATTGACAACCGTTTAAATTTGTAAGCTTAGGGATATTTGTATTTTACGCATTGCTGATATTTTCGAAGGAAATGATAATTTACTACATCCACAACTATTTGCGCATGAGAAATAAACATATTACTTTATGATGTGATGTGTATATGATTAATTTCAATAAGCAAATTGTCAAACAAACAGCTCTGGGAACTTATTCGTGCCGTGTTTTTAGTAATTAATGTTAGATGTTTAAAATAACTTGTTCTGTTCAAATTAGTATCTGTATCAAATAAATACACAATTCGTTCGTAAATAATAAAATATACTGTTATGTTAGCGTTGTTTATTAATTAGTGGATGTTTGTAGAGTTATATCAAAACACGAGTTCTTAAATGATATTTAATTACATTTAATAATAACGATTATTCATATCACGACCGACTTAAGAATTAACAATTGACTATATTAAGACATATAAAAATTATTTGTTAATTAAAGACATAACATATCCTAAATTTTTTGTCATTATTTTTAGAATTTCATTATACTAATTTTTTACTGACAAAAACAAAATGCTTAAATTGAAACTTCGTAAGTTCACAATAACAATCAAATATACTATAGTTAGAATGAAATGATTTTTTATGAAATATAATAATGGATATAACGTACATTTTTTAAGATTTTGATAATAATTGTATCAATTAAACCGGCTGTTACGTTGCGTTTTATGTATTATTAAAAAAAAGTAATAAACGAAAACAATTCTAGCATATCACCGGTGATGGGCTTCGAATTATGGTTTTGCACCTCTTCATTCACTCAGTATCCTAACCTGAAAATGACGCTACGATTCAACGACTAACTAACCACTGGTTCATTCGTAACTCCATTCTTCTTTTACCAGTTCCAGGATAACCAATACCTGTTTAAGTCCTTCATAAGGCGTTCATATGCTCCAAATTGGCTATGTTTATGGAAATTGAATTAATATTATGCGCAAGAAAGCAAAGAAATGGTGATATGAAGATAAAATTTGAAATTATGTTGGTCACAGAGTAAGTTATAGCAGTAGTGAAATTGTGTCCTTATTAGTTTTTTGGGCGTGTAATTTGCGTTCCAAGGAACGGGAAATATTATTACGTAACTATTAACCTCGACGATCCAAGACATTGGATCACTTGGGATTGAATAATTGTCTCAATTAGAGCATACGGCGGTCACGAAAACTGTTGGCGTTTCATGCATTTCCTTCGGCAAAGCGAGAAGCAAAGAGTAGCATTGCACCTTTACGGTTTACGCCTACGCACGCCATGTGGCCTACGGGACTAGGGTGACCGTAATTTTACTAGACTGAGTTTTGAAAAAATCGTGGAACCTAATTGACTGGAAAATTGAGTAACTTAAATAGAAAAAAATACTGAAAGACTTCCAAATGTGATCGTTTACGAACAATACATAACATTTTACAGCATGATCAAAAAACAGTATACATATAAATAGGTATAATTAGCTATATAAGCTATAGAGCATATTCTGTGGTATCGCCTTATTATATCTTCTGGAATAAATACCATTTTCAATGCTTGCAAAAATAACCATGACGATTCAATCATTCAGATTTGTTGTTATCGACCAAACACTGGTAACACTTTATTATGGAGAACAAATAAATGCTTTCCCTCCGCTACGCACGTCTATTAATTTTGATGTTTTGTTTTCTTTAGCATCATCTTAATAGCTATATTAAATTAGCGTCATGTATTATGAGTGCAGCGGACCACTGAAGAGATTATATAATAAATACCTTCAACAAAGAACATATCGTCGCTGTTCTGGAAGAAAACTCTCAATCGAAAAAATAACATATTAAGTTAGTTGAACTAAAATTTTCCTTATTTTGGACTCTACTGAATGGAAGAACACTTATTTTTACAAATTAAACTTTTAGTTAAGAACAGTTTTGTATAAACAAACAAAAAGAAAAGGGTATAGCATTTCAAACATTTGACAAACTTCAAAGTCCCTTTACTCAAAGCAAGTATTTTTCAGTAACTGTCTTCTTCCAGAATAACGACGATATTATCTTCTTTGTTGAAAGAATTTTTAAATAAAAAAGCATTTTTGACGATTTTCAGCAACGTTTAAGGCAACTTATTTTGAGCTGTGATAATGTTTGTAATAAATAATATTTCTCTCATTGAACTCTTGACATACTGTGAGTTATGTCAACGTTCGTTTAACAATGAAATTGTATTCGTTTTGAGTAAAAAAAAAATGGTTGATTCACAAAAACTATATGAGTACAATATTTTAATTAGGTTCTGATCTTATCTATAAGTAATAATTTATCGTGTATTTTTCATTGATATTCATTTGTGTATATTCAGAATGTAATTTCACAACACTTGACATTGAATACAAAAGTTTTAAATTTTTTATTCATTCAATTCCATAATCATTAAACTAATTATTAAAATATTAATAATATTAGATGAAAATTTCCTTCTCCACTTACAAATAAATTGAAAAGCATTCTTTTAGCTGCTTTGAGAGAAATCGAGTAATACATATCGTTTAAAATTTCTCAAAGGAGGGTTACTGCAGCGTAAATATGAAGTGGTGGACCGTAGAGGCCTACTCCGGAGGGTATATCTACGCCGTAGCACTGTATATATTTCCGTAAACCGCATCGTAGAGCGCGAACGGGTACAGACAATAGTTGGCAATTGGGTGATCAATAAATTGATTGAGTGATTTTGATCAACGGCTCTACAATAAACTACATTATTCGCAGATAGCGTTTTGAATTAAGGATTCAGACTCTTGTAATATTACAAGATAATGTTTGTTACAAAATGTCATTTGGCATATGAAATAATGTTTTTAAAAATATATTCGTTCTATATGAATTTGAATTGAATAATATTTTGAATGAGTTTTATATTTATATGATTTTATTTATTTCCATTTAATAAATAATAAAAAGATACATTTATTGAGTGATCAACTTTTTTTTATGGCCACTTAAAAGCAAAACAATCAGTTTAAAAATATAATTGGTTCAGTTTCTTATACAGTGCTATTTTGAAACCGTGTAAAAGTCCAAGCAAAAACAAAGTTAATGAACATTCATATTTCTTATAATTTGTTTATTAAAAAATTTTTTACACTCATTTTTTACAAAAAACAAAGACTTAATACTATTTTTCGACCTTGGTGCTATTTTAATATTTTACGCTTCCTCCTTTTTTTATTGCTTCGCTTATTACAAAATGAGGTTAGCAATAAAACTGTGTCAAGCGATGGCTCTGACAAACAATATTAAGTGACATTTAACGATGGCCTATTCCTGCACATTTAAATTCAATAATATTTCTAACTCTACACAGCTCACTACATATTTTGACATTTAAACCTAGCACGGTATGCACCAAAGCATTTAATTAAAATTCATTCTATAATAATCATTAAAATAAGCACAAAATTAAAAATCATGCTTTCAGCATTTATTCATATATAATCTTTCACTAAAATGTCTAATTAAAGTTTACACTCCTGTTAACCTCCTGGTAATATAAAATGTCAATTGTTGATGTTTTCAATTACACAGTTGATTTAAGATCTTGGAAATTTGTACTAATGTTGTCTTTTCTCTCCGAGGTGATATCAGGTAACTTAAATTAATTGTTCTCTTCCGCTTATCTCAAGTTATTCTTTTATAAATAAATATTTACTTTTCAAATAATCAAAGTGCCATTTAGATGATAATTATTTTTGGGCTCGTAATATTTAAGAAATAGAAAAGGTATTTATGATGTAGTTAAAGTATAACTATTTTCCTTGATACATTTGAATAAATTGAGTGGGTATGTATTGTCATTGACTGAACAAAATAAGTCTCTGTGGAAGTATTTTTAGTACTTATTAAATTTCTTTTTCTATTAACCTTTCGTCAGCTCCTCTCTTAAAAGTATCTATTTATATAACACTCGATATTTTTTATTTTACTCCAACGACAGAAAATCATAGCCCCCAAAGTACTTGTGAATGGAAACAGTCGTAATATTATTATTTGCCAGATCTGTTGGCATTTTATTATTTTCCCTTAAACGTAAATTTTGCGTGGGCAGTTTCATTCATTACGTGTATGTACCTTCTCATAAACTCGGGGATTCCATGCGTAGGAAGTAATCAGTGGTGTTGCCCGTTTTAAGGCGGAAAGGTAATGTGGCACGGAAACAAAATTACGATTTAAATTTTTTACATTATCCAATAATAGCACAACATATTTGCCAAATGTGACCAATATATTTTCAGTTCGATCTCATTTTAAAATTGAAACCGTATAAGAATTTTAAAATTATTTAAACAAAAAATATTTTTTCGCAATATATATAAAACAATTGTTTTCACAAACATAATTCTGACACTACACCGTGATTTGAATTGTGATAAACTTCCAACGTTTTGAAACCGTTGGGTGTTTCATTCACCAAATGTTTATTAGGTGAAACTTTCCGTGAATTGTAATAAGGCATTTGTAATATTTGAACAATACATTGTTTCTATACGCAGCGTTTGTAAAAAAATATCTTATAAGCCGTTAGATTGAGAAACTCGTCTAAATATTTTATTCGTAGAGGAAGCTGCAATTAACTGACGTTTCGAAATATTTGTGTGTTTACATTATTAGGTGTTTGTTATTTTAAAACAATGAGAAAATAATAATTCATAGTTACTGCAAAACACAGAATTCAGTAGTTAACTATCGTGAATAAATTATTATTTTGCTTTACTTATTATGCATATTCTTTTTCTTTTTTATACATATATATTTTTTGATTGCCGTCACAAAAATAACGACAGAAATTAATTTTAAAAACATAGAAATGAATGGCTACCTGCTGTCTGTATATCATCTTGTAATCTGCTCTACGAATGCGTTTGATATATATGTGATACAGAAATAAAACCAATTGAATTATTTATAAATTTTGTATGTAAGCGAGTCTTTGTGAACTGTTTTCAAATGGCAGAATAATACAGGCATACGCGTTATTTCTTTATATTCAAACTGACAAGTACAATCGAAAAGAGAAATTTAACATTGGAACCTGTTATAAAATTATTTCAATCCCATACGTAAAGGTGAATATAGAAAAAAGTGGTTTTCTCTGAAACCTTTCGGAATACTGTAAAATTGATTATTTTTGCTGACCGTTTTCTACGATCATCGAATAATAAGTAAAACTGATGAAGAAATCTTTACTACTATTATCTTGATTAATATTAATAACATGGACTCTGAAATGAGAGATATACTCTTTATGATAATGTTAAAATTCATGTTACTTGTATTAGGAATCGTCTACATGAGTTTTTTCTAGTGTAGAACTAAACCGCCTTTGGAAGAATTAAAATTATTATACGATATTGCGTAGAATTAAGGCAATACCTTTTCATTAATATGAATAATATATCGATCGAAAAAAAAGTATTTTATTAGCTCCAGTGACGTCTGAAAGTTCTTGAAATACCCTTGAAACACGTTCATTGAAAATGAGGAACAGATGAGTCCTCGAGAGACGAGGTGGACCAAGTGATAAAATGGTGAAACTTCTTTACTGAAAGTTTTTGTTTAATGAAATTCTTACTTTAATTTACACGTTATTGAATTTAACTTCTTACAGAATAAAATACTTTTGCTGTCTGTATTTACTTAGCTCCGTTTATGATACCTTGTGACATTTACAATACCAAAACGCACATAACTCATTTTATCGAAAATACCTGTTGGCTAACTTCACTTATCATTGCTTCAAATTAATTGAACCATGTTAAATGATGTATTATATATAATTGATCACCACCAACATTAAAAATCTATTTCTATTTATTTTTGTTGTGTTCTTGAAATATGTAATTTCGGGTTTTTACTGTGGTTAGAAAGTAAACAATATCCGTCTTATATTATATACTGAGCAACTGCTTACATCTTCAACAGACATATTTATGTTTTAAGACTAAACATTTTGGGAATATAATAAACGATACATTTTGGTAGTTTGACTGCATTGAAATATATTATTTGTACAGTCTATATAAAGTTTCTTAGGACGCCGCTGTGAGAATTAATTGTAATTCACAATGACTCGCCTTCTCTGGGGATAAGTTATCTTGAAGATTTGTAGTTAATAACTTTATACCCGTGTCAATAGCTGGCGAGCGATGGTGTGTATTGCAAATGGCTATGACAGCTCGCCGCAACTGAGCACAGACAATAAATATAGTAAAAATATTTTTTATTTCATTGTATAAAATGTGGATTTTTAGTAGCCATAAAATAAGCCATCTTCTCAACACCAGAGACAAAATTCGATTTTATGAAGTATACGGTTTTGTGTTAAGTGAATATAAATTCAAGAATATTTAAGGATTGTATTTTTTTACGACACATACATTGTTTTACAAAATAAAATAACTAATGCTTAAAAATTAATTTAATATTTTTATACTATACATTGGTTCACACTTCTGGAGTAACAATGTTATCATTTTTATATTAAAAATTAACTCAAAGAATCTTGAAAAGAAGCATAAAATATTTGGTAATATTCACTGTCTAAAAATATTTTGCAATTATGTTTGTTACTTAATCCTTGATAAATAATAGCTCTATAGTTGTATTCATTCATTCAAGAGGTTATTAAAATATTGTTTCTATCGCAGTCAATTGACTGATTTGTCTATTCTGAAAACCTGCTAACCATCGGCGCGGGGTGAACTTATCACTATCGCTATCGCACATCATAATTTGGGTACGAACAAGAAGGATACAAGAGCATGCGCCGCATGCCCTTGCATCTTGCTTGCACCTTCACTTTTCATGTGATTGAGCGAGAAAGAGATAAAGCCACCGCACGCGCCTGTTGCAAACGTCCATAGATAATGTGATCATATCTTAGTCTTGGATGAGATACTTTTAAATTACATTTCTTATAAAAAATGTAGTTTTTGGTAAAGTTTGCAGCGAAATGAAATATTTTAAACATCGATCATTGAATAATAATTTCGGATTGAAGAAAAAATAGTATATAATAAAAATAATAATATAAATTAAATCAGCTTTCTACGCTTGGTCAAAATAATAAATAATCTACTATTGAAAGAAAAAATGTACCTTTTTTAAACGATTTAATCCTATAACTTTATCTTAGACTGCAACTCTTCTAAAACCCAACATAGAGAAAATGAATTAATCCGACAATAATTAGGGAAATCAATCTAAAATTTACAACAAATAAAACTGAAGGCTGGAAAGTCAAAAATTTGAAATAATCTTGGTGGCAGACATAAAATATTTTGACCGCTTTATAATTCGTTAAACGCATTCAAAACTAATTTCCTATTTTAGAATTTTGCCAAACTCTCACTACAGAGTGATTGAATTGAACCAGCGGTCACCAAACTATGGCCCGTGGGCTGGATCCGGTCCCTCAAAGATTTTTATCTGGCACTCATTACCGATTTTCGTATATAAATTATTCATATAGGAAATATAAAATTTCATGATTTGTTTGTGAATTCAGGATAACTATTTTTTTCAATTTATCAATTGGGATAAAACTATCAGGTAGTTGAATAAACGTGATAGAATTTAGTTATAAGGAAGCGACCAGATGTTCGTTTATCTCTCGGATATTCTCATTTATTGAAATTCTAATAGTGTAGTGCAGGCAAAATAGAACAATAGAAATGTCCAAGTAATAACTCCAATCGAAAATATGCAGTTTTATTTCAAATTTTGCAGAGTACGCATTGCTTGATTTTTGTGCTTGATAAGTAAACACATTTAAATTAATATTCTGATTGTATTTTAATAAGAATTTATTTGTCGTCCGGCCCCTCAAGTTTTTAAAAGATTCAATCCGGCCCGTTCCTCAAAAATTTTGCTGACCACTGTATTAAACATATACTTTTAAGATTCTATTTTATGTACAGAGGCCAAGCTTCCAATTGGAAATGAGTTAATGTAGAATAGTTCAGTTAACTGAAAGAAACCGAATCCAGAACAAAGTATTCGTAGTGAGAAAAGTAACCGAGGAATTCGAATAAATTAGCACAAGAATTCTTGCTGCCTTTTCAATACTTACCTATTATTTTGACCTTCTAAATATTCTGTGTCGTAGGTTGCGTGTTTTCCCTTCCATTTGCATGCACACAAATTTACTTCTGAGAAAAATATATAAAAATAGGGTACCTATTTGCTGATTCTTTTTTTTAATAGTTTTCTTTTAAATAGCCTACTTAAAGTAACTGTGACCGAACCGTAAGTGGTACAAATTATAGTAGGGAAGAATGCTTGTAACAATTATTGAAAAGGGTTATTAAAGTTATTTAATAGATTCCACAATAAAAATAATTATACAGAATAGGATAAGATAAAGAAACAAACAAGAAACTATAACTTTCAATTTTTTCTTTGCTTCTGTTTTTTGGAAATTCAAATATATATATAATGTTTTTCAAAACTGTTTCTTTAATATCGTAAAATTTTAGTTACTTGTTTTCCCGCCAACTTTCTCTTATTTAAGTAAAAAACACAAACATGAATATTAAAAATAATTAATTAATTTGATATTTAACTTTAATCTATTGATTGAAACAGATTTTTTCATTTGGTCTCTATTTTTTGTTTAAAATTGTGAACAGTGTTGTTTCATTATTATCCAATACCAGTTACTGTAGTTTTATAACAAAAAAAAAATAGATACATAAATGGAACCTAAATATTTCATATAACTTATTTAGTAAAAGTACTAATGTAATGTAACCATAAATTTATATAAGTTCGTATCTTGGAAAACTTCTGAGATAAGTAACGAAGGGTCGCAAAGATTAGCGTTTTTCAAGCGTTTTTTTGTTGAGGTGTATGCCTAAAAACGACGTATTTACTTTTTACCGTCATGTATGCGTGGTTAGTATATTTTGACAAAAGATTACTTTTTTATTTGAATTCTAACATAAAATATGATAAGAAATTTGTTTGTAAGTCAGTCATTCAACCGCTCTTTTGTCCAGTAGTAGACTAAGTTGGCTAATCCCTATCTCTATGTACCGCTTTCAGGGTGGTATGGAGAGTGCGTGGAGAGAATTTAAAACTTTACAGAGCATCGACTGAAGAATAAATATATGAATGTTTTTATTCCGAAATTTTAACCCACGGCTATACAACTGAACACACTTTTTCTGACTACAAAAAAACAGACAGTAAAAATTCTGAGCTTGTTTTGAAGAGAGAAGCTAAAAAATTCGTGGCCACGTTGAAGTTAAAGGAAAAATAGTGTTAAGGTAAATAATTCGTATATTTTTGTATTTATTTTTGTTGATCACTCGCGTACACCTAGGGAGCTTCAGCTTACCCCCAAAGGTACGCGATCCCTGGTTGAGTAACCCTGGCATAGATCATCATTAACCTTGCGTGAAAACTTGTATCGTAAATCCTGATAGTCATAGGAACTTGAAACTATTTATCATTTTTTCTCACTATCCGCAAGGGCGGTATCCATCCAGCTCCCCCAAACACATCGGGTTAAAGATTTCCTGTGACCCAAATATGGATACCGTTCCCCGACAGCCGGAACTAAATGAATGAGTATTTATTGCCCCAGGCTTTGGGTATCCTGTTAAAGCGCTCATACAAGGTGGTTCATGATAAGATAACGATATTAAGGGGGTCGTTTCACTGCTATTATATAGAAGAAGAAATTTTTTTTCAGCAGTTAGCGTAAATTCCTGGAGATCCGGGAAGTATAAATTTAATGTTATTCTTAATATTATGATTTAAATCCGTATCTCGACCGAAATTATTTGAACGGTAAGACTTTCAGGCATCGTTTTACATTATTTAAAAATGAAATTTAATGATAATAATAAAGGTAAAAATAAAAATTGAATAAAAACTCAGTTTGTAACAATTCCACAACTTAATCAAATTAACTCATCACAAACATCACCAGTTGAAAACTGGTTTTAGTCGACACCATTATAGTGAATTGAAATCAATTATATTTTTAAATACGTTGTTCCCAGATAAATGAATTAAATCGATAGAAGGGCTGCAGTATTATTGTCATTATATATAAATAAATTGATTTATTTGAGTTTACTATTAATTTTCGATGGAAAGACATTGTAACATACATTTAAAAAAAAAACTATTAACTACTACTATCAATTTGGTTAAGTTTGCCCATCGGTCTAAGATTGACCCACTACATGGAAAAATATGTTGTTATAATAACATGATAATACTAATGCCATATGAATATTTTTTAGCTAAGCAAAGGTATTGAGTAGTCCCTATTGATAAAAATATGAATTAATGTTCAAAATAATTAGTTTCATTATTGAATTTGTAAGCTGTAAGCTTGGAATGATAATACACAATTTAAAAACTTTTCTTGAAATAAATTGCATTAGCCATATTTTCAAATTGTGTTACTAAACTCTGTAAACCAAATGGTGTATATTTTTTCCCATCTCAATTATATACAGAATATATGAAAGCATAAAGAAAAGTTGCCAAGACTTTAAAATCACTGAATTTATAGTAATTACAGTGATTATTTGTATCGTTGGCCAAAGTTACCCGAATTGGATGAAAAATTTTCCCACCTTGTTTTATTTATATTTATATATTAATTCTAACAGTAAATCTATTTACATTGATTAAATTTAATCTTAAGACATTAGTTAATTTATAAATAGAACAATACCACGCATAAATATAATGGCGAACCATAAAAATACAAAAACCCTCAGAACTGGCTCAAAGTTACCCAGATTGACTGTACTTATACCAAAATTTGTACAACAAATCTGGTTTTGCATGGTGATTGAGGATATATGAAAAGTAAACTAAGTTATTTATATAAAATAGTAAAACTAATAATTGACAACTTTTATAACTGAGTCTTATTTTTGACACAGTTATTGAAAAAGGGTCAACTACTGGTACATTTATCTTATTGTATGATCAAAACTATTTATATGTCATACTATAAACGAGAATGAGTTGTAATATTTCAATTATTGTATAACGATTGAGACGAAAATATTTTAATTTGTATTTAAACATGATTTCGGCTTAAAATAAATTAATTGTGTCAATGGAAAGGTTAAGGTTATCTATAAAGACTTAACTTAATTGCTTCGAAAAGTTTATTTGAATGAATGTTTTGATTATGTAATTCTTTGATTCGAAGCAATCATAGCCACAACTTTGTATTAAAACAATGGCATACTATGACAGAACACCCTGTTCAAGCACAATAGATCTAGCGGTTGATGCTTGTTCGCTAAAATTTACAAGAAACTCGCGTCAATGGGCTCCTTCCTAGCAAAGAAAACTCGTAGCACGCTCTAAACTTGCAGATTTCTCAATTGTTTTTAACCACGCAATACAGACATTATATAAACATAGAAAATGATAAATTTGAACGCAAAAATTTCGGTGTAATCTACAGGTATTTTCATTATATTTCACATAAACATTACTAATTCGAGCGTTCGTTTGTTTGAGTCGACTAAAAAATTTAAGAAACTAGGATCTAATTTTTTCATATGATTCTGACTTAATTGTAACAAACTTAAATTATTTTGACAAACTAATTATAGTAACTTTAGTCAGAATAACGTTTCCATTTTTTTGTGCAGGTTTGAGAAAAAAATGGATTTAGTTTTTAAAAGGTCATAGAGGAAATCTTTTCGGCCAAATTTGAGAATAATTAATAAGGTTGTACCATAGATATATCAATTTAACTTGGCAGCTAGTGAGTGTGCCACCGTAACTTTATAAATGTTGCCATACTCAACCAGTACTGAAATTTCAGTTAATTTCAAAACTGATATTTTAGCGACGGTTATTAAAAGTAGACAAGGTATTTATTTTGCATAAAATGGCAATTGGAGAAATTTATTCTAGACTGTCAATTCTAGTTCCAAATTCGGCGACGGCCAAGTAATTTTGGTAATACTGTAGTAATTATTTGAAATTTTTATTGTAATAAAAAAACAAATGTTTTCTTTTAACGTAAATGACATTTATAATTTTGGACTACCGATAGCGTTGGTTTTGGATATAGTTTTACAGAAGTGCGAAAAAAAGTTGCACTGTTTTGAGCGTGCTTAAGATTTTACAAAATCCAACACGTTTTTATTAGTATTGAATAATTTATAATACAAATATATTTAAAACAAATGAAAAATTAATACGTAGACTATATGAAACACGTGAAAAACTATTCTCACCTTAATATAATATTAGTATAATGATACATTTATCAGATCATCGTGTTGAAACATGAAGCTTTTGGAGCAATGATTTTACAGGAATATTTAAAAGACATAAAAGTGTAACCTGAATTAAAAAGGATAAAACGCATTGTCCAGCCAATATCCGTCGAAGGGAGTAAATAAATCGATGAAGGAGAAATGGCTACATGATTGATTATTATTTAATGTTATGAAATATCCACATGGTATTGTTTTCATTATAGTGTGATAACAAGGACAAATTGTTTTGTAGGTCATTAATTGTTTATTTAAGTGGGTTTAAAGTTTTTACTTTATATTTTAAGTGTCTTTTATTATGATTGTAGAAATGATCAGTCATTAAATTATGTAAGTCGATGTTAATGCCAATTCCATCAAAAAACTTTGTTATAACGATCATGTTCACGTTTACGATACATCTATGTCATCTAATGAATGATTTTATCCACAATTTCTAGCGTTCTAGTTGAATATTTTAATCATTGTGGTATCCCGATTAATCTAATTTTTGTGGCCCCTCAATGCGGGATTATTAAATTCTCTTCTTATTTGTCAGGATTAAAATTAGATTATAGATTGAATATAAAAAAATAGCAATAAATGTGGGAAAACGAAGAATGCGAGAACGATCGATCGAGACTCCACTGTAGTGGTTCCATATTGAATGTAAACTGTTTTTGATTAGTCTGTTAAATTTTAAAAAACTAAAATCTAATGCACTAATTCTCTGTATGATCAATTCTAACCAATTAACCAATAACCAATCAATTCTAAACTTGAATTTGCAAATCTCACTTTTTGCGATACGTGTAATAGTAGTCTGGAAAGATTAATTGAGTGGGTCAGGTCTCATAATGGGTACGGCATACTATGGTTGTCTACTAAGTAATCTTACCAGAATCCATTGTTTCCTTACGAAGTATCTTTGAATGAATTTCGTCTTAATTATGCAAAATTTCGAATGAGTTATTTCATACAATTTGCTCCGAATCTCTCCGCTCTGTATGTAAGGTCTGTAGTTTCGTATTTGCATATAAAAGGGCCGCGCAAAGACGTTTAAACTCCCTTAATGTTTGTTTGCCGACGAGAAAGGTTCACTGGTCTTGTGTTTGGTTAAAGTTCAAAGATAGCAGATAGATGACTGTAAATGATTTTCGACTAACTTTTCATCTGATAGGATCTTAATGAGAAAAACAGATTATTCCATGCTCTCTATCAAAATATTGAAACAAAATTAGAAATACTTCTCTGACGATAGATTAAGTTGATTAATTTTACCAATAGTCTAGACAGTTAACATTGCTTTTGATTTATTAATTGCATTACTCGCAATATTCTCTTATACATTGTAATGGACAATAGTAATCAATAAGTCTATAAATCTAATGATTGATATATTAATAATCAATTTGACGTAATATAATGAATCAAATTAAAGTTATCTAACTAAAAATTGATCGAATATAAAACATTTCAATAAATGTAGCTATATCTATTAGTTTTAGACTAAATACTCGTCATGGCTGAAGAGTGTGACAAAGCTAGTATATTGTATTAATCTAGAATCAGATGTCTTAGATTTACTCTATTTTTTAGTAATTCCCTTGAATTATTTTCTGCACCTCATAGCGCACAATGTCTCATTCTATTACTGCCAAGGAACATTATTCATTCAAAAATCTCTGGTCTTTAAAGACCAGTTTGTCAAATAATTTCCTAATAAACCATAAACAGACAAAATAAAGTTGTGGTCTGTATACAGTTCCTGCAGTATTGTCGAATTGGTGTAGCGACCTTAGCGCGCGGGACCTTTGCGCGCCGGCGTTAGCGCGCAGTACTTTGCTACTTTCTTTAATAATTTAACATAATTTTTGCTGAAAAATTAAATTAAAAAATGGGATAAAACCGTGTATGCTGGATACGATCATTCATATGTTTAATGCGTTTTTGTGATCTATACAATGGCAAAATAATAATATTACATACAAAGAATAATTAACCGAAAAAATATATTTGTCTATTTTGTTTATATTTCTTTCATACATGTTTGTCAACCACTCGCTCTCCATTTGATGCTGTGAACAAAACGAGGATACTAGGAACTAGTCATACTGCGAGAAATTGCTGGCAGTATTCAGTTTCAAATGAACCGATAATCTTATGTTCCAGTTTATTTAGTGTATTTTAGGATAATATCCTATATGTATGTACAAACATATTATGTAAAATCATACTCAAAAAGACGTAAAACACCAAATTGAAATTCAAATAGTTTATCAACGTCAAGAGATATAATAATAATGCTAATATTTCCAAATGTATTCGTGAAATATTACAACTTACTGTTAAATCTTTATTATTATATATTTACTCTCACTCTTACTGGAAAAAATGAATTAATATATTTATGCGTTAAAATACATCTGTTCTATTTACAGTAAAACGTTTTTCGTTCAATTTGAAACAAATATATAACTTATCAAATGTCATACAATTTACTTGCTCCAATTTTATCTCATATGCCATAAATAGATCTTATTTTAGAATAAAATGAAATTTTATAATAGATTTTTTCCATAAATAAAGCACAAAAGATTATATTTTTTTCAAAATTTTATTAAGATCGTTAATCTAATTAATTATTAAGAAGTTAATCGAAAAATTTTCAAACATTACAGTTATGTAGGCTTATTATTTATATGAATATTATACGTTGTGAAGAAACCGTGCTTTGGTTGGTGATAATCACACGATGTTTCAAAACCATTACTTTTATCTTCAGGAGTTGGAATTATAATGAATGAATTTGTTATTTTAAATTATTTAGTGTACTTATTTGACTTAAAAACACTTTTCAAAAGTTACATTTTCTTTCGTATTCTAACTGAACTTTCATTTTAATATTTCTATTAATTCGTGATAATATCATGGTTATACCCTTTTTGAACATTTTCGTTGCTTTATTGTTTACTATTTCTATCTTAATGTTTATTTTTCATTTAGTAACCTTCAAAAAATGTATGAGGGAAGTTTCTTTGTTGAAATGATTGTTGTTGGTTCACGGACCAATGTCACGCACTTTTTATCGGTTAGTGTGCCAGGCAACTTGGAACTCGTACGTTACGTATGAATTATTGATTTATTTTACATCACACATAAGTCGAGTATTTAATTTGACAGATTGGTAGGCGATATTTGATATTAGTTAAGTAAATACTTCATTACATTCCTGTGTAAATAATATAGTCTTGACATACAATACAAGATAGGTAACAAATGTTTTAAATAATTAATTATGTTGCCTGAACAATTGTGTTAATATATTCTATTAATGGATTTATGATATTTTATTTAACGATGACTAACCACTTACAATGATTATCGCCGATTTTAATCTCATAGGTTATTTTGAGTAATAACTATTTCGAAATTAGGAAGGCAAAAGGACGTAATCTATATTTTACTTGTATTAACCCGTTCCCTGCTTAGTCGTTTAAAGAATATTCCAATACCAATATTTCAAAAAATAATTCTGTAGTGTTGGTGTTAACCATACTTATTTAGATTATCAGGGCAAATCAGGCTATGTCGTAATACAATAGTAAGTTTGTACACATACGTTTTAACACTGTTAACATTCTTATATTTTTGAGTATCAGCTATCAACACACTGAAATCTGCCGTCTCAATAGTTGAGGCGTTATCAGTCAGCGGGTTAAGTGGTATACGAAAAAAACTAAGAGTTTCGTATTTTTGCCTTTCTGCAGTCGATTTATTTGTAGAAAATGCAGGACAATCCAATATGGCAGTAAGAATAAAGCAAAATATTACAAAATATTATAATTTCATTTGTGTATTGTAGGAGATTGATTGACTCAGCCACGGTTCACTCCAGACTGTAATGCCAGAAAGGAAGAAGAAGTATAAAAATGATAATTAAAACAACTATTCATATTAATAGAAAAATAAATAGCAGGATTTAATTATACAGCGAAATTAAGACTGAAACGCAAATCATTAAGTTATCAATAAAAAGTTTCATGTCTATAGAGAGTGAATTGAGAAATCTCAAATTTCTCAAGATAGGTGACTTTTGTGTAATATGAATTAAACAATAAAGGTAAAGATAACCTTTTATGAAAATAAGTGCTGTTTCAAGAATGAAGTCATGTTCTAGTTATATTCGATGACGTCTTGCTGTGTATGTCCATACACACAATTCATCATTAAATTCGCAAGTAAAATATTACGGCATTCTAAAATTTGTAGGGTACTCAACTTTGTACCCACCATTTTGCGCGTACATTGTATAATATGAACACGAATGTGCATGTTGCAGTATGACAATAAACAACGCCAACAATGTTTAAAAATATTGACAGTTATGACAGAAGAAAACTTTTCGAGACTCTGTTGGATATTGTGTTATGTGAAAAAAAAGGAAATGCCACATATAATGGAATAGTTTCTATGAATTGAGTTTACTATGGCACAGTAAATTTAATAGAATGTCTAGTAATTTGACTTAGATGGAGAAAAAAAAATGCTTCAGGTCCCACGAGAGCAACATATCTAAATGATGGTCGTATCGTCTTGAGAAATTTTTCCGATTCTGTTTTTATATTTGGTATTCCCTGATGATTTCATAAGCATCCTCGATTAAACTATTTAGAAACGCGTTACCGGAATATTTTAATTAATTTAAGCACAAGCCTCCAGGACGCATCTGTGAAAAAAAACACGCTTGACGACCTATGAAGGATGCAGTTTTTATAACCTGAAAACAAAAACAATATCTGTTTTTAATTAATGATATTGAGTTGTACAAGCCTTAATTTTTCATGGTGGCAATCAAGCAGCTTGGCATCCAACTGAAAGTTTTCTTATTTAATGGGTAGACTAAAAACACCAGACATCATAAAAATAATTTAAAAATTTATGGATGGCGGCCTGCCAATATTTACCAAAAGGGTTTTTTATCGGTTTTTTTGTCTTGTACGTGAAATGGAATAATTGCTTTGTTATTATGTAGTACGTTAAAAAATAGAGATTATTAATAAGTAGGAGTTCCGTATCAAAAACACTATTTAGTCTTTTACTGATTTGGAGAAAACTGTGAAACTGTAAAAACATAGCCACTTAAACCAAAAAAAAGCATTGTCTTCGAATACAATTATGGCAATAACTTAATTTAAAAATAGAGTAAATCAGTGTTATTGGATAATTGTTCGCCAATATACCTTCCCCCTTTCTGATCTACGTAATGTAACTGCGAGAGAGAAAATTGATTTAGCTCGAGAAAGTAAATGTTAAAATTAAAAAAGTTTCTATTGAATCAAACACATATTCACTCAAAATTATGTGGGAAATTAATCCACGAAGAGTAACTGAAAGCTTGATAAGAAAATAGAAATGGCTACATACGACTTTCATATGTTTTAAAAATAGTACAATTACGTTACTTCATTTACTTTTCGATGACAGCTAATAATGTTCAACTGTATTTATCATATATTATACGTATTTGTCTCTGTCACGATTTTTTTGTTGGCTTAATATAATTATCCGTAATATCGAAGTTGTTGAAATTGTTCAGGAAGAGTAAAAACTGTTTTTATCGAAAACATTATATGGTGAGTTGCGCTATGGATCTTTGAATTTAACCCCTGTAAATTCTCATGTTTGCAAATACTGGATTATACGTAGGGAGTGTCGATATAATAGTCAGAATTTTTAAACTTAAAACCAATGTCAAATGATGTTTCCCTTCCATAAAGTGGTAAATTTATTTTTCTAATTTACTTCATTTGGCCGACACCTGCTTTGTTATCTTTAAAATGAGATCCAATCTTATTTTTTTAGGGTTACATCAATTGGCCAAAACACCGTCGACATAATATAATTATAATTTTTTCAGTGATAATATTTTTTACTAAAAATACCTTTCTTTTGTCCCTTTACACAAATCAACAAATTTCGTTAAGTAATACGAGCGTAGGTGCAAAGTTATTGGCGATAAATAAAGTATTTTTTTTTTCTTAAAAATGTCTGATATGGGAATTACGAGGAGATTCTAAGTACAGATGATAAGCTGGAAAGAAGAATGATGGGATTGTGTATGAGAAAAGTCATATATCAGCATCAAACGAAATGGCTTTCCGTATTGTAGATATACGTCGACTTATCTGCGGGAGATCTGGTCTAAAAGCAACAAGGGAAATTACCTTAAGGAGAACAATTCTTTTAACATCTCTCATAGCTTCCCGAAAAAATGTTTTGCCATGAAAGGAATTCTCGAATTTTTAATGAATAATTAATGTTATTGACATAGAATGCTAGGAGGTTTTTTTAAATGTAAATACCTCCGACATGAAATGTTTCGTAATATTCATGTAACTTGTATAACTATAAAAAAAAGCTAAGATAAAATTATTTCATATTTTCAAAAATAAGCTTCCATCTTCTTATACTGATTTTGATGCATTATTAGATCTATTAAATTATTTATTTTATTACTTGCTTTTATTCTAAATGGCAAATTCTGATTTTTTCAAAAAATAATGTTCGCAACATCAAAAGTAACTCAACTCACTATAATAAAACTGATACCACGCAAAATGTTTTCGATTTGGTAACTTAATCTATGTTACGTGAAGCAAATGTAATCATTTATGCATAACATATAATCTTTCAACGTAATATATTTCTTATCTGGTAGGCTCTATGTGAAAATGAAACATAACTTGTCAGTGGCGCAGAGAATATTTTATTTGGAAGAATTCGGAATAATTCCAATAAAATCGTTTTATAATATGGAACTGAAAATACATTATAGAGTTGAAAACAATGTGTTGATTAAATGTGATATTATCATTCATAAAATGTTTTCATTAATAATGTTGTAAAATGAATATTTTAAAAAGGGTTATAAATAATTGCACTTTATTCAGTATTGCACAGTATTCACTTGAACTTTTATTTCGATAGTTTGCAGTTTGGATTAGATAGTATTAACTTAGTATACTGAAACTTCGATTTTAATAGTTTCCACTTAGTTACGGATTTTTTTAACAAAGTGAGTTAAGTTGTAGTAGGTTATGTTAGGGTTGGTCTGGTTTGGTTTGTGTGATGTATTATAATGCGTGAAGCAAAGACAATATAGACGACTTAATATAGGGTACAAGAAAAAGTGACATTTCATTTCAGCTTCGTGCAACTATCGATTTCAAAGTGTTAGTATTTATACTGAATGAAAACTATTTTATATCTCTGAAAATATTTTTTGTAAGTGTAATATATTTCTTCAATGTTAAAATATATTCTATTGTGTGGAATCACTTTATTTTTAATGAAAGAATTTGTTTTTTGAGGAATGTATTTGTTATAAGTGAAAACTATTTTTATGAAAGTGTATATGATCTAAACAAAAGTGCATTTAATTGTAAACCTTACAAAAATGTGTAAGTAGTACAAAACAAGTTGTACTTTATTTTTAAAATAGAATGTCTTTCCATCGAGAATTGACAGTTAACACATTAAAAATTATTGTAAAATAAAGGTAAAGTTTGAATGCAGCATTCATTAACACGCTTTTTTGTTATATACATACTGAACAATTAATCTTAGCACATAATAATGTATCTTAACACTTATTTTTGTTTATAAGGAAACTTCTTGCCTTGATATTGTATTTAACTAGATAATATTTAAGTTTAACATAAATATCATAAATATATACAGTTTATTGCTGCGGATACTAAATCAGTGGTTAATGTGATTGTGTAAGCTTCATAAATGTTGATTTATTGAAAACATTTAAACCTAGTTCATTGTATCCAAACACTATGTAAAAATTCACGGTTTGTTAGGCTAACGTATATAAATCATTATGACAAGCGCTTATGTCATTTATCATAATAAATTCATTACTTACGTATTTTAGATTTAAACTTCTGATATAACCAATAAAATCGTGTTTACTCACCGAAATCAAAGTAAAAAAACCAATATCTTACTCAATAGTATTTCAAAACACAGTTAAATATTAGAAATATTAAACACCATAAAGTTGTCATGTTCTTATTGTTTTAGTTAAGTATTTCGATTGATTATTTATGGTTATTAAAAAAATGACAAATCAAATTTGTATTATTGAGATTTTGTACACTTCCATGTATTTTGTCACTAACGACCCGGGTTAAAATACATGGAAGTGTACAAAACCTCAATAATTCAAATTTGATATTGAAATTCCATCAAGCACCCTCAGTCGGTGTCTTAAATTATACTCAAAATAAAAAAATCATTGTTAGATTTTTTAACGACAAGAATTTAAATTCAACAATACTTAAAATGCTTTAGTTTTGAACTTAACAACTGGGCTTAAATATTTTCATTAACTGCTTGCTTTAAAAATTTCATTGCAATCATTCATTTTTGATACATTTTAATTAGAGCTTTATTCACATATTAAATGGATTCTACTGAAATTTCATACTTCGGTGATTCAATCTTTTTGGCCACGTCACTGGGGTAGTATTACCGTAAGACCATGGGGTTAATTTGCATTCATGTGACGGTGAACAAGTCAGGGACCATTAGTACGCCGGTGCATGCTAACGCCGTTCGAAATTCTTATACATCCTATCTCATCTGACAGCAATCACACCTCAGATATACGTGTGCACGTAGATATTATCAGACGCAGAATTTTACATTTCATTGCCATCTGCGTACAAGCTAACATGGTTTTAATATAATATTAATCAAAAGTATACCTGCCAGAGACAAGCCTGTGTGCTGTAAGAAATACGTGGATCTTTCACAGTTCGCTGGGTATATTATAGTATGTATCTTTTACATATAGCTATAATGCATAGTCAAGTACGGTAAAATTTTGTTTTACAAGTAAATTTTTTGACAGAATAACAGGTACGTAGGTAAGTGGCGTACTTAGATCTTAACCATGGTGCAAGGCTAAATTTTTAACGGAATCCAGCGAAATAAATAATGTCGCGTTCTGAAAACGATCATTCGATGATTAAAACAATCTTTTTTTATACCACTGTGAGGGTAATTGGATGATATAATCACGTATGTATTTTTGTTGTATTTTCAGTCTGAAACAGTTCATTTAAATCTTAGTTCTACAAAGATTATTGAAATCAAACTGTGTATCTTCAGATACCCTAAAAGTTCTCTACATTGGTGGTATTTATAAAAAATCTGATTTATTAACCAGATTTCTATAACTATTTCTTTGACAAAGTTTCTCTGTATATAATAAATAATAATATTAAAAAATTGTAGTGAATGAACTATTAACGATTCGTAATACATGAAACTATCTCAAGTCGCTAAACATTTAACCCATAAGATATTCAAACGTCACGCTACTCTTTAATTTAATAACGAATTTGACCTCTAACTATTTCTTAGTCTCCTGTATCTTATCACAAAGCAAGAAACCAAATAAGCCTCAGCTTCATTTATACAACGTAACGTAGTCATTTATAGTATTCTACTTTGAAGGCTTCTCGGGTCTCTACGTCACGTAGACGCCGATGGGTGCCATGTCACGTGTAAACACCGCGGCCCCCTACCCCGTAGACATGATTAACCTAATAACGGTGAGCAGTTTAGAGTACCCTTTGGACCCGTTATGTTTCATATAGACTCAACCCTGACTGTACACCCTTCTACTCTGTTTTTCAGCGTTTACGTATACCGATAAAATTTAACGCAATTTTAATTAGAGCCAAAATGTATTCCTGGACAAGGAAAGGATTTTTATCAGTTAACTCCTATATTTCCGTTGATTCATTATGTATTTTACACAATTAAGTACACCCAGTAGAGATCTGAGGAATATAAACAATTGAAAATTATTAAGCTAAAAATAGCAATGAATTTAGTTTCACAAGGAGTATGTAATGAATAACGTATTTTTGTTGTTATATTTGTATATTTATAAATATTATAAAACATTATTCTTGTGGAACTTCATAAATTACTATCTTCGCCTAGATATAATGAAGGCAAGCTATTTGAAATAATACTTTAGCAAAAGTATTTATACGCGAAATGTATAAAGCAATAATATTTTTTTAGGACTTTATTAATTAGTGAGGAATATGCTGACGATAATAACTCCATTGCCAATTTGTGAATGAATTTGAAAGAAAAATACGAAAAAGGGTTTAGGGGTGGATGTTTATCTTTCATACCATGAATTTTATTTGGGTTACTTGCAAAATGGAGAAATTAAAATTTGCGAAGTCATTGTTCAAATAGAGCTTCGAAAAAAGTCTACGTCTATTTTATAATTAAAATATTTTGACGTTTCGTTTAACCAATACCAATATTTTTACAAAAATGTATTCAAATATAAAAATGTGTTATCGTAGTGCATAAAATAGAACTAATAATAATTTTACCACGTTTTTCTGTGATAAAAACAAACCTAACAAATATTAATATCGGACGTTATTTTTTGCTCTGTACGCCATTTGCTTTTATTAAAAACACGAGAAAACTTTATTTTGTGTTTTAATTAAGAAAATGCACAGCAGACACTGCAATAAGAAATTTTATTGCTCCCGTTTATTGTTGTACTGAGTATAATATTTTGCGAGAATCTTGTAAATGTTTCATTAATTCATTTCGTTTGCTCAATCTTTGGGATTCTTCATGAATATTTTTGTTCATTTAAAATATTTTATTTTCGATAGTAAAAATGATTTATTTAAACATTATCAAATAAATAACGATCGCATACAATAAATATTGTCCATTACTTTTAAATAATTTGGATGCAACAAGCGCCGATCACTTACTGATGAATCCGATTTAAAGTATTAACTATTACATATCGATGGTGTTTTGGCCAATTGATGTAACTATCAAAATTGAAATTGTTTAGGAGAGAAAAAATTGTTTTTATCGAAAAGATTACATGGTGAATTGCGTTATGAATCTTTGAAATGCACTACTGTAAATGTACTCGTTTACAGATACTTAATAATACGTAAAGAGTGTTAATATAATAGTGTCTTACATCATGTGGCCGGTTCAGAATTTTTAAACCTAAAACCATTGTAAAATAATGTTTCCCTTCCAAAAAGTGGTCAATTTATTTTTATAATTTACATAATTTGGCCGAAACCTGCTCTCTTGTCTTTAAAATAATATCCAATCAGTTATTTTAATTGGCCAAAACAGCATCGAATAATAAACATTTTCTCAGTATATGTCAGTTTTTTCGATCACAGTTTATGTAATGATTTTTAATTCATATAATCAAATAATATTAGTCAATTTTATCTCAACCGTATCTTGTATTTAGCTTGTAGGAATAATAACTGAATTATATTCAAATGTCTCAAAACTCTAAGAGCTTATTAACACTGTTACGTTTCTAAACAGCATTATATTAATTTAAGGAGTTAGCACAAGTGCAGCCTTGCTTGAGGAGTTGCAACTGGTATTAAAATATATTAAAAAATATGGCAGTCACGCATACTATGTTCATTAGATTAATCATGCTTATAAGGGAATAACCTCAATGTCTTGGTCATAACGAAGTACATTTGGAGAAATGGGTAGCAGTACGCAGAGGAGAAACAAACAAACAAATCTTCATTTTTATACATATATAGATAACTAAACATACAAAATATGGTATTCCTTTTAATCGATGATTTGACTTTTAGAAATTGAAGTGATTATTGAAATTTGTTTTCTCTTTGTAATATTACAAGCGTCATTTATCATAGAGAGACCATCTGGTATCTATTGTCCAGTATCTGGAGTTTTCGCGCATTTCGCATACAGCGTTGTGAACACATTTCAAAGCATCTGCAGATACAAGATAAAATAGGTAATGTCCTTTTGATGTCTCTTCAAAATATTCTACTGGGGTCAATTCGATACATTATTTTCGCATTACAATTCAAAAGATCAAAAGAGGGTCGTATATTTTTGTGATATTTTTATTTATTCATTCCTGAATGTGAACAACAGCAAACTGACTGAAATGAAATAAATTGCATTGATGTGTAGTTATTCTCTTCTTTTTTTATTATGTCGCATTTCTTTTAGTTAGAAAATTTTATTTATTATTATTTGTACGATGAACTATCAAAGTAGTAAGTAAGTAAATTTTGATAATATTGTTTTTCTATTAGTTGTGTTACACGTATGTAATCAAAAATAGATTAAATTTAAGGCATCGACTGAGGGTGCTTGATGGAATTTCAATATCAAATTTGAATTATTGAGATTTTGTACACTTCCATGTATTTTGTCACTAACGACCCAGGTTTCGCCTTTCGGCTTAGTACTTTCTGATACTTAAGTCAAAACGATCAAAATCAGAAGTTGTTTTTACGAGAACTGGTTTTAGTTTACCTGTAAAACCTATTTTTTTATAACTATATAATTATATAAGGATGATACTAGGGAAGGATTAGTATTTAGCTTATCGTTCCCTATTCGTTCCGTTTTATAGGACGGGATAATAGGTGAACTCTAACGAATAAAAAACATCACATATATTTGGACATAGCATCGATTTATAAAAGTGTCTGTTTGGGTATTCAAATCTGTGACCATGCAAGCAAATATGGCGAACACAAAACAGCGCTCACCGCTTGGCACTACTTTTATTTTTCTATCGATTAAAACAAAAGTAAATCGTTGATATTTGTTTTTTGATAAAACGAAGACAAAATATATTGTAGATATAAATTGTTGGTTTTCATTATAATGTCTGTGGCGATATTGCTTCTTTTGTCTAGGGTGCATGGGGTCTAAGAAACTTCATTAATTTTCTTGAAAGCTCTTCAGGTATTGTGTCGATCGATTTGGCGTCTATTAATAGTAGGTGTATTAAAGCAATTTCCTGTAATTTTGCTATAGTAGCACGAATGTAAATATTAAGAAGACTGCAAAGCATGCACGGGATAATCTGCATACAAAATAAATATCGTTCTTTACCTACAACAACGATTACCTACATAAACGATTTAATAAATAGTTATTCTTTTGTATGTAGAATCATCTTAAGACTATCTCTAACGTAAGATTTTTATTTATAGTTTGGATATTGATTCTAATTCTTAGCTGAAAAAAATTTAATTTATGTTTCTCATTTATAAATTAGAATGACCTGCATTTATTGGGTCAGTAACCATTTAAATTATTGATCAGTAAGAAATAGTAAATGGTAGGTATTCACGAGGTCAGTCAATAAAATCAGTAATTTATTTAAAATGGTTAATTATTAAAATAAATGGTCAGATATTTGTATAAAACGGTTAGTTCTTCAATAAAACCTAACTTAAACAAAATTAACTTAACCTTTTTACATTTATTTATTAGGCAATCATTTACTGACCAAACATAATTATTAACTGACCTTTTATGGTATTAGTTGTCAATTGAATCAATGTCTACGATATAAATAAAAATCTTTCTTTAGAGTTCGACTGAAGATATTTCAAAGAGTTAAATAAATAATTTGAAAAAATGAATTTATGCGTTGAATGCTTTGAAACTAGTTGAATATTTCGTTAATAGTTTTGCATTATGATAATGGTTGATTAAAAGTTTTATTAATGTTGTGTCTAGAGAATTTCCGTCGCACAGCTGGTCACGACTGACGCTCATGTTCGTTTCGCGATAATGGACAGCTCTGAATAAGTTTTCATTTCACATTATCATTTGTCAGTCTTCACGTGAATACAGATTGCTTTCTATCGATTACTTCCGCACTATCAATTTACCTCACTGGCAAACAATCGCTGACAATATTACCTGGTACTATACCTAGGACTTTCAAAGCGCTTCAATCTAGGCTGTCTTTGAATGGTGAATCTAAAAGTGTCTCATCACCTTAAAACTTGGTCTTTGTATTAAAATCCCCCATTGAAAATCTATTTAATATATCTTGAGATGTCGAAAATTAAAATTAGATTTAAAAGAGTATTTTTCATATGCGTAACATTATCATTTTAATAACATTAATTACTCAACGATTCAAAACCATTATATGTTTTACCATAAAAAATTGGTCTGACATTAACAGAATAACATTTATTCATCTTCTTTTAGGAGAAACGTAACGTTAGTTACAATTAAAGGACGTATGATTTTACTATAATATGTATCATTGGCAATAATTTTGAAGCTTCGAGTTATGATTGGCGGTAAACACCACCAATCATTACACAGTGTCTTCCCAAACTTTTAAAATATTCTACCATACACTAAAAACACATTTATAATAAATATTGAAATTTTTTTAATATAAAGTATTGCTCAGAGAGTAATAATAATAATAATTATTAACTGATAATAAATTTATGAACTCTAATGGACTCGTTGTAGCTTTTAAGTATTTTTCTAAGAAAAAATACAGCGTAATAGATTGAAAAAGAGTACCCAGGTGTTTTATATAAAAATATTTAAAGGCTTTTAACATGTTGTTGACTTTATATCTGTCTTATAAAAACATGAAATTAGTTTAATGTTTAATAACAGCTTTGTTCAGGAAACGAGCTTTCCACGAAATGAAAAGCGTTATTTAAATACCTATTGGTTGCTTTATTTTCATTAATCACAAAATCCGACAATATTATTTCCTAACACGCCGTCCAATTTGCAAAGAAAAGCAAACAAAATGCTACTGACGCGTATTGAAACATAAAAACGGCGTGTGGGAGAAGCAATTCTGAATTAGTGAATAGAAAGGCGGTTTTTGATGAAAACAGCTAAAATGTAGGTTAACTGCTTTCCTTATTCAGGTAATATCCAGCCTATACGCTACTCGTTCTTTTAGTTAGATTTTTTTACATATTTATGTTGAGCAGAGAAATTATTATTGTCGATATAAAAGAGTTAATTATGGTTTTATGATTCAACTACCATCGCTAGGCTGTAATAGCGTAGGCCTTGGAAGAAAATATGTAAAGATACTTAACTGAAAAATCCTTTCAAATAACTTTAATTTCGCTCACAATTTAATGCACCTTACCAGAAAGCTTCACGCCGCTTCCATTTCATGATTACAACTGTGATACCATTAATACTAAACAAACAGTAGAGCGTTTTCTACGCACTGTGATTAAATATCTCTTCTCATTATTCAAACTGTGAGGGCAAGTATTTTCTGTGATGTTTTAATCAGCTCTCTTACCCACTTCATCTCCGATACTGAAAAAGGCTCAATATTAAATGATTAGTTAACTAATGATACTTTCTAAAACACATTCTTCTAGATTTATCTTCCATGAAGATCGTCGTAGTGTGACTGAATGTGACCAGCAATCGTTGAACTACTTCTATCGGGACTGTAGTGATAAATGGCGCTGCAGATTTACGAAACATTATGCTTGCAATTATTTGTCAGTAACAAGGCTAAGCAAATAATATTTTATGTCTCAACACACTTAACAATGCAGTCAGAAAAATCAAGCGGCTACCGATGTACTATACGGATTCTGAACCAGAAAAGACAAACGATCTCAAAAGACAAGTCATGATCACTAAAGTAGGACACAGACAGTTGACGACAGTATATATGAACAAATAAGGAAGGACCAGATTCATTCTTTATTCTCTCACCGAATGTGAATTCTGTGACCACGCGTCGAACTGGAAACATATCCTGTGAACTTTATAATTGTCATTCCATACCTACTGCTAAATCACGTCACATATTCAACTATTGGAAATATATTCCTAAAGTGTACTAATGAAGTGTCTCAACAGAAGCTGCTTTCTAGTGGCTAGTTAAAAGTTCAATATTCACCTTCTCTACAAAGTTGGATATAGGAGGGTAGGGAGAGATTATAACATCATGGGCACCAATGTCTTTGGAAAATAAGTAGTTGAGTAAAAAAATATAAAACGTATTGTATTGCAATACTTACCCAGAAGAATTGTTCACTATCCCGTTTGACGTATATTATCTGTTACGTGATACGTCGTATAGCCCAGATAGTAAATTTCAATGGGAATTTTATTTGTCTTTATTCTATTTTTATGGAGCGATAAAGTGTGCCAGTGTATCATGTGCCAGCATCCTGAATGAAAACCACTCGCGACAAAAAGCTCTCTAATTTTGTTCCATTTTCCTCCCCGTAAAAGGAGAACTGGCAAATGTCGTGCGAATTTAGACATCTGTGTGTTGCCACACCGAGCATATGGCCGACGGTGGATGAAGCTTCGTGACCCGCTTTACGATTGATTGTTTCTGCATTCAAGAGGCGCGCTATTTGCACTGCGACTCCTGGAATGGCGACCTATCTCGAGTGCTCCGACATTGTATAACGACATTATCGTCGGCGTCGGTCAAGGTTTATTCGTTAAGCCAAGCCGTAACGTGCATACGACAGCGTATTTAACTAAGAGATATTCGGTGCCTATTGACAGAAAACTCCTCTTGTATTTACAGCGTTGATGTTGTTCAAACATCAAGTACTTCTGCAAATGGTATTATATCTTTGATTGTAAAATATTAACAGAAAACTTTATAACGTTTTATGTCGAAAGCGAGGTTGATTGATACATATAAATAACAATACTAAAATATGTACAGAATGTTTTGTTCTAAAACCGGATAGCCCGACATAAGAATGAAGAGAATTATGTTCCTCTAATATTCTGGAATTATAAGAATTGTGTGGTAAAGATATATTGAATTGATTTTGGTGAGAAGCAAAGAAAATTTAAAGCATTGATTTTTCAATTAGTCTTTGAATCTGTCTCCAAAAGTATATAGATGTTTTTATTGTTCTATTGTATATGTTACTCCGAATGTGTGAAATTGCTTATTACATGAACTGACAAAAATTTTGCCTAGTTCATGATAAGTGCAAGTACATTGCTCCATTCATGAATTAGGCAAATTATCTGCCAAGTGCGTGAATTCGGTAGATTAAGATGTGGGACAATCCCGGGTATAGGATGTGTCATTGATTGGACGCGTAACAGTTTTAGTAAATTTGCTGAATGTGGTGTCATTTAAGTAAATCAACTCTAATTATTTCTTACCTAACATAACCTAACGCACGATACAAATCGCGAAAATACGTTTTAATAAAATTCATACCTCGTCATAATTAGTTAAAGTTCTAGATTTTTTCATGGTAAATGGAAATAAACGTCATTACAGTTATTGACATAATTATATATAATCAACTGGTTTAGTTACAAAAAAACACCACCGGAGAGATATCTATTTTGCTCAATGCATGAACTAGGCAAAAAAATTCATCCCGAATTCACGCACTCGGCACATAATTTGCCTAATTCATTAATGAGGCACTGGGTTTTCACTTTTCATAAATTAGGCAAATGTTTGCCTATTTCATATTATAAGTAACTTCACACATTCGGCGTAATATATATATTATTAATGTATTTACTTTTAAATAAACGAAATGTAATATTAGGGATGGTTCGGTGTAAATAATGATACATTATAGACAATAATTTAACTTGCGTAAACAATTTGAATTGGGTTTATATAATGATAAATAAACTGGTTGGCTTTGCTTACAAAATGATTAATATTATACTTGTGGCTTGATGAAATCAAGCAAGCAAAGATATTGATTAGCTGAATATGGATAATTAATCTTTGATTAAAAAACGGTCGCTGTATTTTAGTCGTAAAGTTCTTAGTATTTCTTCTTCATTCGGTTACATGGTGAAATGTTTCTGTTCAAATCCCGAACAGAAACAGTTCTTTCATGTATTGAATTTTCATCTGAATTATGTTTTGGTATCCAAAAGAATTAGCTATATATATGATATAAAAGTCTTTTCACACATCCTATCCAATAATAAAAGCAAAAAAAATGAGTCCTCTTTTTCCTACTCTCTCTAAAAGAAAGGTTGAGAAACTGACTAACAATATCAAGTAATACTTTCTGATGAAAAGCTCCAGTAATAAGTCATATGAGCTACTTCGTTAGTGGATATAGTTGACAAAAAAACAGTTCTTTGTTAGGTTTACTTAACTTATAATATATCGTCGCTCTTCTGGAAGAAAACACTAAATCGACAAAATGACATAATGAGTTAATTATACTAAAATGTTCGTTATTTTGAACTCTCCTGTATGGTAAAAGTCACTCGTTTTAATATTTACGCTTTTACTTAAAAACAGTTTTGTACAATCAAACTAGATTAAAAATGTATAGCGTTTCAAACATTTCATAATCTTCAATGTCCAATTACTCAAAACTTGTATTATTCAGTAGGTATCTTCTTCCAGAACAACGACGATATAACCTAGTGATAGATATTATATATGTTTTAAAGCACCGGGAATGTTAAGTACATTTATGGAAGTATCCAATTGTACAATGTACACTTAATAGGTCAGCGTTTCGTGGAAAATATGTAAAGTGATTTTATTATTATGGCACGAGCAAAAAAGGTTCTCATAAGTAATTTATTTTACAATTATAAATCTAAAATTGCGACACGGTTATCATCTCTTATCGTATAAAAGAGCGTGAGTGCCGGTTAAACGGCGTAGACTGCCTCTGGAGACATAACATCGCTACGAAAATAATTGCTACGCCGAGCGTAGAGAAAGAGGGACGCTCATTGAAGTCAACTCGGATCTGTATGGACCTTGAGGGTAATAATAATGTCAAAGAGACCCCATTTCAAATTTGTGTTAAAAGATAATTAGGTCAGGAGGATCAATAAACATGCTGAAAAAAATTGTCTTGGTTAATATTTCTGATACAATTGATATGACTTAAGTATTCTAATAACAGAATAAATGTTAACTTTATAAACTTTTTTTCTGACTGAATATAAATATATTTTTGAGAAATTTTTCTTGGAATGAATGAATTAATAGAAATAACGAGTTTCAGTTCACAAGAACACCGTAGAGCCCACTTTTGACGATGAAATATTATTATCTTTTTGTTATCCTATCTTATCTAATGTAAAATATTCCGATGAAATGTAAATTAATTCGATGAAACAGTAAACTTAAGACTTATTCGATTTATTAGAAAACCAATAATGATTTTTTATCTTTTGCGTAGATTTTCACAGAAAATTATTTTTAGATTTTACTTAACTTAAAATTCTCCGAAGATAAAATTATTTTTTCTCGTAGCCCAGGATATGTCTCAAATTGAAAGAATAACTTTACAGTAAACCACATTTCAATATAATATGTTTACACTAATAGCATGTTATTGAAAAATAAAATAAATTCATTATGACCTTAAGTCAAATCTATTATTTATGTGAAATATATGGACTCTTATTTGTTTTATGAGAAATGGTTGTAAAGCAATCACTTAACCCTTCTTTTTGAAAAAGGCAAAAAAAGTAGCGTACGATTATGAAATAACGATATGTGGTTTAATTATCATCTGTACGTCCTGATTTCATTCTTAAAATTTCTTTTTCATTAAGTAGGGAATGTATGGGAAGGAATTAAAACATCATAGACGTTCACGCATTTGGATACAAATAAATAATTCATTTGAAAAATCAAATTATAAAATTATTTATAACCCTCATTAAAGTTTATTTTGTTTATTAACTAAAGCATAATTATTAAATCAAATCAAAAACTGGCCATATATAATAAATATAAAATATTTATTTATTTGTGAAAAGTCTTTTTTTTACCACCTCCTCAAGCTTCCCTTAGAGCCTCTTTGAAAGCAGTGCCTTAAACCTGACGCGAAATATTTGGTATGCGGTATAACTATCGCTATGTTATATAGCCGTAAGATTACGATTTCATACACCATGTCATGTAAGTGACAGTGTTTACATTGTAAGGTCTCATGTTACGTCATTTGTCAGAAAATAATTTTTCATTCATATTCCTTTTGTATAAAATCTTTCCTTGATGCACGCCGCCTGCTATTCTGCAATGACTGACTGTTTAAGGAAGTTATTGGTGAAAAATATGAGGGGTGTAACTAAGATAAATATATTACAGTTTTATGAATTTTTGGCATACATTTTTTAAGTTTATATAAATAATATCAATATCAATAATTTAGTCATCATTTTTTTGAAACTTTGTCGGACTTTCCTAAGACCCACATAAATATACCAAGTGGTTATATTAAAACTAATTGTCTTAATCTTTCTATCCATAATCTATTTGTCTTCCGATACCTGAAAAACAGAGGGATAGCAACAAAGTAACAGATAGTTTTCAAGATGCCTAAAAACAAATTATTAATATTTCAAAAATAAAAAAAAAATGTTTGTTCTACATGTTTATAATGATCAGGATCAGTTTCGATAATCACAAACATTATCAACTAATTTTTAAAAAATATAATGCCTTTTCAAACCAAGAATTGACTAACACCTTAAAAGGAATTATTAATACACAACGAATACATGTTAATTTATCTTTGTTAAAAGCATTGTCAATTGAAAAAAGCTTTAAATAAGTGAAACCGGCTCTGATTCTTTTATAAAACTGTGAGATTATAACAAACATTTTTTTGTGTTTAATTTGTCTAAATAATATCATACATTTCCACCAAGAATCGACAGTGAACACTTATATGTGAAAAGTATTTTTTTCTCCTTTACAAAACTTACTGAAGGAAAAATGTTTTTGTAATATAAAAATAACGATATTTTTCTTTCTTTATAGTAAATCACTTGTTAACTAGGTATACAAGATTACACTTTTTATAGCACAAAATTTTTGTCATGATAATTTATTAAAGAAACATTGAAAACAATTTCAAATTTTGGATTCGTTTTTCAGGCAGAAGTCACGCGTGATATTCACATTTTTTGTTGCTGTATTGCGAATGTTTTTTTTTTGTATGCAATAAGGATGAAGAAATATCAAACTCGCGTGTCGGACATTTAATATGTTGACTTTTGCTTCTGGCTTATTTTCCGATAGAACTCCATTTAAGGTTTATTCACTCGTATAAATTTAAGCTTTTATAAATAAGTTGGCGTGCCGAAAGGATATCCCCCTACTGTAATAATATAAAATATACGTGTACAGTCACCAAATCGCCATTACGACCGTATTCTAACAAAAGTATATCGTGTGCTTATTGAAACTAATAATTTTAACGTGTTCAGGGTTTTGTCCATGTTTAAACTTAATAAATAATCTTTCGTCTCGTCTGCTATAATAATAATTCAACCACAAACGAGAATGAGTGCTTTAAGCTGAATCACAGTTCACTCCATAAGTTTAAATTGTCATAATATAAAACAATGTGGAATAAGTACAAAATATTTTCATTAATTCTAATATCAATAATAAAAATTATTGTAGAATTTTATACTTTGCTATATTTATTTTATTAAAATGGATTAAGTAATACATATTTCTTTATTGTTATATCAGTGGCGAAGAATTGATTTCTTCACGTTTACCTAGACTTGAAAAATAATTTGTCTTCAAACCTTATATTTATATAATATTCACTAAGCCAGAGGTTTCTAACCAGTGAAGAATTCCCCCCAAGTCGTGAATTTTAGAGTTCCAGGAGGCAGGGATTGCTGCCGTTTTTAAAGATTGTCAATATTATAATCATGCATATTGGAAAAACTGAGTTAGAGGAAGATTATATTAGGAAGCGGGGAATTACATTATGACCATTAGTGAAAGGAGGAAAGGAGCAAAAAACGTTTTGAACTCCTGCAGTAAGCAACATAGTTTAACGTACAGCTAATTTGTGTGGTATACAAAACACTATCTATTGAAATCATTTAACATCTCTTCGAGAATGATTAGTTAAAATTTTTACCACTTAAGACAGAATTTTAGGTTACTTACATAATATATTGAATGCATTTTTTATTTTAGAAATATGCAATTATATAATTTTTTTCGTTTTTTTAAATTTACTCGACTACATTTGGCAGTATTAATAACAATTTTTTTCTATTCATTATTGATGATACCATACACAAAATAAATTTTTTCTAAAACTGAAATCTTCTTTTAGTTACACTAAAATCTTCCGAAAAGAAAGGCATTAAGGGATGCTATGCTTTAACATTCGTACAATAAATTATAATTGTTTTCTTAACCCTTCCTCGCCCAACAATGAGTTACTTCAGCCTTTAAACCTTTAAATTATCTGTGAAATAAGTAATAAAAAAAATTAAAACTTTGCTGTTTGTAAATTAAATACCTAGTTCTACATATAATTGAAAATTAAATATACATTACAGTTAACGTCTTCTTTGTATAATTAATCATAATTTTAAAACATCGTCAATTTTACAATCGATAAGTACAAAATTATAGTATAGTGTAGTAACAATTAATATAGTATCGTAACAATCCGAGATGCATGACGTATCGTATGCAACCTTTTTGTTTCAAACAACACCAAGACATATCTCGCGCTTGTTCTGCTATGTACAAATTCGATTCTTGCGTCTTTCAATAATTTCGTATAGTTTGAAACTTATTTCAGGTTTTACACACAAAATATGACGTACAATAATTACTTAATACTACATAAAACCATATTTCACATTTTTAAATTTTGATTTCGCTTTATAAATGCGTTTATATGACAAAACCAACATGGTAACGAAATGTGACTGCATGAGATTTTTTAGCATGAAAACGGGAAGGTTAAAAGTATTTTATAATAATTTTTTTTTTGGCTTAAACCTTTTTATGTGATTTATTTTACATGAATATCAATATAATTCACAAATCACAACATCCAATAAAATTGGCGTAGAGCCATTTTCTACGCCAATAACAGAATAAATTTGTATCGATAAGATTTAATTTTGGCATATTATTCGTTCTGTTGCATGCTCTCGGAAAGTTTTTGTAACAAATGTTGAATAAATTATTATTCAACGTGTTGCGCGTTGTATCACAATATTGTTTACATTTTAAAACAAACGCGATATTAATACGCAAAGAAGATTGAATTATTTAAAAAACAATTAACTAACTAACTTAAAAATTCTTCCTATATATTAGTTTATTGAGTCGAATAAGTGATACATAACTTAAATAAATATAATATATCATTTATAAAAATTCAAAAAGAGAGAATTGTTGGACAAATGTGGTCATCCACTGGTATTCAAGAGGTACAAAACGTCCGCAAGGCCGCTGGATCGATGAAATAATAAAGCTCTGAGTGAAAGCAGATTGAAGAGGCCTTCATCCAGCAGTGGATAGATTCAGGCCGATGATGATTATATATCGTCGTTGTTCTGGAAGAAAACACTAAATCGAAAAAATGACATATTGAATTAGTTACACCAAAACGTTTCTAATTTCAAAGTATGAAAGAACACACTTATTTTTATAAATTATACTTTTGCTTAAAACTGTTTTGTACAAACAAACTAAATGAAAAACGTATACCATGTCAAGCATTTAAAAAGTATAATTACTAAACTAAACTAGTATTTTTCAATTAGTGTTTTCTTTCAGAACAACGACGATATGGTATTAATAATTGTGATTTCCCGGAAGAGTGTTTTGATAATCTTCTTTCTAACGTAACAATTTACAGTTTTCTACACATATTATTATCTTATTTACATATAATATGTATTATATACCATATAATTTTATTATAACAATCATTTTCGGTAGAAACTGGATAGAACTAACACTTTTCCGTCGATTATGATTTACGTAGATGGCATGTGAAATCACTTTTAAGGTGTTAACTGTCAATTCTTGGTGGAAAGACATTATATTTTAAAAAATAAAACAATTCATTTGTACTACTTCCACATATTTATAATGATCAGACTGAGCATGTGAAATCCTTGATCTAGTAGTCGATCGAAAACTACTATTGTTGAAAATAGTGCAACTTTAGTTTATTGACGGTAGTGACACAATTCATGCAGAATAAGATTAAAAATTTTCCTTCTTATCTTTAGCTATTTTCATTCACCGTTCTAAAAATCTAAAATTAACAATTGTAACTCAAATAATAAGCTATTAACATTCGCCACAAAGAAGAATTATGAATTTCAATTTGCTCTAGAATTTTCGATGGTATTTTACTTTTATTTTACTCTCATGTCTAATAATATCAGGTGCAACATACAAATATATGTTTGCATTTAATATAATATAAATAAAACTTTATGTAAGATTTGACTTTATATCCTACGCAATACTTGAATCGCTATTATGCGGCAAAATATTATGAAAGATTGTCGCAAATTTCGCTCAAAGTATTCCTAAATATGCGGAATCTTTTCATAAGTTCCATAACTTTCACATCACGGAAAAATGTTTTTTTTTTGACTAGGTCAAGGTTGTTAAAATTATTTTATTGAATAAATTTAATTTTAAAATTAAGAAACATATTTAATTTGAATTGACATACTTTATAACAAAATTTGGTAACGTTTACATACATTATATTTTTAAATTTTGTAAACGTTAGATTAAATTCGTATTTTAATTTGACTCAACTGTCAATGATAGATAGAGCCAAAATAGGCTCTCATCGTTTTATAAAACCTTTGAATAAATACTATCAATTATTTATAATTTTTGAAAACGTATTTTCTTAATTGAAAAATGATTCATTATTCATCATAAACATACAATTTATATAAAAACGGATAAAAACATCATATTTATGTTAATTTATTTACTACCCTTTTGCGTTTTAATGTTTTCAAAATGTACAAATGATGTGATACTATTCTCTAAAACCTTTTTGTGTGAAAACATTTAAGTCATAACAAAAAAGCCAAACAGAAAATCATCTGATTAAACAACAATATGATCATTATTATCTGAATTTTCATTTTTAAATAAATTATCAATCATTACACATATAATTTTCTATGATCTACATTACTTTTTATCAAAAGTTACGTCAATATAATGAAGACAAATAAGAAAAAGTACCAACAATACAATTTAAATTTGATCATGACAATACTTATGTCCAATGTAATATTATTTAAAATACTCACGGTTCTTATAAGTGTATGTTCTATAAAATTAAAATAAAAACCCTGTTTAAAAGATTACACTTTAACATTAATGTTAAATTGATTATTTTATGATATTCCAATATGTTCAATTTATTTTCTGACTTAGATAACTCAGAAATTTTACAAAATGTGTGATAAATATTCAACTGACGTTTATTAATTGTCATAGATATAATATGTACTATACACAGTTATTTGAAATTGGTTGATCCCAGTTTCGTATAAATATCGTTATATGGAGTTGTTAAAAATTGGCTTGGTTGTTTATTTTATCCTATTTTGTATGTGTGTGTATCAGTCATATATTAAACTCACTATAGATCTAATAACACATGTATGTGACCAGTTATTCAATAAATAATCATTTCTCCTTTCTCATTGATACATATATTAATTCTTATAAGTATGGTGTTATACTAAGCGTATCACACCAGACTTACTTACTAAAGGTAACATTGATATTATCGAGAATTTTAGTGAAATTATTAAAATATTGTTACCTAGAATTTCGGAAAAATCTTTGTTGATTTAGGATAATAATATCTGTACCTCAGAGTTAGACGGATGCAACTGAAATATACCAAATTGTTCAGGAGAGCCTAAAAACACTTAATTTTTGAATAAATACTGATTACTTCCAAAAAATATTCAAATTGCGATTATTATTTTTCATATTCTAGTTCAATTAAAGTTTTTCTGAAATATGTAAAAAATAAATAAATTTAAATCCATTTCATATGTAAAAATAAATAAATAAAAAAGTAGAATGTATTTGCATTCTTCTGTTTCTAAAGACATTTTGTTACTGTGGATTTATATCTCATTTCTCTTTTTATAGTAAATTCAAAATAAAGCAATTTATCTGTGTAATTTAAGACATCGACTGAAGGTGCTTGATGGAATTTCAAAATCAAATTTGAATAATTGAGATTTTGTACACTTCTATGTATTTTGTCACTAGCGATCTGAGTTTCGCCTTTCGGCATACTCAGGCATTCGAGCGCACGAATGAACTCAAACTGACAGACAGTAAACACTGTCTAACGTTTATATAGAAGATCCAAATACGACAAATATTATTTACGAGATATCTAGTCTAGGAGTCTAAGATTCACACTGATACCTGAGTTAAAATTTCGAGAATCGCCTTAACCCTTATTTTGTAAACAACGCATTAACAGAGTGGCGAATTGCCGCTTTCCAACTAATATTAGAATTACTAGTGATTTTACAATTATAATAGCATTGTGGGTTTCGACAGGATGCAATTCGACGAAAGGATAAATATATACAACCATTCCACATTTAGCGGCATCTGTTAGTTCAACGTATAGGATACAGCAACGGGGAGTTTAGATGAGTCTTAGTGATAAAATACAAGGAAGTGTACAAAATCTCAATAATTCAAATTTTATCTGTATAAATAAAACAATTTGAAGGTTTAAATAAAACAATACATATTACATTTATTATAAAAATATATTTTTACATATTAGTGTACCCATAGACACAAAGTTATCGCGAAGCAGAGAGATGCGAAGGGAGTTGTATGCTGATGCATTAGTTTAAATAATAAACTATTTAGAGACAACTCCACTTGCATCTTTCTGCTTCTATTATAGATAATATGATACTTATATCTTAATGTTATGTATATCTTTCTTATTATAGCATCAAGGTCGTGCATTTCTTTGCTACTAATAAATAATGCCTTTAACATGATGAATCCGTCAAAAACTCATTTAATAATGGAGTTGCATCCGTCTGCTTCTGACGTACAGATATTCTTTTTACAAAAATTTGCTCTATAGAATAGAACGATAACTTAATATTTTTTTTATCAAATTTTTTTCCTTTTCCTTTAAATTATCTATAATCAAATGGGCGGTTCAAGGAAAAGTTTCTCAATGAATCTCTTTTTTTAAACAGAACATTTTTGCGTTATTTCCTTGAATAAACATACAATTACGCGTTGTAAAGTGATCAAATAAAATAACCAACACTAATTATTGATAGATATAGTAATTTTAACGTTAAATGTGACAATCAATATATATATTTTAATAAATTAAAAATAAACATGTTTCATTACAGTAATGGAGTATACGCCGTATAGATTTTCACTTCGGCTCTAGGATTTAGGATCACGGGATTTATACGTGGCTCTAAGATCCATATTTATATATACGCGGTATCCATACATACTAATTCACGAACACGCTTTGTGTATTATACAGAAGGCGTACAATTGTAGTAAAAAGTGCAAAGCTATGCGGGCTATACTCTACCTCAGGTGGAAGCTAAGTAAAATAATATTCTAAATATATGTTACCCGTCACTTATCCTGTTCTGAAATGTGTTACCACCCAAAATACCCAATCTTCATAAAACATCAAAGACAGGACTTATTTGGGTCTAGTTTCCTATTTTTAGCATATTCTGTTGGAGCATTGACGATTTTCTTAGTGATTTAAAAATAGTAAAACCTTTCCGAAACAACCTGTAGCCGCAATCCCGCATTCGCGCTTGCTTCATGCTTACGAAATAGAGTGACCATCGCCGACTTCCATCAAGCGGGCACATTCGTGACGCAATCTTTGTAGCCTGTAACCGAACCGAGACCATAATTTGCATGTCGTTACATGCCGCCTATAGCCCGTCTCCCACCCTGACCGCCCAGCTCCGCAGATATCCCGCCCACTTCGGAAAAAGGGGATTCGTTTTTTATTCTAGCAATTTATCGAACGCCTCGACTGACATCGAATAAAAACGAAAGTTGATAGCATAATAGACCCACGCACCGCTGCGATTGAGCGTCAGTGGCGATACGGGAATAAAAAATATTATAGTTACATCTTCCTTTGATACTACTCGTAAGAATCGTTTTACTCAACTTTATTGTTGAAAGAATATTTGAATTCTAATATAAGTTCCTTTTTCCAAAGCCTTTTTACCGCTTTTTGAGTTCTTCTATAAATCTTCAGTATTTTCCAATAGATTTTATGTAAAACAAAAGTCGGTTGATTTTTATTACAATTATTTGAAGCTTTTTTACAAGAAACCATTTCTAACCTTCAATAAAAAGTTTGCAAATAAATCATTCAAAATGAAACACAATATAATGCTTTAATACCAGAAAATATTAACATTATATATCCATATTATTCGATCATCTAGAGTATATTTCTGCAATTTCATATTATAAAAATAAAATACTCAAAGCCCATTCTTGAATGTGTTCATCCGTGTAATTAAATATATCTGTTTCATAGGCTTAAAAAGTGTGACGAAGTAAAAATGACAACTGAGAGTAAAAAACCGAGTCCACATTTTGTCAACATCAAACAAAATATATCTACATTTTATACTATGATGATGCCTATGCCAATAGTGAATATTCGTTATATTATTTGAGAGCACGTACCACTGCAGAAAAACTCTAAACATAGAGCTCTAAGTTAATGTGAAATATTTGTTATTTTTATAAACCTAAAATGGTAGCATTTACGTTATGGATAGCATGGCTTTAGAAATGGGATTCTCTTATAATGAGATAATTACGTGTTCGAAAGTAAAAGCCATTTCATTAATCTTCGTTATCCGAGACGAATCAGTAACAATCTTTTGTGATATTATTATTATGTAAAATTACGTGGCCTATAAGAAGCTTGTTCGTGCTTCAAAGATTTTTTATAATGTTAGCAGTCATTTTTTATTAGTCAACTGGCATAAAATATTCGATCATTTGGCGCACATTTTTGGTTCTATAATTTAATATAAGTGGTGTTGTTTCATGGAAAATTTTAAATTGCGTGTGTCCAATAAATCTATATTTTGGTATTTTCTAAATTGGTACAGTCGAATATACAATATATACATTAAATATATATTGTTTTGTTCCTTTTAACGTTTTGTGGACATATTTGACACAAAATATCATGTTTTATCTCCTTTCCAAATAAAAACTAGGTGCGATAAAAATGATTTTCCATTTACTGATTTCCGTTTTCTACGTTAAACGGCTAAATATACAACGGCTTCTAATTTTAAAATTTAGTTCCAAAGCTGAAGTAGTAATTAATCATTATCGGGCGGCCGCCACAGTAAAGTGGTTTTGGCAAGTAGGGTTCAAAAACCTGCTAGCAAAATGTTTATTTATTTAATCACTATACCACTTGATTTTATTAACACTTTTTATCGTATTAATACTATGACGTATTAGAATAAGAATTTAAGCTATAACCAATCAATAAATTTAATGAAAAACCTTAATTATAACTTCAAAAGTCCATGTCAAATAATAATGATCAGGCCTATTTTTATATATTTAATATAAAAATCTCTTTTCTGCTATCTCAAATTGGATGAAAACGACTAAAGTATTACAATAATAATGAAAATGTTATAAATAGTAGGTAAAAGCATTTGTTTAACAAGAAATTGTCGGCCAGTGAAATATTAATTTGAATGACTTATAAATACATCAATTATTTTTTTTATAAATAGTAAAATCGAATGACCTTTAATTGACCTTCTGATAGACCTGGTCGATCTGAGGGTTGCTTTATAATGCGTTTATATATTTTTAACTCTTTAACTAGTAAATGCAAACTTCTTTGAGTAAAGAAGATTATTTAATTTAATTGTTTATTTTAATGAAGGTCAAACTATTAAAAAATTAATGATCTGCAAGACGTTTGTTAAAATTTATAAATTATTTGTCTTTTTCGTAAGAATCTCGTTTTGAATATTCATTACGTATAAAAAGTGTGTCTATAACAAAAAAGAATATTAAGCGAACTAAAATGTTGAATAAATGTATTCTTAATAAATAGCACAATTGTTGTTGAGCAACTTATAATAAATTATTTACTGCTTATGACACATTTTGATACAAATATTCATAATTTAAGACATCGACTGAAGGTGCTTTATGGAATTTCAATATCAAATTTGAATTGTTGAGATTTTGTACATTTCCATGTATTTTGTCACTAACGACTCTGGTTTCGCCTTTCTGCATCTTCAGGAATTCAATTACACTCGTGCCTCATCAGTTCAATTCCATTCGTGTACTCGAATGCTTGAATATGCCGAAAGGCGAAACCCGGGTCGTCAGTGACAAAATATATGGAAATGTACCAAATCTCAACAAGTCAAATTTCACAAATATTTATGTTTTATTATAATTTATCCTTTGATTATATCAATTCTTGTTGAAAAGTCATTTTATTTAAAAAAAACATAGGTACCGATAGATAGTTTTTCCTACAACATTTTATATGTTGATCAAAACTATTAATACTATATAATTCTTCATCGCTGATAAAACCTGGTCTTGATCATTCTATATTATACATGCGTTGAATAAGTGCGACGCATTGTGTTTTTTTTAAAATGTAATGTAATCTCTATTTGGCTCGGGGAAATAATTGATTTACACAAAATAATGTTTAAGTAATACTTTAATTTAACACGAAAAAACTACAGTATGAGACTATTCAGTTTTATTATATTCTCTAAGGTCTAAAGAAACGAAGCACGTCTCACTATAGGTGACACAAATACGTGGCATTTACTAAGTTATCCAATTTTAAAGTTTATATTGAAAATAAGTAACCAGAAAGTTAGCGCAGAACCTATCGAAAATAAAATACTGTTTACAAAATATTCATTGTGTTTTCTTGTTCGTAATATTTCCGGAAATATAACACAGTATTGATAGATTTTTTTATTTAAGATTTTAATTTGGAATATGTTTGAGAATATATGAAAAGTGATGTTGACGAACAGGGACATGATAATATGTTTATGTATTGTTCACAATATTATTCTTTCTCAAAATCGGATATTGTTCGCGGCTATGCAAACTTCAAGCCATTCCGTTTTCCGACAGACCTTTTTGTTAAAAATATGTTTATATAAAGAATATGCTTACGTATGACCGGCATAAAGAGAATTCTACTTGACAGAAACGTAAGTGAGCGTAGATATAAAATTCAATTTTACATCTGTCTTCAGAAAAGTGTCCTCTTTTCTTGGTTGGATATTGGATTTTCAAATCCATGCCTTCTTTACAGCTGTAAGGTACCAGATTTTAGGTCATGGAAAATGGCGAGACACAATTTTCACGTAGGTACGGACAATTCAAATTGACCTCCACGGCAATAAACATCTCAATGATATAATACATATGTTGGTAAAGATTCAGTCAAATCGTTTCTAGTCATGTCCGATATTCGAATCAGTTATAAGAATTTATACTTGTTACATTAAAAAACCCGTCTTCAACAATGAATCATATTCCAACTGATAAAAGAAAGATATGAAAGTATTTTTATGAACACATTTGACCATAGCAGAATTTTTTTCAATCTATATATCAATTGTAATATTCGTCATTATACGAAAATATATTTTTAATACACTTGTGCCTCGTATAACACGATAATATGGTTCCACAAAAACGTCGTGTAATACAAATCCGTGTTATACGAGGTTTAAAGTTTATATAATATCACGGTATACGTTCCAAAAAAATATCGAAGTTTGTTAATATCCTTTATTTTAATATAAAATTAAATTAAAAATTAACTTCCACAAATTTACCGCCAAATCCATAGAAAATATCATTTTTTTTTTTTAATAAACAATCGAAACAATACACATTTACGTATTTATTGAAAATAACTTTAATTATAATAGATCATTCATTCATCATCGCTATCACTTACAATTCTATATGTTCGACTCTTTTTCGAGATCGGTTGTGAGTTCTCATTATCGGAGGACTCTAGAGTATTTTTGGATTTAGGCTTAAAAAAATTTGTAATAACCGATTGTCTGCTTTCAGCGTATAAATCTTTTCGTATTTTGTGATAAGGGGCCAAGATCTGTTGTAATTCGTTCTTGAACATTAAACTTCTTTTCATTGTACGATCAATTTCTATAAAAAAATGCTGAAACGAGGCCCAAAGGTACATTAATTCAATATTCTTATTTAGATATTTGTAGATCTATGCGTAATATTTAAATTATATATTAATCGCGTGTTTTTGTTGTAATTTTTTTATTATGAAACTTGCAATCTCTTTTGAAATGTTGATAATATTTTCATAACAAGATAAAAAAACAGTCTTTATTTTTACTGTTTTAATTATACAAGCAATCCAACCTGACTGATATTATATTTAATTGGGACTTTGTAAAAATAAAATATCTTTTGTAGTAAAATTGTATAAAATACCGCAGAACATAGGTAAAGTAGTTAAAAGGGGTATTTAAACAAAAAATCAGTATCAAGCAGTATGTATCAAAGCTTAATGTATCGACAGTACTTGTTTGACAATAACTGGTTATAACTAAGCTGCAACACTTAACATCTCAGAGAGGGTGAGAATATATCGACGCTGTTTTGGCCAATTTATGTAACCCTCAAAATTGAAATTGTTGAGGAGAGAGTAAAAACTGTTTTTATCGAAAACATTGAATCGTGAGTTGCGTTGTGAATCTTTGAAATGCACTCCTGTAAATTCTCTTTTTTGCCGATACGGGGTTATACGTAGGGAGTGTCGATATAATTGTGGCTTACATAAAATGACCGGGTAAGAATTTTTAAACCTAGAATCAATGTATAATAATGTTTCCCTTCCAAAAAGTGGTCAATTTATTTTTATTTGCATCATTTGGCCGAGACTTGCTCTGTCATCTTTAAAATGAGACCCAATCATTAAATTATTTTCGTATGTTTTGAGGGTTATATCAATTTGCCAAAACACCGTCAATATTTTATAGTCACCATATGATATTTTAGAGCTGGGCACGATGAAGTTTAATGAAATATTCACATTTTTTTATAAATAGTTGATCGAAAAATCAACGCATCGCCATGTTGACCCCGTAACCGATATGAACGAAATTTCTAGAGGTTCTCTACTCGGCCACGACGATCAATGATTGGTAGTATGAAATTAAATATCTGAATAGTTGACTTGTACTATTTTGGTACTTTAAGTATCTATTAAGGTATATAAGAATGGTCGACGCCATATTTTCTTTGAATATTGAGAATAATAATGAACGCTTAAATAATTTACTTCTACAGCAAAAAGTTCGTAATGTTTTATCGCGGTCTACGGAGCGATATTCATCACGATATTAAAAACTCGTTTCATGGAAAATTAATTGTTAGAAATCGTGTGATAAACGTTAATGGTTTTTTGCATACGTGCGAGATTGAAGCAGACGATGGACTTGACTAGCATTCATCAAAATCGGATGAAAAAATATTGCCTTCCAGTAAAACGTATGACGTAATGAGAGCTTTCAAAATGACCGCACACTTAAAACTATTAAAGTTACGTTTTCGTTGCTTAACTTAGCCAATAGTATTGTTTTTTTTCAGTATATAAACATTATTCGCATGAACAATTCAATTAGAACAGTGATTCCCAAACCTCAGGAGCCTGTGTGACCGCTGAGGGGGTCTGTGGTAAATAAAAAACAATTTCGGGGTGCGTGGAAAATAACGGGGAGTCCGCGAGAGGTTTAATATTAAAAAATTATCTGTGCCGCATTTTCATTATTACGAAAATGGAAATAAATAAATTTGTAGCGATTTGTTGGGTGTTGGACCCTTTTGCAAGTATATCCACAAACTTGGATGTATCCAAACAAATACGTGAGGAATTTTTTGAATAATCCACAAATAAGGAGCGAAAACCAATGTCTGAACAAGATACCACAAATTTGGTTACAAAAACAGATAAAAATTTTATATCTTGCATTATGGGTCACTGTACAGAGGTTGTTGTTGCTTTCCTGTTTTTAGAACGTTGGCTAAGTGCAGTTTTGAACCTCATCATACTTCAAATATCAAAATGTTTTATTTGTATTTTATTTTTACATCACCATTTACCATTCAACACATCAAATTTAAATTTATATTTTTTTTATCATCCAGTAATGTAGAGTTATTTTACTTAAGAGGCTCATGGTTAGGTTTTTTCTTTAAGAAGGGGGCATAATAATTTTTCTAACCACTGAATTAGAATGACATATTAAAATTGATAATCAATAAAAAGAATATTGAATGATATTAAAAATAATGGTTAGCGAAAGTAATAATAATTTATTATTATTATTTAAATACTATCAGTCGTATTTGTTGTTTCTCTACCAATATTTCTATTTAAATTAAGATAATGCTGTAATAATCAAAATCTAATATTTCGCACAATAGCCTAAAAAACGAAGATTCGTAACCATTTGATTGAATGAACATATTCATTGACTTCATCGAATAAAAAACAAAAGAATTATTTTTTAAATGTCTATATGTACTCAACGTTGCATCCACCACCACTTTCTATGGCCTCATACTTCTCTTACAGGTTGTATTTCACAGCGTAACAACGTTACGCGGGTTTCAATTTTTCCAGGAATGTCCGAAGAGAAATTCCTCAAGACTTGGTTGCATCCATCACAGTGTGCAGGAAGTTAGGTAACAATAAATAGTAATATAAAAAAAGATTTTTATGTTTTTTAGGGATTGCATTCCAATCATTTTCCATAGGACGCTGTGAACTCTTTGAATGCTTTGTAATTTGTTAGAGATACAACCAAGTCCGACAGATCCAACTGAGCAATTTACCCCGTTCATTGCATATGTCTGGACATGTAAGAATTAATAAAAAAGTGAGATATTTTCGTAAAAATAATTTGAGGCAATAAATAATTCATGAAATTTTAATATAATATAAAATTGTCTATCGCCTAGAGAAGGCTACACTTTTAGGTTTATTGGGTGGATTCGCTGCTTATTATAATGGTTTTTGTCTATTTTAAAATTATTCAAGAAAGATTAAGGAGTAAAATAAAAATAAAATGTTTCGTAAATTTACATTTTTAGAGATGACGAGAATGTAAAAAAGTTTAGACAAATTTTATTTATATTGTTCATAAAATCAGTTTAAAAATATTTTACACATATTCTTGAATTCGCTTATTTCGTTGATGCTAAATATCATTTAACAACTTTATAAACATTGATTTTTCTCTACAAACCTCATACAATAATTAAAAATGCAATGTCATAGTAAAATGTATACACAATAAATCAAAAGTGTAAAAAAAACACCCCACAATTTGGCATAACTATTCAACACAATTAGTTCGAGTTAAAAATTAAATTAATTATCAAAATCACTCAACTAACGCTATCTTGATCGAATACTTGCAATACTTTTAAAGGCTGACTTGAAAATACTCAATTTAACCAAAAGCTTTGTTCGCCTCATCTAAAAAATAAACGACTGTTTTGTTTTACCGACAACGAAAGTTTCCAATAATGGTAAAGCAAATATGACGTTAAATTCGAATACTTGTGCAATAAAAATAGCTGCCTCTAACGATTCTTGTCTAGACGGCAAAATGTATCGCTGTCAAGTGTTCTGATCAAATCGTCTCGCATTATAAATGATTGCAATAATTATCGTTATTTCATTAAGGCAAAGGTAAAATGAAATTTATTGATGAGAACTATCGTTCAGAAGTAATGTAAAGACATTTGTTTTTACTGACTGACGATATAATGGACAATGGAAAAGTTGCCACTATTAATAAAACATTTTCGCCGATTTTAGTGGATATTAATTTCAATATAAAAATGAAATTAGATAATTTATTTTATTGTTGTGTTACGAAGTGTGCCACGAGTTTCGATTTTTTGAGATTCATCCTTAGACTTATGTAGCGTACTATAAAATAAGGGTCGGAGGGTTTGAGCTGGTTATCACGCGTACAGTAAAGCAGGTCTCACCACTCGCGTTAATCATTAGGTGGGAAGAATGGTGCAATCCCAAATAAAATAAAGCTATGTAAATTCTTTTATACTACTGAGACGACATTTTATTATGGATTTAGCATTTTTTTCTATTAAACAGAATTTAATAGAGCTTTGGACGGATCTATTTGAATATCTAAACCTATTTATATAGTATATAATAAACAAATATGCACACAACAGTTAATAAATGAGGAAAAGCTTAATTTTATTTGTATTTTAATCAAAGTTCCGTTTGATATCGTGATGTGACTGAGTAAACGACAAATCATTTAATTTTAACATTTATAAATATTTAATTCATTTTCGTTATCATTAAAATATAGTTATACATTAACTACAGTGGTATAGTGATATTATAGGCGTGCTATTGTGTTACGGACTGGTACTCAAGTACCCCGTTTGAATCTGTATTTGCAAGAGAAACGGGACAGGTTTGTATTTATGGTATTTTAGAGCAATTTCACCCGACTCACTTCTTCAAAATGTAGCAGAGAGCAATTATCTAACAGATTATTAATCTTACATTACCCGTGTATAGTTACGCTTTCTTAATAGGAGAGTAATATCGACATACTTGATAAATTAACAATATTTTCATTATATTATTAAAAAAAACTCCAGATATTCCCGGCATCCGCTGTCCAGATGCAAATTAAATTTTAAATAGTTAATAATAAATGTATATATCATGGTCATACGGAAGAAAAATATAGTAACAAAATTTTTATCATTCGTTATCAATATAAAAACCCCTCAAATTGCAATTTTCATTTCAGATTTAGTTTTTTGAAATTTATTGGTATAGGTTTGCTATATTGGAAATTTTTTCCAGATTACTATTATTTTCGTAAGACAAAAAAAACTTTTTTACACCAGTTTTGTGACAAATGATTTCGTTCACTTCCTTTTGTATGACAGATATATAGATTTCAAATATAATATGATAAAATTTAAGAGTTTACAAATAAACATTCGCCTTGTTGTACTCATTACATTTTGGTCATTTTTTACTTTTAAATATTTTACAGCATTCATTACAAATTTTTAATGGCAACAAAAACAGATATGTATATTACGAAATTACATTCATGTGTATGTTATATAATCATAAAATAATAAATTTTATTGGTGTATGTTTAACTTTTACATGTTATTCAGTTTTTTATGTAACTTCTTCTCTAAAATGAATTACTTTTATTGTGTCTTTGTAGTTATTTTAGACAGAGTCAATAAGACTTTTAAATTTTACGTTCAAGGTTTTTTTTTTTTTTCGTCATTTAAATTGCTCTCCCGAGGCCTCAAAATAAACATGGGAAATGTGTCATTGTCAAAAAAACCGTGAAACATTTTATTCCCTGAATACTTTACTAATTATTTTCCAGTTCAATGAATTGTTTTCCTGTCAGCTTGTTTGATATTTATTAAGTAACATTATTTGACCATGTTCAATGTTTGTATATTCAACATAAATAAAGATCAGATAGAAAAATAACATGGAAAATATTTTTGCGAAAATATTTTGAAATAAGATTTTATTGAGTAATATTATTTATTGCGTAAGAAATAAGGCTTGCAAAAACAACGACACGTGTATGGAGAATATTAATTTGTCTCGATATTATGGGTATCTAATAGATATTTCTTAATAATTGTTTGATCGAAAAATTATATTAATATACTTTTTATAATTTTATAAAAGAAACCGTCAAGCGTACTACTATATAATAAGCCAACTATGAATGTGGAAATATTAAATCGTACAAATATTGATTAATTTTATTGATTATTGAAAAGGTGCACTGACATTTATACACTAGCTATTATTAATAAAAAATCTTTCATTATGCAAATTTACAATATAAATGATACAACCACAATTACTTTTTGAATTTCATAATCGTTAATTTAAATGATTTGTGATAGTCACTGCAGAGATTCATGTTAATGATTTATTGTCAATATACAATATATGTGACCATTTTTTATTGATTCTTGGTGGAAAGACATTAACAAATAATCATAATAAAAAAACCTTCTATGATATATTCCACGATTTATATTTTGAGAATCTAGCTGGTTTCGCTTAGCTACTAAGTATTTTCAATTAATTATTTAAAAATAGTTGTTTATATGTTAAACGTAGTTTTTATAGGTACACATTATACTACAGGGAGACAATTTAGATTGAAGTTTTCATCACAATCAAAATAAAATTTCAGATTTGGATAGCGATCAAATTTTTCAATTAAGCATGTTCTTTTAACATAGTTATTTTTTCCTTTCATTATTTGACTAAAATCGGTCAAAATTTGGTTAAATTAACGATTATTCGTAATTTATTCCAGAGGCCTCAGACAAAACGTATTAAGGATATAATAACTCATTAAAGAATGTACGATCAATCGCTACAGCACGATGCTATCTCCCAAGTCTCGCAACGTTTTCCGATTTAAAATTCAAAGCATAGTAATAACAGTAAAAATACACGACAGCGTTAGTTCCGACGTGCGGTCTGTGAAAATCTCTTTTTGAAAAATCGCAGGAGATCTAACTACTCGTGTGTGAAATAGAAGAACTCGGCCCGAAAATAATGAGTCCGCTTCACCACCAGTGATTTACTGCCACTGCGAACGGGATCGCGCCGAGAGATTTTCCAAATGGTCGGCCAGCACGCCACTGGCTGTTGCTTCCCCCCGCCTTGGAAAACTCCAGCGCCACCCTCTGCGCTTTTAAGCTCTCCTGCTTGCCTCTCCTACCCAAACTACCTACTTTAAAGTAGACCCCAGCCTGCCAACATATTGCAAAGCGATGCACAATTAGTAATTTACAACTCTCACGGCACTAAAACGGGAATTTAAAAGTTGTATTCACATACACAAAGTTATTCAACGATTGGCTACTTTTTAAACTTGATCACTAGTTTCCTAATTAAAAAATGTCTCTCGAAATCATCGTATATATAAGTACGAGAGTTTCACTCATCAAATATGAAATATGTGTTTCCAAAATTATCAGCTCTTTTTGTGTTTTAAGAGTTCTCTTTTGTGTGTTTTCTCATATAAAACCCGAGTTACTTTCATAAAACCGTTCATGAAAACGTATGACCTGCAACTTCGGCAAGTACCTACTCTTCTGTAACTTCCAAAGAAAACATATCGTTGGCCCAACACGAAAAATAAGTATCTTTCTTTGAGAAATGTGTCATGTTAATAAAGTCGAATATCTCCCGTAAATATGTTTTTTTTAAAAGTCAATATACAATTATTTTAAGCTTTTTTGCTACTAACGAATATGTTTATAAAAAGTAAATATTTATATAAAATGAATTGATGTAATTGCTTTAAGTAAAGCATTACTGATAGATAATTGCTTAAATATTTTAATTTACAAGTTAAAAAAATACTCGTTAATTTTTCCGTCAACAACTATAATTGCAATAGATACTTAGCACTCAATAAATCAATCTTAATGTATTTTAACAAAACTGTTTACTTAAATTATTTAAACTTTTAATGCGGAAATAGCGTATTCTTATAATTTTCTTTCGATTAATATGATTTACGTAATGTTAGTTGTATATTCCTCGTAACGCCAAGAAATAATAATTAATGGTTTCGAAAATTATTTCACATAGGAACAGAAACCATAAATACGATTTTTCTTTCGTTAAACACTATTGTTTGATAGAAAACACATAACAATAACCAAAATTACAAAGTGTTGTGGTATTCGAAAACTCGAAAGGCTCCACTTCTACCTTAGTAATAGGCAATGCGTTGTTTTTAAAACCTGTAACCGCAAATTTCGTGTTCCCTCTGTGGTTGAATACATTTGGTTAATGGAAGTAGTTAGAAAATACTTTTGCAACAGTTAAATTTGATTGTAACTTTGAGGAAGAAAAATTGGGTGTGGAAACCGAGCGTGACATTACAAAATGTGCTTAAAATGTATTCTAGTAAACGCCTACACTTGAACCGGAAAAAACTTCGTGCAAATTTTAATAAAAGCATTTCATTAAGCAAAATTTGCATATAACATCATTCACGAAAGAAATTTATGTTTTAATTTATCAAACGATATAGACAGTAACATTAATCGATGGTTTTTATTTAAAAATAAGTAGATTCAAATTAATCACATTTGATGTGTTAACTGTCAATTCTTGGTAGAAAGGCCATTCGTACAAAACAAATTGTATTTCAGTTTTTTATGATTCAAATTTGTGTTTTATTTTTATAAATATTTTTATAATTATTTATTCAGTTACTCTCTTAAAAAAAAAACAATTTTGATATCTTTTTCATACATTAAAGTAACTGTTTATTATTTTAAATACATTGCAGAATTTTATTTTATATATATTTTACAATAATTTAAGACACCGACTGAGAGTGCTTGATGGAATTTCAATATCAAATTTGAGATATTGAGATTTTGTACACTTCCATGTATTTTGTCAATAACGACCCGGGTTTCGCCTTTCAGCATCTTCAAGCATTCGAGCGCACGAATCGTCAGTTCAAGTTCATTGATTCTATGATTTTATTTATTAAGTTCTTTAAATTTTTTTTAAAAAAATGGTTTAAAATTTTAAAACCCTTTTCTTGTCGTTTACAGAGACGCATTTCAGAAACTCTTAACAAACCGTTACCTTACATTGAAAAGGTTCGAACCGACATTTTGGCCTAAAATGACCTTTTGATTGGAAAGTGTTGTATTAGCTACATTCTACCATATACATTGATTCCAGAGTCATATATTGTTCAATGAGGGATTTAGCAGTATTTCGAAGTTTTATCCACACATTTTTTTTCATAAATTCGTTTTATACGGTTCTATGAATCAATATAACTAATTATTATCATCTCACAGAAAAACATACACATCACAGTTTTGCTGAAAAGATTTTAACGTCATGTCGAACATTCTTCGCTTGATAGTTGGTGTGTGTTTTACCGTTTACTTCTATTGTTCTATCGATGTGGTCATTGCCAAAAGTTTATTGAGCTCGTTTGACATTCAAAGTATGTATGTATTATAATATTATTGTTACCTTATATGGTTCAGCAAGTCATGATAATATATAATATTGATAAATATCTCCAAAATTAGAACATTTTGTTTGATAAAATTGAAATATCCAATAAAACATTTTCAAATAAACTTTTGTTGTCAGTTCTAATTAATGCTTTAAATAATCATTATTTTCTAATATAAAGGCTTGAGTTAAAATTAATTATATAAAAAACAAGTAAAATATATAAATATACGCTAACCCACTAATTAAAAATACATTTTTTTCTTCAAAATACAAAATATGATCAGTCAAAACTTCAAACGCTCGTATGTCAAAACATGTTCAAGTGCAATTAGAACCTCTTCAAAATAAAGCAACGAAACGTTTCTTACGTGTATACCTGTGAACGGTTTATTCTAACATTCTTTTGGGTGTTGCAATTTCTTTTTGTAATATTATTTTGATGAGAGTGCACATATTTCTTGCTGCATAGAAAGTAAAAATAAATCACTGGCAAAGTGGTTTTGGAATAACTACTAGAGAGAAGAGAGAAGTTCTTAAGTGACACTGAGAACGGTGAAGAGACAGAAGACATGACATTTATAAATGGCCCACAATGAGGAGTTTTATCCAGTTAGTGCGATGCAGAAACTTTCTATGATGTTTTATTCGTTGTTTGACATTCCGGGTGTTCATAAAAATTACAGGACATAATTATGTCTGCGTTATTATAATAAAAAATGTTTATCAAATGGTGAACTGAATGATTTATTACAGTTTTAATGTCATTGCAGTTATGATTGTTTAAATTATTCCAAATACGATTCGTTATAAATCATTCAATAAGGTGCAATTTTTTGGCATTTAGTGCTCAATAATGTTTTAGAATAAGGATTACATTTATTTAACATACATAATGATTATAATCTATTTAGCTATTGAAGAAAAATATATCCGATATTCATTAAAGATGATTGCGTCAATAGATGTTAAATATTATTGCCCATAGTGGTATAAAGTAATAAAAATATTTCATTCTGAAATGATTACATAATATTGTCGAAAGCTTAATCACGATTAATATAAACCTTAATATATTAGCTATACTATCATTTAATTTAAACATTTTTTATTATTTATTTCGAGCTGTCCATTAATTCAACCATGTTATTGGTGTAGTTATTTAGAATGTTGTTTCCTTGAATACGTAAATTTATTTCTTACAGCTCTGAGGTACATAATCAAGGTACATCAATACACAAATTAAATGAATATGAAATAATGATATGAGAATCAGATCAGTTACTAAATATAGTATATAATATAGCATAAGTATTTCATATTACACGAAACAAGAGAAAGTTTACTAATATCGTTTTTATATTATAATTTATTAATTATATCTTTGCTTTTTTGATTAGAGACCGAGATTGCAATTATCTTTAAATACTATTATGTGATTTAATGAAATTTATTGTATTATTTATTTAAAATCTTAAGTCATAATTGAAGCTCTCTTAAAAAAATGAAATATAATTTATTCATTTTGGGGACTTCCTATTTTTCTATGTGTAATTTTATCTAAATAGGTAAGTAAATAAAAAAACAAGTGAAAATATTTAAAAAAAAAGGTTTTTTGAGTAAAGGTAATCTTAAGAAAACCAAGCTTTCATTTGTGAGGTGGCGTAGAGGAAGCTCCAAATAATAAACTTTATCAAAAAGCACATTAAGAGTTTGAATTTTTCATGATCACACGGGATCACGATTAAGACCGCCACCTGAGGCCAAGCGGAGTATAAACTTTCATTATGATACTCTAAAAAAGTTTATGCCGCTCGTTCTATTCTTATAATCTAGACTCTCTCATTAATGTTTTAAAAAATTGCTCGTATTTTCACGAGAGTAAATAATGCTTGTTTAAATTTAATAAGAACTTGAATGGTGCTAACGCCAATTATTTAGTGTCAATTATTATATTTCTTTTACGTAAATAAAATAAAATTTATAGACTTCAAAATTTTATTATATGGTCAGGATTTGATAAATTTCAATTGTTTTCATTTTTTGCAGAAACAAATAATTAATCTTATGTTTAAAAGAAATTATTTAGCAAAAATAATGTATAATTTTCATACCAAAATAAGCATCTGGTGTCGAATCAAATGTGATTTTATATTTTTTACTTACATACTATTCTTAGCACATGAAATAACACTATTTTTTTCAATATTCTTACAGTTATATGTGGGTGCAGGCGCTTAAAAAAATATGAAACAAACCGTACATTTAAATGTATTTTAATTTTAAGAAGGCTTGCAAAATAAAAAAAAAATCAACCACGGACCAAGAGTGATTAAAGAAACTGGCAGCGTTGAATATAAGTATTGATTGAAATAAAACCTTAAAAACATTATTACGCTTAGGTCTTACTTAAATTTCTCTAGAAAGCCCTGTGTCTATAATAATTGATACTTAAATAATGAAGCGGTACTTCATATCTAACATTGTACAGATAAAAAAAGATTTTTCTTTCTTTAAATTAAAAAACCCACCTTTTTCAGAGTCGCCTTATTGTGGCTATAGTGAATAGCAAGCGCTTGAGTATTTGAATGGCGAACGGCGTGAAGGGGTAGTCTACAGCTCAAGAAGTCAAGTGAGAGACAGGCCCCAAGGGCAGAAGAGTCCATAGGCGGGTAATTTATCGCAGAGACGTGTTCTCGGTGATATTTGGCTGACCACGCTTCATCAGCACCCGCTGGTGACATCGGCCGATGCTTCGAAGTCACGTTCTGGCAAATTTTCCGATACCTGTCGTGAGAATTTATACTGATTAAATTCAGCGCGCAGACGTTCATAGGAAATCTGATTTAGGTTGAATTTATATGTATTTCAACTTATGATTATGTATATTATTCTCAGTATTATGTAAATATTAAAAACCGACAGTATAATACGAATAAAATGGTTAAGTGATAATGTTCCAAGACTTCCATCCCAATAGCATGAACAATATCTTGATTACTGAATGGAGCTTACAGCAATTTTGTAATAACGTGGAAATATGTAATGTTATAATGGCTTTATTGCTTATCCAATTCTAAATAATGGGATTAAAGAGGGCAATTAGAGGAAAAATAATTATCTCCTAATCTCATCCTTGTTTTTTTTAAAATTTTATTACAGGTTGAGATAATAATAATCCTCGTTTTTTATCATGTCTCCTCCCAATGTGCTACATGTGGACTTCTAATTGAGTATCTCTACATAAATTATTAATTGAAAACAAGTTGTAAGTCAGAAGCTCAACCTCTCCGTTTGGAGAGAGTATGGACGAAGAATGATACGAGAAAAGGAAAATATTTTTTTTCTATAATCATTTTTATAAGTATCCCGATCGGGAAAAAACATCAAAAGAGTTTTGGATACAAATATATAAATCGATTGAAAAAACATCGTGTTCATTTTTTACAATTGAATCGTCCAAATTGAAGTTCCATCAAGCACCTTCTGTCCATATCATAAACCATTGCATGGATGTTTCCGTCCGGGAAGATACCTAAATAAATAATACGTATTAAATAAACGATATAGATATCAATTATAACTTTTGAAGCACTTCAACAAGAGTCTATTTGCTCCCGATTGAGAGATGGCATAGTTAAAATAGTCAATTGAACTTAAATGTGTAATATATATAGCGCATTCACTTGTTTGTATTATGAATTAGCGTGATTTAAAAATTGTGCGCTGAAATTGAACGCTTTGCTTAAATGGAGCATATTAATTTTTATTAAAGGAACAACAACACTTCGTTTTAAATTTGAATACAAAATAACACAGAAAATATTTCAATTTGATTTTTTAATTAAAATAAGTAATAAAGTCCTATGTCAATGTATTCAGACAACTTTAAATAAAGGATTATACTAGACGTCTGCTAAGCTTACTTTAAACGCTGACCTCGAAGGTCAAACCTATAACATACCTAAACCACGAAAAGTTTATATTTATTATAAGAAATTTTCGGTTACGATACCTTAATGAACTTTTACGTGTGATAGCTATTTGCCACAGAAGACTGAGTTCACCTAACTTGCAATTACTTCAATTATAACTTTAACTATTAATCACGTATTTATCTTTTTCGTTGAGCAAGCCATTCGAATGCCATAAAGACGTAAATTTATCCATCGTGCTTAACTCAAAAGAATCTCAAAAGTTTGCAGATCTATCGTTATAAATACTTGAAAATTAAATGTGCCATGAACAAACACTTACGTACGGATTTGATTTTTAATTCGAATTCGTGTTTGTGAAATTCAGTGAGCATTAATTAATGATATTAATTTTTCAACAGAATATTCTCACACTTGCTGTAATGAAACGACATGCATAAATGAATACAGTTTCAGCATACCTGTAAATATATTATTCATTGAACTGCAATTAATGTGACAGAAATGAATAAATACATTTTATTAAAATGGTATTTTATTGATTTCTCCGTTTTAATGTTAGATGTAATGGAGAAGTTATCATGAATACAGCACGTAGCAAATGCTACACTTTTGCAGGAGTTGGACATAAAGCCAAGACTCTGCTCAGTCTGAATGTGACGGCTAATACAATTCTTTAAGTAAACTGTTTGCGGAAAACCATACAGACTTATACCATCAATTTGGGTAAGTTTGTCCATTTGTCTAAGATTGGTCCACAACATGGAAAAGGGTACTGTTATAATACCATGATAATATTAATGCCTTACAAATATTTTTTAGTTGAGCAAATGTATTGAACAGCCTCTGGTGGTAAAAATATCAATTAATGTGCAGGATAATTTGTTTTATTGTTGAATTTGTAAGCTGTCAGCTTAGAATGATATACCTTCAATTTGTACTACTAATCTGTAACCAAATGCTGTATATTTTTGTATATTGTATAGGTGACTCCTATAGTAATTGGACGGCGATAGTTGTTGGACACTTTAACTTTAAACGTCCAAAATAAGAGAAGCTAAGCATTATTGTTAGTTTGAAGGAGACAAATATATCTAGTCTTTCTATCTCTATACAACTGCAGCTGTAATTTTCCACTATTAGATGAAAATACTAAGAAAACTTCATTTGTATGTGATGTCAGCTAAAAATCGTGAAAAAACATGTTTGTGTTAGCAGACCCTTTAAGAAACAGTGATATTTTAGTGACATTTTATAAAAGTTTCGCGAATTTCGTAACGAAACTTCTCAGGAAAGCGTGAGAGACTACAAGCGGTCAATATTCATTGAAATTAAAATAGTGGCACAACAACTAACCTAAAAAGTAAGTGTGTTCGATTAATATGTTTTTCCATATTTTTTAGTCTAATACAAATGTCTAAAAACAGCTTTTGTCCTCATCTCTAAATATCTTACATGTTTTCTGCTTTCTAATTTTTTTTGACTTATACACTGTTAAAGGAAAGTACTTCCTTAAGTGTCCAATTACTATAGCAGTCACCCTTTCTCAATTATGTACAAAATATATGAAAGCATAAAGCAAAGTTGCCAAGACTTTTAAATCACTACATTTATAGTAATTACAGTGATTATTTGTATCGTGGGAAAAAGTTACCTAATTTGGATGCAAACCCACCTTGTTTTATTTATATTCATGTGTCAATTATAACAACAAATATATTTATGTTAATTAAATTTCATCTAAAGACTTTAGTAAATTTCCGTGTAGAACGATACCTCACATAAATACAATGGCGAACCATAAAAATACAAAAATCCTCAAAACTGGGTCAAAATTACGCAGAATGACCGTATATGCATCTATTATACTGCACCACTTGAGATTAAGTGACCAGGCAAAAGAATTAACTGAAAGTTGAATGGTATATGCCGCAAGACTACAAATGAAGACACTTGATCAAGGATATGTGACCATATTTTCAATTTGATGTATTTATTTCATTCATTTTTTGACTCTATTCCAGTGTTAACGGACTGGAGCGTTTTTAAAATCTATTTGTTTTCATATTTTTAGCATTTATAGCGATAGAAAGATTACGAGACGTGTGTTCTGTATAAACAACTGTTTTAAATGCAGAAGTACTTGGACTTTTATGAGCCAAAACTTTTGTCAGTATTTATAACGTCTCATGTAAAATTTTCAACACGTAAATGACGATGTTGTTCAAGCCTCACAATTCATTCTCAACGCAGTGTCGTAGACATGAGGTACAGGTGTGCTGCCAACAGTAAAGGTGTGGTTAATTAAAAAGTAATTCAACAGAATGCGGTGGTTGAGGTGACTTCCGCGTGGCAGAGCCCTAGTTAAAATTTTTTGCCACCCTTACCTACTACCTGCATTCATACACCGTGTATTTATTTTAAATTATTTCGGTTCGGTTTTCATTTTGTTCATACAAAATTCGGGTATTCGTTCCAAAACAATATCAAAGTTTTTTTTTTAATAAACAATCGAAAAAATGTACATTTACATATTTACTGAAAAAAACTTTAATAATATAAAATATATCAATCATTCATCATCGTTATCACTTACAATTCTATATGTTCGACTGTTTTCCGAGATTGGTTGTGAGTTTTTATTATCGAAGGACTCTGTAGTGTTTTTGGATTTAGGTTTTAAAAATTCTGTCATAAGTGATTGTTTGCTTTGAGCGTATAAATCTTTACGTATTTCGTAATAAGCGACCAAGATCTGTTGTTATTCCCTCTTGAACTTCAAACTTCTTTCCATAATAGGATTATTTTCTATAAAAAAATGCTGAAACCGTGCTATACAAAAATATGTCGCAATTCATCAACTGTGTTATATCAAAACCATGTTATACTAGGTCAAAGTGTAAACAAAACGAAGGCAAGCAAAATTGAATTATACTATTTCATTTATTCTATATCGTACTATTTTGTCGCATTATTTATTTCAACTATTGTGAACAAAATTTACAATATTTTTGAACGTTGAGTGATTACCTTCAATCATAATACAAATGTAGAAAATAATAACGATACAACAATCCAAGAAAGCATGTACAAAACATATTTTTTACTTAATTTTTTTTAATTATTTTCTGGTACTTGTAAAAGCAATAAATAATAAGGTTGTAAATCAATAACAATATCTAGCACGTGATTAAGTAAAGTATTTTTGAAATGCAATACTAACAAACCTATTTTACGAATTCATTTTAGAAGTAGTTTTAATATTCGCTTGATAAATACAGTTGGTAAAAGAGCTACTTACACCGTATAATTCTCATGTTAACCACAGATTTATGATTTGATTTTGTCACTTATGAAGTATGATCACTATATTCATGCAATTAATCTATCCAAATATCTGTAAAAAAATTAAAAAAATGTTATGAAAAGCACATTTGAGTTGTCACATGTGTTAATTGTACCGATTAACCCAACAGAAGCGTTGCTTATTTGTCGTTGAGTAAAGAATTCAAATTGTATACTGTTTATTATAATGTTAATGCATCATTTAAATTCATTATGCAAATATGCTGTGCATCTTCGAGAGAAAGCCACGTAATGTATGACGCAGTTCCTCGCCCAGTAAACATGCTCCATGCATTTTTATGCATCACGTCACACCAAAAACCAGGTCGAAAAGAAAATCTAGATTACCGCAAAAGTATGTTTTTTCATTTGGCGGATACATGTCGCTATCACGTTTATGGAAATTTTCTAGTTACTGAGGATAATTTGGTAAGTAGCTTTATTTATTAAAACGTACTTTCTGCTTTTTAAATAGTTAATTGAAACGGAATGTTGTTATTTCAATACTATATAATAACAGGTTGCTATATTCAAATAAATCTTCATATAAACGTACAAAACAGTATCTTTAATCTTTAATTATTAAAAAAGTAACCTTGAGGTACAAGTTTGATGTAAAAATATGCACTTAGAAAAAACCTTGCATTCATGTATAAAGTTCAAGTAAGTTAGTTTGTCAACTGTTTAAATTTTACGAAGTAGTTTTGTATCTCAATATAATGTTTGACTTTTTTTTTCCATATTTTGGTTAATTATGTAATGAGTTATGCTTACCATTATAAACACAATAAATGCACAGCTTCGCGTTTGTTCACTTCACAATTTTTACTGTATTATAAAAGCTACTTAAAATTTTGTGAATGACAAAGCTTAAAGAACTTTCAATGTCAACAGTTATATCAAGACATTGATTACAATAAATTACAAATAGTTTCATTCAACATTTCACAAAAATAGCATAAAAATTGTATTCATATTGATCAATTGTATGGGTTAAACTAATAATTATGGCAGACAGATTTGTATTGATTATTACACACTTTTTAAACGTGGTAAGTACCAGCTTAACTCAGCAAGAAAGGATTTTGAAGCTGACAACGCTCTTTTGTACTACGCATTTGTAGAATAAATATTATAATATTATGTGATTATCTTTTTACTTTCGTAAATATAAAAGGTAAATTCTTGTAATGAACATTCAAAAATAAAAACTGAATATTTTTCAAGCTGTAATTTAATAAATGTATACTTACACCAAAAAGAATTGCGGTTTTTTCTAAAATAATTATTTTAAATACAAAAATTGACGCTTGACGTTTATTTTGTTACAAAAATAAAAAAAACTTCACTACGTTAGAAGGCAAGGGGAAATTAGGCACAAATTGTGATAGCCTTAAAGCAGAAAAGTGCTCGATGCCTGTTTAAGCTACGGCTGAGTATTATCCGGAGTGTAATTTTCCTTTCCACTTCTTTGAATTCGGCTAACTTTTATACTCCAGCTAAAAAGCTTTGTGCGGACTCTGCTAAACATTAAGACAACAATTACTGCGAACAATCACAAGAATACCTTCGTAATAGTTTATTGCTTAATGTACTTATGGCCACTCGCTGGTTGTGGTTCAACTTGTACGGCATGAATAGTTACTATTCTACGTAAGGGAGTATTTTCAGTGTTATATTTTTGTAGAGACTAGCTTTCGACATATAATAATCTGAGATACTAAAATAAATGTAAAACTTTACTCTAGAAAAACGAGATTATGAACACATGTTGTAGGTTTTTTTCTTATATGTATATATTTATATATTTTAAAAATATAAAAAGATGAGTCTCTAAAGAAATTCCATATAAATTTAGAGTCAAACTGTTTTTGTGTTTTGCTTAACAGACATATCGACTTTTTTATTTATCTTAAAAATATAATATATTTAAGGGCCATGAGAATTATTAAGAGAGTTAAATTCATTAGAATATTTGACCTTTTGAAGTTTCTAAGTTATTTTTCGTCTTCTCAAGATTGTATTAACAAAAGTTATTCACAGTTACAGATGTTTTTCGTAGAAATTTCTCATAATTATTTTTTTAAAAGGTTATTTTATAATAAAGTTAAACTATCTATTTTTCCGATGTCGGCAACTTATTTTTATGCTTTGGCATCGTGTGGAATTTAGATTATGATTTAACCTTGTTTAACTCATAGCTTGGAAATGGAGGGATGTGAAAAGATTAAAATAGTATCCAGGCGAGGCCTTATGATAAAAAGCAAATTTAATGACCACAAAAATTACCGTTTGAAGTTTACATCATACAAGCAAATACATAAACGGTTTTCGCTTTTTATAAGACGTGATAAAGATTTTAGACGATTACTATTTTTTAATGTATTAAAGTGTATTTTTTCTGAATTCACTCGGATGACTTCTTTGCAAATGATTATTTTTTTACCATGTTTTAATTGTTTTTTACATTGAAAAAGCAATAAACTTATAATTTTTGTAAATAAATACAAAAATTGTCGAAGCTAAGATTTGCATATCGTTGGGTGGACTGGTAAATACTTTGATAGACAAATAAACCAATATCTAATAGACAGAACTACACTTGCACGGACAAGAAATGTTGTTGGCAAGTATTCACAGAAGAGAAAGAATTAATTATTCAGTAGATACATTGTAGACAGACAAGACCAGCTATGCACTACTTGGATTTACAAATTAAAATGATCTGGGGAAACAAATCGCTACATGACGGTCTTTGTCGAGAGACAAATTGTCTCGATTCCCATCTCGCGAAAACATAATATCCAAGACTCGAGAATTCATGTTTTATTATTTATTAGATTTTTATTCTAGTCATTCAAAACAATAATGCTTTGGAGTTTTATCAAATAATGGCCTCACAGATGTTGGCTGTATAAAATAGATGACATTTAATATTTATTGATATAATTTAAGTCATCGACTGAGGGTACTTGATGGAATTTCAATATCAAATACATTTCCATGTATTTCGTCATTAACGACCCGGGTTTCGAACTGAGAGTCAGTTCAAGTTCATTCGTGTACTCGAATCCCTGAAGATGCAGAAAGAAAGTTTTTGTTAGTGATGAAATACATGGAAATGTACAAAATCTCAACAATTCAAATTTAATATTTATCGACCAAAAAATGTTTAAACGGCTTCATAAACTTACTGAGCAAATGAATTTTCCGAAACTTGAAAATGTTGTCTCGAGTTACGGGATTTGAAAAAACAAGGTTTCAGAATAAATCAATAACAGATTAAATTGTAATTGTTAAACAACCCAGAACGTATATTGCCTTGTATGATAGATATGATTTTCCGTTGCGGTTGATATAAATGAGGCTTAAGCGCTGCGCGTGTATCGTATACCATTATTAGCCTATTTGTTAAGTTGTACTTTCTTGTTAGCGTTACATATTTAAAATATAACCAGAGCAATACTCAAGCACTTTAATAATAATACTTTGTAGAAGTAAAGTATCGATTAAAATTTATTGGTTGAACTCAGCTTATTAAGATTCAGAAAAGTTGTTGTCTGATTTTTAGCACCTGGCCATTTATATTTATCCATCCCTTCCTTCCCAAACCTTCTTGTTGCATATTTGTATCCCCGATCAACAATAAACTGTTTTAATAAAGTATAAATGATAACATTTGAACTATGAATGTGTATACATCTAGTATTATTATCATTTTTAAAGTGTTAACTATCAGTTCTTGGTGGAAACACGTTATATTTAAAAAAAATAAAACACAGTTTTTTTGTACTATTTAATTCCACATGTGTATAATGATCAGGATCGGTTTCACTTATCACGAGAATTATCGAGCAAGTTGATAATGATCGTGATTAGCGAAATCGGCCCTGATCATTATAAACATGTGGAAGTAGTACAAGCAAAAAAATAGCATACTTACGTGCTCAAACAAATATTTAATTCAAAATTGACTATTTAGAGATAAGTATATCTAATTTCAATGAATACAATGTTGTATAAACGAAATAAAAAAGGAATCTTCTTTTTATAAACATAATCTATTTTGAATTCGCTATAAATATTATTGTTAAATAAAATATTTGTGTATGAATAAATATAATTTTGTAAGACATACAGGTAATTTATCAGACTCTGAGTACTAAGTAAACGTGTTAATGTAAACAGGTGTAATAAATTATACTTATAAACCCTTACGCACCTGTGGTACGTACATGTTTTAATATATAATATGATATAACTAAAAATTCTTGTTTCTTTTTAAGTATATTTTTAAATACTTACAAATTAATATATTCCTCAGAATGTGTGTTTTCTCTTTTTATGATGTACAAACAAATTATCGCGTTCTGTTTATTTAAAAAAATATGTGTTTTGAGTTATTTATACGCAATATTTCTTTTTTTAAACTTCATATTTTGACAAAACACATACACTTTTTACGATATTTAAAATAAATGTTATATAATTGTTTTACGAGTAGTATTTTTTGATTTGGTCCTTAATATTTTAATTGTAGACTATTTTATTTGATTTTCGTATAATTTGTTTGATTTTTTATATACCTTAATTTTTAATATTCAATTTTATATAAAAAGCCCAGTTATGTTTGTATTTTTATCAGTTGATAATGCTCTTGATGAGCGAAACCAGTCGTGATTATTATAAAAATGGAAAGTAGTGCAAATGAATTGTGTTTTACTTTTTAAAATATAATGCCTTTCCACTAAGAATTGACAGTTAACACCTTAAAAGTGACATAAAATTATCTTTAGGTTTGTATGAGTCATTAATTTTCAACGAGTGATATCTGTTACATAATAATGACAAGTTTTTGTATACTATAGTTTCTGATACTAAATCATATTTATGAACGCGAAAACAAACACAAAAAAACTTACCATTATACAAATAATACTAAGGAAGAAATGTTGAACGCAAATTGAAAACGTTTCCCGAAGTATCCATGAGAAACAAATGCTTCCTTTGTCTGAGATAATGGTACATATAACAAGGAAAGATGTTCATTGAATACTTAACCAAAAATGTTTCACATCGTGAAATACTTAACGCAATAATAATATTTGTCTCTGTAACTAAATGTATTTCTACAAGTTTTTCTTTTTTACAAAAAAAAAAATTAGTGTACCACCATAAAAGACTTTAAATTCAATTAAACTGAAATTTTTTGCTTGTGTGACATCAGTACTGTATAATATATTTTTTTCGAAAATAGTTGTTTTATGGCTGGCCTGGAAGTATTCAATTCTTGAATTAAAAAATTGAATACATAAATGTTTTCAATTTTGATTAATTGTGGATTGACAATATTTTTTATAATATAATTATTAGTTATTAATTATAATTTACCGATGATAATTATAATGAGCGAAACCTGTCATTATAAAACATTGCGGTGATCATTATGGAACAAAAATAAATGTGTTTTATTTTTATAAATACTATGACTTAACACCACGAATGAATAGTTAACACATTAAAAGTGTTAACACATGTACTCTACCCATTCTATAATTTATTTATGTTATCAGAAAAGTTTTCCATCAGTAAATTGGTTTCATAAGTAATTATTTTAAAAGATCTTATTGATAAATTTATTAGTAAAATAAATTATTGTTCCACATGCAAACATGTTTTCGAAGAAAATAATTTATTTACTGTATGAATATAAAGTTGAGTTTTTTTTATAATTATATCTTTAATTTGATTATTTGACTCGGTTATCATGTAAATCTATCATTTAAAAAGAGTAGAGAGAATACTATTATGTTCAAAAAATATAAATGTGATACAGTATGTCGTGAGAATTTTTGTTTTTATAAGAAAAAATTCTTTGTTAGATAATACTGGGTCTACGCCACATCGTAGAGTCTCTTTTATGTATCGTTTTATGAATATTCACACAATTTAACACCACCCATTTTCGTGAACAACCTCTTTGCTTTTCAGGCGTTTATTACCGTATGGCGTTAGCCAGCTACAACTTTCCCTGAGCAAGAGGATCATCGAAAAAGCTTCTTGTATATTTCTTCTGACCACTCAACAAAACCTAATTATTTGGCCTAGTGAAATATTGAATCCATTAATTCAATAAGAAGTACTCATAAAAGATAGGTAATTTATTTACGATGTGTGAATTTTTAATCTCATGTGAAATCTTTTCTTGCCTTTTATTGAAAAGATCTAAGCACGAATTTTAGCCACTGCAAAAAATAATATTTATACGTTGTAACAGAAATGTGTAAATATGCTCAATATTATTTACAATATATTCATTTTTAATTCTGTCTTATAGAGTATTTTGTTAGTTAAATTTCATACTGAAAATTTTTTTTAACTCTGTTTGTATATATTCGCTAATAGTATTCGAGAAATGTATCAAATATTAGAATATCTTAAATTCGACTGTAATCCCTAAATGCCTTGAAAGCAATGTACAAAAATTAGAAAAATTTAATATGAAATCGTAGTTCTTTATCAAAATTTATATAAATATCTTATGAAAGAATATCTAATCAAGTGATCACAATAATTTGTATAATTGGAAAATCGTAACTATGAATATCGGGGGGTTAACTAGCAAACTATTTATCTATATTCCAGCAAAATGTTCAGAAGAGTTTAAAAACTGAATAAATTCAATGTTAACCAATATTACTTTAAAATTTCACATATATTATATGTATAATGATTTTAAATTATCCACATACCTTACGTAAAATTCATAGAATGACATTGATTACAACTTTCAACTGAATTTATTCAGTTTTCCTCTCTTGAGTATTTTTCTGAAATGTAGATAAGCAGTTTGCTAGTTAAAGGGACGGTATCTGAACCGGTATTCAAAGGCTTACCTGTGTACAACTTTCTCATAGCCCTATTATACAAATTTTCTCTTCCTGAACACGGTGCTTAGCGTAATTATTAGATTAGTACCAGCAATCTTCTTAAGCCATAGTAATATCAATGCATTCGATGAAAATGGAAGTTCATTAAATGCTTCAACGTGACAATATACATCGCTGTATTTTTTACTAAAATGTACACGGAAATAGTACTAATCGGTTTAATATTTAAGAAACTAATTTGAATTCAAAATTTATAATGAAAATAAATCTAATGTAGTTTTCACAGTTGTGCAACGCTTTCTTTCTTATTCTATTTCTTTATTCAAATTCAAAAGTAAAGCTAAGCTTAACTAAGTTTATAGTTAAATTCATAAATTTAACAGTTAATGTTGAGGTTTGTCACTTCATCAACGGCGTTTAAGCCTTGATGTAACCGTCAAAAAATACGAAAATAAGTTAATGATTGGATCTCATTGTAAAGACGACAGTGAAGGTTCCAGTCAAATAATGTAAACTAGTAAATTAAATTTACCACTTTTTGGTAAGGAAACAACTTTTTACATTGGTTTTAAGTTTAAAAATTCTGACCCGGCCACTTGATGTAAGCCACTATTATACCGACACTCCGTAAGTATAATCCTGTAACTATAAACATGAGAATTTACAGAAGTGCATTTCAAAGATTCATCACGCAACTAACCATATTATAATGTTTTTGATTAAAATAGTTTTAACTCTCTCCTGAACAATTTCAATTTTGAGGGTTACATCAATTGACTAAAACACCGTTGATGTGACGGGATTTATTTACTCCTTTTACTTAAAACACACAAAGTGGCTTATAAATAAAGAAAATAGCCTGTAGTTAGTAACCACTATTTCAATATAAGATATAAATATATGGAAACTTACAACAAACACGATGTGATTAAACTAAGCATTTATCTAGATGACTCAAATCGCTGTACGCCATTGCTGTTGACCTCATCGCTGTTCCTCGCCATCTTTTATAAAAGCATCCTTTCACTAACACAGGAATGCTCGTTTAACGTTGACACTTCTTTTAGTCCTCTTAGTTGGGAGAGTGAGAGGATAATAAAAAATCTTGCTTAGTGCAGCCATTTCCCTGTGAAAGTATGGAGGGTAAAAGTGTTTTTATTATGTAACCATATCAACAGCCTGGCTCTTTATATAGTCTACAGCTGCAAACGCAACCTTTTCCCAATAAAAATAATTACAATTTAAACATTTTTTTATGTAAGTTCAATAATCCTTGCAAAGTACGCGAAATTTTTAAAATTTCTGAAATACCGAAAACAAAATTTATAGGTTTTTACACGAGTTTTTCTAGGTCATATATATATATGTATGACCTAGATAAACAGTAATCTTTTAAATTTTCTCTCAATCGCATTTATTTTACCATGTCTACTCCCATCTTGGAGCATATGGCCTCCTAATGGAGGTATCTCAACAGAAGTTAATCAACCTCTCTTTTTTCGAAGAGAGTAGGAAGAGAAGGCTAGGGCTAGAACAGGACTAGTAATTAATTAATCGCTCTCGCTACCCCCTGTTTTTGAGGATCGGATGGGTGGGAGGGAGGAGTTTTAGACATCACAAATATGCATGACTACAAACAGAAATCGATAAATTGATTGAAAGATCAATTTATGAAACTGTCCGCACTGGAAATTGAACCCGAGACATCGTAGCCAACGACGCTACCAACTGCGCTACGGATGCCGATCTCCAATCACGATCTTAGATTATCACGATCGATTTTGGATTATCTTCTATACAATCTACCAATCTACACAAAATCTCAATAATCCAAATTTGATATTGAAATTCCATCAAGCACCCTCAGTCGATGTCTTAAAAAATTCTACCGATATATGATAGCATTTTTTTCTTCTCTATAAAACTGAATTTATAAAACTTTGCACACAAGGCTGTCGATATTACATAGTCATTCATTTAACAAAACATGTAAAAACCGTTCGCCTTCTCCAGTATGACATCAAAGTGGTGTAAGTTGAATTATAAACGATTTATGAACTATTGTAATTGCAACCCAATCCAAAGAGTTTAATATAAAATAAAATTACGTATTGGAAATAACAGTGTATTTAAAAAGTCTATTTGTAATCATTCAAAAAGTTATTTGCTCCTATATGAAAGTTTGGACAGTATCAGTGAAAAAGTTCCAATTTTTTATCGTCTGCTTTTAATTTCATAAATTTCAAACAGCGATATATCAAACGTAATGATTGCCAATTAATCTTTTAAAAAGAGCCAGTTTCAAATTTACTTCAGTCATAATCAAATACGAAATGTAGCGTTGCCAATTATATCATAAAACATTCGGAGACTCAAAGATTTTGATAAAATGAGGAGACTTTTTCATTTGCAGTTACTCATTTAGCGTCGGTTGAAATTAGGCGTGGGAGCACAATTATTGTCAAAATTTATTCATGACGTCAATTTTGTTCAAAGCGCGAGCAACAATTACGCTTAATCTGATAACAACTTGCGGTCAATTACGCTGCCATGATATATGCTCTGCCATAGGAATAATTATTATTATAGTGAAATAAGGAAGCCTTCGAAACAATGCAAACGATATTCTATCGCAACACTATATAATATTATTATACGAATATTTGTTAGGCGGCATTGAATAAAGTAACCCAGATTTCTCGATAACAATGGGTTAGCCGAAACAAACAGTGATTGATAAGGGTCGCGAAAATATTGCTTTGGCATAAATTTTACCCGGAACATATTTATTCTTTCGGGGGAATTGTATATTCATTTTTATGAGAAAACTTAAGAATGATTTTTTTTTGTGATAGAAAGTTGCCATCACTTTTATTTTAATGTCACTTTTCTAGCAAATGACAACAGAAAAAATATTTATGTCTCTCATATTTTATGAATATGTTAATGATTTTTGACATATATTATTACCTGTCCACTCGTGAAATGTAAAATAAACAAAAACGTATTGTGAAAAACATTCATGCTTTAGATGCAATTAAAAATAAAACATTCATAATTAGGAGCTAAATACCGATTGTAGCACAAGTTTTAAACTTCAACTCTCTTTCGTAGTTTCCTAACTTTCATTTAAGCATTCTAATTATATATTTTGTTAGAGTTATCCACTTCCTGTTTATTTTTGATATATTCCATTTATTTTTTTATATTTCACTACACGTTTGCAAATGATTTCTGGAATTCTGTGCGTGTTTAATAATTTAATACTGCAAAATGACAAATAATCTTTTACACGCGCCTTATAAAGAAAACACTTCATGCCAACAACAGACTGAAAATATTCCCAGACTCACTTGGGAAGCGCCGTTTGATTGTTACACGAGTAATAGCACGGCCTCTTGAAGATTCTAACCAGAAGTTGCTTTCAAAAGCTTTGCTCCCATTATCAACTTACCAGTAGCAGCAAGCATGAAAAGCCCACACCGGGAAGAGGTCAAACCGTAGCTGACTTGGACAAAAGCGACGAGTGTTCAAGCACATTGCTACGCCAGTTCTACGCTAACACAATGAAGCTATGCCGGCAAAATGCCGCACTAATTGTGAAGTTAATATTTTTGAACATATTGCAGTGCCGACTGAAAACTGTAATTGGTGTTTTGAACGGTTATGTCTTTACTGTTGCAGTATAAAATAGTTTCTGTAGGCGGCTTTGTTTTATTTTTATAAATGCTAATTTCTTTGTTATCAATTATACTTTTTGCAAGCGAATTAAAATATAGGATACATAATATTTTACATTGCATTAAAATGATTAAATATCAATTATTATTAATCACACTACAATAATGTATTGTATGCGAATGAATATTTGATGTTGGTTAACAACCGTCAAATCGCACAATAATAAATAGCCACTTTAGTATTTTTATTATTTTATGTTGTTACTTATTTATTTAAAGATTCCTAAAGCAATTACCCTTAATTAAAATTATACAGTATAACAAGCCGTAAATTTTATAAAAAATAATATAATCATTTAACAAAAAACAAGAAAAGTTATGATGATGCATACAAATATCATCAAACATCTTTTAACTTTAAATTTGTAAATAAATATAATGAATCACCAAAATCTTGACAAATATTATCTAGCTATGCACTAGTCTTCTGTGAATCTTTTATTTATGGGGCACAGAGACGTTTGTTACAGGTGTTTTAAATTGTCTCATTTAACCTTAGGTATAACTTAAATGAGTTTTTTTGATTTTCACGTGAAACTTAATGACCAAAAAGAAAAACTTGTTTACCCTGAAAGCGCGTTTTACACTTTCTTTGTTTCACCGCAATCTTAAAAATGCCTGGAAGAGCATTCTTGTTGATTTATTACAAAAAATATTTTTCGAGCATTATATTTCATCGTTTTATCAGTAAATTAGGTTGACAAAGTAATCTAAACTTTTTTACGACAAAAAAAACCAGAAAGACTTTGTCACAATACAAATTTTATATGTAATTGAAAGTAGGTGGGGACCTGAAGTAAATACTGTTTAAATGAATTAAGCTCACGCAAACATCAAAATAGCGTGTGCATAAAACAGAAAAGTTATTTCAACAATATAAATCTTTGCTACGTCTTAATGTTTAAAAATTATCTTTGTCGTTTAAATAAATATGTATTATGTAAATGCCAAGAAAAATTTATTTGAAGTTTTAATATGAAACTTTAAGCTCGTCATAAGTATTATAAATAAAGACATATCAAGGTTACGTTATAAACAATTTCACACAACGTTTTAAAGTTATACCTATGTCAGAAATTAAGTACAACTACTTATGTAAAGCAGCTTTAAATAACTTTGAGCTTTTATCTTGGTGAATTAGGTTATTTTTAATTGGCATAGTTGGGATAATTGCTAGATAAAATACATTTTATGTACATATATTTAGAAATGACTCCACATTTAAAATAATACAGCTTAGTAAAACGTAAAAAGTAAAAACTTATTTCATTACTTTGTTTTTTTTTTTAAATCAAGCTACCTAAAAATAATTAGCCTACACAGTTATCACGATCATTGATATTGTGGATCACCATTAAATTTGATGTTAATTAAAGAATACTTTTTAACCTTTAATAATTACTAGTACTTCCTGTCAATTAAAGGTTATTTATCTAGATTAGAGATCTTAGAGAATGAATACTGGTTAAAAAATAAGCAGAAACCTTAGTTATAAATAAAACAGTTTAAACTTACTCAAATATTTTATTCGATTGTAGCTCAAAGAAACTTGATGTTTTTCGAGTCTGCTTTGAAACGAGAACCAAATCGATTTTTACGTTATAGTGTATAGACAGGTTATCAAAACCAGGAACGTACCGTTTCAGATATGGGCAGGTGGATTTTATACCGTATGAAAGCTAATTAATTGGTGTCCGGTGTCGAGGCGTAGCGTTCGAATATTACTTCGCTTCCGGTTTGTCTGTCTATTGATCCCATTTACCACCAACGTGTTATTTCTCTTTTAACAGACATCAAAAAAATAAATTCGAAACACCCCCAAAGTTTGTTAAAAAACTTATTTAAGGGGCTCAAGACTATCTTGAGGTGATTTTTCAATGAATCTGGATTATTTTGTTTTAAAAATATTGTACGTAAATACATATTTTAAATAATAAAACTTAATCTTTTTGTTCTTCGACATGTTCATACTCATCGCGTGATGATTATAAACGTGTGGAAGTTGTACACACAAATTATGTTTTGTTTTTTTAAATATAATGCCATTCCACCAATAAAAGACAGCAAAAAATTTAAAAGCGATTTATTTTTCATACCTTATCAACAAGTATGAAAAATCGTGAATAAAATTATATTTTTTGTTTCACCATTGCATTTATGTATAGTATTGTTTTATATAGAATTGTACTAATATTTTAAGACGAAATTTAATCAAAATAAATAGGTTTATTGCTATAGTTGATATATACATATAGATAAAACAAGGTGTGAAAAACTTTCGTCTAATTCGGGTAACTTTGCCCGACGATACAAATAATCACTGTAACTACTATAAATTCAGTGATTTTAAAGTCTTGGCAACTTTTTATTATGCTTTCATATATTCTGTACATAATTAAGATGGGAAAAAATATACAGCATTTGGCTTACAGATTAGGAAAACAAATTTTTAATATGGCTAATCCGATTTATTTCCAGGAAATTTTTTAGATTGTGTTTTATCATTCCAAGCTGACAGCTTACTAATTCAACAATAAAACAAAAATTGGATTGCACATTAATTCATATTTTTACCACGAGGAACTACTCAATACCTTAATAAAAACTTTAATAAAAAATACTCATATGACATTAATATTATTATGATATTATAACAGCATGTTCCATGTAGTGGACCAATCTTAGACCTATGGGCAAACTTACCCATATTGATGGTAATCAAAATAGTCTCACAAATTACTAAATGTTAAATATTGAGAAACATGTTTCTTACTAAATATAATATTGTGTTATACCAATACTAAACACACGTAGGTTGGTGCGTTATCTACGTAAATATGTACACGTTGTGTTTTTTCAACCAAAAATTATTTTATAAGTTAGCTTTTATTATTTAAGACATCGACTGAGGGTTCTTAATGGAATTTCAATCCAAATTTGAATTGTTGAAATTTTGTACATTTCCATGGAATGTCTGAAGATGTCGAAAGGCGATACCCGGGTCGTTAGTGACGAAATACATGGAAATGTACAAAATTTAAACAGTTTAAATTTAAGTTAGCTTTTTTTTATCCAATGTATTTTGTCGATCGCCGTGGCCGAGTGTTAGTTTATCATGCGAGGATACAAATCCGTTTTGGGTTCAATGGATCACTAGAATTTTTTTTTGTTTTATTAACTTAAACCAATTTATTCATCCCTACTGCTATTCCAGATGGAGAGCACCCTCCAGATATTATTAGTATACCAAAAAAGACAGTTTGAGTGAGAGTTTCAGTCAACTCTAAAATATTTTGTGGAAATTTTCTATTAGAAGTTCATTTGTAATTATTCGGCAGTGGAAATTAATCTATACACTATCTCAAACATCAATAATTTTCCCATTTAAAAATGTTGCTCTTGACCGTCAATTTGAAGTGACGCAATTTCTCATGATGTTACAGAACTGCTTCAACTCCCATAATGGTAATTTGATGTAGACCGTTGTGGATAAGCCTTGGACAGTTATGATTTTATAAAGGCGAACGCAGTACCAAAGTTTACATATTTAGATTACTATGCTATGGTCTTTGAGTTTATCGACATATAAACTCTAAAAGCTTTTAATAGTAGATAACTCACAGAAATGTGATTTTTTAATAGATCGCTTAGTTATCGAAGCATTTTTATCAATGGAACGAATGTTTTTAATTTAAAACACGAAATAAATAACCCTCATAAAAATCTCTAAGATTGATATTATTTTCAAATTGTATATAGTTTATATCATTCAAAATTTACTATAGAAAGTCGTTTTATAGTATTTTACTAAATAATAAGTTTATTCATAATAAAATTTTATTTGAACCATTTTTTGATGATAATTATTTTATTAAAAAGGTGTCGGCTTCCAGTGTAGACCAAAATATTTATTCTTATAATAGAGCAGTTTAACAAAAGTCATTTGTAAGCCAGTTGCTTAACATTTTGAAAAGAAGAATGGGCTTAGAAAAGGACTAGTCAACCAATTAGGGTCAAAGAAACGTATCCAATTTTTCGTTACTTTACAAGTCAGCCCAGAAAGGCTTTCCAAGTAATCAAAATCATTAATAAAAAAGGGTTTTCTGCAGAAAAAAATGTTCAACTATCTTTATATATCTTGATCTTTTTAAAAAGTCTCATTGCCACTAATAGTATTATTTTTTAATTTTATGTTCAATACTAGAAGTATCTCGCAATCGTCTAACTTGAGATATGTTTCATTGACCATTGGTTGTAGTAGAAAATCAAGGATTCAAAAGCTTCACCTTTCAACGACAGCACGAAGATGTTGTCAACTCAGCTACGTGAGTATTTTTAAAATACGGTGAAATTTCAATTTTAATAATTTTCATAAGCATAATATTACATACATATAAGTAATCATATTTTTGATTTGTTTTTTTTCCCATTCATAGAAAATTGATTTGGCAATTGTCTTTGCTGCACTAATTTTACCGTTGTATTTAAATAAATTAACAGATGTAACAAGCAAACGATAATTTAGTTATTACAGATATGGAATTTTTCTATAGTGTTAAACCTTACTGTAAATAAACTGCATTCATTTTTGTGAAGTCAAAATAAATTTGTCACTTCATTTTGGTCTCTTGAATGCCCAAATCCAACATTTTATTTCAAATTACAAATCGTCGGAATACAAAAAAATATTCCACAGAAGAAAACTTTTCAACGGGAAAACGGTTTCCCGCGTTGATGTTTTGGTAACGGCTGAGAGGTTTTTCTCAGAAATACACAAACTTTTATTACCATTGACATCAAAATCAGGAAAAGTGTCACATAGGAATTGTAGTTTTAGGATTTTTTGATTTCAAAAAGTTTGTAGTTTCTTATAGAAAATTGGTGATGTTTTACAACGTTTTCAGTTTTCATAAAACAATATTATTAATTATTTTTTACATTAAAACATTCATATTTTATGCGTAAAATATTTATTATATTTTCAAGTACATAAATAATTGAATTTGAGTTTAATATTATCATTCAAAATAAATCTTACAAATAAATCCATTTAGTGAAGAACAATTCTCCCAATTTCATACTATGTTTCAAACTAACAAATTCACGAAATCTGATATCTTGTCTTTTTATGTTGACAAATTTGCTAGAGTTTCGACTTTCGTATTTGAAATAGGTATGTTTTAGTTTTGTTTTATATCTGCAAAGCTAAGTAGGAGTTACAAGCACTGAAAATGCGGTGCGAGCTTTTAAGGCTTATTTATTTATCGAATTATTTACCTTCACAGCCTCCAAATGTAGGATACGGTCAGGCGTCGAAAGGCTCCTTTTGTATAGGAACTAAGTGTGTAGGCGTTGTTATGATAAGAAATCCTTAGTATAATAAAAGTTATATACATATATTATATATGTATTCTTCTCTAGGAAACGCCAAAGCTGCTATTTTATCTAAAATTTGTATTTGAAATATGAATCAAATATGAATGAATTCAAAACTATATCGTATAAATCCAAATTAATTTAAGATTCGTTAAATTTTTTAGTTTTATGATATACGAATTATTAAACTATTCTATTAGATTCCCAAAAACGATTGATCTAGCATTTTAAAAAGTGTGTCGTCAAGTAGAATATAATGCCTTTAATTATAATATTACAATTTTTCTCGTTACTTTCGCATTGCAGTACTGTTTGATTTTATTTTAACAATTAAAAACATTTTGGACTCATCCATTTGTTTTCACGATATTGTTACATCAATGCAACAGTAACACAATTGCAAAACCTGTTCTAAGATAATGGTTTTTTTGTATTTTGCTAAATCATAAAAATGTTTTCTTACACACGGTTTAAGAACTATATTATATTTTTTTTTGTATTGTATAAGGAAAAAATAGCTTAATGGTAGACTTAATCATATATTTTTAAATTTTACAGAAATAGCGTTATTGCGATAGTTATTTTGTTGAGTTATATAGTAAGTTATGTGTTCATACAGTTCAAATTTTAAAGATACAAAATATCTGACAGCTGCATTGGATTTGTCATATTTTTCTGCTTAAAATGGCATTTTTAGGTCAAAATACGATTTTTGCAATATTTCTTACTATTGAATTGACGTAGCGATATATTAAAAATAATTTTAACATTTAAAATACATAACAAGACGTATGCCAAAAACACACTATGGCAAATCAGTAAATTGAGATTGACGGGAAATAGTTTATGGTTAAAGAAAGAAGCACATTGTGATACGTTTAATAGATAAGTAACCATTCGAATAATTATCAAGGGTTGTTCACTGCCAGCGGTATTGCAAAACTACGACCGACTTGATTTCATAGCTGATCGCATGTTTTGTTGGTATTAACAGGATCCGAAACCATTATCGTCTTCAATAAAGTTCAATTGTACATTGTATAACATTTTGAATTGAAAATCACGATATATGATTTGCTAATGAATGCTAATCGATATGGTTTGATTTTACGTGTAACATTCACAAGGATGATAAACAAAATTCGCTTTCATTTGAAATTTCCTTGTGATTAGAAATAATTTTAATATGGCAATACTGTTTTTTATTTCAAAATAACTAAGGTGCAAAAAAATGTCACTGACTTAGCTAATGTTCATATTTAAAATTGGACGTTTTTTAAAAACCTGTTTTCATCAAAACATATTGGAATGGATACTGAAATATTTTGAGTTTTACAATGACAATCAAAACATGTAAATTCTGTATTGTATAATTCAGTAAATCGAAAATATTTTTTTCTCGTGAGATTTTGAATAAAAGATATGTTATCGGAATCGCAATGTTTTATATGTAAACTCAGAAAGAATATATATCAATTACATTATTCTGATAAAACAATTAATTTTCTTAAATAGTTGTCAGAGAAAGTGAAATAATAATTTGAAAGTCGTCATGCATATTTTGTACGTGTTTATCATATATCTGTCGTTCCATAGAAATTGAGAACCGCTGATTAAAGACAAAACCGAATGAGAAACGTTGTATCGTTTTATTTCGTATATGAAAGTGTGCTACAATCTGACTTGGATTATTTATTTTAGGTAGAGAAGGATTGATCGCTTATAATTAGTGAAGCCATTGCAAAAATGGTTCTCAAAACGGTAAATGAACGAGGCTTGGTTAGAACACTATTTATCTTTAATCCTGTACATATAGGTAGATTCGCACTTTATCCGGATGTAAATGAAGCGTCTTTCGTATTTGTTATTAAAAAACGAAGTAATAGATTAAAAATTGATTTATTCTAGAAGTATAAAAACTGTTTAGTTTTTATGTTTATCTTGAAGCAAAAAACGCAGAGAAATATGACCGTTTCATGTAATATCATAGAAGTTTATATTGAAAATAAAATATAATTTTATTTTCTACGTGTATAGAAAGAGCTTAAAAAATATGTAGACATACCCTGTAAAAATCCTATTAAATCTACCGAAGACAAGTACCTTAAAGATTTGGATGTAGTGGCGGTTAAAAGATCAAAGAAATGCTTATCTTAGAGGCTTCTTTTGGTTTTTCTCTTGAAATACATTTCAATAAAAATGAATCCAGCATTCGTTGAGATCTTCAATCCTATTTATTTTCAAAAAGAAACTTTTGTATAAACATTTTTTTCTGAATGTCATACAAAAAACTCTTTATTCAAGATAAAACGTCTACTGCAAAACTCGCATATGAACAATTTCTTTTTAACAACATGGTTTTTTAAAAATTATCTTCACATTGTTTCAAATAATATATACGTAATATTAATCAAAAAATATAATTATATGACGTGTTTTAAAAAAACCAAATTATGACAACTTACTTGTATAACAATTATATATTTCTTTTCAATGTCGCTACATTTATTTATTTTGTTTTCAGATTGCAGTCGCACACGCGGTCAAGACAACTCGTATGTCAGATATTCATTCTTCAAATTTCTTATACTATATGTTATTAAAACATTAAAAAGAGTTGCCAGAGTCATTGACTTCCGGGCCAAGGAAGATATAAAACGGTAATCTAGTATTTTTTTGTTCATTACGAGATACGATGTGAAGAAACTGCATTACAGGAAAAATTGCAGTGTGTAAAATATAAGTAATCAGCTGATTAATAAATACATTTACTAAGAAAATCGTTGTATTATGAATGAGATCAATTCTTGAAACAAGTAACCTTTTTCTAAAATTAAATTTATCTGTGAAATATCTAGTAGTTGATATTAAGAGGGAATAATAGATGTTTTTTCCCATTTCGTGAAATTTGTTAATCGTTTATCGTCGCCTATATGTCATGAAAAGTCATTTTTTATGACGATAATTACACTCTGAGTGTATTTGTTTACTCTATTGCCCTTTTATTTTAATGTATAGTAAAGATTTAAAACCTGTCTAGCAAATAGTTGACATATATTTTTCAGATATGCTTTTAACTGCTTCATGCCGTGTGACTTCTTTGGAGTTTATTACACATGTTTAATGAACGAAAATTAAATGAGAGTTTTCTATTTATTTTATAAAGCACACATTAATAGTAGTATGCCATTTAAAAAAGGCAGAACAGTTGCGTTTTTAAAATGGTGTGAACAGAAGATAGAAGTATTGGAAAATGGTCCACCTCAATTTTGGAAGAGATTCAGACTTCTGATCCGGAGGCCAAAGTATTAGAATTGTAATAATCATCAAATATAATAAAATGACAAAAGAAACAGTGACGTGTATAATGCTTAATGAAAAGCAATAACTTTCTTAAAACTACACAAGCAAACAGTAGTTGTTGATTTATTTTCGTCGAATGAACTAACTTGCATGCTCATTATTTAATTCCCAACCTGCACATGATTAAATTAAATAAATGCATCAATTACAATTTCTATGGTATCCATTTCATTCCGGTAATGCAATTTAATTTTCTCTGTTGGTTAGTCCGTAGTTATTATTATCCCACGTTTTGGCTGCATGAAAGCCGACGTCACAGTGCTTGTATAAAATATATATGTGAATTTCAGCGGTGTATGAAGCTACACCATCTCTTACTCTGCAGGCATACGTGTCCTTAAAATCATTCCTCCAATATTATTATTATCGATCTGAGTATCACAAAGCTTATTTATGAAGTGAAATGTAAAACCAAGCACATTTTCCCGTTTCTTTTTAAATCGCTCAACGAGATAATAATAAATAATAACGAGATAATATTATACTACAATTAAATGCACTTTTGTTTAGATCATATTCACTTTTATAAAAACAGTTTTCACTTATAACAAATACATTCCACAAAAAAGTGATCCCATATAATAAAATATATTTTTACATTAAATAAATATATGTTACACTTACAAAAAAATATTATTAAAAATTATACACGAAGCTGTAATGAAATGTCACTTATTATTCTATCCTATATTGTCTTTTCTCCACGCATTAGAATACATTACACAAACCAAACCGGACCAACCCTAACATAACCTACTACAACTTAACTCACTTTGTTAAAAGAATCCGTGACTAAGTGGAAATTATTAAAATCAAAGTTTTAGTCTACCAAGTAAATACTATTAAATCCAAAGTGTGTCGACGTCCGTGACACAGTTGGTAACGTCGTGGGCCACGGCTACGAATGTCTCAGATTTAATTCCCGGTGCGGACAGTTTTCATAAATTGATATTTCAATCGATTTATGGGTTTTTATTCGTAGTCTGAGTGTTTGTGTTGTCCAAAACTCCCTGCTCAACCATCTTCCCTATCCTCACGGGGCGTAGCGAGATTGATTAGCTAACCACTAACCACTTTCCTAGCCCTATCCTTCAATCTCTACTCTCTTCGATAAAGAGAAGTTGAGCAACTGAATAACAAACAGTTCTCATAGAAAAATTCTGTTGAGATACCTCCATTACGGGACCATATGCTTCACATTGGGAGCAGACATAAAAAAATCCAAAGTGCAAACTATCGAAATAAAAGTGTACCAAAGTACAATTATTTATAGCCCATAAAATAATGGTCTCAACAAAATCTTCTATAGTTAATTGTGATGCTTATTCAAATAAAAAGTATTAGTGAGTTATTATATTGGTACTAAAAAACTCAACCGTTATATCCATCAACAACACCCCTTTAAATGACACATTTTGAAACTCAGCAACGTTAAACGCAACTCTTACTTGAGTAAAGGTGTGTTGTAATTGTTGGCAATATGTATTTTTGGTAGTTGAAATAAACTTATTTTCCGCGTACTATTGAATTAAAAAAAAAAGTGAATGAAAGACGGAGTATTTTTTCAATCAAACTTTCCTGATTTAAACTTTTTGAACCATTGCTGGCATCACACATATGAAAACATCCGCCAGTTTATCACTAATTTTATTCATGGTAATAGTGTATTTCGTAAAATTTTTCAATATAATTAAGCTTGTTAAGTTTATGTTTAAAAAGTATCGTTTTATTCTGATGTGTTTAATCAACGAAAAACACATTGTCAAAAATATGTTCGCGTTATACAACTTGGCATTGAATATATTTATTAACATGCAAAAACGAAATTCTTTCGTGGCACACGTGTATGTAATGTTATTCTTTTTATGCGTGTTCTCTTGGTTATGTTTAAAAATATTTCTTCCTTTAGAGGTATATCGAAGCCAGATGTCAATTCTTGAAATATCACATAATAGAGATCACATCGAATATTTTCTTGCTTTAAATTTACTTGATTTTATTTAAATTAACTAAAAGTCTTAAGCTCCATAATCATGTTTTTTTTACTGATAATTAAATTCATACGAAACAATCAACGTCATCAACAACCAATTTCGGGATAATAGGAAAACTGGGCTCTGTACATACTGAATGATAATAATCCCTATATAAAAGTATTATTTTATATAATATAATGCTATCTATAAGTATACAGTGCATATATAAATATATAGTGGTAGAGTACCCAAGTAGCCCACCGTTAGCATAACAAAATTTCGAACATTTGCTCCATCAGTTTCTTGTATTCGCTTGTTTAAATACTTCTCGTGGAGTTTGAACAGGTGGAAGACTTCAAACTTAAAAATCAATAACCACTTCGTGCAGTTTGATGAGTAATTACAGCAATTATTATCCAACCATTTGCTGGAAGAAATAATGGATCATCGTGCTTAGGTAACTCATCGGCGAACATTCGTGTGACCTTTTGAAGGGAAATGGCCTGAGGTAATTCGTGTTGCGTGGGCCTACAACGATGACAATTATGACTTTAGTCGTAAAAATTATTGGCAATCAAATTTTGAAATGAGATCACAAAAATTAATAACTGTTCCAAAAGCGATCAGGAGTGTAATAAAATTATTTAACTGTTTGTTTTCAACGATTTTTTATTTTTAATACCAGGATCAATCCTCTTGTAATAAATATCAAACTATAAAACTGTGACGATCATATCTTAATTTGACCATTTGGTTTTCACTTATTGTTGTCTCTAAAATTACATTTGTAACTGTCATAATTATAAAAAACTGTATGAATTAATTGTAATGAAACCTATGCGAAAACAATATGCCATGATCGACAAAACAAAATCGTCTCAACTATACCTAGATATGCTTGAATGATAGTTTTTACCAATTTATCTTTATGATATTTATAATTAAAATGTATCGGTGGCTTTTTAAAAAAAACAAAAACAAATAATTTCCGTTATTAAAGTTTTCGGTGTTAAAATTTTGACTAAAGTTAAATTAACTTTTGGTAGCACAAACACGTTTTTTTTTATATAGATGGCACGATATATGAAAAATAGCCAAATTACAGTTTCAAGACAGTCAATTGATTACCATCAATTAAAATTAATTGTTCTAGTAGTTTATTTTTTTTATTTTCAACTATGTGTAAAAATGTTAACAAAATATTTTCGAAATACGGTTTTATTTACTCACATTTTTCATTTTCATTGTTTTTCATCTAAATATACTCACTCAAAGAAAGTGTAAAATTATTTATGTAAATGCAGTACGTTATTCAAATTTACGTATGCTCTTATGTTATTCTATTCGGTGTTTATATTTTTCGTTCGCAAAGGGCTGTCATGTTTCACGTTTATAAACAATTGTGTTCATTCATATTTCAATTTTTTTCATGTGTTGTATTTTAACGCATACTCTCCCCTCACTTTATGAGGGTAAATTAAAACAAGGTCTTCACGGCATGGATAACTAACTACATGATGGACGGAAAATTCTGAATATTTTTTTAGCCACGTTTGCTGCCAATATTGAGCATATCGACACATTTTTTTGCCATAAACGCTCTTAATGTCAAGAATATGGATATCTGATAGTTTCATCTCAACAAGAGTTTTCTCTACGAGAACTTCTTTGTATTCAGTTAGAAAACCATCTATTTTTTAGGAGAGAGTAAGGATAGCAGGATGAGGTTAGGACAGGGTTACTAGTTAACTAATGTTTCCACTGTGTTCAGTTTTTAAAATATGTATGGGTGGGACAGAATAATTTTCAAAAATTCACGTCTTCAAACACAAATAAATCAATTGAAAGTGTTCGTATTGGGATTAGAACTCTTGGATACTCCAATCGAATGACTTAGTTAGAGTCTCAGACATAATCATAAAAGAGCATTTTAAACAGAAAGGTTTTGAGGAGCAATAAATATATGGTTTTGTTGATTTCTCAACATTTTTTTGTTAAAAACAGAGTAAGGATATAATAATAAGGTAAAGAATAACAGTTAATTTAATCACTATCTCAATCAATCTGTGTTCAGGATCAGATAGTATGGAATGTAAAAAAAACGTCATACTTCGACATCTATAAACTGATGCGTTACATAAATTTATGGACAACTGCACAAGCATTTATTTAAAAAAACTGTTTAATATGCCGATTAAACAACACAGATGCACGAATAATGTAAACTATAAACACAGAATGACTTTAGTTGACACGGATTTAAAACATCTGCAATAGAAGAAACTCGACGGGTATTGTATCTCTATTCATTACACAAATTAGATCAATTAAATATGCACTAGTTCCCGTTATCCGCTGTCTTTGATTGCTACTTAGTCTTACGTAAATCGACAGTTTTCGTTTAAAATTCGGCATCTACTAGTATGCAGTACTTAGTAGTTAAAAAATGTATTACATTAAAATATTACATGAAAGATCTTTCAATAATAAATAAATTAGTCATGAAAAGTATGTCGTGAACAAGATTTTTTATTCGGCACCTTTTTGCTTTTTCTCTTACAAAGCCTGAGTGGCATATCTTTATGTAAAGCTCCAATGGAAAAGCTGAACGCTGAGGGTGGCAGTACTTGTAGACAGGTGGAAATAAGGGCGCAGTTTTTTTATACAACATATAAAAAGAACAGAATAAATAAACACAACTCGCAAACATTTTGGTCCATTTATTTTAAGAATTTTAAATAGACAATTGTGTTGGTTGTCTACTAACACTTTGAACATATACTCGAATATATTCAAGGAATCAATACGCTAAAACAACGAGTCTAAAAGTGTAATCTATATTATCGTAAAGCATTTTAAAAATATGTGGTATTTTGATTATGCTACACTAACTAAATAAAGAAATAACTTAATAAAACAATTGTAAAATACATTTGCAGTTTATTGTAGTATACAAAAGAATAGATTCAATATAGTTATTGTGTACTGTTTGACTACAATTTGACGTTTGATTTGATACGAAAGATGGTAAGATTTCTAAATCGACACCGTTTTTGTCTGACGCTTAAAATTGAATTTGAGATCTAGGTATGATTTTTTGTACTGTCATTTTCTCCAATTTTTGAGTGACTGTTTTCAGTATATTTTATTTAATGTCAAATTATCTGCTTTTTGAAATATACAACAAATTGAAAAGTAATGTAATAAAACATTCTAAAAAATACCCATCTCAAAATTGAAATTGACAATATATATTTAAAAAAAATTATTTAATGGAAAATCTTTTAAGAAAAATACGTTTGAAAGAAAACAATATAGCATGACCCTGTATATGAAAAAGCAACGGAAAATGAAGTGGATCGGAAGCTGAGGGAAGAGCTTTCGACCGAGTGACTACTGTCTTTCACGTAGCTTTTCGAACTTTCATCATAATGTAGAGGGCCTCTACGCTATTTCGAAGTCTCATACAACACAAGCGTAGCTTACCTGACAAATAAACTTAAGGAAGTTAAATTTAAATTGGATTTTTATGTCAATTGCAAGCAAATAACTGACAGGCGATAAATCGAACATTTTAAAGTTTCACTAAAATTACTTTTTAGGTACACGTTGTACCGTATGATTACTTCACCAAATTATTTGATTTGAAGTGTCACGTTTTGTTGTCAAGTTTAAGTATGTTACAAAAAAGCAATTAAATAATCTGTGTAATGTTTTTTACTGTATGAAATTTGATTTTTATCGTTTTATAATTTCGGTCATTTAATTTTTTTTTAAATTTAAATTTGCATAAAATAAGTCAAATCAGAAACTGTTAAAAATGTAGTTTGATATATATATATGTCACGTTCTATATACTGCATTGATTTTTGAAATCATCTTTAAAAATTTATTTAAGTTGAAAAACCATTAAAGATACGTAATAATTATACCTAAATATGTAATTTTATAATTTATAATGCTCATAAATTCTTCAAATAATCTGTATCATAATAACGTTACATAATTTTAATTCAATTAAGCATAAAGTATTTTCGATTAAAGTATTCGGGGGTCAATGAGTTAACAGCGTTTAAAGTATTTTTTACTTGAATTAGCTAATTTAATGTAACGTGGGATTGATTTATTTTATTTTATTCTAACGAAGATTTATTTTTAAGTGCTGTAGGAAATGGGCGATTCAACTGAAAACTGCAAAAGAGAAAAACTCGAAAGAACAAAGATTACGAAAATCTATTGTTATTGTAGCGGGCAAATAAAAGACTGGCGGATCTTGATAGGAGAGGAAAATGTTTTGATCTGGATTTGTAGAGCTTGTTAATCCTCGCAGAGCCCTATTGAGACTGAAACTAAGGGTCGATGTATGCGGGTAGAATAAATTATATCGTATCTGAAAAAAATAACAACCCTTAAAAGATAACAACGTCTAAAGCTGTACGTGTTTGTTTCCACGATCAGGTATAGCAACGAAGACTTTTTATTGTAAGGGTGATAATCAGCAGGAAAGACCGATTTAACAAATATCTTATCAATTTTATTGACCGTGTAAGACATTTTTTTTAAACCTATTTATATGATCACACTGCCATAGTTATGCTCGTAAATATTTCATTAAATTAGGTTGCTTAACGTTAATAAATACATTATTCTCAATTTAAGCACTAAAACCTATTTTCGAAGTAAAATCACTGGAATAATTTTAATAAATTGTTGTTTATTAATTTTTTTATTAAAAGAAACACCTTCTATTCATTCATTTCAATAACGTTGAATAATTCGAACTTACATGCATCATACAAAAGACAAAGAAAGTCATTCATAATGTGAGTTAAAATAATTAATTATGAACTTGTTAAACAATAAATGGTATTATGTTTCTTTGGAGCAGATAAAAATGGAAGAACGAGTATAAGAAGCAACTAGATATTTTTTATTTTATATTAGTTGAGATAAATAAAATAAATATTTAACGAAACCACTCGAAGACAAAAATCCGAAATTTTAAATGTTTAATTTAGAAACATAATCATTTTTTTGGTTTTGTCAGAACTTCAGCCCTTATATTTAATCTACATGCACTGACAAATGATAGACAAGATGTTTATGTACACAATATATTAATTTGAACTATAACTACCTTAATTTACAGTTTTAAATACATCAACATCTTTTGTAGTCTTTCTTACAGTTCATTCAGCTTTAAATACTCACTTTGAATCACAAAATTATTGATTAAGAGTTTTAAATGAATGCTAGTCACAAAACACTTGTTTTTTTAAAACATAAATCATTGTCAGATAACAGTGTATGACACCTTTATAGAATGAAAACCATTTACTTACCACCTTTAAAATAATATTTTACTATTCGATTTATTTTGCATTTAAATCAGTGTATGCGTCGAATTTCAAACTTTTTGAAGCCGCTTCAAAATTTTGCTGTCAAATCACTCTCAGATAATTACAGAAATATTAATGTATTACATTGATTTCACTGTCAAACGTGTGATTAATTAATATGATTTATTATGACATTTATGTTACTTTTGTCATAAAAAATATTTTGCATTAAATTAAATTATATTGAAATTGATTTATTAGTTTGATTGCTACGATCCTTTATTAACAACTATGTGAATAATAAATAATATTAACTTCTTCTATCTTTCATATACATCCAATTTATTGTGTGTTGGATAAATTTTGTCAGGCTGTGCATTCAAAATGTTTTATCGCATTATAATCACGGTTAAATAAATTAAAATGAAAATAAAAAAAATATATAGAAGGGAGTGAAAAATTTGACGATTTGAAAATCTTAATTTGAATAAACTTTTGAAAGCCATCACCGAATAGATTTCAATTTCAGGATTATGAAAAGATATGTAAATAATGCTCTCTGCTTCTCAAGACTATCGCTTTTAACATAAGAGAAAGACAAGTAATCTGTAATCTGAATTTCTCAAGCAGTATCACGTGAAAACGTTATTTTCCGTGCAAACGAAACATAATACACTACGCTTTGTGTAGCGCGAAAGCGGAAGAGAGGTTTAAACATTTATGAATTCAGATTGATACCTTTCTACCGGCATTCCAAGTTTGATACATTTCTTACAGGAAATATCGACGGAATTATTATTAGAGCTTTATTATCATAACAATATATATGATAGACAAATGCATGACATTTAGGTATTGAAGTCCAACACCAATGAGAGCGTTGGTTTGACGATGAATATTTATTTGTAAATAATTGAGATAATTATTTTAAAAATCGTATTTATACATACAGTTCATATGAAATTGCGATAAATCCGTAACACAAAAAAGTGATATTTCTGTTGTGATGAATTTATACTGCAGATTATTCTTATTCAACAACAATGTTAAATCCATTTTTTCGTTACTATAACGATGTTATATTTTTTATTGCCGTTACCTCGCGTAAACTTTCTAATTTTGATCTTCAACACAGCATATTTCTGTCTATTTCAGAAATTACGAACTAAGTGATAAGTATGGTTCAAAGGGATAACTTTATTCTTTGGAAGCGCTGTGTGAAATATATACGATATATATTATATTGCATGCAATTTTTGTCTTTTATTTCTTAATGTCGTGGTAGTATATCATGTAATTGTTTTAATGACGAAGATTTAAATACGATGTCAATTTCATATTTTATCTTCACTACATATCGATTTATTTCGAGAGTTTTTAGGATTATTTCTCGTAGGTAGCAAGCACTTTTCTGTCAAAGTTTTGTGACATCGAAGATGTTCATTACATCGCGGATACCGTATAGTTTATAATTGAAATGATGATTATTAAATCTGATCTGTAAACTATGATAAATATAATGATTTTTTGTTAGCATTCTTATTGCCGTTAGTTTATTTATCATTTATCATTTTAAATACAATGCCTTTCCACCGTGAATTGACAGTAAACACCTTATAAGTGATTCTACTATTTTTTTTTTGTGCTAAGCAAAAAATGTGTCTTAAGAATAATAAAAAAAAAACCATTAAGCGTCGTCTAGTATGAAGTTAATTTAAAAATCCCGCAGTTTTTCATTTTCTGATAAATGTGAGCAAAGTAAATAGCAATATAATATTTTACTCCTTGTAAGACTTCATTATTCTGAGCGGAAATTAATTGTACCAAGAAAGAGGGAATGAAACATTAAACTTCAATAAATCACGTAACAAAATATCTTTGTTGATGTTACAAAGACGAAAGAACCTTTCATTTTAAGAGCATAGATATTTTTTATCTTTTTCTAGCGTTAAAGTTTTCAGGAATATTCTCTTTTGAAAACGATAGTGTAAATCTTGTACAAAATTTTATATAAAAAGAGCGTCTTCTAAAATGTTTTAACTGATTTAATAAAAATACAAGTATAGAAATTTTAAAAAGAATTGAAGTATAAAGAATTTATTATTTTTGACCTGAAAAATTCAGTTTAATCGTAAAATATTATTTACTTGGCTTTCAAGCGCAAAAATAAATAACTGTAACTGTCACATCTTCATTGAAGTATAAATATAACAATTTTTACTAGGTTTTTTATTTTTGTATAGTGTATTTATTTACCTTAAATTATTCAAGGTTTTGAATCAAAGATTAAAGAAACGTTCACCTACATTAAAAGGGCGATAGTAGAATATGTACTTTTATTTAATATTTAACAAATGTCTCAAAGAAGAGCAATTTGATTTGATATCTTTACATTTATATTTAGAAATATAAAGGAAATTTGACTTGCAAAACTATTAAAATTAGATTTTGTAAAAGGCATGATATAACGCAGGCAAAATTGAAACTTGGACAGAACCGAATAGTTTTTCCTTGCCATTAATTACATTTGGCTTGGTTCCAAACTCATTTCTTTGGGACTTTAATTAAATTTACGAGATCTCCAACCTACATTCAAAGTAAAAAATCTAATGTCTATGAAGTTAAGTGAAGATAACGAGGTAAATTCATTTATTCTGTTTATAACACTTAAATTATTGTTTTGAACTCTTACTTTCTTGTTTAAATAATTTTAATTTGTGTTTGACCCAGTCAACGTTATCTACAAAATTTCATTAGATAACATTTTCGTAAAGTCTACCCGCTATATCGTGGCTATATGTAAGAAGAGTATTGACTTGCAATATTTATTGACAATGTGTTATTTATTTTCCATGTAGAATGGCTTGATACATATTTTTTTCAATAAATTAAGTGGCATTAACATTTACGCAACGTATAAAAATATTTTTTAAATAATTATTGCTAATTTATTTGGTTACCTACATACGTACAGACCATCACACTTGTTTCTGGTATATTTTACACAATAGATTGCCAATAAAAGTTTTAAGATGAGTTACACTTTTATAACGATACTTTAATTATTGGTTTAGAACTCATGGATTACATTCAATGAAATTCGTATTCCAATTAAAAGGGAAATTGACACTATGATATCAGTTTTTCATTTTGATTTCTCTTGAAAGATCATTGAATACAAATTAAATATTGTTAGAGCCAATGATTTTTTAAGCATATAATGTTTTTTTAAATTACCAAAATTCCGAGAAGTCAAAAGGAACCACTTGATATTCACATTCTTTGTTTAAAAGTATATATATACAGTAAAATTTCCTTGTGTTTGATTTCATCGTAAATACGCAGACTCAATAATTCACAAATCGTATTAGCAGGAGTGAGTAATATTCGTGGAATTAATATTTGTCCACAAAATGAATGCGAAATAATCTAGAAAAGCCTGAAACGAATAAGGGAATCTGTATAAAGCAATATTTTCATTTACACAGTCTGTACTGTAATATTATTATTTCATACGCCGTTCAGTCGAATTCACAAAGAAACTTTTATGGTCCTACAGGGAATTATCAATTCTAGTAAAATGTTTTAGCCTCTCTTTTATTATATGAGATATCGTATTTGGGTCAACTATTTTATTCGGGATACTATATGTGAGCAGAACAAATATTTTTTTTTGAATAAGGAGTGTTGTATTTCAGTGCAACGAAAGAAAATAACAAAGATACTATTTAAGACATCGATTGAGGGTGCTTGATGGAATTTAAATATAAAATTTGGATACTAATAATAAAGATACCATTGTTGGATTTTATTACTTATTTCAATATAATTTTATTAAATATTAGTGAATAATTTTGAGCGTATTTGTAAAACTAAGCGTACTTTGAAGCGTTTAACTTCAGACGAGCTATAATCTAATCAATTAAAGTAAACTTTGTGCCCAATGATCACTGGGATATTTTTGAATTATTATATTAGTCTATTATAAAAACTATTTGTCCTCAGAGCAATCAATAAGTAGTGTTTACAAATTTTTGCAAACCCATTTATTTAACGTTGTTAATGTTTAGTTAAGGTGAGCTGAAATGAAGCCTCTGTAGGTACAATGATTGAAAAATTTATATTTACACAACAAATAATAGTGTTCCAATATGGAAATTCTATTTGAAGTTTAGCTGATACAAAACACAGAAAATTCGTGATTCGTGACCAATTGATTGAGTAAAGTTTGCTACTTGGTAGGTTCAGACACCTCAATGATTGATTTGAAGACAAATTTACTCAAATGACCATTCAAATCTTCCAACAAAATGGGAAGAGAACCACACAGATTATGAAAGAGTCACTCTTGTCAAAGAAATTGGGAAACCAGAGAGCAAATCATGATATGGTAGTAATTCTTAAACAGTTAACTTGTCTGTGTAAATTTAGATCTGAAGATCTTGGGATTTTAGAGTTGAAGATATGCCGCTTTGACCTCACTGAATCATGAAACCCTCACACTTGGCTGAAGCGTAAAAAAGAAGAAGAAAGAAAAAAAGAATCTTTTTTTAATCACTTAATATAACTTTTAAGGTGTTAACTGTCAATTCTTGGTGGAAAGACATGATATTTAAAGAAATAAAACACAACTCATATGTACTGCTTCCACATATTTATAATCATCAGGACCAGTTTCGCTCATCGCTTTTTGTTTTTCAGATATAAAATTTTGATCATAGTTGCTCTGAGTTCTCCACTTAAGATGGCTGTTTATTGTTAATATTAATTACACACTTTATATTTGATTGGTTTTTAAATGATTCATTAATTTTTTCTTTTAATTTTCCCAATCCAATATTGCTTAATGCATTAGAAATGTCACTAAAACATTTTTACTCAGCTAATGGACTTTTAATGTAGCCATATTTGTGATTTAAGATTAGTATTTATTGATTTGTAAGAGGTCCATAACATTTTAATTGTAGACTATTTTATTTGATTTATGTATAATTTGTTCTCTAATCAGTATTTTCATGAACCATCAGTTTTATAGACCTTCATTTTTAAACTCAATTTTATATAAATAGGCCTGTTATGTTTGTATTTTTATCAGTTGATAATGCTCGTGATGAGCGAAACCGATCCTGATCATTATAAATATGTGTAAGTAGTACAAATGATTTGTGTTTTATTTTTTGAAACACTTGATATTAATTTGAATTTATAGGTTAATCGAAAACGTTAAAATCCAACATAAGTCCAACTTATATTGATACGGCTAATTTTATATATTTTATAGTAATTATTTTATAAATGTAGATGAATAGCTCGTTGAGTTATGAGCACTTTAGTTTTGAAAGCGTAAACGAACTTATCAACAATTAGTTTCATTATCAGCAATATTTCAAGTAGCATGACTGGTGCTCAAATATTACATTAATTATAAACAATGGGTTGGTGAATAAAAGTTTTTTATTCAAATATGTGACGCATTTTAAAGACTGGAGTTTGGATGTATATTATTGTACGTTTTTTCCATATTAAATCGACTTCGCATCATTACATTCGAAGGTATATTCTCGTTAAAGACGTTTTCGTTTGATAAAAATGTGTCCTAACGACATATTGTTGATGCTTTGTATGTAATCAAATTTCCATTCTCGTGCTTCGCCGTACTCATAATGTTATTGTAGAATGCCTTGTTCAGTGAAGTATGGAGTGAATGAATATCAGTGGAGGAAATGGTTTATTTTCGAGTCTTCATTATGAAAAAATTTGACATTGCGAAAAATTCTTTAAAATAAAGGAATATAAAATTTAACTTGAATTTCATTGTTATTCTTAATCACAAAGAAAAATTTAAATAAAACACAGATGATGCTTCAATATTTATTGTAGAAATTGACTGCATTGTTTTATAAAATCAAAATGTGTAATCCTTGCCTCGTCTGTTTGAGAAACATCTTTAGAATAATTTTGTCAATGCCAGCATTGATTGATTCTTGTCTTTTGATTGTTCTACATAATAAATTAACGATATATGGTTGGCATACGACCTAACTACAACGTTACTTATAACTCATGTGTGGTGAGTAAGCCCAATGGAAATAATTTCAAATTATTAGAACCGACCCGAACCAACGTATTCTATTTTATGAAAATCCGTTTTCACTAGAAAAATAAAATTTACAATGTTGTTATCTTACTTCTATAAGATGTTTTTCAATGAAGTGGGATACACGTCAGACGTGATTACACGACTTGTGGAAAAAACGATGATCTCAATTCTATTTTTATATCAAATGAAATTTTTTGAGTAAAATACTTAATCTTCTTAATAATAATATTTAAATACTTTTTGTAACTTATTGCAGTTGGTCTCTAGGAATTAACTGCACGTTGGTTCTATAAAGGAATAATTGACTATGGTTGTTTGATTGTATTCTCTAATTGTAGTATTACAGCACTTCTTAAGTCCAGATATCATTTAAATGTGGTTTCACAGACGGTATTGATGATGTTGTAACTCAACTTTCAACTTTCCAGTGCTAGATAAATAATAGGGTCACCATGAGTGACACGTGGCAAGTATTATACTTTCCTTAAACTATGTCTTGACAAAGGAGAAAGGAATCTATTTTTGAACTTGTTTATAATCGTCCAGTGATCAGTCAGGCTGAGAAAAGGTACTGCTTCTTTCGAAGTATACAAGGTCCTTAATATATATACGTAATATGCCTGTGAGAAAGTATTTAACTAAAAAATGAACTCTCTACATTATTTATTAGACACTTAAAAAAGACTTACAAAATTTTGTTAACAAGTACTCGGATGAAATAAATCTAAGAATTAAACGAAAGTTTAGGAGTCATTTTATTTTATTAATGAATATTTACTGAATTCATGGCAAAGCCAGTCGAGATTTTTATTTCAGATAGTGAATTAATTCTAAGAGACTTCTTACAAAAGAGTTTAAAAAAATAAGGATAAAATTTGAGCCATTTCTTTGAGACAAAATCTCAAATAAAGCTGGATTACATTATCAGATAAATAGGTTTAGAATATTTGGACAAATTTAAAGCGACGAAAATCAGATTCCATTTTTTAAAGATTTTAATAATGAATTTACAGTTGCCTGAAGTGTATTTTTATTCAATTAATTTGGAATGATTAATATAAATTTCTACGTATATTTTTATGAGTTTAATTAATCTTATTTTTTGGAATGACATTAAAAGCTAAATAGTAGACCATACTGTTTCCGTTCTTCCGGATATTTCTTTAAACGTAAACGTGTATTTTATATTCAGTTATATACCTTTTTATTTGATGTGTTACAACGGGTAAAATTTGTTTATTAAAAGAGGATTTCATTTTCAAATACTCAATTAAGCAGTTTGGTTTATGGTAAGAGGCTTTCATTTTAAACCATAAAATATTAATATCTTCATGTTCGTATTTTATCATGAAAGCCATTCCGTAAAATCGATGTTTCGAAGAATAATCTTTGTCTTTATATCATTTATTCACGTAATTTGAAGGCATTGCAAAAACTGAAAGGGTGGTTTTGTGATGATCAAAACAGGCAGAATGAGTAGGAGATCGATAGGGGATGAAAAAGCGTCGATAGTAGGAACCTACCCTTCACGTCTCTACCTGCACACGGACGCCCGCTGTTTGTGGGGGAGTGATACTTTACTACACACTAGAGCCACTGATTTCAAAGCTTTTTGTTTAATTACAGATTATTTTTTCAATAGAAAAATTAATATTAATTATTTGGGAGAATACATTTTAAATCGATATGCCCTTAAACTTTTGTCGGCGTTAACAATTATAGTGAAAAATACCTACACTTGGTGATGGTACAACTGTAAGCATAGTGTGCAATATTTTTTTATGTACCGAATATATTATTCTTTTTTTCTAAAATGTATGTTTTTTGTTTTTGTTTCACTTTATCTTTAAATTAACATTCTTGAAACTGTTGAAATAACTGTAATATGAGGTTCTAGTCTTCATTCCACCCTACAGGCATATCGACTACGATTCGTATAAATAGAGGTCAGCCACAGAAGAAAAGATAAAAATTCATCCACATAATGTAGATAGATCAATCAAAAGAATACTCAAACAATATAAGCAAAATATTTCATCCTGTACAAATAGTTAACAATTAGCGTGTTAATTTTGAATTTTAAAAAGCTCTTCGGAATCTCAAATTAGCAAAGACAGGTTTAACTGTCACATAACATTCTCCATTTTTGACATAAATAATTTATTTATTATTATTTATTTTTATATTTACTAGAACTTTCTATTTCATGTTTCTTTATAGATTCGTTAAGGCGGATAAAAATTTTCTCATTACACATGAATACACCACATAAATGAAGAAACTTAGACATTTGACCCACAGACTTTTCAATTTTGCTTATTATTTATAGATATACTAAGAAGTGTACGTAACTATCCATATATACAAACCACACATTCTTAGAAGCTCTTTCAGTCTATGGTAAACTAGTTTATTTTAAAAATAAATGCCAATATTGACATTTTAATGAAGATTGAGAATCATTTCACGTGAAATACATTATAAATGTTTGAATGACGGCTATGAGGCGAGGGTAGAAACGCGGCACTGAGTCAAGGTCGGACGATCGACCGCCTGGAAAAGCCGACGCCATACTATACCTACCCTTAGATTTTGTCTCTGCAGTTTTCTACCGATGCCAGACATTACCTAGCTACCTACAACTACAAACACACTAATCAAATTAATTATCAATACTTGAGAAGCTCGATGTATAAAATAAATCTAATATTATATTAGTTATTTTTATAATAACATGTCAAAACGACTTGCATCTAATTGATTAAAATGGAATATTATTTGCATAGCTTTAATATATGTATGTATAAGGTAAAAAACAATAAACTATTTAGTTTGAAAAGAATAATTAAAAAAAAGTTAATAACTATTCTGTTATCTCCCAATAGTTTTCTATTACAGATATTTAATTCTTGTAGAATAATATTTTTATTAAATTGTAAGGCTTTCATAGAACTGCATAAATTTAAAACATGTTATCGAATATATTATCAAACAACTACACTACATTTATTCAACAATTTTTATTTTTGTTAAGCTGTTACTTTCTACTTGATCAATTTCATCAGACTCAAACGCACATTGTTTTAGGGTTTTCATTTATTCATTACAAGACATTGAGTTTTTCCAGATGAACAAAAACAAATTTAACACTCATTTATTTTCATTTTGATCTTGTTACAATAATAGTACAACTATTTATAGGTTATAAAATCTACTGGAAATAACTCAGCTCTTGCGTATTGATGTTTTGACCTATATCATGTATCATTAACCCTGGACTCGCTAATCATAATATTTTTTATCAAAAAGGGTGAGTTTATTTCATAAAAAATAAACAATACTTTAATCTGCAATTTTAGAATAAAATTTTCATACGAAAATTTTTAAAAAATAATTTATGGACATCAAAAAGCATACCAAATGTTGGCACTATAATAATATTGTTTAGTTAGTAAAATGAGTCTTAAAATAACTAATTGACGTAATAAACCTATATCTAAGAGATCTTTAGATGAATTGATCGTGGGCGTAATGCTACAAGTGTCTGTGTCATACTTATCAAATGTTTAGTTAGGCGATTGTATATTTCTCAATAACAATAAAATTATCTTTCATATTACTGTTGCCAAATACTGTGGTGAATTTTTGTACTAAAGCTACCCATATGAAGATAGTAACTTCTTGTACTGGTAACTTCCAACATCTGAATTGCTTATGTTGACATTGGCATTTCTTGGTGTAAAATATGCCGACACATTATTTTGACATACACTATAGATTTTCTCATTTTAAATCGGTTGACATAGGGATTTCTATCATTAAAAGAATGGATATTCAAAAGTTCTTTCTGATAATTAAGTCAAAATAGTTCAAATCTGACATGGCATTTCTAGCATTAAGCCCCAGAAATATATATCATAATGCTTAAACAAAATCCGGTTAATATATTGAGAATATTATTATGGCAATTTTTCGATCGCTTTAACTTTGCTATACGATTGTACTAGAGCAATTTTGCAAAAACCGTAGCCCAAAATTATATTAATTGCGATCTAAAATGACAAAGATTTCATGTCAAGTGTTTCATTGAATACGAAAAATTAATAGGTGAAAAATCCGAATGAATAAACCTGTTTGAATAATTTATTTCACATGTAAATTTTGGTGGAAATATTGTAAAAATAAGATATGTTGACAAAAAAAAACAAATGAATTTCTATATTGGAAAAAATCGGGCTATTTTCAGGCTGAAAAAAAATTTGGTTTTCGGGTCGGGTTCGGGTAAAAAGTGTGATATTGAGACTCGGACAAAAGCCGGGCTGTGCCTAAAGATTTTGGGTTCGGACGGGGTAATTTTATAAATATTCGGTCCGTGCACACCTCTTATCCATAAGCATTTCAATAAACAGACATAAAACACAAAAACTCTCTTTGTTTGAGTGGTATTCGCATGCCGGGTACTCACTAGTTTAAAATAAAGGTCTAATCATAAATTATACAATATGCTACATATTTTTCAACATTTTTACCCATTGTGGTCGGTGGACACGTATCCAGTAGAATAATTGGCCCTTCTGTCGAATAGTTTGTGCACCTCTGCCTTAGATACTCCACAGGACCATTTAAGCTTGTACAAATATATCCCTTGAATTGTAATTGACAAGCTTCCATGACACCCGAATCCTACCACTGGGAATAAGAGGTTGGGTAGGTTAACGTTCTACCTTTCATATAACGTAAAAAGTTTGTTGAAATATTTGTTCTTATATAAAATCAATAGTAAGAATGCATATTAATTTTAAGTTCATTTTTTGTAAATTTAAATATTGTTTCCGAAAGTGCTCATGAATATTGACTGCCATTTTATTTATTTGCCATTGGCCAGAATTATTTTATTTTTCATTACCATCAACAAAGCGTGTTTAAAAAAATATACTATAAAGAAAGGTGTATTTTTATACCCAGGGATGCATTCGTGATGCATTTGTTCGGCACGAACGTCCGTGACCCGTTGTCTTTTGCGCGTGCGCCAAATTTCAAATTTAATGTACGATTCACGTAAAACGATATGCTATATTTTTTCTAGAGGTTTTTTATAAAGAAATTGTGCTTTAATAAAACACCAAGCTACAGCTGAATATCGTTTGTTTTGAATCAATACATACATTTGAATACATCAGCACTGGGGTCATTGTGTCATTCTCAATTATAATATTTGAAATTGAGCAATTTCCTAGAAGAGATTTTTTACACTTTTCACACATCTTGATTGTCTAGACCAGTGGTAGACAACCTTTATGGAAGAAGGGCCAGTTTATCCATTTTCTAATCTTTTACGGGCCGCAGAAGAGATGTGTAAGTATACTTTAAGACATCGACTGAGGGTGCTTGATGGAATTTCAATATCATATTTGGATTATTGAGATTTTGTACACTTTCATTTATTTTGTCACTAACGACCCGTGTGCTCGAATGCCTGAAGATGGCGAAAGGCGAATCCGGGTCGTTAGTGACAAAATACATGGAAGTGTACAAAATCTCAATAATCCAAATTAGATGTGTAAGTGTTGGAAAATAATGATATACTATACTAGACAAGTCGTGCATTTTATTATTTTAATTTAATGATTACATCATTTTACTGCTTATTGATAAAATTTAAAACATCGACTGAGGGTGGTTGATGGAATTTCAATTTCAAATTTGAATTATTGCGATTTTGTACACTTCCATGTATTTTGTCACTTACGACCCGGGTTTCGTGCGCTCGAATGGCTGAAGATGCCGAAAGCCGAATCCCGGGTCGTTAGTGACAAAATACATGGAAGTGTATAAAATCTCAATAATTAAAATTTGTTACTGCTTATTACTTGTTATTTTGGGCTTTGTTTGTGCATCACTGGTGTAGACGTTTATAACGATTCGTTAACACCAAGTCAATTTTAAAAAATAAAACACAATTCGTTTGTACTACTTCCACATATTTATAATGATCAGGACCGGTTTCGCTCATCACGAGCATTATCAACTGATAAAAATACAAACATAACAGGCGTATTTATACAAAATTGAGTGAAAAAATGAAGGTATGGTTAAATGGTTCATTAATTTTTACTTATAATTTCACTGAGTTATCATTTTATATTATTAGTATCGTCATTAATAATTTTGTTCAGCTAAATGGACTTTTAATGTAGCTATATTTGTGATTGTAGATTAGTATTTAATGATTTGCAAGAGGTCCATAACATTTTAATTGTAGACTCTTTCATTTGATTTATGTATAATTTGTTTGTTAATCAATATTTATTTGTCTCAGTTCATGAACCATCAGTTTTTCATTTTCTTCATTTTTTCACTCAATTTTGTATAAATACGCCTGTTATGTTTGTATTTTTATCAGTTGATAATGCTCGTGATGAGCGAAACCGGTCCTGATCATTATAAATATGTGAAAGTAGTACAAACGAATTGTGTTTTATTTTTTAAAATATAATGTCTTTCCACCAAGAATTGACAGTTAACACCTTAAAAGTAAGACCAAGTCACATAAAATTTAATATTTTTTATTTTTAAACAGATTTTCAAAAAATAGTCTCCTAAAATTATTTGGCATAACACATTTTTGCTAATGCACCATATATTTTGAATCGCTCAAAGGAGAATTTCAATGAGAGAACACATCACAAACACCCTTGACTTAGACTTCAAATACAGTATAGAAAAAAACAACATTTCATACTGAACTTAGCAGGAATTAAGCCTGGACGTTTATGCTCGTTAAACGGAGCTCTTGCCATTACACAGGTTGATATTTCTTTTCGTATACATAATTCATTTTGAGTTATCATATGATTACATATGATTACATATTGAAGTATAAAAAAAGTTTGAATGATTTAAGATGATTATTTTAGCTTTTTTCGCCAGTCGTCTTTGCCGTAAAAACTACAACTACAAATATAATTGAAGACAGTTCCCTAGCCGAGAGAAGAGAAAATATGTACACAGTAAAAGTATAATACAGTACCTAGTAACCTGGAAACATTTGGTCGATTGTTTGACCCGCAAACCTTTCAGTAAATTCCGCAAGGACGCTACTGGCTACACGTCTGCTATTAATACATGCATTATTTACCTTTCGTAGATAGGGTTTCGGAAAAACCGATTTTGAATTATTCCGGTATTTCAGCTGTTTTTTTTAATACCGAAATACTGCTTTCAAAAATTAGATATACCGGTACTAAAAATAAATAGAATCTAAAATTAAATGTACTTCTGCCCCGAAATTAATGCTGAACGAGCAGAGCTGTTTGCTGTGGTCCGTCCTCATACGAGCTCAATAGGCCAAGCTGACTTGATCTCAACCAAGGCCAACTTTGAGGCATTCGATGAAATTGCAACATCATATGGGGAGCGGGATATTCTCGATTCCTCTTTATATTCAATGCGGAGTAGATTAAACTCTAGCGGTACGACGGATTCTCAGTATACGGATACACAGGATACCTAATATGACTTAAACTAATTGGCTGAGGAAGTCACATTTTATTTTTTTTTCTTTCTATCTTTTCTTCTCTAAAACACAATAGTGCGTGGTTAAAAGATCGGTCCATTGCAGCTCTGCATCAGGTCAAGAATATGAGGAGTAAATTCGTTTGTTTTCTTGATCGTTATTGCGTTATGGAAGGCGGCAGTGAAACAGCGGCTGCATACACATAACGGGTGGAGGTGGGGCAATCAACTTGTAGTTAACATTTATTTTGAATCTAAAAACATTGATAATTCAACAAACGTTTAGCTTTAGATTGCTGTTTCTGCAACCAGACTTATTCGCACGAATCGAGTTTGACGGATTTCACTATTGATGAGCTGGCCTTTTTAGTATCATCTCTTAATTCAGAAAATACAATAGAGGAAAGGTATTTTCAAAAAACAGAAATATTTGCTTATATCGATGGTCTAGTTCCATAGTAATACAACTAGAAATTGGCAGTTTTGAGATATGGCCGATCAAAGTTTTGAATCTAAACTGACTCGTAAAAAGTGATGGCTTATTATTTGTACTACTTTATTATTCAAATAGATGGTCAATAGATTATAGTTTTAGAATTAAAGGTTGTTTCTTTATGGAACGCAACGATACACAAAAATATATTTCCACAACACGATATTTAGATATGTATGTATAATATGGAATTGAGAAATTATTTAATTTTGCGAGAAAACGTGTACATTTTAATAGCTGTACTTTTGTGGAACTGTAGAAGAGCGGTTTTCGAATATAATAGCTAACTTAACTCAAAAGATAAAATTTTTGACCTAACTTCCTATGGAACTGGGCCATCGATATATATTTATTACCATTGACTATTTACCCGTTCAGTATTTTGAACTCAATTGTCTGTAAGTTTTGTTTTATTGTTATTTTTATATATTTTCATAACACATTCGATTAATTTTTAGACATTTAGAAATCAACTCATTTCTTTGGCCAGTTTTTTAACAGCAATTTCTATGCGATGACTTTTTATTTTTCTCCGCTTTAAATAAATTAAAAAAAATAATTTTCATGTGCCTTCTAAAATTCATGTACTATCGCTGCTCTAGGTAGTAGCTAGCCTGATAAATAATAAAATCAATACGTAAGTATAAATTAATTATGTCGTTGATCTTGGTGTACATATTTCCGATAACTATGGCATAGATATATTCTATTTATATTTTTCCCTATTCATGAAAAAGGTTAAAAGCGAGTAACTTTTTACTTAATGGCTTTATAATGGTCGAGCATTTCAATATCCGACAATTTGACCTTCATTGGTATAAAAGCGTACCGTAATGTTAAAATTGTTTAAAACACAATATTATTTTCAGTATGTTGTCAACTAAGAATAGTGCCGCATCAAAGGGTACAAGGGATGGTGTGCCAGAAAAAAACATGTTAGGAAAATTAGCATAAGAAACATTTCATCAAGTTTCGTATTGAAAACACCTATATCACTGGTAAAATTCTTCTTAAATTTTGGAATAGATGTTGCCAGAATTGTAAATATATTTTGAGTAAGTGTGGCGTTCATAAAACATCTGTTAGGAAGTATTCGTTTTCGATAAACATTGTGTATATGTGAATTAACTTTGTTTTTTTCAACGATGTCCGTTTCAATGTGGAGTATATAAATCACTAGTGGATCATTTAAGCATGTGGTGTTTGTTCCAAAAATTGCATGTTATTCATTAGTTAACTAATTGTTCTCCCTACGTTTTTTAGGGATTGAACGTATATCAGGTAATGTAAACATCAGATACATCCATACCTTCGAACACAACTTCGTAAATTCGATTGAAAAGTCAATGTCTTAAAGTTTCAGTTCAGTGTTTTTAATTTGTTTTTACAGCAACGGAATCAGAAGAATGCTTTAAGCATTAAACACTTCGCTACAGAAACGGGAATCATATTTTCATTTTACAAAATACTTGCTGCTTTGTTTAGTAAGTTTTTTCATTTAAAAAAATCGTTCTCTACAAAATTATTTTAGGCATAGATAAATAAAGATGTAATAAATGATTCTGTGTTTGATTGTATCTAAATGATTTGTTGTAATTTTTTTTATTAAAATGTTATTCCACCAAATAGTGACAGATATAAATTCGTTGCAATTGTAATTTCAGGTACACTATGTTTTGCATATTTTCCCGTACCACGAAAAATCTATTTACATACCTAATTTGATAAATAAGCATGCATATTTTTCATTGAAATTATTAAAAGTTATGCTTCAAAACGAATCAAATAAAAGCTAAGAGACTTTTAAATGTCAATATTAAATTAAACTTGATGGAACATTTTTTAGAAAAAACTTTGGGAAGGTTGTTTGAACTTAGCTTTGCTATGGACATTGAGAAAGTATGCCACATAAATTAGGCAATTTAGAAATTACCTACATATGGATTGATAAAATGATTGTTTTAGATTGTGTTAGTTTTTTTTATTTGCACGAAATGGCATTTATCGTTTTGAGACAGGTCAAAGAGCAAATAGTTCACTGCGAGGCTATATGAAATGGAGCCTTGAACTATTTTTGCTAGTCTCAATAAAAAATAACCCTTCGACCGTTTATTGCAAAAAGTTTTTTATGTTCATTTATAGGCCATATATGCGCTGGAAAATTTTGTTTTTCTGTATTAGTGATTCATGTCAGGGATAAATTATTTGAAACCTGTAGATAACTTCAAAAACACGTATACAGGCGAATTGAAAGTAATAAATACCTTTACTGTTGGCTTTTTATAATATTGTAGGCAAATAAATTTACAAACTCATTCCATTCCACGGCCGTTACGGAAAATTATGCGGGAAATATAATAATAAATTATTAAGTATTTTTTTATATTATATGTAGATTTCAACTGAGGATAGTTCATAATAAATTATTATTTTAAGAGATGTTACCGTAGAAACACACATTTTTCAGGAGTGTGTAAAACGTTTAAAATATCTACGCCCCCAACATATAACATATAATGAACTAAGGTAGCAGGATTTTAACATACATCGGTTGACTATCACATTAATTTCCTTCGAACATATATTTTAACTCGATACTTGATTTCACGTCTATTAGCTCCAGTTGTAAATTTGCATGTGCTGATTTTACCTCCACTTCAAATGGAGCTAAGAATATTGTGAAAATTTTCTCATACAAGTATGAGAATCTATCGAATGCTTTGATTAATTTTGTGATTTTATGACCGAAATTTTACGGTCACCACCCACTACTAAAGTCATTAAAAAATTCGACATATATGGAATTATTCGACCGTAATTTATTTTCATAATGCTTGAGTTTTGTTACAAGAGCTTTCATATCTTGATTACATTTTTTATTCAATTTATTTTTACCTTATAGTACTTTCACCAATTTACTTTATTTGATTTTATCGTTATATCTGTTAAAATATATCTGCATAATTCTCAGCTATATTTATGCCATTTTCGTTTATAAAAAAACAAAATTTGCTTTTTCCATTTCCAAAAACTTAATGAACCATTTTTACGACTCGGCCATAAAATTTTAGCGTTAAAAGTAAATTTTTTACCATGTCCGATCCCAACATGGAGAATATGATCTGCTAATCTGAGGTATCTCAACATAAATTTTCTAGGAGTACTGCTTGTTGTTCAGTTGCACAATCTCTCTTTTTTTTAGATGAGAGTAGGGATAGAAGAATAGGGCTTGGACAGGACTAGTGATCAGCTAATCGCTCTCACTACACCCTGTTTTTTAGGATCGGATGAGTGGGAGAGAGTTTTAGACATCACAAACATTCATCAATCAATTTATCTAGAATTTCAACAAAAGCAACATATGAAACTGTCCAAACCGGGATTTGAATACGAGACTTTTGCAACCGTAGTCAACGACGTTGACCACTGCACCACAGAGCCAAAAAGTATACGAAAAAAAATGCAAATTCATGTTACATAATAATTCTTTTTTTTGCAAAAAAATACATACAGATACAAACTAAAATAGACCCGCAGAAAATCTTCAATTAGGCCACGTGTTAGAGAATGCAGCTCTAGACTTTTACCACTCGACTCTGACAATCGGAAATTAATATTAAGAAGTTAATACATTAATTTACTCAATAAACATTCTAGCTCGTTCAACTCAGTTTACTAGCATACGGACAATACTTTTGTGCTATATGGGTTGGTATTATTTCAATAATGAATAATTTTTTTGAACGCTTGCAATATTTACACAATATTGTAATAACATTTCGAAAGCAGATCGAAATAACTCTCCACAAAAAAATAGTAAGTTGGCCATAAACATTTTGAACTCCATAATATTATATATATCATAGTACATAAATTTTCGTTTGATATGATAAAGCCGATACTATGTTATAGTCATATTATATTATCAAGCGGCTACCAAATGTGTCTCTAGTGACAGGCATACTATCTATAATAAGATTCTTGTATATATCGCCTAAAATCCCAGCCGAAGAAAAAACAAAAACTTTGGAGTTTTTCTCATTATTATGTATTTTTCTGCCACCGAAAAGGAAGATGATGAACGAAAAGATAACAATGCTATTGGAATAATTTAGGTTAACAAATTTAATTTTGAAAGTATAAGTCGTTTAATAAAATATTGTTTTTTGAATGTATTATTTAAAATATATATTAAACATTAATTTCAAAGTAAGACTGTTCATTTTAAATATTTTATTTATGCAGTTTCAACATTCTAGTGGTGGAAAGCCATTATATTAACTGTACGAAAATATAATGGAACACGCTTAACACTAAAATAATAGAAGAAAACATATTTTTGATGTTGAGGTATTAAATATACTTAAACTACAAAGTTTACACATAAATATTTTATGTGAACACCTTACACAAGGGATATACGATTGTCATTGTTTTTTATACAATATAAAAAAACTTTGACCTAAAAAGTAAATATTTACCTCTAGAAGATCTCTATGGCTAACGGCACCTTTGTTGTACCGTTATTTGTAAGATTTCCACATATTCAAAAAAAGTGAGTAGTTAAGAGTAAACAATTGTTGACGTTAATATTTGGTGTTATTCAAAAAAGCGAATACTTTTAATGCTAACCGTTTATGGTCAAATGTTAGGAGAGTGAAAATAGTTAATTTAAAAGAGTCATTTTTTCAAGACCAAAATATATTTTCGTATTAACTGAATTTTAATTTTCACTCAATGAGACATTTTTTTCTGATCATTAATGATATTCTGATCATATAGTGTGGAAATGTTGTAAGACTTGTTTTAATTTTTTATAAAACAAACTGTTATTTATCAATAAATAAATAATAATGCAATAACGTTGAATTGCAAGTCAATATTTTTATATGCTACTTATATTACGATTTTAACTGTTTCGAGTTTTGTTTTCACGTATGTAGTCGAAATGGTATTCCTAAAATAGGTCAAACAGACAACATAACATTATTATGAACAACTTTAATAACGGAAACGCAAACTAGTATTTTCGATTTCTGAGAGATTTCCATTCCTTTGTTTGTAGTTGGTTGGGAAAACTTTAGGTTGAATTAATTATTACAACACATTACGAGAAGTTTCAACTTTGAAAGCATCATCAAGCGAAGAAGTTTCAATGTATTATAGATTCAAGATTGCACGAAAATGCGTAGGTTTTGAAAAGTTTTTTATTGTAACTGTGAATTTAATATTCTTAACTCGGCGTACGAGTGGACAAGTGATGTCATATTACGGTAGGTTATGTAGAAATAGACATTAAACCTATTGTCTCAGGTTAATTAAAGGTACCCAATCAATAATGTTGCTATGTTAGGCATCGGTGCGTGTTGGGACATGGATTATTTTATCAATGATTTATTGCTGTGGAGCAGAAGGTTAATTTATTAATATTGTGTTTGCATTTATTGGATAAATATGTAAATAAATTTAAATGAACCCGTTAAAGATATTTATGATTCTTTTTTTAATTAATTTGAGGGTTTAGGGGTCTTTTGATTCATTAAACCTTTATATATTTTTTATTTTGCCGGATGTTTGATTAAAACGAAAAACCCTTTATTATCTAATAGAGAATCTCTTCCATTTCGGAAATTACCTTTTCGCTTTGACCTCTATCTCTGTACGGCGCATACATTTAACCAAAGGATTTTGAAACCTGTACTTAGTGATCAGACGATTGCGAGTTCAATACCTGGTACGGTGCAACATGATACGTTGATTTTTCAATGTTCAGCACGGTTGTTTGTGAGTTCCATTTGAGTTTACTTAATTATATTAATTACTTTAATCGATGACCAATTACAATACTTTTTATATTCTTTTAGTAATTGAAAATGAATAAAACTTATTTGATTAAGAATGAACGGATTGTCTAAAACCATATGATATTCAGGTGTCATATTTTCTTAAATTTTAATTGTTTTTCATATTTTCTGTGTATGCGGCGGCTACTTTTGTTAATTTTAATTTTTAAAATTACCTTTGTTATTAAATTGTTCTACGATCAGTTTTTGATAACTCACATTTTATTTTTTTCATAATTTTTTTGAATTATTTTGAAAATTAGTAAAAAATATAAGTCGACATAACTTTATATGTATAGTAAAACTAAATAACATATTTATTTTATAATTTTTTCTGATGTATTTAAGACATGTATGCACATAAAAAAACGAACTTTTGACCGAATTTATACATCAAAAGCCGAGCGCAAAAAATGTGTAACTACCGTATATATTTTGACCCTCACTACAAATCGAAAACATGTTGGAATACCTTAAAACTTTTCCTAGGAACTAAAAAAGATTTACTTCTTTTACATACGTAGCAAAATAAAAGTACATTCACCAAAAAATGTGTTACTAAGTAGTTACTTTACTGTATTAAAGTATACAAATATAGATAGTTTCGTGATACATGAAATTTTCCGGAATTAAATTTTACATCTGTGAACAGTGATTTGTGAAAAGATAACTTCACTGATCAAATTATTACGCGATGAATAAAACTATTGAGTTTTTGTCCAAACTTTTAACACACAAAATAAGTTGAAATAAATTGAGTTAATTGTGTTTATCGAAAGTTTTTATTGAACGTACTAATAGATTGAAGATTTTGTAGACTTAATCAAATAATACTGAGTAATCTTGAGAAGTTTATTTGTAAATACAAAGAGAGTCTTTTAGTTTAGTTTTTAATATCTCTGAAGTATATCAGTTAATGTTGGTATTGAGAAAACTTAAGTCTCTTGCAAACCAGTTTGTAAATTTTCAATACTAACTTTTAAAACATTTTATGGGTACTTTAATCCATTTTTTACTGTCTAAGAAATAAAATATAAATCATGACTTGCAAAGTATTATTATTGTTGTTATTTTAAATAGTGTCACTTCTTTATAAAATAGTAACATCAGAATTTAAATGAATATTTACAATATAATTAACATTGTGAGCAAAAAAATATTTTATACTAAAGATCATTTTAAATACTTTATTATGGCTGTTAGTAAACATAAGAGAAATAATATTGTCAATATATTTCATAAATATTACTTTACACTCTTATAAGTAAGTATGACATATCAAAAATATAATAAAACGTTGTTGAATTGTTTTGTAAAAAACATATTTTAAACATATGAAACAAAAATAATGATCTTAATTAAAAAGTCTTAAAAATACTTAGGATAATGAGTAGTGAAATACATTCTGGTAGTTTATAATTTTTTTAATAGTTAAGATTTATTTTTATTTTAATCTATTATACAATCAAATAAATCTGTCTTATTTATATTGTCAACTAGTCTAATATTTTGATTAGAGCGCCGCTTATTGATCAGAATCCAAGTATTATGGGTATTATTTGCTAAATATTTGTTTCTTGTATCTTAATATGTATTATTCTCTTTCTATTTTATAATTTTAAATATGTTTTTATTCATTCATTATTGTTCTTATACTGTTATTATTATTATATGTAAATGCATGGCGCATTGGCGTCAGCTATAATGCTTTGTAGTTTGTTTATTTTTAATTTACAAATACATATGTAATTCTCTATATAAGTCTCGCTTATTTGTATTCACATATTTTTTAATAACATAAAAAATATCTCGCATTATAGCTTACAGCCAAGACCCAAGATATTTTAAATACCATAAAATCAACTCAAATGTGTTTTTTTCACTCTGATCAACTGGCGGAGAAAAGACATCACATGCACCTCCAAGAGGTTCTAAATTTGATATTGTCTTTCCTGGGATTTGAATTCAGATCCACCTGTTCACTGTGATAAAGCTCTTAACATTAGACCAAAGAGGCCAATTTTAGACCGTGGACATAAGTATTTGCAAAGAATTTCTCCTCAAGTTGATCTCAAGTGGCTTTGTTAAAATTATTCATTATCCAGGGAAAAATATGTCGCTTGACTGATATGTACACTAATATACTTAGATACATTTTGTATATTCTTGATCTGTTGTAAAAATTGAAAGCAAATTCAGAATATTTCTATAGATACTAAATCATTGTTAAAATTTTTGACATTAAACTTTGAAACAAAAATTCTTTGCTTATTATTTAGAATAAGATAATATAAAATAGTGTCTTTTCTTATTCTTTTTTTAAATCTTCAGACGTTGAAATGAAATGTCAAATCTTTCCAACAATAAAACAGTTTGAGTTTTAGATAGTGATGTTTCTACGAAGTTTTTTGCTATGCAGCTCATAAATTATTTGATTCTCTTGTCTCGGGGATGAAATATATGAGATTTGTTGAATATCTCGAGGCGAGTTAACTCATCCCCAACCACTAGAGGCGATTGCACTCATAATGGGCGAGACTTCGTGCAGCTGTACCTAAGTTACATGAAACTGTTCGACAACGTTACTTTGACAAATATTTCATGTAGGTTTAATTGAATTTTGTTCTTTTAATACGGTTAAACGTTCAAACGGTTTTACTTATATTCTTACGGTTATTACGGTCTTTAGTTGCAAATATATAAATTCAATTTACGGTTTGGTGGTTAAAGTTTGTGTTAGAAAATCTTCATCTAATAATTATTACTCAAAAATAATTTTGAATACTATAAATTTATATATGAAACTGTAGATTATTCACAATCAATAAAAACCATGCAAGATTTAAACAGTACATGACCTGTGTATTTACAATATTTACTTACCTGTTTCAAATACCCAAGCTTAAAGTACTGTTAAAAAAGTCGTTTTTTTTATCCAAGTTCAAATTGTTAAGAATTTTTTTTTAAAAAAGAATAAAAAATTTTATGATTGAAAATCGGCATATATTTTTTCATAATATGCCGGAAAAAACAAAACAAATGACAATATCAAAAATGATCACTAACACTATAGTAGGTGTTGTGCTTAAACAAAATAAAACCCTTTTGAGTTATTTTATTATTCTTTATTCGCGTACACAGCCCAGGACTTGAATCCTTGCATATAATTTTTCAAACCATAAATATGTTTTCATTCAAATACATGAGGTCTTAGATTTTTTTATCTCCAATATTTCTGAAATCATTTTTTAGTCTCATCCTTCTATCCTTGAGTGACTGGTATACAACCACTCCTTGCAACAGAAATAATATTATTGACATCGGTAGCAGATATAGCTTCAAAGAACGATGGAGGCTAAAAATAGGCAATTTATGCTATCATCCTTGTGTTTTTAATGTCGACAATGTCTTTATATTGATAATCCAATTTAGTTAAAACCGAATAGTATGCGTGCATTTCCCATCTCTCATTTCTTTATCTCTCATCGAATCCTTGATAATTAAAAAAGACGATATATTGAAAATACATTCTTTTTTTTTCTCTGGAGAAAAATCGAAATGAATAAATCATAATAATTTTATACACATTTTTATTTGATGAAACGAAGCACGTAGGTAACGTAATTTATAAATAAATTTCTATGTCGTAACGAAATAATTTCAGATTTTGTTTTTATGTTAATGTATATTGAAATGATGTGTTTTTAAAGATACCCGTCGATTTTTTATATATTTTTATCAAAGAACCTTTTTCGCCCTTTTTTCGATAGATAAGTTCTTGTTCAAAGCGATGCAGTAAATCATCTGTGAAATGTGCACGTTATACTGGGAAAATGTGTAATGATATGGAAAATAGATGTTCGTAATAAATCAATTTTGTTTTATTAAAATACTCACTGAATTGATGTTCGTAGTTAGTCAAAAAATGTATCAAAGATGTGTAAAATCTTCGAATGTCTCATTTTATTTTACATTCATCAAAGCTCAAATACGAAAGATAAATTTAAAAAAAAAATCACGAGAAAACTTACGAGTAATTTACGTTAACTAAATTATATATACCATGAATGTTTTTGACTGCCAGTTCTCGATGGTGAAATATTATACATATATAAATATAGTGTATGTACATTTACGATATGATTGGCATCAGTTTCGCTTCATGTGTAAACATCCTTAACATAATATATCGATATATATATATAACAGCGACAGATGACTGTATTATGTCTTATTCTGAATGTTTTTTTTTATCCCTAAAAAACAGTAATCTACCAAGAGAAGAAATGTGATAAAAAATGAATGGATGTTGCCAAAACAGAGATTCTTTGATTTGAGTCTTAGATACACTTAAGAAGAGGAAGTGTTAAGAGTCTTAATCTAGTGAACTGATAGGACTCATTTCAAGTTCCAGCAAGATAAATAACTTTTGAAACCAATATGTTTACAAAGTACCTGAATATAATAAATTGTATATTTTTAAAGCATGTATATGACTTCAACAAGTTGAAAATAATATCGCCTTCCGATGCAAATGCTAAACACCAAATTTGACATTTTTGCTCAAAGAGCAAATGGAAATAATGAAAAATGAACGAAGCGCATGTCCTACGACGTTGCTCAACCCCAGTCTAACCTTTATTCACAGTGGCGTATCAGAGACAATGGCATTGTATCGCAACACCATAAGCCTTAGTATAGCATCTGTAAAGCAAACTATTTTGGCCAAATAATAACTTTATTCACACATAAATGTATATTGTTACGCTAAATACTAACGTCTTACATAGTTTTTGTCTCATCTAAGAATTTTTAATATCATGTAAAAGCATAAAAAGATATTTTACATCAGGGCTTCTCAACAGTTTTTTAATATTTTTTCCTAACTAATTTACCTCTTGAAACTATGTGGAGCATTCGAAGCGGGCTCTAAGTCTCCTTGCCATTTTGTTTAGGATAGACACACGGGACACATACATTATTTCCCTTTCCCGCATTTATTCTATCTAAGTACTAACTAAATATTACTAAATGGTAGATGAAAGCCTTAAATAAGGAAAACACTATAAGTACTGAGTGTCCAGTAAAGAAAAGTTCAATTCCTATCACGAATAGAAGGTGAAGGCATAGATTTTCCTCCTCAATGTTGCGCACACATTGTTTTCGCTTTGTACATGTTCATTTTTTAATCAAATGACTCTTGTACTGTGGGAAAGTGAAGCCATACCTGCATGACAAAGTTTATTGAAGAAAAAACAAAACTAAAAATGACAAGCATCGCAATCTTTCGATGTTTATCATTTTTTAGCATTTCGCTTACCTTCTCCTTTTTAAAATTAAAATGTAATAAATACAGATAATCGTGCAAACTGATGAAAGCATTCGCCTGTTAAATTCTTTGTGATTATTTAATGTATTTTGATTACTTAAAAGAAAAAAGACCTTCTACACAAAACATGATAATCGATCTGTCAATCATTGATGACGGATTTATTAGTCCTATATTGTTTAGTGAAAACAACTTTTTTCACATTTCATTCTACGATTTATACCGTCTTTGATTAGTTATTAGGAGTTTTTATTGGTATTTTATATGTATTATTAAATAAATTAAGAGTATTTTTAAAGTATTTAAAGTCAAAGAATTTTTGTCATACACATTTGCGTTTTTGAAACTAGTGTTAACATTTTTACACAGAATATTTTGTATAATATAATGGCACACCTTACAGTGACACTAACAGAATATAAGGTAACCGAATCAGTTCGGTGGATTGCTCTGAATCTAGAAAATGTATAAATATTTCAAAACTCTAAAATATGTCGTATTATAAACCTCCATGCATTCATAGGGCTCTGTGTCTTTAAGATCTTACTTATGCACAGTGTGTCCGCATGTGGAATGGTTGCGATTACTACACAAGATTTATTTATGTGGAAAATTAAAACCAGAAAAACATTAAAATAATAAAATACAAACATCCTTCCAAAATGCTGATCAGCAAAAATCATTTAGCCTTTCCTTAGATAAAATTTTATTTTAAATCGACTGAATTTTGATAGGAGCATACTCAATGAGCGTATTCAGTTTCATCAAGCTAGGCCTATGGCTTATCTTATACGTAGCTTCAGTGAATGTCATTTAAATGAGCGCTATTTGAATTGTCGAATGAGTTCTAAGAAGCGAAGATGCGAAAGCCTTTATAATTCTGTGGAACTCATTTTACAGTGATTCAATAATGGCTTTGTGCGGTTGCGTAATCAGGAAGAGGTTTGTGTCGCCGCTGTCTCGTTGTATCGCATTGGGACGTTTACCCTGCAACTTACGTCGTGCTCTCCAGCTCGAGATGGTGGTGGCGGCGGCTTCCATGAACCACTACCAAGTTCGATAATAAATGTACGAAGGAGCTGAGCAAACATTTGCGAAACTTCTGAGAGAGAATGTAAAATGAAAGCGGAATGCGACTCAAATAAAATATGGTCTTGAGATGTAGCGGAAATTTTGTATCATACGATTATACTGCAGAATACGTATACATTGTGTATTTGCTTTTCAATATAACTGTCAATCTGCTTTTCTGATTGATTTTTGTCGTATTGTAAGATTTTAAATCTAGTTCTAGCTGAAAATTCTTTAATTGGAAGAAAATTTGTACTCTTTACAGTAATTAAAATATAAAGTAATGTAGTACAATAATAATATCAAACGTTCTTTGGAATTTGAAATACGTATTTGAAATAATTCGTCAATTGAGCGACATAGGTTTTGAATGTATTAAAAAATTAATTGACTAGAAGTACTGTCATTTAAGTTATCAACAAGGATTCACAATTTATCATATATTATAATACTTGGGAATCGGGCCATTGTTAAAACAAAAAATAAAACAAAACATAAATAACTATGAATATAATCAATCAATGTTCAAATTATAGTTGATATGTCATAGTAAGGGTATATGTAAGAAAAGTAAAACATTTAATTGTTTGTCTTCTATGTTAGTTATAAATAAGCGAATACAACACCATAACGTGGTAAAAAAGTTAATGCTCATATTAATGTCACAAAACTTGCAATAAACAAAGAGTATTAACGGTATTATAGAAGTTTTTTCCTCATATTATTGTCAAAAAGCCGTCTCCGGAATTTAACAGTATGAAGAATAATAAATTGAAGAAATACACTTGGGCCTCGTATGCCATGGTTTTGATATTACACGGTTGAAGAATTGTGAAACATTTTTGGACAACACGCTTTCAGCATTTTTTATAGAAAGTGATCCTATAATATATAAATAAGTTTGAAGTTCATATATGTTGAATGACATTAGCTGCACATAACCAAAAAGTGAAGGTTTTCGTTTTGTCAAATGTTGGAGTTAAATTAAATAAAGAATTCCATTTTCCTGAAATTTTACGACATGTAGATCTCGTTAAGTCCAAAGCCAACTTTTCAAACACTTAAAACTTTAGCGGTGCTGTACGCAAAGAGATTCCAATAAGTTCTTATCTTTGTTATCTGGTTTATTTCTTCTGCACATTTCGTTTGTCGAAGAAAACCCTTTTAGGGAAAGTTTTCTTCGTGTTTTTTCAGGTAATAACATATTTTTTTAGGGCGTGACTGAAGAGTTTTGAATTATGGAATTACATTAATTTTCATAATGGGCCCGCTGCGCAATCGTATTATCTTTCTTAAATTGCTTCTTTATTTGCTTACTCATAGGGCAGCCAGAAATTTATTTCATATGAAATTTCTACCTGATAATGTCATTATATATCATTATTTTTATTGAATATATTAAAAAAACATTCAATACGTCAAAAGTGTGTCTTATTTTATTGAATATTTTCCTTATGGTATTATTGCCGGTCATTAGAGACCAAGAGTAACGTTTTAGAGCAGTGGTTCCAAACCTTTTTTGACTTATGTACCCCTTGGCAGCCCATTTTACTATATTGTACCCTTTATAAAATATATATATATATTATGTGGTTGTTGTTAATTCAAATTTGTAGTTTCTGTCAATAAAAAGTATTGGCGTGGAAGATAAAAGAGTGGTTGAACAGGGCAGACTTAATAAGCTCTGCTTTGAGAAGATTTGTAAAAAAAGCTTGATTTATACAAAGAGAAATAAAATTATCTGCTATTGTATGATTTTTTTCCGTTGCAGAACGTTTGAAGAAGTAATTTCCATTGTTTTTGTCATTTTACAGCACTTTCCCACACACTACACAATTGGGGTTACACTAGTCTTCATAGCCTGTGTAAGGATATCGTTTTTTTATTAATTCGTCATAGATTTTTTTACGGTTGTGCTTTTTTAGTGGTTTGCACAATATCTCTATGTTTTGAGAATCACAGTACGTCCGTCATTATTGATTTATCTTTCGCGTACCCTTAGCCACCAAGCGCGTAATTATTCACACATTCAATTTAGAAGTAGTTATAGACTTTATCCGAAGGAAATAATAAATTTGTGATATTTATATCTCGTCTTACTTACCATATAATTATTATGATACTGAAAACCAGGCGTAAAATGGATGATTTGATAAATATTACTATTTTCCTTGCACCGTTATTCTATTCTTAGATTCTCTGAATAAGAGGTCGACTGACTTCATCCATTTCTCGTTCAGCAAGTTTTTTTAAAATGTACAATAAAGAGACTATCGTATTAGAATAGGATACAATAAATAAAATAATGCATTAAATTCCATAAAAATCAAAACAAATTTCATAACTTCAAATTGCTGTTTAAATTTTTAAAAATATTTTTGGCAAATATAGTTTATGAAATGTAATAACAATAAGATATTATTTAAGACATCGACTGAGGGTGCTTGATGGAATTTCAATATCAAATTTGGATTATTGAGATTTTGTACACTTCCTTGTATTTTGTCACTAACGATCCGGGTTTCGCCTTTCGGCATCTTCAGGCATTCGAGCACATGAATGGACTCGAACTGACTCGAGTCCATTCGTGTGCTCGAATGCCTGAAGATGCAGAAAGGCGAAACTCGGGTCGTTAGTGACAAAATACATGGAAGTGTACAAAATCTCAATAATCCAAATTTAATTAGATATTAAATAAATACTTTTTATGTGTAAAATCATGAATGGTCAATGATTGAAAAACAAATGCGTTATAAAATATTTCATTCATATTTAATACAAAACTTATAAACTCTTTCATATAGGTTCTCGTTAATTAAAAAATGTGCGCCACATGCATGCAGTGAAATTTTAATTTCTCCAGCGATATGAAAATGAGATACGCGTTGCCTATGGTCAAAACATACATAAAATGAATGCTTATAAACAGAAACACATATATTTTTTGCCGTTACATGTTATCCAATAACTGTTTTATTTAAAACGTTGGGCTTAATGAGATATAATTAGTGGCTGCTGAAAAAATGTTATAAAATACGTAATTATTAAATGAAAATGTATTTTTAAATATACATATCACCTGAAATAATACTTTCGAGTCTGTTTTTATTAGTTGTAATAATAATTAAATATTTTTCACTTTACATTTATCGACCATATTTAAAAATTGTTCATAAACGTTGTTGATCAACGTTCATATTATAAATGAGCTCATGAGTGATAGGGAGCTACGCCGACTCTACGCCGTAGACTTAAATCTATATATGTATAAATGAAGATTTGTTTGTTTGTTTGTCCTCTATACATTCTTTTTCCATTCATCCGATGTCGACCAAACTTTGGTGAATTGTTGTGAGCACATCCGTGAAGGTTTCTGAAGAAAAATAATCTAAAATAAAAATCTTAAAAAAAGAATCAAATACGTACGACTAGCGACATCTCTGAACCAGACGGAAATCTAAATAATAATAAAATATAAATTTTTCAGACTATGTTTGGGTCATGAGTCAGCCATAAGCCAATAGTTTTCATAACTTAAATAATTTATTTCACATGTGCTATGAATATCATTGGAAATATGACAACAATAACATATACTGTTTGAAAATTATAAATGGATTACTATGCCGTGCTTCAATATGGCGGGTTTGGACCGGGCAATTTCATGGAATTCGGCTCTTATCCAAAAGCACTTCATTAAACAGAGTTAAAACACAAATCTTTTTTTTCTTTGAGTGGCATTGCAACGCATGCCGGGTATTCACTAGCTAAAAAGAAAATCATTGTCAAAAATCAATTTGGGTTGGCTTATAGAATTACTAATATCGAATATACATCTACTCAATATGTAGAAACTACTCACACCTGTGAGGAAAGAATAAATACAAATGACAACACAGACAAGCTGCCAACACTAAGAGGAAACAGAGACGCAAACAAAATACAAGTTAAATAACCGATTCCAAAACATCTATTTAACATAGAGAAATAGCCCAATTTTAAAAGTCATACAAACTCAATTTTCAAAGCCTTATAACATTTCTTGACCTATCTAAATTTGTAACTAAATCTTTTCTTAGCAATACGGGAAGCCCAGATTTAATTAATTCAATTCCAGATTCAAAAGATGGTAAAAGTGAGAAACTTTCGATAAGACTGTTTTAATTGATTGTTCTTAACTATAATTTATTTTACTTGAAATCTAATGAATTAAAAACAGATTTAACGCTAATTACAAAATACATATAAGAATGAACTAAACTGTACCAAAATGCAACCTATTTCCAATAGAATTATTTGTTTTTATTGCTTGCTTAGAATACAATATATTATATTTAATGTTCTTGAAGACAAACTGATATAATACGAATTTAAATTTTTTGAATCGAATAAAAATCATTTTGCCCCTACGTTTTACTTTTGATGTGCACTTTTTAATGATGAAGAAAACTACTTAATTCCAACGAATATACATTACGTACGTTAAAGTTTGCTTCATTTCTCTTTGTATTGTTTTCGATTTCCCTACAGTTAACACTGATACAATAACAAAGTGATCATAAGATTTTATGTACAATTTGTTGTTGGTATTATATGTGCTATTATCATTTCTGTATACAATTTTGCTGTGAAATTCAAAACGGCTTAGTGACCCACCAAGAATAAACCAGAAAACCATATACACACCCAATCCATGAGGTATGATTGCTTATAATAAAGAAATTAATATTTACATGAATGTGCAGCAAATTAAATGAAAAAATTATGTTTGTATATATTTTATCCGATATAATTAAGATTGTATTTTTAAGTGATGGAAAAATAAAATAAATCATAGGTAAGTCATATATGTATTTTGTACGTATTTTGGCGAGTGGTCAACGCTGTCGGGCTTTCTATCCTTCATTTGCGGGATTAAGGATCGAATCCCACAATGCAACCAATTATACACCGATTTTATCGAATAATTTAAATGCCTGTTATGTTTCTATAGTTTATCACCCACACCCTATCCGATTGTGAACACGGGATTAAGGAAAGTGGCTGGCTCATTGCACATTCTTTCCTTGTTATAGACATATTTCATTACCTTCTCCGAATAATGAGATTAGGTTCACCCAGTTCTCATAAAAATAAGCTGTGTTGAGATGGTGCATTAGTAGTCCGTATACTACACACTGAGAGCGGACATGGTTAAAATAAAAACAAGAAAATAAATCGAGCGTACAAAATTTGTATTTACTGGGAAATTTTCATTGCGTCTTTTATAAAATCAATTCTCTTACGCCCTTCGACAATTTTTCAATTGATATTAAAATATTTATATTTACTCAACGCATGTGAAGTTTATAGACGTCATGTGTAATTAGTTGATTAAAAAACTAAGTAATACGATGATGAAAATTTATATGTTTACGAAAATACGTTTTACTGATTATTATATTTTATATGAAACAATTATTTCATGTATTTTTATTAAGAGGTCATGTTTGCCGACCTCACTTACAGCTAGCATTCTTACCTATAAACGAATTAGCGTAACTTGTAATAAAGAGAAAGAGTAAAAGAAGGGAAGTAAGCAAAAGAAAACAAAATGTCGCAGGAGAAAATTGGCCGTGATGAAATTTACATATAATGTATTCAGGAAACATGACATTTCAAAGATGACCTACAAGCTGATACCTTAAATCAACCATTCTTTTTAATGTCGAATATCTTTACTTAGAATAGTTATCTTGATTCAGTTATGTCAAATGTGTAATGATTATAACTATTATAGTATCCAACTTAGACATTCCAAGTTTTTGAATTAACTGAAACTGTCCTTTTCAATTGTTTTGTATTAAATCGAAGAAAATTACAATGTTTTTTTATATTCATACATAGATGTGTTTCCGATGAATTTGATTAATTTGGCATAATGGCTTTACTTTTGCTCTTCTTGTTCATATAGTTCATGATATTTTAACTGTATTTTTATACCACGTTCTCTGGCTCTGCATGTGCAGGTTATGGACTCCTAAGAAATTTATCTTAACAGAATTTGTTCTACAAGAACTAATTTTCACTCACGACGAAGAAGTAAATAAGAATATAAGGATGGGAATAGTAGTTAGCTAATTGTTTTTGCTGCGTCTCATTTTTAACCCTTCCGTACTCATGGTGTAACAATGCGTTAAATCAGCCTTTAAACCTTTAAATTATGTGCGAAATAGGCCATACAAAAAATTGAAAATATTTCTATTTGTAAATAAAATTTTCGGCGTCCGTGGCGCAGTTGGTAACGTCGCTTGCTACGTTTACGGATGTCTCGGGTTCAAATCCCGGAGCGGACGGTTTTCATAAATTGATCTTTCAATCGATTTATGGATTTCTGTTCGTAGTCTGAGTGTGTGTGATGTCTTCGAAATTCCCTCCCTCCCATACGATCCTCACGGGGCGTAGCGAGAGCGATTAGCTAACCACTGGTACTCTTCTAGCCCTTTCCTTCTATTCCTACTCACTTTAAAAAATAGAGGTTGAGCAACTAAGTAACAAGCAGTTTTTATAGAAAAAATCTGTTAAGATATATCCATTTGGAGGCCATATGCTCCACGTTGGGAGCGGACATGGATTGAAAAAAAATAGTTCTACATATAATCAAAAATTAAAAATACATTGTTGTTTACGTCTTCTTTGTATAATTAATCATAATTTGAAAACCTCGTTAATTTTACCATCGAAAAAATCAACATTATAGTATAGTATAGTAATGATCCGAGATACCTGAGCGTACTATATGCAAACCATTTTGTTTTAAACGGCACTGAAACACGTCTCGAGCCTGTTCTGCTATGAAGAATTTCGATTCTTGCGTCTTTCGATAATTTCGCATAGTTTGATATGTATTTCAGGTTTTACACTCAAAATGTGATGTAAAATAATTACTTAATACTACATAAAACCATATTTCACTCTTTTAAATTGTCATTTTGCTTTATAAATGCGATTATATGACAAAACCCATACGGTAACGCAACGTGGGATTTTTTTAGCATGGAAACGGGAAGGTTGAGATCGAATAGATGGGAAATAATTTATACACCACATCCAGACTTTCAAACATCGAATATAAAATCAATTAATAAAAGTTTCCGTTCTGGGATTCAAACCATTCAGCTACAGACCGTTGAAAGTGGTATTTTTTCCTCAAAACATTTCAAGTTTATTGATTTTTTTACAAGAATTATAATAAACTAAAATTGTGTACTATTTTATAGAAATAAGTAATCATAATCTTAAGTGAATAGATGTTTTAAATATAAACACTTTATTATTTTCAATTACGCATGGAATTACTATATTGCCGATGTAACAATAGACAATCAGGAGATAGGAAACACAGCTCATGAAATAATTCAATGCATTTCAAGGCGTTAGGTATCATTGTAGAATGGTGAACAAAGCCCAGCTTCGAGCTTTAGTTTGCTCTTTGTGAAATAGAAAACAACCTTTTCCAGCGGATATAGGGGATATATTGAGAGAAGCTTTACACAATCTGGGTCAAAAAGACAAGTCAATGAGCCTCTTCTAACCTTTCAGGGTACAACTGTAGGTTTCTCGGGTGAGAAGAGCTACCCCAAATACCATTTCATAGGCACTTGCTTCAACTTTTAAGCTGGGCCGATACTTTTAATGTACCTATTTATACAAGGGCAATGTATTATTACTTCATCCAACCTACGAGTTAAAAAAGGTAAAAAACACAAATAAGCTATCTGTTGTTAAAAAATTTAAAGGCCGTTTCAGCATAAGTATTTGTCTAAAGTTTTAAGGGTGGAAATAATCAATTTATTTCATTTAAAATATTTACTTGAAAACTTTGAACAAATTTTATTTCTCAGTACGATTTTTAAAGAATTGCTTTTCATTTTCTTAGTTCTTACTATTAAACAGCTGGTATATTATACAATGATAACAAAAATATAGAATTGTTGGCATAATAATAAAATTATCAATGTAAACGGTTACCTTAGTAGAAATGTAATTTTAATAACTTAATAACGTATCTTCTATTATTACTTTACATATTCGTTAGGAGCTTCCAGTATCAATTCCTGTGAAATTTAATATCAAATAGTGATTATTTCCATTATTTAATTTATTATTATATCAAAATGATCTCGAGTGTTCTTTTTTTAAATTATTATCACGAGAACCAAAATAAAGAAAAATATCTGGCATTTAATTTTAATGTCAAATATTGTTTTATAATTTTTACAATTGGCACTTATAAGATCTCAGAAAACTTAAATTTAGCTATCTAGTAACTTTCCGGATAGCTTATAGTTGATTTGCTGTATATTTAAAAAAAAACAATGACATTTTTTAAACATTATTCAAGCATTGCAATATATTAATTGCGTTGATAAAACTTCTACTATTAGATAAATTAGTGAAGGTAAACCTTAGTATTTTATATATCTATAAAAAAATCGTTCTTTAAGAAGTTTATAATTTCATAAATTTTTTCCTATATGCCCTCGTGCTACTTACGGAAATTAATTGATTTTCAATATATTTTGAATGAAAACTTTGTTATTCCACTGATTTTATACCTAGATATGGCACAATCACTCGGATAACTAAGTAATCTATTTTATTTTTTTATTCATACGTTTTAACACATCGGAAAATATTTATGACAACCGATAACTTTGCTAAAGCGAAAGTGTCGTGTGTAAAATTGATAAGGTATGTATCGACATATTAAAATAAATATTTTTGATAATACATTGAAAGAAAATGTAACCCAAAGAAATCGATACAACATGTGATTTAATTTAACCAAACATATTTTTATCAATTAATTTATTTACGAAATAAGCCAATTTGCATGAATGAATTAATCAATATTTGTCTCATACGTAGATTCGTTTTTTTAAGTGTACCCGACTATATTAATATTATATTATATTACCATACATCTTAAAACGGCATTTATGGTAATAATTTTTTTGAATAAGATGAACTTTCTGTAAATGAAACCTTACATAATTGCATGCGTAAATCGATTAAATCAAAATATTTTAAAAATTACAGTTTCATACACTAATAATGAGATTTATCAGGCAGAATTTTGAGCAATCTGTTGAGGGGTAAATTTAAAAAGTTATGATCTTTGAAAAGTTTTCATATTCCTTGTCTCTGTACGTGTAAGCTTTCGTCGAACCTTGTTGTATGGTCTATAGTACGAATACTAGAAATTTATTTGTTCCAAGTTACGAAAATCCATAATTTCTTTTGTAAATATAAACGATGTGATTTCATATTTCAAACAAATCATATTGAACGTATTCTGCACTTTTAATCGTTGGAAATATAAATATTTTTTCAGAATAAGTGTTATGAATGTTTTTTTTACAATATTAATCCAGATATTTTTTTGTTTTACCAATATTTGCCAGTTTAACATTATTTTATTACATACGTGAAAAATTTTATAGAGTTATCCGGAGGAATTTAATGTTGCATAAATTTTCTTCCTTAAATTACAATTTTAACTCAGTGGAATAGTAATAATGATAATTTTCACACTACATACTGCCCTTGTACAGAGTACCACCTTCTTACCACGTCTGAAGAGGAACAACCTACAGACTAGAAGCCTCTGCTTAAGAGCTATTCAATAATTCATATTTGATAGCCATGAAACCACACTGCCTGCATTAGGAAGTCGGTTTCAGTAATTTAATATTCAAAACAATTTACAACCGTTAAAGTTAAGTTCATTGTCCAGACCCCTTGTATAATTTTTCTGGAAGTAATTTCTAATGGCGTTTGAACCGTCGAAGACTTTATGAATTTCCCTTATTAAGCTTGGCCGTCAATTTAACAAAAGTTTTAATTAACAATAACGGTCCCAAGTTTTCAATTAATTGTAAATGGTTAGATTTAATTTCCATCAGAAATCCCCATTATGATTTTTGAAGGCAGTTTACCATTAAATGCAAATAACGGTTATTAGAACGTCTTACATGTTTAAATACTAGTAAATACTAAAAACAAGATAATAAAAGAAGCATATATATAAATAACAATATCAGGGGGCAGTACCGCAAAGGAATGGTAGTGCTTTCATTATATTCAGTTACTCGGTCAAGGGTTTGAATACCCACTTGTATTTTTTTATATGCTGATTTTCAATCAATATATGCAGATATATTTAAAAGTGGTTCTGATGTTTTCTTCCGATTTATGCAAATATATTAATAGATCCATGTTTTATTTTTATTCGTTTACAACCACAGCATCTAATTTTGAAAGTGAAATGTAATAAATTATTAGCGAATAGTCCTTTCCGAAACGTATATTTTCTTCTACGAAAAATATCGAGAAATGTCAATATTACAACAATATGAAACACAGGGCGCGGGCATTTTTTTAAAATATGACATTTAATATTTACATTTATATTATCTTTCATTAAACATTAGTATAAATTGCAATATATACAATGATAAAGACAAGTAACTCAAATTGCTACTCAGGTTTAACTCGATGCGTTTCATCAAGATTTATTTAATTTCTTTCTTGAGTGATGACTTGATTTTCGAGACAAATTTATACTTTCTTTACGATACCCATCGCAAAATTTTCCAGTGTAAAAAGTCACATAAACATTCTTCCCAATGATCAGAAGTTTGCTTTTTAATCTATGTGATGTTTGAATATATCAAATTTGGATTATTGAGATTTCATCTGCATGGCATCTTCAGGCATTCGAGCACACGAATGCCTGAAGATGCCGAAAGGCGAAACCCAGGTCGTTAGTGACAAAATACATGGAAGTGTAAAAAATCTCAATAATCCAAATTTGATACTGAAATTCCATCAAGCACCCTCAGTCGATGTCTTAAATTATCTTAAATTATGTTTGAATATATCTTCTCTTATCCATACATATTCTAATTTTATATTTAATTCATTCAGAATAACTGTTTTAATCTATTTGCCAAACGTTTAATATTATTTTTAATAGCTCAACGCTTCTAGTATAATAAAAGCCGTGTTTTTAAATAAATTTTGCTTTTCACATACAATTTCTTAAATATTTTTTGAAATAAAAATTTATCTTGACAATAATCGCCTTCCATTGCTGTGTGGCAATGCTTCGCTGGAGAGATATCTGCAGGCCATTGCACCAGAGCTTATTCCAGCTTGTCTCTGGAGTTTAGTTTTATTTCTGTCTTAAGCTTTGCGGATATGAAAGTTGACCCCGTTCTCTTAGAATAAAGCGCAACCAACTATAATCGCTGAGAGAACCAGAATTTATATGAGACTGTCGGTTTGAATGTTTTTTGCTTTAAATTCTAGAAAATTAAATGACACTGAATAAAATGGAAACACGAAAAGTTATTTATGAAATGTTAGTTTATAACAGAAAAAAACTTGTCTTATATTAAAAATGTCATTGATATTTTATTGTTTTTTTATCACCTTGATAGGCTTGACTTAATAAAATAGAAACTCTTGATAACAGTTTCACTAACACTCTTGTACAGTTTGTAAACTGTGCTTATTGAGCAAACAGTATTTACAATTCAGCCATCTCAAAAATTGATATATTTGTTAGGTATTATATATATATATATGTTAAGCCAAATTTTGGTGGAAAAAAAAGAAATGGGCAATTTTTTGTCTAACTCTGGAAAAGTGCAAGCCCGTTGCCCCATTCAGTGAATTCGGCAGGGTATGGGATTCTTAAGCTGTCAACACGACTGTAGAAAAAGTAATTTTAATACGGATGTCAAATTTAGCTTTATTTATTAAGAATATTATTAAGATCCAGGGCAGTCCCGTAACAGTTTTAGTAAATTTGTTTAATGTGATGTCATTTAAATAAATCTGCTCTGATTATACCTAACGAACGATGCAAATCTGAAAAATACCTAATTTAGTTTTAGATTTTTTGGGCATGGTAAATGGAAATGAAAGTCAATTGATTGATATATTTTTATTTAATCAATGGCAATTTAGTTGCAAAAAACACCACCGGATCGCTACTATCTATTTTGCTCAATACATGAACTAGGCAGATAATTTGCTAGGCTAATTTTTTATCTGATACTACATTACGTTTCATAAGTTATTTTATTTTAAATACAATTTATATTTAAAATAAAGTATTAAATTGTAGAAATGATGTTGTAGAGCAAGGAAATACGAATTATTTAATACATCGTTAACAATAAAGTACATTTGAAAAAAGTTTAGCTTAGAAAAGTTGATAGATTTACTAACGTATGCTTTTACGAAAACATATTTATCATGTTTGACTCGAAAAAGCCGATGCAATAAAGAAAAATACACTTTAGTTTGCGATCACTTATTCTTTTCTATAGGTCCACATGATTTACACCCACTAAATCATAAAAACTGTTTGACAGGTAGACACGCACCACAAAAATAAATAAAGCGCACAGCTTTCGAACTCGAAAAGGTGGCGTATATGTATTTATTTTCTTTAAACAATATTTTTCCCGTCTAACATTACTAGACTTGAATTCTAGTCAGAAAAACTCTTTCTTTCGATTCATTTCAAATTTAACCATTTGTTTCAATTGTACTGACAACATGTTTTTAGTTAACCAGTCATTTGTCTCACCACTTTTTATTTATTAAATAATATATTGTGTATTAGAGAACTTTGTGCTAGCTTATAATCTTTTCTAGTAAATAACTATATTCAATAATGGAATGAAATTATACCCTTTGATTTACATAACAATTAGATATCTAAAATAAAGCCACTAACTCGTTTTTCTTACTGCAATATCCCCTTAAAACATACCTTTTATACCCATGTCAATCAATGTTGATAATGGATTCATCTTCATCAACTCATAACCCAGAAAAGAAAGGACGCGTTGAGCTGAAATATTGTACACCCGTCTGGATAATCCAGTCATTCTGAGTCAGATAAACTAAGCAACTGTACTGAACACAAATCTACTGTTTGAAATATTTCTCGGCAACAGATAAATACATTTACATTATGATTTAATTTTAAGATTGTTATGAAAAAAAAATAAAAGTTAACGATTTAATAATAACCTTATATTGCCTAGTAACATATTCATTTTTTTAATTGATACTTGACATTCTTATGTGAAAAAAAATTCATTCACAGCTCACCTTTTGTGATATCATATACAAGAAGTTTTTTTCTGTACACGCAGAAACACAAAATAAGGGTTTGTCTAATCGTAAAAGAAATATTATTACGTCTCCTCCATAGCTACAAGGTTTTATTTATAGGAAACAATTTTACATGAAGTTTTTATAATGCTCTTTTAATATTGTGTTTTCAAGTTGAAAACATAGATTATGATACTGTACCAAAGAAAAAATAATTATACAACCGTACTACTGCATATTTTGAACTAATACTAAAATTCGTAATAATTGATTATAACAAGAAATTGTAATTCAGAGATTTAATTTAGAACATACACATTAATGAAAAGCAATACATTTACTAAGCAGCGTGACTTCCAAGCGCTTTACTTATTCTATTTTTTTAATTAACACGCTACTGAAAAATCTTTGTGCTTTAGCTACGTTTTGAGCTTATTAAGTATATTCATTTATTTATGATAATGCCTTTAGCTTTTGCATACATCTGCCTAAGTACATTATATGAACTGAAATTTAATAACCTGTACACTTAAAGGTAAATTTCATGAATCGACTTAAGGGTGCTATATGTATGTTGTAAGTGTTTTTGTACACGCTGTGTGTATGTGTTTATGGCTTCATAAGTGTTCCGGAATACAGGGTAATTAAAAAGTTTACGACAAGTTACGTTGTTTATGATGAATAATAAGTTGTATACATCAAGTACAGACAAGTGTTTTGATATTCCACTCTGATAATGAGGCCATTTAAACAGATCATTAAAATATTTGGAAGCATCATTTTTTAAATAACACGTCGCGTGTTGAATTTTATTTCAGCGTAAGTTAAGCATTATATCAGAATTTTGGTTTAATAACAATAATTAATTTTATTCATTTTCATCACTGGTTTATTATTTGTATTGCTCTCATAACAAGAAAATTAAGATAATAAGCCAGCCATTTTTTATATTACTACATTTAATTACAGTTTGAATTACGCCACCTAAAATTGCAAATAACTTATTGTGAACAAATCGGCTGTTGCAAATATATCTCAAAACCAACTCTCTTGTAAACCAGTTAAATAATTTTCTTTTAATATTTTGATCTCCCTTAATTGAAATAAGTTTTTCGTCAATTAACAAAAGAATATTTTTGTTTTATTAGATTTTTATTTCACTGAAATAAAAAAGACTAACATAGTTTTCGTAAAGGTTTTTTGACTTAAATAATTTTTAAATTAATTTATACACAATAATTAAAAATTATTTTTTATGTGAAAAGTTTTTAGAGTCTATATTGTATATCACTCACTTGCCATGAATATTCATAGTACCTTTAATGAGCAGCTGTTGTTCATCAATTTTTCAACAACCGTATTTGTGTTGGTAAGTTAATTGTAAGCCGTTCGTTTCCAAGAGTTGGTATGGTCGAAGGAAAACATCTATTTTATCCTTATACCACCCTAATACCCATCATCTAAATAATTCCAACAAAGCGTAAAGCTTTTTACAGTACATTATGTCTAATTGGTTAGCCATTAAGCCACAGCTGCCTTAAAGTAGACTAATAAGACCACTCTATTTTAGCAACTGGATTACATAAAGAAAATCATTATTTCTAAATACGTTTCAGTAATGTTTAAATAATTAAATATCTAAATTTTAATCATTATTTGAAAATTCCTGAATTTGTAGAATGGCTTTTACCGATACTAATTTGTTAAAATAAGTAAAATAAAACATTGTCAATAAACACTCGGTATTTTCTCCCTCATATTACGTGGCATCAGACACAGGGCTGGCTGAAGGTAATAAGTATACAGCGCGAGGAAAACTTAATTACTTTTGCGAAACTTTAAGTGTACGTTACAACCTTTTTTATGATATCCTGTGAAGATATTAATCAGGGGTTATTAAAAAAGTACACAGTAAAAACTGAAAAAACGTTATCATTAGATGATTTACAAATTTAAAGCAGTTAATTAATGATATACACGATTTCAAACGAGATAAGTGTTATGTATTAATAAATTTCAAGACGCTTTGAAAAAAAGAATTTTTCTTTTACGTGTAAATTTACATCAGTTTTTGTTTCTTTTTTTGAAAAAAATAAATGTTTTACGACATGTTTTATCACACAAAATCTTGAAAAAGTAGTCTTGTTTAAAGGTTTTAACTGTCAATTATTGGTGGAAAGGCATTATATTTTAAAAATAAATAAATACAATTCAGTTAATGCTCGTGATGAGACCGGTCCTGATCATTATAAAAATGTGGAAGTAGTATAAACAAATTGTGTTTTATTTTTAAAAAGTCTTGTATAACTAAATAAAATGAAAATCATAATTTAAACTGTAACCAACTTTTGAACAATTGAAAATATTAGAGAAGTCGTGCAAATGTAGATGAAATATTTAATGTAAAAAGTGTAGTTTTGTTAGAATTTGAGCCCTTGATCACTGGGTAAAATGGAAGATCACTCTGCTATTGAGATTGACATTGTGCATAGCTTCTTTCTGTTTGTGAATTTGAGACCTTAAGGCAGCATCGCAAAAGAGAAACGTGTACATTACAAATAAAATCATCATTTACTACATTATGTACCTCAGGATAAATATATCTTCAATCCGTTTACCTGAAAATACATTTCAGCTCTAGTCATCACCAGATGGAAAATTTTATTGCACATAGGAAGAATAAACCTTGACGCTCGTATCGGTAAAATAAGACTTCAATCTGATCTTTAGTAGGCTTGGTGATCAGCTCTGTCTACAGATAAACGAAAAACAATCGTCTTGGGAGATGCTCTTAGAGTTCCCAGTCAATAGTAATGAGATTACAATTGATGATGATTGAAATATAAGAACGAATTCTCATAATAATAATAATTGAAATGTTGGTATTTCATCGGGAATTATTCCCAATATCGTGGCGTTAATTTGTGGAAATCTTTTCATCTCGTTTGGCACGTGTTTACCAAAAAAACCATTTGAAATCAATTTATGAAATCTAAGCACATACCGGAAAAAATATATTTGATGTTATATCGGTTAACTATTATTAGATTTGTATGCCGATTTCCCAAATAATCATTTTATGTGAATTTGATTAGTTTTATTAGCATATCAAAGGTAGGTGTCTTTTTAATACGAAAAAAACTCCTATTATGTCAAAGGAGAAAAGCGTAAATTACTTAATAGAATTAAAATGAATAAATTTTATATCTAAAATTATTTTTCAATGTTATCGAAATAGATCTTTATTAAGAAGTACAATATTTTTTTAAACGTTTTCACGATGTTATTAAAATTATTCTAATAATTTAAATGATTAATAAATTATTAAAGGTTTATTAAAAAACATTTTAAATTAAACTTCATTGTAGTTATTTTATTCCATGAAAGTTTTTTTTGCTTTTATCCCTATTCCATTAATATACAAGTATTCATAGTTAATGAAAATAAAATGAGTATAATATAATATTTTTATATAGAGCTGAGATTATATTGTAGAAGGTAAATGTTTCAAGGGTTTTTTGTATGCGGAATGCGAATTTTGATTAAGATATCAAGTAACAGATCATTTGATAAAGTTATATTTTTATATATATATATGTCATTATTACGTAAAAATAAATAAATACATTACATATTTAAACAATGCTTAGACTACCCAGGGTGTGTAAAATGCCTACAATAATTATCATCTAGGAGCTCAAAATATTTTTTACCTATTAAAAATAATTTGTAATTTATCTTATATTATTTTGGATCCTGATGTTTTGTATTCTTAGTGATAAAAAAACCATGCATGAAATTCAATGAACTTCAATATTTTTTGAATTGATATATGCGCGATTGTTATGGGGGAGAATTTTAACTGATCGAAGACCTTTCCAATTAAGCCCAACATTTTTCTCATTATTGCCACACAAGTCACCCAAAAATCAAAGCACTGAACATCGAATTATTAACCACTGTGTAAAACTGATGATAAAAAGTTAGTAAAAATTTTATAAACTCAATATTTTTTAATAGAAATGAGTCTTTCGGGAAATTTTAAACAGTGCATACAATGTTAACTATGCGTCCGACACAATTTTTATATTAAACTAGTAATACTATTGAATTTGATTACTTTTAACCGATATGAAAATGTTATAAATGTTATAACTATATAAGAAGTTTTCTTGATGCCGTTGTCGAAATTTCGTACAATTATTTGAACTAGTCATCTTGGAAGATTGTAAGCAATTCAGCTTTATATTATTGCGTCTACTTTGAATTCTGGAATGTTACATCAAGGTATAATAGAATTAACCCAAATGTAATAGAACGCCGCACAGTTGATTTCAGATATAATTTGCCGATTAGTGCGAAACGACAAGGCAGGTTCTACCACTAGTCGTGTTTTCCGTGAACCCTTTCAGATCGTATCGTTTGTAACAGAACATTTGTTTCAAAAATGCATATTGCATATCTCTCACTAAAACAGAATGTGAATATCTTGCTGTTTATTTTTAGTGTGATTGAAATGAAAAATATGACAAATTTTCTAAAATATTTATTAAAAAAAACAGTGGGCTCAGATTTTATTCGTTTTGTAATATTTTCACATTTTTCATAAAGATCAAGACCGTTTTTAACCGTCGTTAGCATTATCATCACTTGATAATGCTGACGATGAGTACAACACAAATCGTGTGTTTTTTTTTTTTAATATAATGCCTTTCCGTCAAGAATTGATCGTGAACACATCAAAAACATATATTTCATTTAGGCTGACAAATATAGGCTATATGTTGGTTAAATAAAACATTGATTTAATAAAGACCCAAGGGAAAAATAGCACAATTGTAACACATGATAATAATAATATTTTTGTAGGAGCATGCCCTTGCATCTCGCTTGAACCTTCACTTTTCATGTGATAAAAGCGAAAAAGAGATAAAACCACTCCACGCGCCTGGTATATAGTTGCAATTTCAGGTATTGATTTGATGAGTATTTTTTACGGTTTCATTTCTTGGCGTTTATCACAAATAAATACAAATATGAGATTATCTAGTTAACCAATTATTCTGCAGTTTTTTTAATCACACTTCCATCAATATTATTCAAGAGTTAAATATTATATATATATGTACAGTATTTGTTTAAATTGATCATCTCCAAACTGTATTATGGCCTAATGAAATAATACAATTATTCATTACAACTTTTTCGATGTATTAACACAGTTGCTATAATTCTATTAAAGTTGTAAGTTCTTCACTTCATTGTCGTGTTAATATGACCTTTTAAGGAGGTATCCACTTGAAGTTTGTGAGAGTTTTCCGTCCCAAACTATCGGCAGCGCCTAATCCGCTGGTGGTGGTAACTTAAATTAACCGATTACGAGTTTGTTGTCGGGGAACAAAGTTGTCGTGAGAGAAACACCAAATCTGCAATACTGCACGTAAGCAATTTCTATGCGATGTACGTGAATTGAATCTTTTTATACAAACAATATAAATGCTCCTATATGTATCCCCAAGATCACAGATAAATGCCAATTTATCTTAATTTTCTTTTGCAATAGAGTTTCCTTTACTACTAATGAGGATTAATCCAATATTTCTTAACTAATATATGCTATAAGCATTTTATCAGATGTACTTGAAATGGAAGAAAAGGAACTAGAGTGGTTGGTCGTATTTAATTATTTATGAGTATTATCACTGAAGTTTAGAATTGTGGTTTACCTGAAACCGATAATTACGACAGGAACTATAGCGATATTTATATTATATTATGGTTAAGGTTATAGATATGGCCATTAAATATGTCATAGAAAATCTGACATACGATTGTGCGATGGTGCCCTTAAATTATATTTTTTTCAATGCAAGCAGTTGCAAATATTGAAAAGTGGTTCTAGGATGGATTTCACTACAAAAGTGGAATGATTTATGTTTAAATAAGATTTTAAATAGGTATTACATAGTGGGATAGCATTTTTATTCATCCATTTTGACCACTGGATATAAAACAAAGTTTCGGTGACTGGTAAACTATTTAATTTTATTTTTCAGTATCGTTATAAATGCGAATGCAAATTCTGCTTAAATGTATTCTGTTTTGTGACATATTTATCATTAAAATACATATTAAATAATAGTATACATTCACATTGTGTTCGTCGGCGTTGGTAGCGTCGCTATCTACGGTTACGGATGTCTCGCGTTCAATTCCCAGTACTGACGGCTTTCATAAATTGTTCTTCAATCAATGTATGGATTTCTGTTCAGAGTCGATTTCTGTCCATGACGATTAGCTAACCACTGGTCCTGTCTTAACGCTATCCTTTTATCCCTACTCTCTTCGAAAAAAAAGAGAAGTTGAGCAACTGAGTAACAAGCAGTTGTCATAGAAATATTCTGTTGAGATACCTCCATTAGGAGACCATATGCTCCACGTTAAAACAACCACCCGATAAACAATTCCCACGGTAAGCTTAATAATAATTACCCTTATAATAATTAATTTTGATTATTAATATTTATACTATTATAATTGTCAAAATAGTTATTTCAACTCAATATAATTAAAATAAATTATACCACCCTCAAATGTGTGAATCAAATACTGACACTAGTTAATTAATATTGAAAAGCTCGTCTTTGTAGGAGAAATAATTCATCTAAGAGTATTACAAATATTTTATAGAATATACCAGATGTGGGCAAAATTACAATTGGCAATATTTTCTGAATGAAAGGAATGATATAATGAGACAGAATGTTTACAAACCCGTTGTTTATACTTTCTTTCTCGTGCGCTTAGATTTGTTTTATATTATAAAACATGAGACAGCAATATGAAACCGTTTTAATTAGAGATATAGTTTTTTTAAAAAGATGTCGTATTTGAAAAGGAGTTGGCACAAAATCACTAATTTGCACTCGCTCTGGGAAATTATGCCATCTTTGTACATCTCTGATCTGTACACTATATAATAATGGTATATCCAAAACACTCGACATGTTATGGTCGGTCAAAAGTTTTGTAATAATAATTATTATAAATATACGGTTGATAGATATACGAAATTACGAGAGTTTACAAAATCTACATTAATTTAATACATTTAACTATATTTATAAAAATATATTTAAAAAAAATTCTAAAATATAATAAAATTTTTAACCATAGAATGATCCTAGATGTTGTCGGCCTCTGTAGTCTTGTGGTAAGAGCTTTTCCCTAGAGGTGGATGGGTCTTAGTTCAAGTCCCAGAAAAGTCAATATCAAATTTAGATCTTTTCAATTAAAATTTGTAATCTTGGATATGAGTGACTTATAAATTCTCATCATATTATTCTCAACGAGATTTTCTTGTATGATTTTCCAAATTTCGAAAAATTTGGTGCATTGAATATCAGCTGTAGTGCCAGGTAATTTAATATTGAATTTAAAATATATATTTCTTAAATTAGACTAGATTTTATACCTGCTCTGGATTGTTCTATTATAAAGAAAGACTCTATTAAAATATAGTTACTCGCTACGCTAGAAGATGTGCATTTATACCTATGATTTCGAATGCATAAACCATAAAAAGAGAATGCGTTCATTTTTAAATCGAATTGTATGTTATAGTTGGCAGGGGAATTCTTTTATTGGAGGAAAACGTATAAAAATAAACGCAATATCTAGGAAACGACTACGAAGTATTTTTTTATATTCTTGACATTTTTTATGGCCGTCATATTGAAGTAGTAATCTTCTTGCACTGTTTTGTGTGCATTCAAATTAATGATAGAAACAGTTCTAAAGGATATTCATCAAACAAATACTTCTATAGATATTATTCCCATTATTGATTTATATTTTAAGCTTTTACTATTTATGAAAAAAAATATTCAATAAAACTATGGTTTGAAAACATTTATATCAATCATTTATTCTAACACTAAAACTGAAGCTGCTTGACCGATGTATTTGGTTTGACACTTTTAACATTTTATAAACACCTCTTATACCTAAGATTTATTTTTTGATAAAAATTAACTTAAATCGTATTTTTTTTTATAAGGCGAATACAAATAACGCCTTTATAATTATAGTATTTTTATTTCTTATATCAGAGTCTCACATCCTTTTTTGTTCAATTTCCTATTTCACTTCTGTTCAGAATATAATTTCTCCCTTCGCAAGACAGCCTAAATATAACTCAAAATGTGTATTTCGAATAACAAGCTTATGTTTATTATGTAACAATGAAAACCTTTAAAATGGGGCAACAATTAACACTCAGGATTCTACAATTCCCAATGGGTGGGAAGTCCTTTCTTATATATTATATTATAAAACACTGACAGTTTGATTCAAAAGAGGAGTAAACTTAAATTCAATGTTGTGTAAGAATTTAAGCCAATTTGAAAAGGTTTTAAATTTCTGATTGAATGAAGCGTTATACACAAATGTTTCTATTAATATTACAACACTTTTTTATTCATGGTATACTGAAAAAAAAACAAAATATATCGTAACAGCGACCTCTCCTTGCAGCGGAAGTCGCCATCTCAATAAAACACGGTCTTGACAAGCATTGTTGAAATAATTTGATAAGGCCCCGCCGTTAAAAATAAACGACTTTAGAATTGGAGTACTTCGTCAATGGCTTTGCCTCCCTTTTATACCATATCGTAAAATAATTCAGCAGCTTGGCGATAAGGCGTGCGATATTCATCCGCACGATTGAGCATATTACGAAATGGTAGTGTTTTCCTGCTTCCCTTAATAACAGCTATCAATTTTCTAACGCCGCGGGTGTATCTTACGTACTTCCTCCTCTATTTTGATTGTTTTTTTTTCATTTTAATATAATACACAGAAGGAGAATTTAAACGAAATTGCTTTGCATGAATGTTAGAGAAAAATCAAGTTTCAATCGATGAAGAAAACTTTTTAATTGCGTTTGATTTTTCGAAATATAGTATTTTTTTTCGCACAATTTACGGTTAATAAAATATATAAATATGATGTACCAGGTGGCAGTGCCATGTATCAACATTTTATTAATACATTCGCTCTCAAACATACAAACATACAAACACACACACACTTCATCTTGTACAAGCGTAGTGTTGTGATGTACGTTACACGCAGATAAATCTGAACAAATACATGATTTCGTAATTGTATTTTCAAAGTTTTGTCACGAGAATGCAAAATAGATTTTATTAGAATTAACGGAAACTTTGTTTGAGAATGTTTTTGTAAAAATGTATTTACCAAATGGCCAAGAAGAATTTTCTTTTCATATTGAGAACTGCGTGACCCCTAGATCTTTGACGGTTGAAAACCCATGAAATAACGTCACGTTGACATCGAAGGTTCAAATCTTTGCAAGAAAATTTGCATCCGTTGATGTATAAGACGCTGTGATTCCTTATCGAATCCTAAAAACGGAGCATAGAGAGACAGAGAGAGAGCGAGCGAACATCTAACTGGTGTTCTCATAATCTTATTGTTTCATCTTCATCCTGTTCAAAAGGAAAGGGTGACAGGCTGATACTACAAGTTCTCGTTAAATACTTGGTGCTTTCGCGTTCCAAGAAAGATTAGGATATACTCTTCATAGTCATCAAAATATCTACATTTATTGTTTTCAGTTGATCCTTGATAAAACGATTTTATTTTTATAACTATTGACTTAATAAAAATGTTCACACATTTGATTAGAGAATAAGATTGTACTCTTAGATCCATATTATAATATAATATATTTATTATTCTGTAATATAATATTACATATTATGACGGGTTTCTAGTGTACTTATCAACGTCTTTGACTGTGGTTAAGGATGTCTCGGTTTCAAATCTCGGTACGGAAAGTTTCATAAATTGATATTTTAATCGATTTATAGATTTCTATTCGTAGGTATAGATCTATGTGATGACTAGAATTCACTCCCATTAATCCGATCCTTTAGCAATTAGCTAACCACTCGTCTTATCTTAGACCTATTATTCTATTCTTATACTCTCTTCGAAAAATAGCAGTTGAGCAACTGAGTAACAACCGTGGCAATTCTCATATTATAGTTATCTTATCTGTAGTCTGGATAGAAAAATCTGTATGTAATTATCATAAAGTCCTTATTTTCAATCAAAGTTTCATTATATTTACAGCTCATTACATCATAGTTTGAAGTGGAGACTTAACTACTCTATCTGGATATGTAATTTTTTCAGTCTTTGCGTTGAGTATCTGCTTATAAATTTGTATTAACTTTTCTGTTCTTTTTCTTCCTACTTCTAAAAATAATAATATATGAATGATCGCAATCAAAAATGAAATACAGCTATTTTTTATAATTTCCTATAAGCATTGAAACCTCGTAACTCAATAAAAATATTACTTTGAATAATGAAAACTCGTAACTCATTGTTAAGCTACATTTTTTCAAATGTATAAATTGTAGCCCAAACCCAAAATGTGCAAAAAGCCCCACTTAGTTGTAGTTAATAAAGCATCATCTAAAACAACTTTGGTCTTGTTGTCAAAGAAAATTTTGAGTAAAACAGTTTTTTATCATACTGTAAACTTCGATATTTTGGGCTATGAGGTTTTTATATTTTAACATGGATATGAACAATCACATTGTTTATATAAATTTATAAAATATAATGTAATATAATTAATAAAAATATTTAGACTTACATAGACGAGATCTATGAAAACCAATAAGTTTTTTTTCAATTTTTACAATTTTATTTGTATCCCTCTTACGAGAACCATATAGACTCCTATTGAGAAACACTGAGATAATCTACTTAAATATAATAGAATAATAAAGATTTTATAGAGCACATAAAACATTTCACCTTCATAGTTTTTAATGTTTTATGAAATAATTAATTAAAATTAGTAGCACTACTGAAGTTCACCTTATTCTAATGTGTTAATTCTAATTAATTTTAATACGAAAATATCTGTGTTTGTTTACTTTTACCTCATTCCATTAATGAGTTAAAAGATAGACACTCCTGTAAATTAGACTATTTAATTATTTATGAGAATGAATAATATGTCTTCCAGGCTATTTAAGAAAAATAAATGAGTTTTGTTTTCTAAAAAGCCTAGAAATTTTGCGTCGTAAATTATTAAACTAAGCATTTTGTTTATAAATCTTTGATTCGTTTTACTCGAAGCTTTCAGGAGGCATTCACAGTTGGCACTTAAATGTAGCATACGATGGGATAATATTCCTTTCGGTAGTAAAGTTCATTCAGATTTATGAGATCGTAGCATAAAAGCTCATACATATTTACTCTTTCGCAACGCAGTACTATTAAAAAAAAAAACAATCGATGTAACTTACAACATGACATTTCTTTGTGTTTTATAAAGCTTGAATGTTGTGAGCATATTATGTACTTTAATAATAATAATTTGACACCGCCCCGTCCTTACGGGGTGGACAGGGGTCTTCCAGCGATTCATGACCCGTCTACAGACTCTTCCTATTAATCCAAATTTAATATGTAATGTCTCTACTAAGGCAATAAGTAAATTAAATATTGTGCATTACGTTCATTGTTATTAATAATTTAAATAATTCAAATCTTTTTGCAAATATGTATATACCCTAGTATTTTTACCGTTCAAAAATAATTTGTCATTTTTGTTTGTTTACCGTTAGCAGTAAACAAAAAGCGTGCGACGTCTAGAGAAATGGTCACTTAACTAACACTCGTCGGATCCGAGGAGCTCAACGTCGCCGGCAAGGCCACAGTGGCATAGGGTCGAAATTGCGACCCTATCGTAAAACCACTTGCTGCGTTTTTATATTTAAATTGTGTATTTTAAACTGTGTTTTTGTATTTGTTACTGCCTTCGAGAAATGTACTATTATAAACTAACTGCAAATAAAGAGAAAGTTAACTGACGGACGAGTTTTAATAGAAGACGAAGGAACCTGTAAATCATCCTTATCGGCACGCCAGACCTGGGCAGTCAAAGTGTGTTGACGCTCCACCTCCCCGTCGAGTAGAACCCTCTCAAACTGCAGCTATCATTGTAATTTAATATTTATGATTTGAAATTTTGTATCTTCAAATTATTTTCGTAGGGCAATGGTTTTCATCTAACTAAATATTGATACAGTTTATCGAAAAATTTAAATGGCTTGATTAATAGGCGGGCTGATGCATATATTTTCCCTTGGGATCTAACCTTCCAATTATATGGAAGTAATTAGTAATGTTGTTTTTGTATTTCTCCACGCCCCTCCTCACACTTTCTCATGTATTCCGATACTTAGAACAATTAAACAATTAGAATAAATACCTACTAACATATAAAAGAATTATGATACATTTAAAAAAGATTCGGGACACATTGATAAAGCTATCAATGTTATACTGTGTTACTTTCCGTGGTATATTGACAGAAGGCATCTTGTAATAAAAACAAGTTCAGAGTAATCGAATTTAAAGCATTTTTTTTTTAAAGTTCTTTCTCTCCCAATTACAATTACTGTTTTTTTAACATATGTTATGCACTTTATGAAGAGTAATCGTTTTTGCACTCACATCATACGATTTGATATTGATGAGTTACAGATATATCATGCTTATCGCCAGAATGAAAGAATAACACTATAGTTATACAAATGTTTTTTTCAAAGCCATCTTATTCTATGACTTTATACGTTCTATCAGTACAAAGAACGTGAAATTGCACACATTTTGACATTTAAAGCAGGAAATCATCAAAAACTGACTTCTATCAGTAAGTCCTCGATATATGTTACGAATCTAAAACTATCTATCGTCGCAAAAGTTTTAAGCGTGAAGGTTGTGGAATAATTAGAATTGTTGCATAAATCAAAAATCAAATACATACTGTCACATTAATTATCTAGAAAAGTGAGATCCGTTTACGGCTACACTAGAATTTAACTGATTAAACTATTTAGTATTTTCATAAATTAAACATTCACTAAACACACGCAACTATCTGTCTGACAACCTATCTTTGTGTAAAGGGCGGTGATAAAATGAAGAGGCTATGAGAAAATTAGATCTTACCTAATTTTTAAGAACGGTTAGTATTTGTTCGAAAAAAACTGTAAACATCACAAAAATCGATTCATTAATCAATTGCTTGAATGTCTAAGAACGCTTTCCACTCGGCTACCGGATTGAAAAATACATATATTTATATTCAAGCTAACTTTCACAAACCATTGTTAATATCAAACATGAATTTAACATTATTTCATGGTTTTGAACAAAAGGATTTGAACTTTTTCAATATAAACTGTCATGCCGATGTACCGACCCCTGTTTAGTATTCATAGACAGTTTTGAGACCGAGTATTCACAGTGGACTTTTAGCAACTTTGTGCGGATTAAGTGACTGCTGTCTGTCTGGCTTGTCATAAGAAATAAAACATTTATCTCTGAAATGTGTAACCATTTTTACTGATAGATATGGTTCAAAATTTGCTTATCGAACTTCTTGTTCTTTCTTACCTTTACTTACTGAAACTATGCAATTTGTTTCCTGGCTAATTTATAGACAGTATTTTCTATATCACTTTTCCATATTACGTATTCTAGCTAAGTACTAAGTCTTACTTGATAGTCTACCAGCAGAAGGTTTTGAATCGGAAAAAAATGGAGAAAACTATCTGAGTGAATAGATTTTCAGTGCTCAATAAACAAAAGGATTCAATCTTTATCACGTAATGAGATTTTAAGTTCTAAGAGTCTATTGTAAAATTAAAATTTTAAAATTGATTTCGAAGTTATCAATTCAAAATTAATATCAATCACGAACAAAAATATCGCCAAATCAATTGACAGTATTTAAGGGTTTACTTTGACTTGCCCAATCAAATATTAATTATTAAATGATTGTAATTTTTCGAATTTACTTTTTTCAGGTTTTGTGTTTCGGTGTGCTTAAATGGGATTGTGTAGAAAAGTCGCCTGATGGCGGTGAAACAGCGACCAGAACCTTACCGCGACTGCGCCCAATCACTTCCACTGGACATTCTGTAAGTATCAATTTTACAATGCAAAAACTGTTATAAATCTGCACTTTTTGTCAGCAAAAACTAAACCTATTGTTATGAGTGTAATTATTTAAATCGATAGAAAGAAGGAACCTATGATGAGTTTATGACTATACAAATACAGTGAGTTAAAGAAACAGTCAAAGACTTTCCAATCCATTTTTTTGTAAATTAAATTCGTGGCGTTCTAGACGGACCTTAGTGTAATTATAATATGTAGGTATTATGAATAATGTTTTACAGTGTAAGAATATGAGAGAAAAGACGTACAAATTGATATTTTTAAAACCCATACAATCAATTTCATATTTAATAGTATGTACCCAAAATAATAATCCATAGCCCGCATATCTATAAATATATAAAAATGAATGTTTGTTTGTTTGTTTGTTTGTCCCTTATGCGTTCCTATACCATTCTTCTGATTTCCATGAAGCTTTTGTGAGTTGTTGTGTGCACACCCGTGAAGGTTTCTGAAAAAAAAATCTAAAATCTAAAAAAGAATCAAATAAGCACAAAAAACAACATCTCGGAAAATCTTATGATTTATTTGTCCACGCACCAGACGGAAACAAAACATATTGTGTATCCAAAAACACTTTAGTAAACAGAACTAAGACACAAACACTTTCTTTCTTTAAGAGGTATTACAACGTATGCCAGTTACTCGCTAGTACATAAATAAAAATGCGACCAACTCTGCTTGATAGTGCTTTATTTTTCAAAGAATTTTACAACTCGTTTTTGTAGTTATTTTTATAAATAACGTATGCAAATTAATAAAAAACAACAATTTTGCTGATACAACTACATCTTATACTTTAATAAACGATACTTATTGATAAGTCGAACTATATTTAATATATTTAAAAATAAATCGCAATTACATTAAAGTGAGACGGGAATATTTTGTTCACATGTTTCTTACAAAGTAGATATCGATAAATAACATATTTTAAAATACAAAAAGCGTACATGGTGTTTGCAATAAAGTTTAATTTGGTTAGAAATTTATTACGGTTTATTCACTCAGTCTTTGTCCAATGGGCTGGATAGTCAGTTCTTGAACCTAAAAATAAAGCACATCGTAATTTTTTTATAAAACATAACTTCACACACAACCATTTTTAATATTATCGTTTGTCAAACAGCAATTTGTCGTAATTCACTAATTGTTATAATTAGTGGGTTACGACATATTGAAAAAATGGAAAGTTTAATGATTAAAATTATTAAATTGTTGAAAACTGTGGAATCATTACTTCAATCTAGATTTTTAGTGGCCTTGATTTCGTAAATATAAACGAGCGATATGTTGATGACGGTGCAAACCTAATTAATCAATTTCAAAATTATGAAAATATTTCAGAATAAATATCATACAATTATGGTTGATAAATTTTAGAATATTCTATGGAAAAAAATCGCATAAATGGGGGTTCATTTTTTATGTTTTAGAATTCAAATCAGGATTGCAATAAGAAGTTAAGAAAAAATATATATTTATATTTTTAGCAGTTTAATTACTAATACAAAAAAGTTACTACGGAAAAGAGCAAAAGTCATACGGGCTCGGAATAAAATATGAAGTAAAATACCTCAATAACGTTTTCACCTCTTTTATCTGGATACGTATATATTTGAGAATGGTAAAACGTTACAGTATTAGCTTAGCGTACACAAATACAAATGGCATGTTTGTAAAAGTAAGCTAATAATTTGCATATTTTAGCCTCCCCTCAAAAGCCGTGCTTTAAATTCATACGACGCTTTAAAATATGCATTCCAAGTAGATCCGCAGGTATTTTATATTTCTCAATTTACATGTTTAAGATTTTAAATGTTTTACAAATTAAAATGAGATAAGCTTGTTAGGAACAGCATAATATAATATTATATTATTATTTTGAGTGAATTGTTGAATACAAGAAAAAAGAATATATCATTTTTAAGCTCTATTCGATATAAACAGACCACTTTAAATGGATCTTCTAATGTATACAAAAAACTGTATGGTTATTTTTGATTGAAATTGAATTTCCATCGATTAATACGGGAAGTATTTTTTCTTTATAAATAATTCTGCAGTGCCTTAAATGTTTTGAGAAAATTATTTAATTTATATTTATGAAAGAAATGCGTTTTACCTGTGCATTAGGTCTTGTACTTAAGGCGTATATAATTGCATCGGAAACGTCCTCAGGAACGAGTTGTTGCAGGTAACATTGATCCCCATTTACTTTTCCTTTAAGTCCGAGCACGTTTGTTGCAAATGTTCTTGTCATTTCCGTATCCACAGCTCCAGGGCTTATGCTCTGAAAATAAATAAAGTCACGCATTTAAGCAACGAATTTTAAAATTGCCGTTGTAATAAATAAGAAATCCATATTTATCTTTATCCGAAAATCCATAAATATTTGCATACTTCACAAAAGATTGTTTGAGAAAATTATATCATTATCGCAGAATATAAATACAAAAATCTACTCTTATTGTTTTCGAATGTATAGAACAACAATGAAGTTATGTTTATTTTTGCATGTAAAATAATTGGAGAAGTTTTGAAAACAAAAAAGGCTTTTTACGAATTTAATTTTCCTTTTTAAAGTTACAACATTTTCTCTCTTGGATGTTAATATTTCCTGTATAAAATCGTATTTATTTTATTGAATTTATTGAAAACTATTAGAAAATATGTTTATTTTTCATCGAGTACGTACATTTAAATTGGATATTTACAATTCGAGTTGCTCTTAGTAAAGACGTGGTTATAGAAGAAAATAATATTGTCAAATAAAATCAAAATTAAACAAACTTTGGTAGTAAGGATTTAAATCTATTGAACACTTTTACATTTGAGTGACAGTTTTCTGTCAAGCATCAAATCGTTAATTTTAGGAAATGGCAATTATATAAAAAAATGTGGTTACCCAATCAAAAATCTCTAGACTGTAACCTTTAAAATAACGATAATAGTATTTTGTGTAGGTGTTAATAAAACTGTTGAAATGAATGAATAAAGTAATTGAGTTTCAATATACAGTAAAGTATGAACAGCAAACAACTATTTTCATTGGTGTATTCAAAACTGATCATTTTATTTTGATATTGTTTTCCATTTCATAGCTAATTTTTGTTTGGTTATTAATAAGGGACAAAATCTTCATTCGATTATTTGAGACAGAATAAATATTGCTGTATATAATAGTATCTTTTTTCATACAGAGCAAGGAGGTATTGGTTTCGTGAAGCATTTCAACTAACACAGAGGTAAATCAGATAAGAATATTTATCTTAAGTGGCATGAGTAGGGTGAAAGGACTCATTATTAATTAATTGAATCATATTTATAAATAGGCCGCTTTTTATTTCTAAAAATTTCAGAATTACAAACTTTACCGCTGAAATTGCATAAATCAAAAAAGATATCTCCGAACTTTTAGACTCTAAAGACTCTAAGGTGTAATTAAACAAGTCATAAACTGTTCGCGCTCCGTTTCCCGAATCACAGTGACTTCTGCAATTAAACTAGCTGTCCGCAAAATATCATCACTATCCAAGAGCAGTTCATTTAGTGGCTTATTTTATGCACCAAACTGAACATTAACGTATTATTGCGTAGTCTATTACAAACCAACATCCAATTTAACTTTAGTTTTATGACATCGAATAAATGGAAAACCATTAATAGCTTCATAATCTAATATTGTGGTTTACATTTCAGGTTGAACGCTTTGCAATGATTTTATTATTATGAATATACTATACCTACGATGGCTGGGGTGAACAATATCACATAGGTCAATTTGTTAATTTTTTTTTTCATTTTTAAATATTTATCTATTCACATGTTTTGCCGAAACACAATAGTTAACATTTGTATTTGTTCATAGACACACGAAATAGTGTTCTTCAAATTCAGGGAGAGTAACCAAGTTAGTCAGACTTGTTTGATCAGATTCAACATATTTTTGTTTTTACCAATGTTATAATACTAATTAGGCATATCTATTGTTTAATTGTGTGTTAAAAATAAAAAAGCCGTCTCTGGAGAATCAAAAAAAAAGTTTTCAAAAAAATTGTCGACATTTATGAGTATTTAATCACCATTGTACAGGTTTTCTTAAAGGACCAGAAAGAAATTACCCTTCATTTACTCATAAAATACTTCAAAATCCAAAGAAATATATTTCAATACTGTTGGTTTGAACTGATTAGTCTTTCTACTAAAAAAAAAGTTATTATTGCTCAGTTTGTTTAATAAATTTAATAATTTAATAGCTAGTTTTGCGCATGTCTCACTTACAACGTATAACTAAGAGGGAGTGTTTATTTGAGAATTATGTTACAAAATATTTTAATTAAATTGTAATTTATGGCTTAAGTTAAAGCCCCATAAATTTATTTTTTACTAAAATTGAAAAAGAAAACTCGTATACAAAATAAGCTAATAGTTTTATCACTACTTAAATACAATTCGAGTTCTAAGTAAGGGGTGTATTAAAGTGTTTTTATTTTTCTGTTTTCCTTACCGTGACTTTAATTCTGCTTTTGAGTGCCAAGAGTTCAACTCGTAGCGACTCTGTGACCGCTGTAACTGCATGCTTACTAGCTGGATATAGGCCGAGTGGTGTGTTTGGGAAAAATGGTACTGTGTGCCCAGCCAAGCTAAAAAGAAAACAAAACTCCTTAGATAACATGTAACATTCAAAATATTTTCTGTTGAGTTAAAAACACCTCAAGATCGTTTCCATGGGTTTCCGATGGGTTTATAAAAGCTGGATATTTAACAATAAAAATTCCAATCCATCAATAACGAAAACAGAAAAAACGTAACATCACAAAAAATGTTACCGTGTTCAATATATAATTAAAATTAATAATAAAGTTTTATTCTACAGCGAAGCCGCTGAACTGCTTTGTGCAGAAATTTTTACAATGATTTTTTCACTTAAACAAGTATAAGTAATTACAAAATTTTTTTTTTTGTATATTTTTAGCATTTAACAATAATTCACTAAGTATGTAGTGAAATCTCTATTGTGCTATTTTTGTAGTCAATTAATTTATAGAAATTACTATAACATAATGTATGAACTATGAGTCATATTTAAAAAATCTCTTTTTAAACACTCAATGAATTGTATCATTTCAATATTTTAAAACTAAAAATAAACGAAAAATAATGAAACTGCCACGCCCTTATTCACCTTATCCAACTGCATTTTAAAATGTTATATGTATGTGATATTTTTTTAAATATTTTATAATAAATGTGTATTCAAAATATTTGAGCTGTTAGTTTAACATTTGTCTACTTGATGTTTAATTAAGTGATCAATTTTAATGACAATTTCATTGAACAACGAAAATTAACCAACATAATATTACAATACGAATTGAATCATTTACATTTTTTTTTTCTGAAAAAAAATAGATTATTTACGTAAATGCTGTCGATATTTATGTTGAGATATTGAGTTAAAATGTGACGGACGTTAACAGCGTCTTAAAGATCAAATATTCTCTTGCAGAGACTAGTTACGTACTTATATATAAAATTATAACCCTTCGAGGATTGAAGGTATTATGTTTCATCAAATTTACATCAAAACATGTCACTGTCGGGTTGCCGGTGAAGGCGAAGGGTAATTTAGCGAGAACAAAGGCCCAGGGTACTCTATCACCTGTTGATATGTATGACATGGCCATTATCTCCCCTCTGGCGCATTGATTTCACCGCCTCCCTTGTGCAGATGCTAAGGGCGAGAACGTTTGTGTCCAAAACCGCTCGCCAGTCTTCACTTGATCCAGCTAAAATATATCAATTAATTGCTTGTAGCCAGATGTTATCAATCGTTAATGTGGTGCCATATTGAAAAAAACATTGCGATAATGCAAAAGTACATTTGCAAAGTATCCAACAGTGATTCAATAAGTTAACTGCAATTTTTATTAGAAAAAGACTTTTAATAACGTTATAAAAGCTTTAATGCAACCCATATACTTTTATTTATAAAGCAATTTGAGTGTTTTCAACAGTTTTTTTAGAATCATTTCAGTTATTGGGGATTTATTATAGATTAATTATACATGCATGTATTCTATATTTCCTCCTTTGTTGCATAGCGATAAGAATTCCTTGCAACGAACATAATAAATATAATTCAACAACTGGATAATTTGACGCATTCGTGTTTAGCTTTCATACCAAATTTTATATTAATATTATCCACATTATTGAATCTTCATTCAGAAGTAAAGTAACAAATATCATTCTGTACACATATTATCGTCATAATTCTGTTGTATACTTTAATTGTTACGTTCTTAATTTTATAATAAGAGATTTTTAATTTACTTAATTATTGTAATTCAAAATGGTTCCTTACTTAACAGAGACGCAGGGACCGATTTGACTCCCATAAAACCAGCACAGTTGACTAATATATCTACTCCTCCATAATTATTTTGAATCCATCGGAAAGCATTCAAGATTTCTTCTTCATTAGTTAAGTCACATTTCAGTCCACGAACTGTTCCTCTACCCTTTACCGATGAAGATAGACCCTGAAAGAAATAATTAAAGTTATAACTGGACACTGAATCAGTATAATAAGGTTAACATATTAATGTAATGTGAGAGACAAAATAGTATTAATATGTATATGGTTTAGCTTTATTGTAATAAATACATAATTTATACGCTAAGACTCAGTTCATTAAATAAACCTAATACCTGTTAATGAAAGCAATTAAAATCGCACATTAAAATAATACGCAGTCATTGTTTATACTTTAATGCTTAACGTTAGATTTTGAAATATAATGATGATCTAGTTCACTATTATTTTAGATTAAGTTTAGCGGTTTGAATGCTTAAAACGAGCAGTCAATAATAATTCTCTCTTTAAAACAACCGCGTGACTCAATTACAGGCTAGAATTTCTAGATGAAGGCTCCAACCCACAATGTCGATATTTCCACCCCTGGTGGTCTCGTTTTCCAACCCCAGGGAATAATTGAAACAATTACTGCTAGACATAGCCAATGCAGACGCCGGTGCCTTACTACCACGGTATGTGATAGGCAGTGATGGATTGTTTTGGCACAAAGGCTACTATTAACTGTATACTAACTATTTACTTCGAACCATTTTATTCTCTACCATATAGAAAACATTAATTACGATTATGTTTTTTCAAAAGGTAGAAATTTCTACCTATAATTATGTCTTTATGCTGTGTCATATTGATAACCTTCTGTATTACTACTGTATAAACACGTTTATTAAATGAACAATAAAATATTTCATAATCAAAACGTGTTCTTATAAAAGTTATACAACTTAAATAATAATCGTTTGAAAATAAGTCTTTTATCAGTAGTAAATCAATACCGTTTGCGAAAAACACATTACCAGAATTTCAACGTGCACTTTATTATGTAAACAAAATTTAATATACTATTAAATGCGTTACGCTATTTTTGTATTCATGTTCTATGCACAGGAAAATATGTATGTGTATGTAACGCCCATTGAATCAAATTCAAGGAATAAATGTTGAGCGAATCAGTTTTATCGTCGTTGATTATGATGCAATTGCTTTTTATTAAAAATACCACAAATACTAATAGATTTATTATTGAATTCTATAGAGAACCAATGTTACACTTGTAATATTTTAATCGAAATCGTGAAAAATACATCCGATGTAATCAATTTTATAATAAAGCATTGCGACTATTGCACAGTTTTTTTTATTTAAAATATGTATAAAATATAGAATTAGCGACGTAAAAATGATCAAAATATAGCACACAATAAGACAAAGTTTAGTTAAACTTTGGTTTGGTTTGTAAAGCTCGTTAAATGTCAATTTTACAAAAGAATTGTTTTTGAATAGATTTAAAACATGGTCTGCTATTGAACGTTTTAGTTTTATTGCATCATAGTTGATAATTTATTATTTTTTGTAATGGATTACGTAAATGTGTTTTGTGAATCAATTTCGTCAATACGAATATTCAAGTACTCAAATCTAGAGGGTCGAAAGAAGCGAGAAAAGTTTTGTGACCAGTTTCGATTTATCTGTAGAACTGCGTTTTACAATTGTGCTCATGTTTGTACCAAATAGATTTTGTCTGTACTGTAATCTTAAATTTTAGTATTCATACCATCAAATTCAGTATGCAAGAAATGATAAAGAACACGATAATAGACTTCGCACGTAGCATTTTAAAACGATATTTCCGCAATAAGGTATTTCATCGTCTTTGATCTCGCTATTTAAATATGCTGACAGAAGATGATACTTCCATGCCAATTAATAATATTTTCGATCGTGACCTTGAAGTGAAAGGAAAAAAATCGTGAAATCTCTTGACCCGGTTTGAGGGTTAAGTGGTACCCACCGGAAGGTACTTATGCATGTAAAGGCCTCGAAAAAAGTTATTCGATTACCGACTGTATTCAAGTCCCATATAAAAATTCGCTCGACGAAGAGAAGAGAGAGGAAGTGACAAAGAATATATTTTTTTAAATTGGATTCTTTAATATCGTATTTAAAAAATAAATTGACAACTTTATATTTCCATTTTATATAAATATTTATTATTATTAAAATACACGTGTAATTGTTTTAAAATAATACTAGCAAATACCACCACCATAACGGTAGCAAAAACCCGGGTTGGGTCATTGGCTTCCACAGACAACATAGTGCAAGTTTTCATGTTTGCCACTTCGTCTTACCAGCAAAAACTTGGTCCAGGAATTCAGTATAACGTAGAAGAGAGCAATTCTTACGGTATAATGGATTGTTGGAAATTAGTTTTTCTTGCTTGATCATGTAAGCACATGATCCAGGAAACGCAGTCTCCAAATCATAAATGGGGCCATACATAAAGTGAAATTATTTGATTTCTGAAATATTTAGGTGTTTCTAACTTATTACGATAGCCTCCTGGTTTCTAACGTCTCATTGAGCGTTGTAACTATATACGTCTTATGGCCGGTATAAACGGTACATTTGTCACATATAGAGGGGAAGTGCAACTAAAAAATCACCAAAAATATTGCCATACTGTGTATAAAAAATCACTCGTTGATTAAAAATAGATAATAATTAGTTGTAGTGATGGTTTATGTACAATACATCAATGGTAATAATAAATTTGGCAATCTATTTTACAGTTTGGAAACATGTTTGCTATCACTGTTAATTTTTTCCACAAATTGGTGGCACGTTGCGTTTGCAATTTTCTCATTTTTTATTTTACAGTTGTCATCGATAATTGACTCATTTTAGACAACAATCATTTTTATTGGTTTTCCTTTGTTCTCTACCACTCAACATTTCGATTCATCTAACTATCTTTTACAATTTATTTTAACTATTTTTTTTACGTTATTACATCATCTTTTTTTTTAATTAAACATGATAATTACGACATATTGAAATTAGTCAATTTATCTAGAGTGAGAAATTGGTTATTAAAAAATATTTTCCTGAATCCAAAATTAATGTTTCTATTGAAAAGAAATACGTATGAAACCTACATCAGTAAAATTTTACTTAGAATATTAAGAAAATATGCTGTTGTGTTGTAATATTTCAATGATGGATTATAATCACCGGATATGTTAATCTAAGCAAACCATTGTAAGATCACTCTTAACGTGTGGTGTTCATTTTTCTTGGTATCATGATAAACTTACACTGCAAATACAATCTGCGACATACGAGATCGCCTTTTACGAAAGCATTAGTTGATCAATTGTCCCTGATACACAAAGTGTGATCATATTGTAATTGATTAATGTAACTAGTAAGTTGTTCATTCAGTAAAAACTTTGTATTATTTGACAAACTATTTTACCTTTTAAGGTGTTCGCTGTCAATTCTTAGTGGAAAGACATTATATTTTAAAAAATAAAACACAATTCATTTGTACTACTTCCACATATTTATAATGATCAGGACCAGTTTCGCTCATCATGAGCATTATCAACTGATAAAAATACAAACATAACAGGCTTATTTATGTAAAATTGTTGCTTGTTTTAAAATGGTTCACTAATTTTTTCTGATAATTTTATTGATCCACTATTGTTTATTGCATTAGTAATGTCATTAAAAAAATTTGCTCAGCTAATGGACTTTAAATGTAGCTATATTTGTGATTTCAGATTAGTATTTATTGATTTGCAAGAGGTCCATAACGTTTTAATTGTACTCTTTTATTTCATTTATGTATAATTTGTTTGCTAATCAGTATTTTCTTGTCTTAGTCATCATCATTTTTATATACCTTTATTTTTACACTCAATTTTACATAAATAAGCCTGTTATGTTTGTGTTTTTATCAGTTGATAATGCTCGTGATGAGAGAAACCAGTCCTGATCATTATAAATATGTGGAAGTAATACAAATGAATTGTGTTTTATTTTTAAAAAAAAAGTAACGGGTATAATTGAAAAAATATGGTATCATATACCAGATCTTTTAATACATCTACAAAAGGTTTGTGTTTTACTATTCCTATGTATGCTAAAGTTTCATTTTAACATAAAAAACGTTTATACGAAAACATTATTTCAAACGAAGTAACTATGAGAGCGAAAATTATATGTGCGAAAGAAACAGCTGCAGAAAAAATGTAATTTTGTTTTTTCCGCTGGCGTGTGCACTATTTGTTGACATACGTTTTAACGTGACGTGCGAATCATAATCCTCTGTTTAATTTACATGCAGTTATCTTTGTATGTATAAACGATATGAAATACGTCTCTAACAACCAATGCTTAAATACACAATGAATATTGAATGTTTCACAGAACGAATTAATCATTTTAATTAAATTTTTATTTCAAATGGTTTCAGAAACTCATTCGTCACGATAAAAGAATTCGAGTTATTTTTACATGTAAAAAAATATTTTCGTTCTATAAAATATGTATGTTTTTAATTTTATATGACTTGAAGTAAATACGAGAAAATTTTTGTAGAGTCGAAACATATCAATAATTAGGCTGTAATCAACAGAAGAAAAAATATGCAACAAACATCTATGCCCAAAATCCCAAAGATAAAATCGCAATATTTATGGTATTAAGCATACCAGAACATGAATCCGCAACATTCTGGTCGCTAATCGGAGCTCTGAGATTATACTATTTAAAATATTATTTTGACAAGATGACAAAGCTGAATTTTTCGAACAAATAGTTGTAAATTATTTTTTATAAATATTCCAACTAGAAAGAATTGACAGCTAACTCTTTGAGAGCGATTATGGCATAGATATAATATATATTGGAAAAACAGGATAATTTCTACGACCATTTTTTAAAATGAATATGTAAAAATGATGTTTAACATTTTCTCATAATATAATAGTAATATGTATTAAATAATGATAAAGTTGATGTTACATCGCACAATCTGTGAAAACGTTTTAAATCTACCCACTTTGCTCACAGGTCAAAAACCGAATATTTCTATGTATCAAAAAAAGAAAAATTACCCAATTTTGTTTTCGAAGAGCTCACGCTTTGTTACACAAAAAATGACGCGGTCGAATAGCCAGCGAAGTGAAATCTATAACAGTATTTCAGTGGCATCGTAAAATCACTCATTCATATTTTTCAACCATTGTGTGGTAATATTTTTTCACAAAAGTTGATTGAAAGGGCTGTGAAGTCGTTAATCCGACTCGATGAAAACAAATGAAAATAACAAAAATGAACTTCGATAGATCTGGGTTAATCTCAACGAATGGGTTGAGTTATTGCTTTAAACTGAAGTTTAAAAAGCATATCTGTCAGACTTTTATTGAAACTATAAAAGGTTTATGAAAAACTGAAATAAACTCTTGAAAATTTATCGGCGTCTAGATTATATTTGACTATTTAACCCTTACAGCGGAAGATGTTTTCGCACGATTTTACTTTGAATCAATTGATCTGTTAAAACGCCCACTATGGCTAAAAATAGATCAATTTTAGTAGTAAAAATGGAGAATTGTATGAAATATATATAAGTAATCCCAAATGCATCAAGAAGTAAACAAAACTCGTTGCATTCTCACTAAAATAAATCAAATAAAATGAAGAAGCTGAAAAATATTAATCTACGACTATGCAAGCAAAATGGCTGCTGTTAGTCTTCATATACACCGCCAACAGGCACACAAGGAAGCGTGAAGCCGTTATACATAGGGCTGACGATTAATGCGGCGTATCGGTAAATCAAAGCTGAAATTCGAAAGACTGAATATCGAAAAGACTTTTCAAAAATATGTTTTCTTGGATTCTACTTGACATTGTCTTGATCTGTAGCCTAATTTCTCCAACTAAAGGTTTGAACTATTTTTTAAAGCATAGTGTTTCCTTCTTGTTTGGCCGAAAATACGAGATAAAGTCTTGGACACATAAACATGTCCAGCGTGATCATTGGGTAAATAAAATGAACTCGATAATGTACTGTCGAGAAGTGTTTAGTTGTATGCATAAAGCGAAATTGACCATTGAATATTTTATTTAATATTGATTGTATTTACATAATTTTGATAAATATCAACTCAATACGTATCAAACATCATATTTTGCGACCAGTGCAGAGGGTATATTTTTTATGTTGTAAAAAATCGAATTCACAATAAACATAAGCACCTCAATTTGTCACGTAACTTAATTAACCTGGACATGTATTTAGGCAGTATAATTGAATAAAATAATATTCAAAATATGTTTTTTAATTATTTGTTAGTGAACATGTTTGAATATATAATTTAGTCACTTGTTATCAAGAAACAGTCGCTAATAATTACATAAGATTGTCTGTAATTCAAGAACCTTTACTATGACTAGCAAACGTAGTTTTTTTGATAAATTGGTCATAAAAATATTACCTATATGATAATTAATAAATATTATTATATTCATCAAGCTAATTTTCATGCACTTTCGTTAAAAGGATAGTTAGCGAAAATCAAGTACGTAATTAAATTGGTATTCCTTTTATTTATTGATAATACTGGAGTATTTTTTCAATTAAAGGAAGTAAGTGCGTCAACTTATATCTGAGTCAGTGATATTAATACAGTTCTGTGTTTCAAAATGAATTCAAAAAAAAAATTCTGTAATGGTATTGTTTTATAGTATTTCTGTACAAATACATTATTCACATAAACCACTTTCTAATAAAGTAAATATTGATATACTGAATCCAAAAATAGATAAAGTTTGAAACTATTTCACATATTCCATTATTGATATCAACGCCTGCCTCATTCCTTCTGAAGAACGGAAACGGCCTTCAACATTTTCAGCCAAAAAACATTGAATATTTTTGCATTGCATATTATTATCACGATGCAGATGTAATAATTGCGAATTTAGCATATTATTTTGGACGAAGAAGGCGTATTATATAATACAAATAAATTTGCATATATTTTTGGATAGCGCGGTTTACCTTGATCGACAAACTAGCTCTGAAATGAATTAAAATGATGACGTGACTTACCGGTTATTTACAAACTATACGCTCTACGTAACACGATTTTTTCAGAGTAGCAAAACATTTGAAATATTGCTCCAAGTCATGAATAACATACTGAATTTAGCCAATTTCCAAGTAACAAATATTAATGGAATCGCTTATTTTACATTTGAGTATACTTATCATGTATTCAAATAATCATAAGTAATTATGCTTAATTTTAAATTTAAAAAGGAATTCCATCTTCATACTAATTTTTCTAATAAAATTACCAGTAATCGGTCTAGTTCTCCAATATGGGACGCAATTTCCCGTCAGGAAAAAAAAGGTTATACTATCTCAATTATTTGTTACTTTATTCTTTATCGGTACCAAAGTTTGCAAGGAATTTACTTGTAACAAGAGATTCCAATCGAATATTCGATACTCGAATATATTCCGTTTTTATTTGACTCGTATATTTGATAAATTATTCGAAAAATTTCATTCTACGTCGCATAATATTTTGATATAATCTATTTAATTTATGTAAAAACCGTAATGTACCATAAAACTTGTGCTGAGAGCTAGTTAGGTTTTAATATTCGGTATTCGAGTATTTGTTACCAATAATATCTGTAATCCTTTATTGATAGAGATTCTTCAAGTTAAAATTATGATCATATAGTTTGCATAAACTGATATAATTGAACTATTTTCGTGTATACATCATAGCTTAAAATATGCGATTATTCAAACAAGTGTGATAATCAATTTTAACTTCGCTTTAATTAAAATAATTTCCAGTAAAATCAAATAGATGTATCAACGCTAATAAATATGATTTACTAACGAATAATCGATTGCATGTATGAAATGGTAAATTCGCAAATTGAAATAAATAAATCCATGTGTTTTCTATACCCTTAAACCAATACGTAAGTAATTGTTAAGTTATAATACTTAACCTCGTGTTGATGGCGTTTATAGAATGAAAATATGTATGCTTAGTTAAATATATAATAGTTTAATCATATTTTCATACAATTTTATTTTGTCATTCAATTTTGGAATGATTTTCAATTTTGGTTCAAACAATCATTGTCAAAGTTGGGTTTACCAAGTTAATACTTACTATCAATTCTTAATTGTATTATTATATTCCTCTTAAAATAGCCGACTAAGACATTTTTAAATAGTTAACTCAACAAAAAATCTTATTCATATACATAAATGAAACATCGGAGTTTGTTAATGGCATACTCGTGGAAATTTTATCTCCTGGAAAAAATACCGCTATTTTGTGATGTCTTTAAATAAATACTTCACAGCGCTGTCACCTTTTAAAATAGCAATTTTACTGATTTAATAAACATTAAGAATACGGCAGAGTATATACACCGTTTTTTGATATTAAAAATATCAGCGACCTTCGTTGAAACCAAAATAAGCATACAATAACTGTTAGAAAGTACCAACTCGTAAATAAAAATATTTTTATTTTTAGCATCTAGTTTTTTTATGATGCTACACATCATTTGTTTATGATATTCACTAAAGTTGTTTCAAATAAAAATTTATAACTTATAAAAACCGAGTTTTTGTATTCACATAAAGAAAAACAATTTACCTAAATACATTTAATTATACTACTTAAAATATAAATAGTTCAAATAGTGCTGCTCTCCCTCACACCATTTTGTTATTTTTAACATTTTTTTGTAACCATGTCGCTCTTCAAATTAGAGCATATGGTCTTCTCTGATGAAGCTTACCTTAACACAAGTAGTTTTAAGGGAATCAATTGTTACCAAGTTGGTAATTTTTTTTTTCCGAGAGACTAAGAATAACAGAATGTGACTCTCTCTCGCTTCGTTCCGTTATTAGGAGAGGATGGATGGAAGGGAATCTCGGACTTATATTATACCAATGCCATGGAACACAAATTCATAAATCGATTAAAAATCATTTTATGAAACTATCCGAACTGGGATTCGAGCCAGTTAACACCGCAATTTATAAAATGACGTTGACCATTTGGTTAAAGGACCGAAATTTTCACTCATTTTACAGAAAAAATACTAAAGAATACCATAACTCTTCTTAACAAGACATGACTTACATATATAATATTTTGCTCACGTATACTTGTACAATAATTTGTATTTGTTTGTCACTAGGTATAAGTATGTATGTACTCTAGATATTTTCATTAAGTAGGTCTGTATGTTGCAATATTTACACCTTCACGTATGCATGTAAAATAAACGTCTTGGTGTAGGTAAGACTATCGAAAGTGAAATCTTCGCCGTTGTATCAAATAATTTTCTAGTCAATAGTCAAATCGATGTTTTTATCCATTATGTTTTAACGTATTTCAAACTGTATAAGCCCATGAAACTAACATATTTTTCCAGACTTCTATGCAGATAATTTGGTAGTTTTTTAATTCAGTGTATTTTAAACAATGCTATGCTATTATGGAACACAAAAAACAAGAAAATCGACTTGGTCGTTGAGAAAAACATTAAAATATATGATGTAATTAACTTAACAATAGCCCATTACTCATTCCTTAGTATTTCCCTTTGTTACCTGAATCTTGTGATGCCGCCTTGCAAGTCCGACCACTCTCAATCCATGGTTTGCGAGAGAAATGGCTGTAGCAGCTCCAATTCCAGTACTGGCTCCCGTAACAACGGCTACTTTTCCTACCCAACGCTCCATCACTTTTTTTAAATATAATATTTTCGTAAGTCTACGAATGAATGCACTTTTTCTGTAAAATTAATTATGTAACGTACCTAATGTTTAATTTATAGCATAGTTTTTTATTCGATTATAAGACGTGTTTTTTCTTATTTTGACACCTTTGAAATCGGGATGCGTCCTACGTCTTACAATCGTCGTTAAAAATTCAAAAGAAGATACTTTATAAATCGAGAAATGACTTATAAAAATAGGTTGAATCTGTTACAGTTTTAGACTGATGGTGATATAATGTAAGAAAGAACATTATTTACGCGTTATATTGTTATAATATGACTTCGACGTGAAAGAAAAGTGTTCATGATGATTTCATTATTGGTATAAAGAAATAAAAGTATGTCTTATAGTTGAGGAAATACAGTTAATTTCAATTTGTATTTCACAATTATTTTCAGTATTTATTATTATGTAAATAGTAAAGTAATTAGTTATAAGAAATGTTGAATTAGTCTCCAAACACTGAAGCAAAAGAACGTAGATAGATATGTATACACAAACGCACAAGTTTATTTATGAAATACCTCCACCACAAAAGCCTGAATTGTCGCTGTGTTAGCCTACAGCTTACATGAGGTTAATACTAGCCCTTGAAACTTTTATTGTGGTATTTCCCTACACAACCTTATTGGACGTTACGTAAATGAAAAAATACTGATGTCATCATGATTTATACTTGTGATTTGATTAGCTATTTGCTTATTTTATCGGAATATAACGATGATTATTCAACAACTATTCAAGCATAATAAAACTTTACTGATTATTTTAGTAGATATTTTTTTACTTCAGCTTATTGTTAACTATTCTTGGAATACGTGAAAAGACAAATCATGTCATGGCATCATGTCAGCGTTAAATATGAAAACTTATTTTCACATCGCTGTTATTAATTTTTGTAACTAGATTACATTGTTTTTAAATAAATAAAACGAAGTAAACATCTCAATAACTTTCAACATATAGTTTAATCATAGCGTCCTTATTATTTTCACCCAGTAAATAGTGGTTGCTAAGGGGTTGTATAAAATTGATTTAATATTCACTTTTTCTTTCATGTTCACAAACATATTGATTATTTATTCATGATTTTATTATGTACTAAAACAATTCTTTATATTTTTACCGAAATATTTGTTTTGAGGCAAATTGAAAATAGCGTAAACATGATTATATATTATTACATTGTCTATTTGTTATAAAATATAGCCTTCCGGCAATAAAAATATACTTAAGTAAGCATTGTTATTTCCATAATAAAAGATTTTACGCAAAGCCTTATAAATAAAAGGTTCACTTTATGTAAAGCTACAAAATGGGGCTAAAGTGAAAATATTATTTCGACTAGTTCACAAACCGCAACCCAAAACAGCGCTAATCCACGTCAATATGCCTGGAAATGGGCGCGGGCCTTTGAAAACACTAAATTTCAGGATGTAGATTCATGCTTATGTATATAATATCACAGTATAATACCAATGAATTTCACTGTCACAGAATTATATTGTATATGCTGAAATAATTTTACATGCCGGTGCGTGAGAGAAATACTGAATGAAACCGGAATAAATGGTAGTTACGTGTGAGATAATGTTTTATATATAGATTAAGTATATTCTTTTATAATTCGCTTTGTGAGCGAGCCGCACGTCACCTCGCCGCGAACTTCTGACAGTCACTGAATATTGCGTGTATTTTTTAGCCTATTCGGTCAACTATTGAGTTCCGTATTTGAATAAATTGAAGTATGACATCATTTGAAATTATATATTTTAATTTCAGTTTTATCAAGTTAACTTCTACGACAGGAGAGTTCAATATAACTTTTATAAAAAGCCTCACACGCCCTAAAGACGTTACTGAAACCAAACCGATATCGAATAAGCCAATGGTATTGTACGATAAATCAGCGATTTTCAATCTTCTGTATTCGGATAATTATAAATAACATCGACGACCATTCAGGTACATTAGTATTCTCTAAGCATAATAACAAATATTGCCAGATTTCAATAAACAAGATACAAACGTATACTATACAAATGGTAATTTCATAATAATTTTTGTTAGTACGATTAAATAGTAAGTGTATGACACTCACTATTACTTCACATGAAAGTCATGAAAGCGAATAATTTATTTGTTGGCATAATCAAAAAATCCTTACCAGAATGAGATGTAAATTATTTTTTACATTTATTTTTTTCAAATGATTTTGTGACATTTTTTAAGTATTAATATTTTTACTGGCGATCAATCTTCTTACAGTACTTGTAAAAGAAAGTAAGCAAACAAATTTTGTTTTATTTTTAAAATATAATTATTTGTATTTCAAAAAACCAATTTTATGAAATAATTAATTTATATCTTTATTTATTGGTGATTTATTTACAAAATCTATTGTCATCAATAAATGTTAAATATTTACAAATATTGCTTAATATAAACAATTACTTCATAACTGTATTTCTAATCAAATACGATAATAAATTGAGCAACCTTGTCGTGAACTGATATTCCGTGACGGAATAATGGTTTCATAGTACGTAAGCAACCATGATGTCATCGAGCGTAGCGTAACATTGCCTTCTAAATATTTTTGTATACGAGGAATACATTTGAGAACGTATGGTTGCTCTCACCGTTTGATTGTAATGGAAATGAGGACAGCGTAGAAGTTAAGTGAACTAAAATACGTTGAGCGATCGATTATTTATGTTTTCGAAGTGAAAACCAGTAAAAACGTATTTTTTTTAGTTTATGAAACATACTGAAATAAACATTCACAGATTGTTTCACTTGTTGGGTCATAATTCGTTTGTTGCCACGTGTGGCGAGTTTTTAACGTGTACGAAGGTTAATATGCTGCAATTTACGTGTTTTAGGTTACAAATATTATTTTTTCCTAGCTTTCTCTTTTGGAAACACTCACGAAATCGTACAAATTAAAATTCTCTCTAAATACGTGTCAAACATTATTATGCTTGTATGTAAAAATAATACAATTTAAGTATAATGATTCAAGACTTTGATGAATGAATTGCTTAAGAATATTTATTATGGCAGTATGTTTATTGATTAACTCTATGTTATTAAGCACACAGCTATTCATTTCAGACTTAACTTATTTTGCCAGAATGGCGCTGAAATTTCAATAGCTTTCCCGGACACGAGTAGATCATTGTTTTTGCATATTGTTGACATGACAGTGTTGCAGAATCTGAAAGTAGTAACTTTTCTGCATTACTTTAGCTTATTTTGCATGTTGCAACTGAGAAAAGTGGTCATTGGAGACATATTATAATACTACCGTGTTGAATAAATGTCGGGATATACGACCTCAGACTGTTTCATATTTGAATGGTCTAATATTACTTTTACCGACTGCGCCAATGAATAAATAATTGAACGTATTTTAACTGCATGTTATGATAGACACAATGATTTTGACAATCGAATTAGTAATGAAATATTCCATGTGTATTGTGAACTATTTCATGTTACATTTATCTCAAACGCCGGGCGTTAAAAACCAAATGGAATATTTATAAATTTAATATGATATTATTTTTAAATTGATTTTCTTCAACAAAAAGGTAAAATAAAAAAAACTGAAATTGTGAGATATCATAACTGTGCTTAGCAGGACAGTATAGTATACTAATTGTAAAAGATTAATAGTATGTTTACAATATGCTATGATATTATAAACATATTTCTCGTATCCTTCTAAAATATATGACACAATTAATAAAAGTCTCTTAATAAAATTTTATCAATAACACAATGTAATCGCTCATGATTGTATTCATGCATTCGAAATATAAATGTTACTGGTCATAATTTTATGACCAACTCAACGCATGAAATTTTACCTATAAATAGCTAAACGGATACAATCTGCATTCTAAATCTTATACTGAAAACATCTGGCTTTGAGATTACTTAAAAATAATATATCCACTGATTCAACTACAAACCAGGTCAATATTCTTACATCACCTGCGCGAAGCTTGTATCGGTATTGCGTTATAAAAATGAGTAAACTCTACAAGTTAATAGTTTACGGTTAACCATGAACATAATTTTTTGGTTTATTCTTCATGATGACGTCATCAAAATTTCTTTAATAAACCGGTATCTGATTTTGAAGCTTATTTTATTGTGAAAAATATGAATTTTAATTTTTTCTACGAATATTTGCAATATAATAAAACACTGTATAAATTATATAATATATCGATTTACTAATTATTTAAGACGTTTTTAAATAGTATATAAAGTAATTTTCTGAAGGATAGTCAGGTACTATCCATATGGTATACTCGGAGGAACTGAAGGATGATGTCATGTCATGGGAGGAAACAAAGCGAATGACGGAAGATTAAATTCTTTAGAAGCGCTGCGTGGTGGCCATAGGGTGCGGATGTGATCCTAGATGTTATTAATATTGTTTTCGATTAACATTATGCTTTGATTTTGAAGTCTATAATACCAACTAATTTAAATTAAATAAATGAATATTACTATACAATATGCATTGCATTCATTATAATAAATACATCAATTGTTATTGATTGAACAGGCATTTAGTAGTAGAACTCCATTATAATAGAATAAAATAACAAAGTATTTAGTTCTACAAAATTTACGTTCTACGAAATTTTGTAGAACTAAATACTTTGTTATTTTATCCTATTGAATCAATTTTTATTTTGTGAAAAAAAAATTCAGTACGAAAATTCGACTCTCGGCTTAAATATATAAACATATTATTACGTTGTGGGTACGAATATATCTCTGTAGAATATTTCTACACTTAATCTCTTAAAATCTTTCTCTCTAAATTGTTGGACGGTATTACAAAAGGTATTTGCCTTTTTTAATTATTGAAGTGGCTGTGTCCATTTCAAATAGCAAACATCTCGACAATGCTAAGGGTAAAACTGAAGTACATTTGAATGTTTACCATTTCTTTACTAAAATGTTGATTATATAATAGAGAAGTGGCATTTAACCCTTTCCTTCCGCTTAACCTTTTAATGATTTAGCACACTTAAATATAAGCCTGGTAGAGAGAATGTACAATTATAGTATTTCTGTCGGTATAATTTATTAAATAATATAAACATTATTCAATAGGACTAATTAGGACAGTTATATTTCATAGAAATATTTAGTTTTAAAATAAAAATATTTTTATCTTTACTAAAAAAAGGTCATCGACTTTGTTTTATTTTCATTGATAAAAAGAATGTATATATCTTACCAAATCGACATTTATTTATCTCACCCCTTAAACTACAAGCTTAAGTATTGGCTCAGGTATATGCGTAAGCAAAACGTTATTTAATTAATTTGTGGATGGTATTAGAGAATCCTCGACAATCTTGAAACGAATATAATATATTACGTATATTTTGGCACACAATAAACTTCGTCATCTAAAGGTTGTTATAATCTTTCTCAGCTAAGATACTTGAATGTAAAATTAATTAACTTGAGGGTGGCTTAATAATTATTTGTTTCCTTTATTATAATACATTTTCAACGTAAACGCGACGATAGCTGAATAAGTTATTAGTAATCTGATGGTACACAAAAAAGTACGAAAAGGTAACAAGACTAACAAATATAGTTTAAAAACCAATCTTTGTTCTGTACATTCATGGAAGGTTTGTGAAAAAATGCTTTGTTTAAACGTGTTTTTTAGTAATGTTCTCATAATTGATAAAATAAAAAAATTATATTGATAACTTAGCTATTCCACTGACTGTGTTACTTATATGTAACACGTTTTTCGCTTTTTTCAGAAGGATCTTCAGACCAACTATATCTCAAGGTTATTTATTTCTAAGGTAAACAATGATTCTAATTCTCAACTTAAAAATGAAAGTTTAAATATAGTTAGTTAGAATATTAAAAACATTTGAATTGATTGAGGCATTCCATGCATCACAAGTCTACTAACCGTTTACCGTAAAGGGTGGACAATGACCTATTATTCGTTTTCAAAAAAAAATTAATTATCTCATCAAAAACAGATTTTGGAAAATATTTTATTTGGCATTGATAAAACGAAACAAACGTCTTCCGGATTTCATTGGACGTTCAATTCTAATAAAATGTCGAAATAGCTATGATAAATTATGGAAAAAAAGGTTTTTCTAATCAAAACATATCACTGTTTCGAAATTTGAACATTATCACTCGCCCTTAACGAACTATGTTCGTAATTAATTTTAAAAGAAAAATTAAAATATTTTAGGCTACTGGTAATTACAGTTTCATTATCCTGTGTCACGTATATATTATCTAGTTGTAATTATTACTATACCAATGCTTCTAAACGGATTTCTGATGGCATCGATTCTTTTAATATCTTGTTTAACTGACGTCATATCAAATAAATGAAAGTTAAGTTTAGACAAAAGCAAACACGCGATTTTTATCTATCGGCATCTCTTCTAATAAGTAGATGATTTTCAAAACAATCTTCACTAAACCACTGCTTTTGAAACTCTACAAAATCTCATTGACACAATAAACGTGAATAAAGATGCGTAGCTCAATCGATATTAAAATTCCCTTTGGATTTGTTTTCCTACATGCTGTGTAGTTTGTAACCGTTTTGAGCCCCTGTCCACAAGGTACAAAACTTCTTACTACAAACTTTACCATAGTTAGTTCAGAGTTCAACCAAGCAGCGTATCTTTACTAGGAGAGTCAGTCATTTCAACCCCAATGTAGATAGGGATTCCCAATAGGGAGATACTGTCAGTTCGTTACGTTTGTTTTACATATAAGTTTAGATAGTTTTTTAAAGTAATGTCGCATAGCACAATCTTTGAAATGGTTTTTTGATGTCATAAAACGAAAAATATACCTCTATAAAACTATTTTAAGGAAAAATATTTGGTAATCGGTTACTTTATGGTCATTATTTTCCTATAATAAATATGATTTATAATATATGTGTTTTAACAATTTTGAAAGGATGTTCACTTATAATTAGGTTTAATTTTATGAATTAATATTCCTAGCATGGGTTTGGTCGACACTAATCTCAATTGAAATATTTTAATATACTGTGTTGCTAAATGAACAACGTGTTTCGTTTCTTTGAGAAGCATCTTCAAACTAAAGTAACACATATAATAAGTCTGAAATTTAGTAACACAGCCATGGGAATAACTGAGTTATCAATTTTAATTTTATATTAAAAATGAATCTCCACAAAGTTTCCGCGGAATCCATCGAAAATATTCAATTATTTTACTCATTGTACTGCTACCTATTTTAAGGTAAATAATTTTTTAATATACGAATGAAAGATTGTACGAAACAATAATTTTGAGAAACAATTTGTTTAATATCTTTACCTTTTTCAATGTATAACTAAAATGCTCTTGGACTTGATGATTCACTCGGTTGCGTAGTCAAGTGCTCGTGTATTTATTTTACAATCCATTTTTTGATTTGTATCCACAAGGAATGGGGTTCTGCGATGTTTTTATACATCTCCACATATCATCTATGCAATCCTGAACAACGGTCATAGAGATAACGATTATTTGACTATAAGTCCTTGCCTATCCTTATCCTCTTTTTAACTTTTTTGTGTTAAGCAACTTTTATTTAAATTATATTATATTTGCAGTCAAAATACTCCACATTAGGGGAGATATATTATAAATATAAAACACACTAACAATGTATTCTATATTTACATAGGGAATACTTTCTATGCCGTGCAAAAAAACGATGCAGTGAACATAAAAAAACCAAAGATGGTTTCCATTAGTTATATTGTGTTGTATGTGTAAAATAATTTCAAGAATCATACGAATTTTAAATAGCGTATTTTTTCGGATTCTGTGAAAGGAAATCGTTCATAATGGCAATGTTGTATATCATTTTTTCCCATAATTAGTGAGTTAATTCAAAAATAAATTTGTTAATGAATGTGTGGGTGTGTGTTGAAATGGCTTCTTGAAGCTACACAATGTGAGATAGTTCATACTAGTAAAGTTAATTGGATGCAGCACGTACCGAAATACAATCTAGATCAGCACTTTGACATAATATTGCACGGTGACATAATATTATCTAAGGCAAATAGGTTCTACCAGTTATTTTGAAATTACTTTTCGTAACATACAATTCCGTCTAGAGAGGTTCAATTAGAGCAGTGACCACAACATTTACTTGAATCATTCTTGAACATAACAAGGATAAAATTTCAAGCTAACACACGTAAAAACCTACTATATTATTCAACTCAATTCTCGGTCAGTTTTGATTTTCTAAAAAGTCATCATAAGATTTTTTCCGACTAAATGTTTTTTTGTTAATATTCAAATGGAACTTTGAGATCATTCATGAATAAAATAATGAACAAAGAATAGTCTTAATCACAGCTGTTTTTCCAAAACCGCTTAATTTACCGACGTATAACAGACTTCCATAATATTCTTAGTGTTTTAGATTATGTTATAATGTTAATTTATACAAATTACATTACATTAATGCTTTGGAAAACCTAACATGGAATTGAATTGGAACTGAAGATACTACTTAATGTTGTCTAATTAATGTATCATCATAAACATTACTAGGAAATTCTTTTAATGTTTACCAATAAGCAAAAATTACATTAATTCAACAAATTTACCGAAAGATATTAATTTCCTGATTGAATTTTGATGCTAAGAAATATTCCAAGGAAAAGTAATTGAAAATATTGACATTTAATTTTCTCTCGTGTACTCTCAGTCGTAAAGGAAATGTTAAAAAATGAATTTCTTTGACAGAATTCTTAAAACTCTGGTATATAAAATACATTAGTTTTTTTTAATCAGAAGTGTTTTTTATTTAAGTTTTGATTCGAATTGGTTGGTAAATACTTTAATAATTACAGTAAATAATAAACTTTTAGTAATTGATTTCATAAACATGTTCGCAATTTAAATTTTATTAAAAATAATTCACAAGCATTTAAAAAAATCTTTTATTACATATTGTATTTTTATTTGTGTATAACAATATTTATAGAATACATATTTCAATGTTAACAACAAATTATAATCATTTGAAGAAATATGCTGTAAATTATCATTTCTTTTTATCGTGGTTATGCCAACCGTTGACCCAAAGCCTGGATTGTAAGCTCGTGGACCTTATGAAATAAAAAAGTGAAACCATTAAATTAATATAATAAAGCTAGGACAACAGAAATCATATCTTTTTTCACATCTGAAAAACCCTCATAGTTGATAGATAATTAACTAATTCCATTATAATTGGGTCAAAAGTGATTGTTTGCATTTGATCTTGGATGAATGTTTTTTCTTGGTTTCAAAACCTCCCAGCACACGAATAATAAAACAAAATCGTAATCTCTCTAAGATAATAAGTATCCTCGTTGCTGAAAACGAGCAGTTACTTTGGATGATACCAGAAATGATCCAACACGATTTGTAATACCAATTGTTTCAAAAAACAATAAAATTATTAGTATAAAGTTTCAACGTATAAAATATAGTCAATCTATATAATTTTCTTAGCTGTTTCAACGCTCTCATTATCTCTCGAGTCAGCAATCATTCATCGCTTTGACGAAATTCGATTCATTGTTACTTATTTCAGAAGATTTTTTGCTAATGCCGCAATAATAGTCAACATTACATTTTACGTTAAATTACGTAATCGCAGGGGTCAACGTACACACGGCAATAAATTTGAAGAGGGGCCAATGTACTCGCGTTGTAAAAATATTAAAATTACATATGCACACACAATTATATTGATTGATTTTCAGTTATGAGTTACGAAAAATACAACTCAATCGGTATTCATTATAAAGCGGTACTTTTTCTTAGCTGACACTTAAAGAGATTTTGATCTGTTTTTACTTGATTTACTACAATCGGCCATCTTAAAAAATTCTTTCAAAAGATTTTTTCAGGTGACTTTGACCAAATTTGTCTTTGGTCATACAAATTGGACTAAATAATGAAATAACTGATTCGTTAAAGTGTTTGAAAACAGTTTATTCTTCATTCCTCATTAAGATTCATTTGACCCTGTAATAATTGTACTCATATGATGAACAATGACATCGCTAATGTCAATAGCTTGTGAATTGTTTGATTTTTTCTTTTTTATTTACCTCTCAGTTAAATAAAATATATTTTAGCTGTATACTTATTTAGTTACGCGATTTGATTTAAAAAAATCAACTGTAATTAACTTTAATAGAACTATGAAGAGACGTAAGAACTTTGACGTAAAGTACAATAGATCTTTTACGTTTTTTTATGTGGCATAAAAATATGATTTTGTAACTTATACTTACTATAAGAATTCGAACGCAAGTAACCCATCACTACCCGACCTCTTCTCTTCCTCATTAATAAATACCTTATATTATATTCTGATGTTATCGTTTAAAAGCACTAGAAAAAGATCGGACATATAGTAAATACATTTACTGACCTGTACATTAGGCCTGGTTGACAGCGCATATATTATACCATCGACTACATCTCGAGTCTCCAGATGCCTTGGTGGGGTTGGCCCAACTTCCTCGACCGGCTTTCCGCTGATACTGGATGCCATATTTCTCACCATTTCTGTATAAACTGACCCGGGGCTTATACTCTGTAAAAAGAACGAATCTTTTGCTGTATAATTTTCAAAATAAAATCAATATTCATTATTTATCAACTTTGGACTGACATATAAATTAATCTAACTCATAAATTGTACATTCTAATGTAAAATGTTGTAAATCTTTTAATGTTTGTCACTTTTAAAGCAAAATTCAGATTTTGTTTGAACTGGTTCGAAGTTCAATGTAGGATTCACTTTGAAAGCGTAGCAAACAATCTGAATTCCGCTTGTCGCAAAAAACATTGCAAAATTTAATAACGTAAATGTAGTAAAATAGTCTAACTGTCGTCAAAAACATTTAGATGTGCTCAGATGCACATAAGTATCACACCTATACGTTTATTAAACTCGGCTATAATTTGGTTAGGTACTGATCATGTGATTATATAATGCTAATTGGACACTGCATAATTGGAAACATAATTAATGTGTGTGGTACCTCGTGTTGGAATAATTATACAATCTATGGATATGAGTTATAATATGTTCTAAAGCAAATATACACTCACAGTTATTTTGATATTGCTGTTCAAGCTTTGCAGCTCAACCCTGAGGGATTCTGTGAGAGCTGTAACTGCAAACTTACTAGCTGGGTACATTCCAAAGGAAATATGTTTGAACTGGGGTACTGAGTGACCAGAAATACTGCAAGAGATCATTTTTCAGACATTAAAAGTTATTCAACAATTATTCTTGTATACTTAAATACATTGCTATTTTGAACTTTATAATTAATATTAATTGTACAGTAGGTATGTATATAAGATGGATAACAATTTTAACGATACCATGATAACTGATAATTCATGTAGAAATAAATGTCATTTTTATCATTTTATATACAGTTCTACATATTCAATTATTTTAATAAATCAAACCAAATACATACTATCGAATGATTATTTTTAAGCCGTCAATTCTTGGACTTGTATATTTTTTTCTCACTAAAATAGTATTCACTTGCAATTTTTGAAAACATATGAACTTGGACATCAATCAATCGTAATTTGACATTATATTACGGAAAAAATTGGAAGATTACACACTTTTAAAGCTCTTTTTTCATAACATAAATATCTAACCCAAAAATAATTATTCTTTTTTAAATAAAAACATCAATATCAATCATATTTTCATTAATGTTTATCTTGAATATGCGATACAAATAAAAATGCGTTTGGTCTCCAGAAATGAATCCCGGATACGTAATCACATACAATGTTTATCAATTTGTGTCTATAAAACCTAGCCATTTACCTGTTAATGTGTATAATATGTCCATTATCTCCACGTTTTCTCATCGTTTTCATAGCTTCTCGAGTGCATACACTAAGAGATAGAACGTTTGTGTCCAAAACATTTTTCCAGTCCTCAGTAGTACCATCTACAAATTCGACATACCATTAATCACTAGTGAGATAAATAACTATTATTCGTCTCTTAAATTGTTTTCAACATTGGTACCATGCTCCCCAAGTTCAAAGACCAAAAATGTGCCATTTGACACAGGAAATAAGATATAAAATTATACTTGAAAGCGTTGCCCACCTGTGATATAAAACATCTGAATAATTTTATAAATTATGACTCGATACAAAATATGACATTATAATAATACCATCTTCAGATTTCAATGTTAACTACAATAAATTGTAATATTAGTTAAATCATTTACCAACAGATGGTAATAGTGGTGTTATTTATAAACAAGTTTTTATCGGAAACTTTGAGTGGTCTTAATCACGAAAAATTTTCCACCGTCCAGTAGCTTACATATTTGCACGATTTCTGTACAGTTTCCCCTAAAGTAACACTGTGTTATTCAAAGAGAGAAAACAGCTAAATGTTGATATTATTTACATATGCTGGTGATATTTTACATGTCGTTTGAGCTACGCTGAAGTCCATGTAACTGATTAACCGGTTAACTGCCACGACTGTATTTATACGGTCTACAGTTCCGTGAGCGCAGTGCCGGTAATAGAAAATGATCGTATATATACGGTTCACTTTGACACCTATTTTTACTCTCCCAACAACAATAATTTTGAATCCAAAAATTTGGTATTAACAGCGACATCTCTTGTAAACTTGGTGTAATATTTTTGTATTTGCAAAAACATTATTTAGTTTTAAAATCAGTGTTTTATAATAGCTTCATTTCATTACCGATATGTGCCGGTCAGCAGGGTTGTCAAACACGTGTTTACAATTTCAGTCAGTTGCCTCGTGATATTTGCATTGCTAACCTAACTTTGATTTACGGGTGGAATACTAGAATATTGTGACTTTATAGTTTATTTCTTAATGATAATTTAATAATAATTACTTACAGACTTTTGATATGGTTATTTCGTAATTTACTACTATGATTTCGTGTTTGTATACTGTATAATCTGTATTGTGCGTCAGAGTTATTTTATTTTGTGTGCCGGGACTTATTTTATTCTCAAAGTGTTCTCACTTTTGTTGACTATTGTTTATATTACTTATATCCTTCTATAATAAGTAAAGTTTATGGAATATTATAATTATATATATTTCTAAACTTTTTGATGTTCTACGACCAAAACGGAAGGACATGATATATCTTAAAATGCCCAGATGATTGACGATTTGATGTACAGGGATGGCTTAACTGTTGAGTCTGATGACAGTGATTTTGATGACGAGGAACAAGATGTCTTTATTTCCACTGTTGATGAACCTGTACCAGTTTTCGAATGGGAAACTGATGATTTTGTTCCCAAAATTAACTCATTTGATGGCTCAAGGTCAGGAGCGGATACAGAAAATATTGGAAACAGAGAATCTGATCATAGGTATCAGTGCAAACAGTATGAAGTGGCACTCTGCATAGAACCTTGTTTTGAGGCATATCACACGGTTGAGGACTATTGGTTTTCTTAATTTCTCGGTTGATCTATTATATAATTTTAAGATTAAAAAGACATAAATAAATTATTCAATAACGTTTAAAACATAATCTCGTTCGGGAATTTTTGTGACAACCCTGACTTTTTGTGAAATATTTGGTTTTGATTTTTTTAATAAATAGCGACGCAGATGACAAATCATACATTTATTTGACAAGTCTATATGATATACTAATTATTTATTGCTAAAAAATATATGTTTATTAGATTTTATTTTTTAAACAAAAATCGCGGCCCTTCATGCACGGCCATACTCTAACCTCCCGGCATATAACCGGTTAAATATTGTAAAATATGTTCGCTTTAGTTAAGCTCTGCGAAGTACTGGTACGATGCTAAAATATTTTTTATACAATTTAATACTTACTTACCAAGCCGGAAGCTTTTATAACTCCGGCATTATTTATTAAAATGTCGACGCCTCCGTGATTTTCTTCAATCCATTTAAATGTTTCCAAAACATCTTTTTCGCAATTAATGTCACATTTTTTCGCGTATATTTTTCCACGAGATGCTGATAGTTCCTGGAAAATCATTCTTCAACTTTGAATGTTATCAATGTGATATTTTAATAATTACACTGATTTTTTTTATCGCGAAAGACAATTTAGGATGCAAATTATCAGCGAATCTTTTTAAGAAGTTAAAATGCGATATACTATATTACAACACATATTTCAGTACAAATAAAGTGAATATCAACCGGCTTGAGTTCTGCTTCAATACAAGATTTTTTTGGTAATATTTAAATATGTACATTTTATTTCTGCCTTTTTGAAATGGTTGTGAATATTTTTAAATCAGCATGGTTATAGTGAGTGTCAGTAATGGATAGTAAGTAATTTTTCATTATGTATATTATCGACGTTGTTTTGCCCAATTGATGAAACCCTCAAAATCGAATTGAAGAATTGTTCAGGAGAGAGTATAAACTATTTTTATCGAAAACACTACATGGTGAGTTGCGTTATGAATCTTTGAAATACACTGCTGTTAATTCTCATATTTGCAGATACGGGATCATACGTAGGGAGTGTCAACATTTTTAATCCTAAAACCAATGTAAAATGAGTGTTACCTTCCAAAAAATCATTTGGTCGAGACTTGCTCTGTCGTCTATAAAATGAGATCCAATCATTAACTTATTTTCGTAATTTTTCAGGGTTACATCAATTGGCCAAAACATCTTCGATATGTACTTTAAATATCAGAAATTTGGGCAATTATTGACAGTTTCAATTCAGTTTTCGAAACATTCTAAATTGATTTATCAGGGCTGTATTGTACAACGTCATTTTGTTTTATTAAATAATAACACATTTATTATATCACTTACTTTTATGTTATGTTCTCTTCTGGCGAGGCCGATAACTATAAGACCGCTTTCTGCCAGAGCTACCACTGCTGCAGCCCCGATTCCACCACTTGCTCCCGTAACAACGGCTACTTTACCAACCCACCTTTCCATATTTCAAATATAATTTATAGGAACTTAAACAATATAGTGATAGACGATGTTAATCAGAAATAAATATAATAGCTGGCAACTCTTTATATAATATTTGATACATGTTATCTTTCTCTCAATCTTCCTGATAAAAAAACCCTAATTTAATTTTATCGAATGTTTAACTCTCACTATTTTGCTGATTAAAAATGTTGTTGACATCGATTTAAATGTTGATATTGATAACAAACTATACTATACATGTATGCATACTTATTCATCACATTTCAAATACGTTTTTTTACTGACAATCGAATAAAAATTATTAAAAAATCTTTTACGTCCTGTAAAAACGGCAAAAATATTTTTTTATTAAGTCTCCATTCAATATTTAAACAATGAGTACTTTTCTGTTATTTGGAGGTATTTTTTAAAAAAAGTTCTTCAACAAGTTAACTTTACCTAACTTACATAGAGCAATTGTCGTTAGACTAGGTTTGGTTAGGTTGGGTTAAGTAAGTTTAGGTAACCCACGGCTTCTTTTTCGGTAGATGGCAGAGTGAACAAAATCATTTTTAATTGTTTCACGAAGCGCACAATGATATAGTTTATTTATAAACCTCCAGATAACAAGAAAGTACCAAATTGTATTATTTATGACATTCCACATAGCTACTATTTAAATTTTAAAAATGTATAATTTAATTATATTAAATTTTGCCATGTCATTTAATCATAATTATACTATATGTGTGTACACTGCAAATTAGATAATAGCATCTCTGAAGATATTATAAACGCTGTTCTGTGTTATATGAACAGTAAAAACTTAACATTACTATAAAATGTCGTTTTAACTATATTTTGATTTTTTAAAAACATCCAAGATGTCGTGTATATGCATAAGTTTTGGAATTTCATATGCCAGGATATGGTGAGTAAATGAAACATTGTTCGATAATTTGAATGAAGAAATATTTTTTTATTTACATAATATGAAAAAATATTTCCCTATTATGTGTTTGTAAGATAGCGGTAAAATTTTTCTTTTTTTTATTGAAAAAAAATTAATAAGAAAATATTAAAAAAAAAACAATTCTTTATTTATGTATTTTTAAAAAATATTTCGATACATTATATTATACTGAATTTAAATTTTTAATTAATTCAATATTCCCTATGATAAATTCTTATTTTGATCATCTATGACCGATCCCTTGAATGATCAAGTCGTGTATCTGAAAATAATAAAAATATGACAGTTAATATAATTTAAGACATCGACTGAGGGTGCTTGATGGAATTTCAATATCAAATTTGGATTATTGAGGTTCGAGTCCATTCGTGTGCTCGAATGCCTGAAGATGCCGAAAGGCGAAACCCGGGTCGTTAGTGACAAAATACATGGAAGTGTACAAAATCTCAATAATCCAAATATGACAGTTAATATTTTAGTATGATTGTATTTACTTTTATAAATCGTCGGAAGAATATCAGATGGAGTATGTAAAATTAATCATATGTTCATAAGTGATGATTTTCAAATACTTAATTAATTAAATCAGTCTGAATAAAGCTCGCTCAATAAATAATAATATTGGACTTAATATAATACGGATTTGTGTAAAGAAAATAAGCGGGCTTTTAGGGATTATGGTCTTATGATAAAAGTTAAATGAGACATCAACCCACGTAAAAATTAGTAGCAGAAAAGTTTTAACGCTCTTGAATTGTATTAAAGTATTTAATGGCAATCATTTTTATAGTGATTTATTTATTATTGGCAAACCTGAACTTTTGGACGCGTACTGAGAATGTAAACAATTGCATCAACCACGTCCTTGACTTGCAGAATTTCTGGAACTGGGGCAGAGTCATCTGTTTTTTCAGCATCATGTATATTGGCTTCTTCGACAAACTTTTCAATTAATTCAGTGGAAGTAGTTGCTGGGCTGATACTCTACAAGAAAGATTTATATGATTGAAGTCCTTCACTTCGCAGAGTTAAAGTAATATTAAGTTTCTAATTTAAAATCATTTGCGTTTCAAATAATTACATGTTCTGGTTCATTAGTACTTTTTATTCATTATTTGTAAGCCCTTGCTAAGACACTGTTAATATTTTGTGATATAATTGACATGACGTAATGTGTAAAGTGAAAACAACACCTAAAAGAAATATGTGCTATAAGCACAAACGTTTCACTATATATATTAAGAGATTCGCTTACTTAGGTCGTCTTATAGCTAAGCAATTATTATAAATTTTTAACGGTATGATTAACTACTCTTCACCATACATCACGTTATCAAGACAAACTGAAAGAATGCATTCCGACACATCAAGTTTTGTTTTTCAAAAGAAATTAAGTTTCAAGAAAAGAATTGTAACTATTGGTTCAGTTCATTAGAGTAAAATTTCGATTTAATTCATATTTCAATACAAAATGATTCTTAGAACCAAATTTTTATATAAATTTACTATTAAATTTGCATATATTGACACATAGCGTGGTGATAATTTTTTTGCTTAGTAATCAACAAAACTTAACATATTTAATAAGATAATTGACTTTGTAATAATTGATAACTGCACGAGTCATTTGTTAGTATCATGAAAAACAAAAAAAATCTTTCCGATCGCCTTCACTATGATTTCATGTTTTCACTTTCTTGGGGTTTCTGGAAAATGAACTCTTTGAACATTTAATAGTCGGTATACCTGACTTACCCTCGTGATGTTCGTCTCTTACCTTTAATGTCACCAGAAACCATCAGTTTTTCAAGACGCTTGACGCTGTTACACGTGGTTAAGGACCTGGAGAGTCCAGCATCAGCAAACCAAGAAGCCTTGCAGTAATAGATAGTGATACCATATATAATACATCTATATATAGCGCATTTATAATATATCTAATATATATGTACTGAGAGACTTATTAGTACTGGTATAACATATAAACTGCCAAATTGTGTTTATGTTAACTCTACGTCGCAACCAAAACCATTATCTTCATCTATAAACTAAGCAATCAGACATTGTATTCGAAGACTGTTATTCGTACAGCAAACAGCTGTTTATGACGTTCAAACGGATGCATCTTAATTATGTCAATATATACCTTCGCATATGCGTAGGCATATAATATTATTTATTATGTTTCTCGTTTCAATATTTGACAGTTTACTTTCATATAGATTCTATAAATATATGACCACTTGGCAAAAAGTCAAATGGCATCTTTAAAGAATCAAAATATCTCAAAATGTGGTATGATAACTGTGCGTAAAGGGAAGTGCAACGCTATAGCCTATAAGTTCTGTGATAGTGACATTTATTTATCATAATAAACACCTTTTGAAAATTATTTCAATGTTAATATAATTGTTAGAATCCAGTCAAATATTCTGTTACTTAACATATTACCAATTATATTATTTTTCCAACCGTATGCAGGCAATAAAAACACCATACTGTAGATGTGAAATAATATCATTAATTGGGTGTGTCACCTGGAAAAGGTTGTAACCAAGAAAATAGTCTAAGTTGACTTTTCAACGAAAAATCGATTCACTGAAGCATTCGGACAGTTTGAGCTAGAAAAAGTTACTCTATGATTGTTATTCATGGCATCACTGTCGCTGTTAGACAGTCAATAGAAAAACATTGAAAACGCTCCAGAGAAATGATTCTCCGCTGAAAAGTCAACTTAAACCATTTTGTTGAGTATAACCTTTTCCAGGTGACCCATTCAATTAAAGAAAACGCATATTTAATATTAAACTATTGAAGTTTTTAGGGTTTAATTCATCTATAATAATTTGCAGATGGCTAGGGGAATAGTAATACATAAATACATATCATTCTGATAAAGTTCATAAATCACGTATTCTCATTGTTAACCGCTTAAACTATGTATTAATATGAATTCAGCTTTTCACGGTGTGGAACCGAAATCGTGGAGACCATTTCTTAGATGGGGAGGTGTTAGCAAATAACATACGTACCGATATTTTAACATTACTTTTCAGACTTTGAAGTTCAATTCTAAGAGATTCAGTGAGAGCAGTTACTGCAAATTTGCTAGCTGGATACATCCCCAAACATACATCAAGGTATTGTGGTACACGATGGCCAGCGACGCTAAAAAGTGAAAGAAACAGCAATTACGAATCAATACATAATATAACGTATTTGAGCTGCTATTGTAAAATTGTAACGGAATTTGTTTGAATACCACAGTTGCTCAACCTATTTTTAGACAGAGAAATGATAAATTGATAAGTTTAGAAAGGTTATGCAGCAATCTAATACCTCTCTCCAAGCATTATTTTCAGTATCGGGGAGCGCGAGAGTGCAGATTTGTATACATCACAAACATACAGTATGCACTAGAGGTCTGCACGGGCCCGGGCTTGGCCCGTGGGTCTCTACCCGGTTCGCCTCGGGTAAGGGATTTATTCTTCAGAAAAATATTTCGGACTATGTACAAATCATGAATATATATTGATATATTAACTATTGATAACTGAATACTGTTGATAACAAAACGGCAGTAACTAAAATAATTTATTACGTTTTGAATATCATTGGAAACAAAATTTTTTGTTTGATAAAATTATATCGCCATACGTCGGCATCATTTAACATTTTGGTAACCTGAAACTGAGCTTATAAAATTTGTGTGTTATTGATGCGAAGTCTGAAACAATGATTTGTTTATTTATGAATCACTGATAGTAAGTTAAAATAGTTCGTACATAAATAAAGTGTGATATTATTCAGTATCTGTTTTCTACTGATTTTAAATAGTTAAGAGATTCGTGAGCCGAAAAATTCACTATAAAAAAAAACAGATTTTTTAAAAATGAGTTTCAACGACATAAAGAAAAGTTGAAAAGTGGTGACTGTGGTATTGTATGGAAACCATTTCGTGAAATAATAGATTTTTCTCCATGTGAACAATTTGGATAGGTACGTTGAGTGTGTTAAATGTCAGTCAATTTTATGCTACTATATTTATTTTTTTAAACAAATCGGGGGTTTTTCGGGCTGACAAACAAAGGTCGGGCTCAGGTAACAAGTGTGGTATTAAGACTCGGGCCTGAAGATGGCTGGCTCGGACCGGGTAATTTTATAAAATTTCGACCCGTGTAGACCTTTAATATGCACACACATTGAGTATACATTTGTCCGTGTCTGTGTTTTTACGGTAAGAGCTTCATCATAGAAATAACTGGGTTGAAGTCACGTTAAGCTCAATATCAAATATAAGTTTTTTTATTTGAACATTTCTTTTGTTCTCGAGTTGATCTCGAGTAACTAAAAACTCTTATTGGGTGATATTCAGTTATCTCATGTGATTTATGTTATTCTAAAATATCTGATAAATCATTTCTAAATTAAAAATCTGTACAATGCTTGACCACTTAACTGAATTCTAAAGCTTTGCTTTTCGGCTATTGGATTGGCACAATAATCAAAATATGCCTGGAGGGTTTAATTGGTATAGTTTTTATAAATTATATATATGTTTTATACTGTAGAATTGATTTTTGAATCTTATTTAGAACGTGTATGAAAAGGTATTGATATATTTTTATTTCTTTTCACTCGCCATGTCCAATCCTGAAAAGGGTAGTGGAGGACGGGACTAGATAACAACTTATACGTTCCTAACAACTTCCACCTAACCTAACAATTACTATAAAGAGAACTTTGAGCTTCTGACTTCTCGATGTCGTTAAATATTTCCTTCCATAGAATTTCTTTAAATTGGGTTACAATATATAAGTACGATATATAACACGAAAATAATGCAGTCTTATAGAACTAATATGATAAACCTTATCATCAGCTAAACTTTCAAAATACGTTCGAGACAAATATTGAGAAGTGAAGTAAAGGTCGTTAAAATTGAATCAAATTAAACAATACAAAAGTTTACATCAATAAATTGTGTAAATACATAAGAGAAGATCATAAGTTGACTTTCAGTTCCATTCGAAATAAATCTCAACCGTAGACGCATGTAATTCAAATGAGTCCGACAGTATAAATATATTGTCGGCCTCTGTGGTCTAGCGGTAAAAGCTTTGCTCTAGCGATCGGGTGGTGACCTATAAAAATTCTCATCAATACGATTTTCCAATTTTCAAAAATATTTTATGCTGTATTTTAAAAATTAAATTTAAAATTTAAAAAAACATTATACTGTAATTTAGCTATTAATGAAATATTTTTACCAACCTGTTTATGTGTATAATTTGTCCATTATCTCCTCTTTTACGCATTGTTTTGAGTGCTTCTCTTGTACAAATACTAAGTCCCAATACATTTGTATCTAAGACATCTTTCCAACTTTGCGTGGTACCTGCTTAAAGAAAGAAACGAAACAAAATATCACTCTCAGAATTTCACCTGAAGCTCATCTTTACATAGGTTTACACATGTTAAAAAATGCATAAAATCTATAAATTTTAATGTGTCAGTACAGGAGAGATATATCAATCCATTCTTCCGCAAAAGTAACATTGTAATATTTTACTCATGTAGAAAAAAATACACACCATAAACATAAATATATTATATTATTAAGGATTTTCCATAAATGAAATACTCATTCGATTCGAAGTATTTTTCAGCTCGTCTCCCCTCATAATATTTCTTTACTATATTACTCCCACTGTCTAAATTACGCCCTCCCCCTTATCTCATTAAAAAGCTTGTAATATAGTTATGTTCTCATGAAATGCCATTATGTTACATATGATACAATGAGTTTTTATTTTAATAGTTTTGTAAAATATTTTTAAAGCTCCCCTAAATTCTCGTCACAAAAAATACTCTATATTAAGCCCCGTTCGTACCCTCGGGTCGTGAAATAATATTTAGGGCTACTTCTGTAAGATATTTGTGATATTAAGACCCATTTTATACAATCCCTTAAAACATGACATGTAATCAGACTTGCCAAATTTCCAAGAACACATTTCGGAACACTCAGCTTTTCGAACGATCAAAAAAGAAGTTAAGTATTTACATAATATTATTAAAATAGTTACAAATTAAAAAGTCATTTAAACATTCCCTTCAAGTATCACAGTTATTGTAATATAATGGTTAGATACAAACACTTTCTTTAGCAATTCAGTACTATGGATATAATGTCTGTTTAACTAGGGGCAGTCCCGTAATCACGACGTTTGATTTGTTCGAGTGAAGTAAACACTGCGCATTTACCGCTCTTATAGAATAAACCTTAATTTTACGACCACTCTTTCAAATATTCTATTAATGTATTTATATATGCTTACTTGTAAGAGCGGAAAGTTTCAATATGCCTGCACTGTTGATAAGTATATCAACTCCTCCAAGCTCTTGTTCGATCCAATTGAAAGTCTCTATAACTTCATTCTCTTTTGTTATGTCACACTTCTTTGCATGAATTGTTCCCTTTGAAATTGTCGCATATTCCTAAAACAACACAACTATCTTTTAATTTATAGATATTTTTTAACAAACGGTTTGAAGTTTTTCCCTGTTTGTAAATATATATAATATTGTTTGGAAGACACCATATTGTGATTGTTGGCAATCACCTTGTAAAATACTTACTGCACAATCCAATATTAAGTCCAGGAATTGATTTAAAGACGTACATTTTTTTTATGGGCAAAATCCAGTGTCATTTAAATTTATATTGAATTATTTCTTTGACTTTCTCATTTTTTTTGATAACGTTTGAGAATGCAAGTTGAAAGAGTTCCACCAGTTTTAACACGTTGTTAAAATACCTAATTATTTTTGTATTTAGTTTTTGGTCGGCATTAATATAATTTCGAATAGATCACTGTGTTATTAATATATTAATGTAAAAATAACTAACATGCATTCTAGGTATATAGATGATATATTGTTTCGAAAACTTTTGGGTATAATTATAAACAAAAAAAAAATTGTTTTTTTTATTTTTCATAGCATAAAACAATTGCTTGTCTACTGTTTAATTTATTGCTATTAATGGAGCTTCTGGAATGTTTTTACTTTCTTATAATAAAAATGAAAAATCACAGTATTGTCTTTAGACAAAAATTTCATCAATTAACCGTTTCGCTGCCACTAAATTTTGTGAATGTCTTCTAAATGCTTCGTAAGGTTTCCTATCGGGTATGGTGGCATTCAACCAGTAAATAAACCAATTTTTGAAAGGTTTAACTCCAATAAACCCGTTACCTACAGTCTAAAGTTTCTGAAAATATGCTATTTATCGTTCATGTGTGATAAGATGGAAATATTTCTATTTCTATAACTTACATTCGCTATCCTTATCTCAAACAAGAAAACGTAATAAAAAATTCAATTACTTCTCACGCGAAATATTTCTCGTCTCCCCACCCACCGCTCAAAGTAAGAATTCATATAATCTATGACTACCGTAAAGCCACTTGATAATATAAACCTATGTCTGTATACTCGCTGTGCTTAAATTTGTTAAAACTATTTGTTTATTCTGAATCGATTTTAAGATGTCATTTTATTTTTCGAGTTTATTGAAAGGTGAAAAAAGTAACGAACGTAAAAATACCATTTCATAGTACATGGAGCTTACGACACATAGTAATTCAAATCGTATAGAAAAATGGGACATATTTAAACAAACTGTCAAATAATGAAATAAAATAAAGATCGATTTTGTGATTCTAACATATATGCACAATTCGATCGGAAACAATGGCAGCTAGTATGATTTTATCGACAGAATTTAATTGTTTTACAAAACAAATTTTAACAATTTATTTGCAATATTGTTCATTGTTTTGCCTGAGATATACGCAACTTTACATAGTTTTTTCGAGAATTTCAAATATGTTACTCGAGATAAAATCGAGTAGAAAAAGTTCACAAGCATACAGGTCTAATATATCAAAACTTAAATTGAAAAATTAAACCATGCCAGGACTTGAGCCCGGTACATTTGATCACTTACTGAACGTTTTCCTGCTGGGATTCTGAGGCAGATTATCTTATCAGTAAAATTAAATAAAATTTCAGCTATGTACTACTATTTAATCTAAAAGAGAATAACAATATTTCAAATGATAAGAATTTTTAAAAATCCCTGTTTGTGGTTTGTGGGTAAGGTGATGTATTTATTTATTTTTTTGATATTTTGCTTGTTTATGTAAAGATATGATTTGAATTTATTGTTTATCAATACGAACAGTGGAAAAATGAGTTTACATCTCGTTTAAAAGATAAAGAAAGTTAAACTCTGACAGTTGTTAATTTGAATGAGTAATTTATGTTTTTGAACATAATTTTGCAACAAAAAATGAATGGGTTGTGTGCACAAATATTTATTCGCAACACGTGTTTTTAGAGACTTTTTATGCGTTGAAAGAAAGCTTTAGTGAAACATTTAATTAATTTTATTGAATCTTTCACTGTTCGAAATTTTGAAATGTTCCATTTTCCATTTAAATATTAATGTGACAAATAAATCCACTTTATCACTATTGCGAGTTTTATTGCTATTTGATCTTACAAAAGTTCTTGTTATGAGATAACATTTTAATTATTTAATTTAAGACATCGACTGAGGGTGCTTGATGGAATTTCAATATCAAATTTGGATTATTGAGATCTTGTACACTTCCATGTATTTTGTCACTAACGACCCGGGTTTCGCCTTTCGGCATCTTCAGGCATTCGAGCACACGAATGGACTCGAACTGACAAAAATACATGAAAGTGTACAAAATCTCAATAATCCAAATTTTAATTATTGTTTTTTATCATTTTTGTTCGTGAGAATAAAGTTAATTTGGCCCTGCAAGAATCCTCAATGATATGAAATGAAAGATTAATTGATAGACATCTTGCTTATTTAAATAATAACTCAAAATGTATGTATCCTTCATTTTATGAATAGGAAATATTTTACAATTTAACCGTTAAAAAACATTTATGATACCTCGATGTCAAATAAAAGTAATAACATTTGCACATAACATTAAATATATTTTTACTTACCCGTATTTTTTCATCTCTTCTGGCAATTCCAACTACTGTTATTCCAATATTCGCTAGGGTTTTCGCTGTTTCAGCTCCAATTCCACTACTGGCACCAGTAACGACTGCCACTTTCCCAAACCATCGATCCATCACTAAACTATACCAAATGAAAAAAATTTAAAATTTAAATTCCACTAGTACTGCGAAATCCAAAATTAAAAAACGATTTTTTGCGAAAATAAGCGTTTATTTTATATTTTTTATACCAGTGCTGACCGCTGCTTTAATGTGAAATGGCTGACTTATTGCCTCATACGTTCTATTTATAATAGATGATATTTGATCATCATATGTGGGATATGAGCGCACATCTGGTAAACAATGCAACGTAAAATTAAATACCAGATAATTAAATAAAAATGCACTAGTGCGAGATATTCTCAATAACATACTTCATCATTATCTTATTTTTCGAACTTATCTTGTGACATTGTGTAAATTGATTATATTAGTAAGCATTAATGTATATAACACCAGAGAATACAAATGCATTCAAACAATACTAAATGAAAAAGTATTGATATTTTTGTAAAAATTGTCTCACTATTCAAAAAGGCTAGTTTTTTACATTAATAATTTTTGTAGTCATGTATAGGGCATCCAATCCTTTACTTTTTTATGATCCCGGGATTTTGCAATTCGGAATTTCTCAATCCTGGGACTAGACATTAAGTGTTATTTAATATTTTAAATTGTACGTTCAAAATCTAATTTGTGTCCATTATTTGTTCAACTGCAATGTATATATGATTTAATATTATTTTTGGGCTTAGGAATGTCTTTGATTTAGAACTAAATACTTTGTTATTTTATCCTATTATAATGGAGTTCTACCAAGTAAATGCCGATTCAATCAATACATAGGGATGTTTTTTTTTGTTGATTTAAAATCAGACAGTCATTTACAAAAAAAAAGAAAAAAAAACAAAATGATCAAAACAATTTTATGATTTGTTTTATTTATTGCATTATTATGGTTTTTTTTACCAGTGATTAATTCAAAAAGAGAACATGTCTTTCAATTTGACATTGAAATATTGTCCTCCATCCATTTGAGAAACGGTCCTAATTTGTTCTGCATTTCAAATCGGTTAAGAACGGCTGTTACGAAGTATGAAAAGGAGAACAATATAATATAGTTATATTAATTATATAAATATTATAACAAATACTTACATGAACAAACCGAGGTACATGTCGTAGTTAATTTGGAAGTTTTAATTTGAACTATTATTTATTTTTTAACATTTACAGTAAATCCCGAAATCCCGGGATTATGGGATTGAATAATTGACTGAGATCCCGGAATTTCGGCATCGTAAGCCCTAGTCATCTAGTAAAATCTATAAATACGTGAGATGGATTATCAGATCATTTTGTAGTAAATTAATTATATTATTCCACTTCCTGTGTAACTATTATCTAAAATGTGTTTTGTTTCTTTGAAAAACATTCTCAAATTTAATTGTATATTAAATATTCTTTGATTAAGCGATACGTTTAAGTAGTTTTTAACCATAGCCGTTCCTAATGCTTCACATTAGGGCTTCCAATCCCAAGATCCGGTATCCCGATCAATTATTCCATCCCGTAATCCCGCGTTCGATGTACAGACAATCGCGGAATTTCGGAATTCATTGGAAATGCTTAAAAATAATTCAGTTATCAAATTAAAACTTCCTGTTTGAGTTATTGAGATGTTGTACACTTCCATGTATTTTGTCACTAACGACCCGGGTTTCGCCTTTCGGCATCTTCAGGCATTCGAGCGCACGAATGAACTCGAACTGAGAGACAGTAAACAGTGTCTAACGTTTATATAAAAGATACAAGTACGACAAATATTATTTACGAGATAAAATATTATGTCTAGGATCCACACTGATACCTGAGTTAAAATTTCGAGAATCCATCAAGCACCCTCAGTCGATGTCTTACATTAAAACTTCCTGATTAACAGCAACGTGTACCTCAGTTTGTTGATGTACATAGTTTTTAATAATACCCAAAAAAATAATATGAAATTATTGTAGTCTCCCTCCTTCTCATATTTTGTAACAGCCGTTTTTAACGAAATTTAAATTTAGGAAAAATTAGGACCGTTTCTTAAATGAATGGAGGACAATATCCAAAGGCAAGTTGAAGGACATGCCTTCTTTTTGAATACCATATGTTGAAACCTACCACAATAATGCAATAAATTTAATTTAATTTAATTAATTTGGTCATTATGTTTTTGTTTTAAATATGTTTCTCTTTTTTTATGACTGTCTGATTTTTAATCAACAAAAAAACCATTCCAATGCCCATAAAAATATTTAATCATTTATACATTCTAATTGAAACAATTGGACACAAATTAAATCATAAATGTACAATTTAACAAATGAAATTACGCTTACTAACCAATCCCGGGATTGATAAAGTCTGAATCCCGAAATCCCGGGATTGGATGCTCTAGTGTACATCAACTGAAGTTGTGTTTGCGATTTACGAAGAACAGAATAATAGGGTTAGGAAAGGTCTGGTAATAAGCTAATCGCTCTCCTTACGCATTTAATTGGAAATTGGATGGGCGGGATCGAACGAAGACATTACCAATAGCCAAGCCAAACATGAAGGTATTAAATAACATTGAAAACAATAAAATACATTTTTTTTATCGATATTTTTAATTCCAGTAGTATACAAGAACATTAGATAACTATTCACATAATAGCTACACACGATCACATGTTTTCTCCTACGGGACGCACAGTAATTTCTTGAACCTGAAAAATTATGCCGGTTAAATAAAAACATATTACGGATCAAATCACAGAAAAAGTATCACGATATTGAACAAGTTCTAAATATGAACAATATCAAATGTAAACAGCATTGTATAAATGAATATTATCATACAAATATATAGCATATTTTTAATACCTGAACATGTGGTTTGGTTCCAATTGCATACATGACAGTATCAGCTACATCTTGAGCATCTAAAGTTGGAGGCATATGTTCCAAAGAGTCCAAAGGTGAACCGATTTCTACATATGCATTTTTTACCATGTCTGTTTTTATCATTCCAGGACTAACGCTCTGCAAATAAAATAATAAACATCAAGTTGTAGAAAATATAATTTAATTTTAAAAAGACTCTTTTCTTCTTCTTTTTGGTCTTCTCAGCGATCTGCCTTCATCTCTTCCTATCACGAGACACTTTCATTCAGTTTCGAATACCTATTTTTATTTAGATTTCTAATCTTTAGATACAACTAAATGCTATCACTACGAAAAAAATATTCATATTTCTTATAAACGTGTTTTAATTGCTGAATTCATAATTTTGGGCACATACTATGCTATACTTGGTGATAGTCAACTGACATTTTGCAACCATTGCAGAATTAATTCTCAACCGTTAAATTAAAATTTTGATTTAATAAAAAATACTTGAATGCTACATTGCCACAAATCGTAACACATCGGCTTCTGAATTTTTTTTATTTCCTTTTTAATTTATATAATAAATTATTGTACATTATAAGTATTAGATTGTCGGCGTCCGTGGCGCAGTTGGTTTCGTCGCTGGCTACGGTTACGGATGTCTCGGGTTCAATTCCCGGTGCGGACGGTTTTCATAGATTGATCTTTCAATCGATTTATGGATTTCTGTTCGTAGTTTGAGTCCTCCCTCCCACCAATCCCATCCTCACGGGGCGTAACGAGAGCGATTAGCTAACCACTAGTCCTGTCATAGCCCCATCCTTCTATCCCTACTCTCTTCAAAAAAGAAAAGAGAGGTTGAGCAACTGAGTGACAAGCAGTTCTCGTAGAAAAAATTCTGTCTAGATACCTCTATTAGAAGAACATATGCTCCACATTGGGAGCGGACATGGAAAAAAAAAAGTATTAGATACACCTGTTATTCAATTTATGCTGTTGAATTGTTCCAAGAAAATGTGGATAACTTGAAACCGGAAATTAATATAGTGTTATAAGATCTGTTCTTGAATATCATAATCCAACCTGATTAAAACATATTGTGATCTATTATCGGATTTTTATATTTTGATTATTTATAAAATTTAGGAATGGATCGTTTTAGTAAGAACATATTTGTACGAAGAAAGGGTGTAAATATCAGCTGTTTAAGTTTCCAATTGTGAACGTGCGTATTCCTTACCGTAACTTTAATTTTACTTTTCAGTCCCACTAATTCAAACCTCAATGATTCCGTTAGTGCGGTAACTGCAAATTTGCTAGCTGGATATACACCAGCCATAGACATGGATGCTGATATGTAATGTCCGGTAACACTGAAAATATTCAATTAAAAACATCACTACTATGTCATTCAAATACAAATATCTGATTTATATCGTCATTTCTCAATATGTGCAACAATCAGTTTGTTTGGATTGTAATGGACTTAAGAAAAAGTCAGATAATTATGTTTATTTATAAGGGCAACACTAGACGTAACGACAAAGTGTTTAAATAGTTTTGAAAATAAATAAGGCGTTTTATTTAACATGAACTGATAAAAGGTCAGTGCTTAAGAACAACTATTAGGGTCAAATCCTATCTGTACAGTAGACGATTATTGGAAAATATAAAAAAACATTTAACATTTTATTTCATTTATAGATATACTTCTCTGTCAAACAATCTGAAAAATTTCACTCCCCTTTACGGTACTTCGTTGTCAGATAAACATTGTTGATCCAGTACTGGTAGTTGTATTTGTAACGTGTATTGATAAATTCGATTAATTATAGATTATTTAAAAAGAATTATTACCTATTTATATGAACAATATGTCCATTGTCACCTCTCTTCCTCATCGTTTTGAGTGCTTCACGAGTGCAAATGCTAAGTGCAATTACATTCGTATCAAATACATTTTTCCAATCCGATGTTAATCCATCTGAAAAAAATCAAAGTAAATATATCTATACCAAAACGAGTTTCTGCAAATTTTAATATTCAAATGATATTACAGTAAAAATTGATTATGACGACTGTCAATAGAAGCCAGAAATCATAGTTGTACTCTCAACTTCTATTTTAAGTGTGAAACAATTTAAATACAATTGCAATTAAAATAGTCATACTTTTATAACAAATGTCTTATTTTTTTTCAATTATACCTGACAACGTCCCAACTCTGAGGAGACCAGCATTATTGACTAAAATGTCAACTCCTCCTAAATTGTCTTCCACCCAACGGAACGCTGTCAATATTTCATCTTCTTTGGATATGTCGCATTTTATGGCGTGAATTGTTCCTTTTGATCTAGCGGCTAATTCCTAGTACATGAATGAATTTCGTATGTTAGAAATATTTCTGGGAATAACTTACAGATGTCAACCTTTTCAGCATATTTCTTCAAGCAAAATATATTTTCAATAATTATTTTGACCTTTGGCATAAAATAGCACAGTTAGTTCCAATAGATTGTGAAAGTTCGATATGTCAGTTTCAACTTATTCTCACACTGTATGGATGCAAAAACAGTAATGTCAAATCACAATATTTCTCCAAATTATAAAAAGTTTCTTATGAGAAAACTTACGTTTACTTATCTACGTTTGCTACATATTATGGGAAATAATATTTTATTTTATCCGTTTATTAAACTTGCATTATACCCTCTTAACTGGCTGAGTTTATTTTTAAATTAATCGTTATCAATCAGTGTTTTCACTTGAACAATGCTTTTTTTTTTTTTGACTTGACGATACTTTTACAGCAACATGATTTGATATTGTTACGTAATATAAGTGTGAACGAAATGGCTTATTTAATAAATAAGTAAATACGAAAGCGTATGAAGTGTCAAAAATATTGATAAAAGGTTACTTGATTTAAGAAAAACAGCTGTATCACGCAGTTTTATCAATATGTGTTGGATATCTTATCGTGACTAATAAACCGTGGAAATATTTTAATTATTAAAAATGAATTTAAACTGTCTCAAATAAAACATTTTTAATAACGCAAATGATTGCTTTTTATGGTGAAATTTATTTAAAAATTATGTAAGTGATAAAAATAAGCCAAAACATATTTTTCATAAATATGTGCTTCGTATATTATTTTAATTATTAAGGTATTTGTTTCCGCGTAATCAATATTTTAGTTGTTTCATTACTAGAATGTAAAATTAAATTTTGAATGGTTACGAACATAATTCATTTTCGATGAAAACATTTCAGTTTTAAGCAAATAAATAAATTGTGTTAAAAACAGCTCAAATTGTCATTCATCACCATAGTGCTACAACACGATAGAACGGAGAATAGTAGTTAATTACATAACATTACAAGATTATAATATTATAGATGTACCAATTTACTTAGCCGCTAGTGAGGGCGTCACCCTTACATTAGGAATGTTGCCATTCTCAACCAGAACTGAAATTTCAATAAATTCCAAAATTGATATTTTAGGGACGGTTATTAAAAGTAGACATGGACTTTCAAACAATATTTAATGGCAATTGGGAAAATTTATTCTAGACTGACAATTCTAGTTCCAAATTCGGCGGCGGCCAAGTAATGTTGATCTATTAGTAGTAATGACAACTTTATCTTTCCTACAATATCAAATCAATTTAAAAAGAAATACTTCTTTTAATTGTATGTATAAGTAAAGTGAACTTGGAAATTCTATGGATTATTTTACCTTAATTTTGTCAAGCCTTCTAGCGAGCCCAACTACAATAACTCCATTGTCAGCCAAACTAAGGGTGATAGCTTCCCCAACTCCTGCGCTTGCACCCGTCACTACGGCTATTTTACCGACCCATCGATCCATATTAAGTTATATCACTTTTTTTTCGAAATTCTTGCAAAAAAACTACATGCAACTTTTTTTGAATAATGCAACGATGATACTAAATGGTACTTAAGTTATATCACGCTGTTTTGACTAATTTACATTATTAAGATCCAGACCCGAGTTTTTTATTATCAGTAGTATTGCTAAATTTTAATTCAATTCTGAATGTCTCTCGATTAAATATAATTATGCTATCAGAATTGATTATCACTTTTGATTTTATGATAAAATAATACACACTTGAAAACTGTTTATCTTATATACCTAACCACTTCAACAATTTTTTTTAAGAATTTTTAAAATGTGTTTTTGTGCACTTATAATGCGACATAACTGTATCTTATCAATCATCAAATATTGAAGATTTTTGAACATCGTAAATATAATAATTCTTCTTTTTTGATCATGTCCGCTCCCTATTCGGTGTATTTGTTCACTATACGTACGTATCTTCGAAATACGTTATGCTCTGCCAATCTCTTTCCTTGATCCAAGTCATACCAGCGTCATGAAGCACAGCCGATTACATATTATGGGTTGTCATCAGCATTTTCTCAAGATGCCAGAATGCAACCGGTTGGAATAACGTCCGAAGATGGGTTCAGCTTCCCTGGGGCAACGCAGCACATCTATAACCACGGTCAATCGCCACCATTTAATTTTGCAATTGGGCAACTTGAGAAATAAGAGAGTGGACTTGGCACTACGTTAATACTTCAAAGAGTAATTAAATAAGTTTTTGTAATAAATACCCATAGATGCAAAGGATCTGTGGCAGCAGATGCAAAACTTAAAACATGAAATTGAGGGTTTATTGCTATGAGTACTAAGAACGTGGAAAAGTCAATATAGCCCTTAACATATTTCATGTATCTACTATTTTGAAGGGATGTTAGACATTATTTTACATCGTATTAGTATGTGCTTTGGGTCATAAAATCACAACTACTGATTTGTATAATCAAGTTAAAAAATGGAGACCTTTTTCCATTACTCCTCAGTTAACTCCTTAGTTAACTTCACTGAAAAGGGGATGTAAGATGTTACATAAAAGTGCAATATAGCGCTGTTCACCTCTTAAATTTAAAGGAGGTAACCTTTCACATTTAAAATTATATGATTATTTAACAATCGGGTTTATAGCTCAATAAATTGAAATTTACATTAGGTACTTTAGATATTGACCTCATAAATTGTAATCAATTACATAGCGTTTAAATTAAAACAAACATTCTCAATTTTTATGCGTACGATAAGGATTATTCATTTTACTTATAAATAGTTTTACAAACACAATATGTATATTGTTTGTTCTATCGTCGTTTAGAAACATTTGTTAAGGTTTACATTGCAAATAACCTCTTCAATTTAAAGCCTTAGACGATCTTCCTGAATGACCTACTGAAAAGTGTTGTGACATAGTAACCATTGCCACAGAAAATAGTTATATCAAATCTATTTAAATCTGATGACATTTTTTACTCGTCTCCTAGTATTCTTTTCAAATATTTTGGAACTCTTCATCAGTACAAAACAGTATTTTTTGAAAACTACCTCACTGTTTATCAAATAACTGCAATAAAATTTGTGAGGGACATGAGATCCCTAGATGGTCGCCATTAGGTAGAGCAAAAATGTAAAAAAAATCTGAGTATGTTTTTGAAATATAATATAATAAACATAGTACATTTATAAGTTACTCATCAGTGTTAAATAAAATTGTTTCAATGTGGTTATTGTATAACAATACATCGACACTACATACGTATAATCACGTCATCAAAAATCATTGGGAAAAGTACCAACTTCACTGTGTTTTCGTAAAGTATAAACTAACGTAACTAACTACTCATACAAAATATCACAAAATTTTTGAGCAAAACTTTATTTAAAATAAGAAACTAGATTTAAAATAATGTCACTGTCCCAATTTTGAAGAAGATAGATGCAGTCGTTACTTTGCAACTGCGTTTTGAATCTCTGTGAAGCTCACCTGAAAAATGTCATGTTTGCAGATACAGGATTATACGTAGGGAATGTCAATATATAAAAGACTCAAAAGACATGTGACAAAATAATAATCTTTTATATCAATTATTTAACGTTCGATAAGATAAGATGTCAATGCGTTAATCATGAAAATAAGTCTTTTTTTAAGACTAAATGAAAGAGTTTTTTTAATAAACCAATAAAACGAAAGTGTAAAATTAAAATGATTACAATTTGATGCGGTTTAATTTATAATGTAATGTATTAAAAGCGTTAATTTGTCGGTTTTTATTCCAGCATTAATTCAAATGTACGATGAAAATTACTACGGTTTATCTACCGAATTCGATACACACATTTGTATTTATACAATTATAGCAAATCCGAACAACCACAATTCCTATGTAATTATTGATACAGCCTTAACTGAGTAGTCACGCATACAACCATTAATATATTATTTGTAGTAATAGTAAACGTCGTCATTTAATTTTTTCTTGCAAAAATCATATCAGAAGTACATATATTTATGTTAACCCTTCTGTACTCATGCTGTAACATTGAGTTACTTCGGCCTTCAAACCTTTAAATTATCTGTTAAATAGGTGATACAAAAAATTGTAAATTTTGCTATTTGTAAATAAAATAGTTCTACATATAATTAAAAATTAAAAATACATCAAAGTTTAGGTCTTCTTTGTATAATTAATCATAATTTGAAAACCTTGTCAATTTTTCCATCGAAAAATACCAAATTATAGTATAGTTTTAAAAACAGTATAGTAACAATCCGAGATTCATGATCGTACCGTATGCAACTGTTTTCTTTCAAACGGTATCGAGACATGTCTCGAGCTTGTTGTGCTATGAATAATTTCGATTTCTTGCGTCTTTCGATAATTTCGCATAGTTTGATATGTATTTCAGGTTTTACACACAAAATATGACGTAAAATAATTACTTAATACTACATAAAACCATATTTCGTCATTTCGCTTTATAAATGCGTTTATATGACAAAACCCACACGGCAACGAAATGTGAATGCATAAGTTTTAGCATGAAAACGGGAAGGTTAATAAAGTTCATTAAAAATTCAATATATTTTTTCAAATTATATGTTTATTTTTAACAAGTTACAAATGTATTAATAAAAGAAATACAAACTGGAACGGCTTACGACGAGGTTAAGTTTGGTTTTCCTAGAGGCAGAATAATTATTTCATGAACCTGAAACAGATAGAATATTAAGAGTTTAGAGATTGATTAAGAGTACAATTGTAAATGTATCGTTTCAACGACTTTTTCTGGCAATTTTTTTATCTGTACACACCTGTACGTGGGGCTTAGTTCCGATTGCGTAAACTACAGCATCCGTGACGTCAGTGGCATCAAGAAATCCTGGAGGGAGGGTGTCTGGTAGATTCAATCCAAGTTTTTTGGTAGCTTTCTCAGCCATTTCCGTAAACACTGCTCCGGGGCTAACACTCTGAAAAATATATTAAATAATTCATTTTTTAAATGCGAACGGAAAATTTAACACCCATAATTTTTGAAGAATTCTGAAATCCTTTTGTGTAGTGAGCTTATTGATTGCTAATAAATTATGAACGATAAATCATCATGATCGATCGTGGGTGGGTGGAGAATTGCTGAAGAAACTTTATGATCAATACTTTAATATTAATGTGGACTGTGGCTTAAAGCTACGGTAATGCATAAATCAAACAAATTTCTTTCCATTTTATCAAAAAATATATAAACTTCAAACTATTCAGGCATTTATTTTCTTTGCGTCTCAATATATTTTCGTCATCAAAATTGTAAATCTGTACGTTGTTATACATGCATGAAATAAAGAGAAATCAGTAGTTATATAATGCATAATATCTGTCCTTATCTGCTAAATATTACTAGCGATTAAATAGCTACACTTTCTCATTAACATAATAATGAGAGTTATTGAATTTCTTCATTATTGATCATGTGTAAGATTTAAACAAATATACCTATATGATATATTTGGTTTTATTGGTTCACTGCGAATGATATTTGTATAGCTTGTAGTCCCAAATAACCAGGTAACTGTTACCTACTATTATTATCAATTAACTTCAACCCTATACAGGCGTTTAGTGGCGTATGGAAATGAAGAATATTTCTCTTAAGTTCTATTATTATATTCCTAAAGAAACAGTAATAAATTTTTGGAAGGCAATAAATGAAATTATTTATTTTGCTTACTGTGACACGTATTTTGCTGTCCAGAGCTGCAAGCTCCACCCTCAAAGTCTCTGTTAGTGCTGTGACTGCATATTTAGTGGCTGGGTAGACGGCAAAGAACATGTTTGTATACTGTGGCACATAATGTCCTGCAATACTTTAAATTGCATACAATATATTTAATATTCATAATAATCAACACATTTCCGATACATAAATATAGTTAATTCAGCGAATTAAATAGAATTATTTTTCCACTGACAAAACAATATCATGAAACAGTATATCGTGGTTTTGTTAGACAAGGATTGATTTCAATACTTTAATGTTTAGGTTAACATTTTCTTTAAAATATTAACAGGAAAAATATAAATATAAAGGTACCTGTTTATATGAACAATATGGCCATTGTCTCCTCTCGTTCTCATAGTTTTAAGTGCTTCGCGTGTGCAAATGCTCAGAGCAAGGACATTTGTATTTAACATATCTTTCCAATCTTCAGTTGAACCATCTGTTAAAAACAAAATTACTTAGAATCAAAACACAAACAGAAGTCAGTTTTTGACGTTTATCTGATTTAAAAATGATCGTGATTTTTGATTAGCTGATAACTATCTCTAATACTTTAATAATTCAAAATGTGTTTATTATTTCATTACAAAATATATCCATCATTTGTCAGTTTTTATATGAAGTCGGACAAAGAAGGATAAAAATCTAATAATATACTGTTATGACATTTCGTCTATCGTCGAAATTGATAATGAAAAATATTTCGATCGATTCCGTTGTGACATTGCTCTTGTATATGACAAAGCTTGCAGCACACAATAACTGTTAAGTCAATTATTATGCTAACCTGAAAGTTTAGACACCCGCAAAACCCCCGCATTATTGACAAGAATATCAACGCCACCGAGGTTGTCTTCGATCCAACGGAAAGCCTTCAAGATATCTTCCTCTTTTCTCAGATCACACTTCACAGCATGTATTTTGCCATTCACTTTGGCAGCATATTCCTGAAAGAGCAGAAAGGGATGAAGAAAGTAAATGTCTGTCAGTATATTTATCTACATTTGTTAGTAAAGAAAACATGAACTAACATATGTAATGTTTACAGATCTTGTAAATACACTTGGAACTCGTATAACACGGTATTGTACAACACGATTTTGATATAACACGGTTGATGAATTGTGACATATTTTAATGCAACACGCTTTATATAACACGGTTTCAGATTTTTTTATAGAAAACGATCCTATAATGGAAAGATGTTTTGAAATTCAAGAGAGAATTACAACAGATCTTAGCCCTTTACCACGAAATATGTAAAAATTTATACGCTAAAAGTCAACAATCTCTTATTACAGAAATTTTAAAGCCTAAATCCAAAAATACTCCAGAGTCCTCCGATAATGAAAAAGAGTCGAACATATAGAATTGTAAGTGATTGCGATGATGAATGAATGATATATTATTTGTTATTAAAGTTTTTTTTCAATAAATACGTAAACGCGTATTATTTCGATTGTTTATTAAAAAGAATTAAACTTATTTTTATGGTATTTTTTGGAAAGCATACCCTAATTTTGTATGAACTTCAAACCTCATACAACACGGATTTGTATTACAAGACATTTTTGTGGAACCATATGACCGTGTTATACGAGCCTCAAGTGTTTCGTACAGCATTTATCTTAAAACATGTTTTAATGCTCACATTTAAAAACTCAAATAAAATTTTGGATAAATCCTTGGGGGCTTGGGGCTAAGACATTGTACAATCCGATAATAAAATCTATGCATTATGTGTAAATTATAAACTATTTTATAATGTCCTTCCAGAAATGATTAACAGTAGACAAAATTAAATATAAAACTCGTTGAAAAGGCCAAAATTATTGCAACATCGAAATATAATAAAAAAATCCTAAAAAACAATGCTAAGTATTTGATTGAATTCGTATTTATTTGGTTTATCTCCATTCATGTAAGGTAAAATATAGCAAGTACCATTAATTCAAACTCTTTAGTTCTGACGATGACGTGATGCTGAAATATTTGTCAAATAATATTACATTATTCTAGTGCAATTAAATAGATGTTACTTTTTTTTCGATGGATTACCCGGTACCTTCGTGGAAATTCATTTTCCATGTAAAATTAAAATTGAAAACTTAGTTATTCCACTAGTTGTCTTACTAAATGTGAAACGCGCTTCGTTTTTTTAAGAATCATCTTCAGACTTACAATATTGCAAGGTTAATACTTTCTAATGTAAACAATGATTCTCAAATTAAACATGAAGGTTCGGGTGGGTTTATTTCCTTCTGCTGGACATGGGAAAGGAGTAAGACACAATATTACTAATTACCATAACATTACTAATTATAAACTTAATTTCTAGTGTTTGTGCGACATGCAAACCTAATATTGTAAACAAAAACAATAATTATTGATCACACGATGAGTGTTTTAATTAAATAAAAATGACACTTAAACCGAATAAAAAACTCACATAGTGAAATTATCATAATAAAAATAGATTATTGTCATTTTCGTGCGATGTAAAGATTCTCACGAACCTTGATTTTTTCATCTCGCCTTGCAAGACCAACGACGATTAATCCTTTAGCAGCCAAGGCTTTAGTTACAGCGGCACCGATTCCAGCACTGGCACCAGTCACTACGGCGATTTTCCCTGCCCAACGTTCCATAATGTTTTCCAATACGCTTCCTTTTCCAAAACTAATCAACAAATTATATTCGATAGACTTTTATAAAGATGGCGCTCTATCGTAAAATGACGTAACTAAAACTCGACAGAAGATAAGTTTAGTGATCAAATTGATATGCGAAATGTTTACTTAAATTAATATTCCTGGTTAAATATCTATAGTCATGGCCGATTTCAGAAAAAAAGGTTTATTTTCTGAAATTGATAACTTTAATATCATTAAATTAATATTTATTATATACATGGTGAGTTGCGTTATAAATCTTTGAAATGCACTCCTGTAAATTCTCATGTATGCATATGCGGGATTGTACGTAGAGACTGTCGATATAATATTGGCTTACATCAAGTGGCCGGGTCAGAATTTTTAAACCTAACATCAATGTAAAATGATGTTTCTTTTCCAAAAAGTGGTCAATTTATTTTTATTTGCATCATTTGGCCGAGACCTGCTCTGTCATCTTTGAAATGAGACCCAATCATTAACTCATTTTCGTATGTTTTGAGGGTTACATCAATTCACCAAAACACCGTCGATATAATTGCATGTACTTATGTAGACTGTATTACAAGGAATGCTTTAATCAACTGATATGTGGTAAATAATCTACATTATATGAACTACATGAATGTTTGTAAAAATACTGTTTACCATTTTTTTTCAAATAGATGTCGCTCTATCGACATCTGAACCTTTTCACTCATCATTAACACATGTTTATTTCTAGGAAGAGAGAGGTTGGACGATTGAATTACAATTAATTCAAATTAAAACAATTTATGTTAAATGATGCATAAAGTTCACGTAATATATTCCACATTTTAAGCGAGGGGGGATACTGTAAATAAAAGAAGAAAAAAACACATTTTGTAGTACTTATTCCACATTTTTATGAAGATCAGAGCCAGTTTCGCTCATCGCGAGCATTATTAACATTAGTAAAAAAGTGTATTATTTTTTGTAAACTTGATATCATGACTTTCCACCAAGAATTGACAGTAAAAAGTGAAAACAATATAAATTAAAATAATACTATTTAAGGCTTTAATAATAGTATTTATTCTCTAAAAGTTTTTAATGCCAAAAGATATACCTAATTATCACACCAAAAAATATTATGTATAACTCACACGAAATGTGCCAATACACTATATTTATATATAACTATATAATATATCTTAAGACATCAACTGAGGGTGCTTGATGGAATTTCAATATCAAATTTGGATTATTGAGATTTTGTACACTTCCATGTATTTTGTCACTAACGACCCGGGTTTCGCCTTTCGGCATCTTCAGGCCGTCAGTTCGAGTCGATTCATGTGCTCGAATGCCTGAAGATGCCGAAAGGCGAAACCCGGGTCGTTAGTGACAAAATACATGGAAGTGTACAAAATCTCAATAATCCAAATTTGATATAATATATCGACTTTAGAAAGGCAAAAGGACTTTAATCGATAATCACAATGTATGCAATTTAATACACATTTTGCTTACGCTATACACAATATTTTTCGTGTGTGGGTTACGTCCTTTTCCCTTTACACAGTCGATTTGATAATAAAAAAACATCATGATGCAGATTCGATCACATTATTTTAAGTATTTTGACTAAACTTCTGAACTGCCCAATCAAAATTCATTATCACAATAAAAATTATCTCGTTTTGTGCTTTATCGTACATACATGTTATAATATTATAGTGCGTTTCTAGATTTTTATGGTAATAGATTGTATTGTATGATGTATTATGATTAAATATAAATGAAACACACATATTGAAATGTTAAATGTAAGATTGTGTCAAGGCAAGCAATATTTTACGACACTCGATGTAATAAATTTGAAGAGTTAATACAGTTATAGTTATAATACATAAAATTTAATCCAATGGTTTAAGACGTCTTGATCTCAACGTATACTTTGTCAACAAAGTCAAAAAAAAGACGACTCTCGGGCATGACATGCCAATGAGTCGATTGTTGGCGACTCGCGATTCGCAAGCGATTTGGCGTATTTATTAAATATGCTTTCATATTATACATGGAATCGAAACTCGATAATAGTAATTATTGGTCGCGAAGGATAATAAATCTTGTCAATTATTACTACTTGCATGTTGGTGTCTGTAATAAATAAAATTTAACAGACAAGAATAACAAGATTAATTATCGTTTGTCAACCGCAACTCTGATTCGTGAGAGATTCAAACATTAAGCCGTTTAGATTGATCCGTTCAATGTCTTGTGTTCCCGTATAAATGATTAATTTTAACAACAGTCAACTTTTTCATCGTATTGTATTTCCAATTTAAAATACTACTCCTATTTTTATTGAACAGTCAACCGCTAATTGCAATAAATATAAACTAAATGAAATTGGACATATGGAAATTGTCTTGTACTTATTGTGTGTATCAGATTATGCATGTCATTAGGAACTTAAGCATTTGTTTTCATTCATTACATACTCTGTGAAATGATTTATTGTATATGTACATATTTGTTTGTTCGATTTTAACAGAATGTTCACTTATTGGTTTTTGCTTTAAAATACCTCATATCTTTAATCACTTTTTAGGTGTTTAACGTCAGTTCTTGGAGGAAATGCGTAAGGTTTAACCTCTAGAGTTCCATGAGCGAGTTAAATCGCCAAAACTTGTAAGTAGCGCCAGACAATCGACGAGTTAACTTGCGTGCTTTTATATCGTCATAGCAAACCATCAAATATTTATTTTGTATTTTATATCCTGAAAACAGGACGTGAGAAAATTGATCAGTTCGCATCAGTTATTTTTTTTTTGACAATGCTCGTGGTGAGTAAATCCTGTTCTGATCATGATAAAAAATTGTGGACGTATTACAAAAACATGTATTTTGTAATTATAAATATATTGCCTCTCATCACAAATTGACATTTATCACGTTAAAAATGAACAGTTCTTTTTTATTAACCCTATGCGTTTATTTTACCCTCTCTAAAAAATAATGAATCACCTTTTAATTTTACTAGTTATCATAGATTGTCGGAAGTAACACGATATTGGTTTAAAAATTCACAAACACTGATTAACTGAAAATTGCGTCACCATCGCATTAACTGAAGAATAATTTTTATCTCAATGACAATGCAATAATAGTAATTCAGTCATAGAGCTTCTTTTTTCACGAATTATAATAAAAAAAGTACTTCATCGAGATTCCGTCAATCTATTATAGCTTTAATCGTGTTTTAATAGTAAATTTAATATTTATTACCATGAATTAATTCTTGATGGAAAGGCATTGGTCATGGTAATGCACAGAAATTATTATTTTTTTAAATTTAATTACCATGACTGGCTTCGATTGTTTTTAGTTGTATTGTTTGCTGAAAATCGTCACTAGCCTAGCGAAGTCGGTCCTGTAATTTAAATAAAACATATCGAATACATACTAAAATATATTACGGTAGTTTTTGTTAGACTTTTTGTTGTATTGTAATAATTTAACATTTATAATAGCTTATTATAACTGTCTAAGTAACATATTTCTAAACAAATATGTATAAAAAATGGAAAAGTAAGTGATGTTAGCAGCGGATACATACCCTAGCAATTAGGGAGGAGGGGGAAAGGAACGAAAGCCATTTTCCATTTACAATTCAGTATACGTTAGAATAATGGCTACTGAATTTTTACTATTTGTTCCAGTTCACGGTCGAAGTATTAATGATCATACAAATGTTTACAAGAGACCTTGGAAGAGGTCGAATTGTGGTTACGCCAATTTTTTGTTAGTTATTAAAATAAAATTTAGTGTCGTATTATTCTGCAATAGTAATTTTTTTTATCGTAATTATCTATTACCGATGTGACACAGTCAATAAATACTTTCTGTTGTCTGTATCTCGCAAACAAAAAATGCAGTATCATCAATTTATTTTAATGGGAAACCTTTCAGAGTCTTTATCGATGGTTTATTGCACTTTGGTGACGTTATAATTAATTGAAAAGATTTGATGGAGTACGTGATTGTTAAGATGGCACAAAACCATTACTGTTTGTACATGTTACATGTGTTGCGTTGGTCATATTTATTATACACTCGATCATTTCAACATTATTAATAAATTTACAATTGAATTCAAATACTTCATTTTGATATATTTATATTTTCAATGTATTGACTAATACGGTATACCAATGCAACATTAAGATACAAGCAGTGCTGTAGAAAATTCTCAATTTAGGAGTATTCCTAAGAGTTCTAGTATCTACCAGCAAATTGTATGACGGTTGTATGTAGATATATTATCAACTCCATTTTTTGTCGAATATAACATGTATTTGAAAAGTTCTATTGATTCTTAAGCATTATCATTGTATAATTCACGATTAAATGAAAACCACCATATGTGCAAGTTAAGTAATAATTAAATTGTTCGAATAATTATATCTAAAAGTCGTCATAACATAATAGTGAATGACACGAAATGTGATGTGAGGCAGGATAGATTTATAAGAATCGTAATTAATGGCAAAAAGCGCATTTTGAATTCTTCATTTAATACAATCATCTCACCTCATGACTAGGCTTCATAATAATACTCTTTCAAAATAATTAAACATATTTAATCCTGTTAACATTCAAATATTACATTTAATTACCCACTATTTCATATTATAACAATACACTAGAATTCATGGTAATAAAAAAAAACAAAAAATAGTGATAATCTGAATAGTGTACTGAATTATTGTTACATTTAGGTCACTTAGACGATGTTGTGCAAATGATACTATAAGAAATATTATAGATAATATATTAAGATAAATAACAAAAGGTTTTGAGTAATTCTACGAAAAAATTAAGTAACGTATGAATGAATTTCGAGATCTAATTTGTAAATAAATCGTAGAGCCCTATATAAAACTGTAGAAAATGATAAGAGAATTTATTTTTAATATCTATTAATCATGAAAATCTTTTGATAAACTATCCAATCTAATGCATTTGTTTATTAAATTTTGAATTTAATGAATGATTTAGATTTATTTTTCTGTGCTGTATTCAACCCTCGATTTGATCGTGAGTTACATTGATAAATTCTTACTGAGCCTATTTGAAGCGCTTGAATTCACAAAATTCAAAATATTGTTTTTGAATCATACCTATTTACATTTCTAAATATGTATTTATTTCATATGAAAAAATTAAAATTCACGGAAAACTATTTAGAACAACCAGTATTATTTATATATTGTGCACTATAAATGATCCCCGACCGATTATGTCTACCAACATCGACTGTGATACAAGCGTCTAGGATTATTATGATATATAAATTTAAAAAAAATATTTCTTCTTTTTCTCAAAAACGTGTTAATAAAAATAATCACTACATTTTTCGTGATAAGGTAAAAAAGACGTCTCGATAAAATGTTTAGTCGAAGGTAATATAAATTAGCATTTTCATTTCTTTACATATAAGCTTCAACGGCCTTACGATCCCGACGTTGTTGACAAGGATGTCGACACCTCCCAAAGTACTTTCGGTCTAACGGAAAACCTCCAGGAAGTCCTCTTCCTTCGTTAAGTCACACCTGACGGCGCGAACTCTGTCCTTTATCCTGGCATAAAAAAATATTTGACATAATTTAAATCGAAAATCGTGAATTTCCTTTGATTTAGAACTAGTCAAAAAAATATGAAATTTCATTTTCAACTCACACTCACTGGTTCAATAAAATCAAAATTTATTTAGCACACTCTTTTTTGAATGTAAAACATTTAAGTAAGGTTTTATACTTCACTAAGCCTTATAAAATGAGGAAAACTCGAAAGTCAATCGAAATGAAGGATATTTTAAAATAAAACGAAATCCAATTTGAAAAAAAGTGCGTTATCAAATATTCAAATAATATAGCATGCTATTGCTTCATTTGTAGACGTTTGTCGTTTTTTACATGACACATATTACCAGGGCTTCCAATCGCGGGATCCCAATCAATTATTTTATCTCATAATCCCGGGATTGATATTCAGACAATTCACTGTAAATGCTATAGCCTACTTCATATATACAATTAAAACATTTTGATTAACTACAACGTGTACCATGTACATATTTTTTTTTATAATACCTATAAAATTAATCCTCCTTCTCATATTTCGCAACAGCCGTTATTGACTAATTTAAAATGGACAACAATATTTTGAAGTCAAATTGAAGGACATAACCTATTTTTGGATACCATTAGGTAAAACCTGCCATAATAATGATATAATTAAAATATAATTATTTTGATCATTACGTTTTATTTCTAAATATTTTTGTCGTATTTTTGTAAATGACTGTCTAAAAAACTATTTAATCATATATACATTCCAATTGAAGCAATAATGAACACAAATTAAATTTTAAATGTCCAATTTATCATATGAAATTACACTTAATGACCAATCCCCGGATCTTGGGATTGAGATATTCTGTATTCCGAAATCCCAGGATCATAAAAATAGTCCCGGATCGGACGCCCTACATATTATATATAAATCCGAGAACGTCATATTTATAAAAAAAAAGTATATCTATTTTGCTCCTTAGTCCACTAATTAATTATCAGAAAAATATACATGGCTTTTAGTAAAATTTATTTCGGGAATAAAATCATGTCCAGTAAGTCCAGTACTTATAATTGTTCATACATAACATATGTTTTGTTCTAGAAGGCAATACGTTGAATTAACCCCTTACTCGTATGCACCAGTATCCTGAAAAAGGGGTTGGAATTTTAAAATGGATACACCGTAATTTATTTAAGTTCCATATTGGATGCCATAAATTAACCAAAACTGTACTGCATACCATGTCGGTAATATTTTTTTTTATTTTTCATTTAATATCGTGGTCATGAAGTTTTTGATATCATTTCTCATTAAATTGATCATTAGTCTTCAACAAATATTAATTTCAATCCGAAATATAAATTGATTCGCTTCCAATTTTAAAAATGTCACAGTAAACTATATATCGCGTTTCTATTAAATAATATTAATTTTTTAAAAACTTTACATTTAAAAGAAATGCATGCAAATACAAAAAAATGGTTTGTATTAGCTTAGTATTCAATTAAAACAACACCATCTAAATAATGAAGAACAAAAGAATAATACCTTTTCTGAAAACCATTATTAACGTTTATATATTTTTATGATATGGTTTACATCAGAAGTATTTTGAGGAACAGATAAGACGTTAATATTCATCAAAGTAATCATATCGCAAAGAAAGGTGATGTTAATGCCTCGTTAGGTTATACACTATCCGGCAATGAATGAAAATGGTCGTTGTATATAATCTCTAGGGACAGTTTATTTCCATTAAATTTTCCGGAGTTCTCAACGTGTATTTCAAAAATCCATTTCATTGAAATGACACATTATGGAACCAGCATGAAAGTTATTAAAATAATTACTACTCATCCACACGTAACATAATACTATTTTTTTATTATAATATAAGACAAACGAAGGTGTTCGGAAAATATTCTTTTTTATTCGATATTTTACTGCCATCTATGATTGATAAACAAAACTATTTCACTATTACTTCTTTTTTTAAGTTAAGATATCGGCTAAGGGTGCTTGATGGAATTTTAAAATCAAATTTAAATCTTTCAAATTTTATAAATATCCATATTTTTCGTCACTAATAATCTGGGTATTGCTTTTAGGCATCTTTAGGTTTGAGCATTCGAGTACACACTGTCAGTTCGAGTTTATTCGTGCGCTCCAATGTATGAAGATGCCGAAAGGCGAAACCCGTGTCTTTACTGACAAAATACATGGAAATGTACAGAATCTCAACAATTAAAATTTTTGTGGAACAATACCGGAAGATGTGATCAGCATCTGTGTCATATTTATTATTGCATTTATGCAATGGACTTTCTACTAACCGCCCGAGCTGGAAAAGCTTGACAGTAAATTGATCATGAACAGTTCTCAATTGGCCACTCCAGATACCATTTGTAAAACTACCAGCGTGGGCTTAACAACGGATTACGATAACTGAAAAAAATATTATATGTAATCGTTGCTAGAATCCTAAATCTCCCGCTTGATGTCACAATGATGATAACCTACCAACTGATTGTGTAAATATTATAAAAACATATTGAACTAATCACATTTTTATGACCTAATGAAAATATTCAGCTTCGGCACACTATGCATATCAAATGAATAGCAAGGTAAACTTACGTTTATTTTCTTGACTCTCCTGGCAAGCCCGATAACAATAATACCTTTGTCAGGAAAAGAATAGGACACAGTCGCTCCGATTTCTGTGATCGGTCCTGTTACAATTGCCTCTTCCATTCCAGCGTAACATTATTATTACTCCGTGAATAAAAGCTCGTCTTTAACCGGTGAAAAAACAAATCTATCAAACAATGGACTAGGAAAAAGCAATCAGCCAAATTATTGAGAAAGAATGCTGAGCAACTTGTGTCTTCCGAGTATTCACAAAAGTCCATCAATTGCCTATAAACATACGTATTCATAACGATTTTTTTTTATTTCGTAGGATTTGGTACTCCCTGGTATACTGTCTCTATATATCAGATGCATCCTGGTCTAGAACTCGCCATTTAGTTGTCAGAAATAGATTGCGGTACACTTTTCTATAATTCCAAACACGACAACGTTTTGTTACCAAAATATTTAGTAAGTTAACTAAACGCACATATTAGTTACACATAACAAATCGTAATAAAATGAAATGCTATAAACAATTGCCAGGTGTCAGTGCCATCTATCAGCATTCACCCAACTTATTAGATGTAATAAATCATTATGTTTAATGTATTTCACGTAATTATTTGTTAATTGGTAAATATGAATGATACCCGTCTCGTAAACGTAATTATTGATTTAGATTTCAATTTCAATAATATCACTGGACACTATGTTATGCCGTGTATATTTATGATTTTTCCAAAACGTCATTGTTATAAATTCATCATATTTGAATTATAAACTCTGAATTTTTTTCTTTATCGTAAATTGACAATATTTTGTTTTGAAATTGATTTTCAAAAATGGAATATAACGTAAATTACTACCAACAAAACATTAATTCATAATTCATTACAAGATTTAATATCATTTATTTATACTTTGAATATTTCTGCTCCTTTTCAAATATGTCTACAAAGAAAGCGTGAGATACGTATGACACCGCTAAATATTTAAGTTATATCTAAACTAAACTGTGCAATAAAGGAATGGTTGTTCGGTATTTTAGGCACCAATTTTTGAATTTTATGAAATTAAATAACACGACATTAAAGATAATTAAAATAAATATGATAAAATTTGCCGTTTGATTCACTATAGTGTAATTCGTTAAGCTCTTCATTTATATGGGTAACCGGACTAATTCCGGATTATTTTCAAATTGTTCTGTTTTTTCCTGTCATGGAAACATTTATATCATATTGAAAACGTACAGATTTAAATGTATTTTTATTGCTTATGTCAAAGGTTGTAGGTATCCCTGTGATATACTTTCAACAGGAAAAAATCAGTTATACAATGTATCTAAAAAATATTTATTTTCACACACATTGATAATATTGATTACAAATCTACATAATGTTTTTCATTTAACACTCATTTTTATGCGAATAGATATTTGAATGTATATTCGATTTATTTCTTTTCTTTTTTAAGTCATTTATTTTAAAATACAATACAAAAAGCTACTTTTTATTTAATAAATTCTTATAAAAATATAATTTTTATTGTTCAGATCATGATTCAGATTAAAAATATACCAATAATATTATTCATATTTGTAAGCCAGTTTTATTAAAAAAAAACTAATAAATCAATTATTTTTATTCCTTTCTTGAATTATTGAAGCATTAACTTGTACGCTATATTTTCATTCCAGGAAGTTCCCTGTACTCTGAATAATCATTTCTTGTATCTGAAACAGAATAAGTTAATTACTGTAAGGCAACGTTGCATTTTAAATCACTGAATCGATGTCAAAGTGTAAAATAAATATTGCAAAAAGACTTATTGAATAGTAAATTATTTAGTATCACAAACAATATTTTCACACCATTTTTCAACAGTTTTATTTACTGAGTGAGTGTCTTCAATTGCTCGTTACGTTAGTGTGTATAAAATGTGGATAAAATACACATGTTTTCATAAAATATGATTACATAATTTCATTCAAAAGTAATAGTAAACAATCAAAAATTGTTAATAATTTTATAGTTAAAACTTTGACGGCGGATTGTCATTGGTTAACATTAGGTTGTAATAAATCTTTGAATTCAATTGTTACTGTAACTGTAAAATTTTGTAAAAAAAATCTATCATATATGTGTGTGCTAAAGGAAGAGGACGATTAGTCGAGTTAATCGAAGTTAGTTGAATATTTTAAAATAACTACAATACAGTAAAACCCTCATTTACGCAGAAGTCGGGATTGCGTTTTTGTGAGTATCGTAATTGGGGGAGTGAATCTCATACAAAATTAAGGGTTACATTTTTTTTCGCTAAAAATGCAAAACTAAGAATAAATAAGTAAATATATCGACGAAATATTTAGTTACTGTGTGTACAGCAACGACTATGAAATGCGATCGCGCAATTGGGGGATTTGCTGCGAATATTTCTATTCGACGTGTAATTCGGGGTAGCGTAATTGAGGGTTCCACTGTACACACATGCATATAATATAAAAAGGAACAGTCGAATTAATGTTGCTGAATTGGTAAAATTCATGTTTAAACATCATATTTTTCATAAAATTACATACAAATGCAAATCTTGTTTTGGCTCTCCTGAAAAGTACCAATTTTAGACATAACGCCCTCTTTCTTCCGCACTTATATAATTATTTTGATGATAAACTGTGACTCGCATTTGTCTACTCTGCTTCACATGGAAAAACGCATGTGACAATACATGTCATTAATTATAATAATTATATTATAACCTGAGCAATAAACCTTTTTATTTGATTTCCTCTGTAGAAATATTCTTTATTGAGCAATCAAGTTGATTGCTGCTTGTTTACAATTTACAATCACTACACTTTACCTTGAAATCAATTTTATATTTTCAACTAACTCTCAGTTGATAAGCGATTAGTTGGTATAAAATAACAAATACTATAACGCAGGAAGTGTGAATTTGTAAAAGGTTTTCCAATGATTTTTTATGATTTAATCTTTTGCCATAGCTAAAATTTCTCTCCTTCTTCTTTGAAGCGAAAGGTAATTTTTGACTACGTTCATAAGGTTCATTAAAAATATAATATTAACGTTGAATGTTCCAACACTTCGTTTCATGATGAGATGCTGAGAGAGTTGCGTTTAGTGCTTAGAACATCACACCGCAGAATGCTCAACGCATCCTTTGTATATTTTCGGATATGAGCCACGGAAGGATAGAAAGACTTAATTCTGTCTGACAAATTATATATCTTCGTGTCGTCATTCTGAGTAGCAGATTTCAAAAGGTTCGTTTACGTATAATCACTATTTTAAGCACTCTTAAATTGAGTGCAAACCAAACAACTATTCTTCCAAGAGGTTCTTTCTGTCGTACCTTATTTGTCGACATGATTACTATATTATTTTTTATTTACCTGCACATGTGATTTCATACTTATAAGAGCAACAACGGCGTCTGCTATGTCTTCAGATGATAAATATCCTTTTGGAACGGGATCATTCTCTTTTCCGATTTCCTTTCCAGTAATAAAAGGCAATGCTTGACGTATCATATCCGTAAATACTGGACCAGGACTCAAACTCTGGAAAGTATAACAGTTGTAAGATTAAGATAGTAAATATGCGGCTTCAGCACTGATAAGTATTACCTATGCTTTTGTTTTCCATAACACGTATTTATAGAGAAATATTTTATACAGAGCTACAATTTCATTCAATAAAAGATTTACGTATCTCTTTTCAAAAACGATAAGGTTTTATTTTGAAATACTTACAACAAATTGTTCTTTCCTTAAACTCTGTTATATGGAATAACTTATAAATAAACTGAAATTTAAATTTTCAGGAAATAGCTGTGCCCAAATATTGGGCTGCAACATATGCCATATTGGCATATGTTGCAGCCCAATATGCCACGAGCTATGGTTTGTGCATCACTGGTCTAGATATACATTCATTCATAGCATTTTTGAATGACTAATTTATTTAATTAATTAACAGTATCTTAATATAAATATTTTTTTACAAAATTAATTAATTAAATTAAAAAAAATATGTGCATGTAACCTTAAAAAATATGACATTAAAAGTACGAGTGAGTAAGGTTAAATAATTTTAATAAAGCATGGAAATGGAATTTTCTCTTATAATTATTTTACGGCAATCAATGAAATTTTAATCATTAGATTAAAATTTCATTGATTGTCGGCATTAATTGCACGATTTTAATCATTCAGTAAAAATTAACTTTTCGGTGGAATTTTCAGCAAGGCTGTTGAATTTAAAAATATACAATAAATTTACAGTACTTACAGTAATTTTAATGTTACTTTTTAATGACATAAGTTCAAGTCGAAAAGCTTCACACAGTGCAGTAATAGCGTGCTTGCTGGCGGAATAAATACAAAGCTTACTTAGACCAAACAAATCGTGTCCGGCGATGCTGAAAATAGAGTTTTCAGTATTGTATTACATCAACTAAATTAAGTGAATGGCTGTGTGCATATCAAATTTCTTGCTTGAGTGTAACAGTAGATTTAGATGGAAAGAAACTGACGTAGAAACCAATTAATAAAGTGTTAAAAAATACTAAAGCAATTGAGTAGATGACCTTTTACTGTTTAATATGAGAGAAGGAATTGTTAATGAAGATAGTGTGAAAACTTTTCGCGTGATTTTCAATTACATGAACCTACAGTTGAATACATGAGTGAATGGAGATGTTATTTTTGCAATTTACGAACCAGTTTGCTGTGTTTACTTTTTATAAATAAATCACTTATTTGAAGCGTTAACAAATTAATTCTTTGTTTAATCAAAACCTTGATTTTGTAACACGACTCCGTCGTTCGCTCGTGTTTGTAACTATTGTGTATGTGGATTTTTTAGACATAGTTAAATAGTAACAATTTTTATCGTCGTCAATTGTGCGCTTAATGGCTTGAGTCCCCGAATGGACAATATAGAATAGTATTCTAGCCTCCTGCATCGCTTTGGCTTTTGCACTTCCTTTCTTGATGTTGCAAACATGTATTTCGTTATAAATTAACTCAATTAGGATTTGCAGCATTAAATGTGCTGTCTGTTCACCAGACGTCAGCGTTGTATCTATCTCAATATCTGAAGTTGCTACAGCTAGTGAAATATTCGCTCTCCTCTAATTCTAGTAATCAACACATTCAAGCGTATGATTTTTTCGGTTCGTCCGGGTGCATCGATAAAAGTTACCCTTACTTCACTCTTGTTATGGCGTCGAAGAATTTATTGATAGATAGCTCGTTGATCAGAGTCATACGCTATTTCTCGCAGCATTTTTTGACTTATGTTACGTACATGCCGTCGTATAGTACTTATCATGCCAATATCAAACAAAGATTTTCCGATCATATGCTCAAGCTTGAAGAGTGCCTCGTTGTAGATGCCGTCGGTATAGTTCAAGGCATTGTAACTCAAACGTTAATGACATTGTGAAATATTAACTATTTTCCTTACCTATTTAAATTAATAATGTGTCCATTATCACCTCTCTTTCTCATAGACCGCATAGCTTCTCTAATGCATATGCAAACGGCCAGTACATTTGTATCGAGTGTATTTTTCCAAATCTCAGTTGAGCCATCTAAATATAAAACACCCACAATATTATAAAATACAGTTTAACCGATTAGTGATACGAAAAAGTTAATCTATTCTAGATCAGCGATTAATCTATTAGGCGCGAAACGACATAACAGAAATGTAATATTTTCATGACACATAAAAAAAAATATAATTACGCATATAAATAAAGTTTCATTTTTTATTGAAAATCCATTGTTTCGGAAATAATATGACACCATTAGTTCGAGGGCTGCAAATGCATAATCAACCGCTATAACTGCTAGTCGCAGTAACCATCAAAACAATAACCTCGAATCAGGGCTTCCAATTAACCACGCAAAAATACTAACCGGTTATCAGTTTTTTTCTAACGAAAAAACCAGTTAACCAGTTTAAACCGAAATATACATATTTTGACCATAATTTAATAGTGTAACGATTAAAAAACAATATATTTTTCTTCATAAGATTTTCGAATATGAACTAATAGGTATATATTATAGCAGAGATTCCCAACCCCGTGAACGTGAGCATGGTGCCGGCTCACAAATTTATCGCAGTAATTCTAAAAAAATTGGTGTAGAATTACCGTGACAGATTTTTTTACTTCAAATTTATTTTCACTAGTTTCTAAAATACTCATTTAGTAAAAATGTTATTCGAACTCATTTGTCTGCATAAGTCGACATGTTTATGTTGTTTGGCTACTCTGCTAAAACATGCATCTTTATGATTGCTTACTGACAGGAATACCGTCAAACTCTCTTTATTGTGAGGCACTGTTGCATGTAATGCAATGCAAAGATCACACTTGATTGATATAATATTTTTTATTTAACGTTTACTTTCTATGTATGTGACAACCGTGATGTGTATTTCATAAAATTTGAAAGGTGATTCTCATATTTTGACACATATGAATGATTTGGTATAAAAATTTTGTGTACATATAAATGTCCAACTATAAATTTTATTTAAAAAAATTGGTGGTGCCCACCACCTTTCGATATTTTAGAATTTGCTATAGAGTACTAAAAGGTTGGGATCTTCTGTATTATACTATACAAGTGAATTAAATTTAATATAAACCCACACAAATAGAAAATACAACGCATCATAACCAAATATTTAATCACACGCAAAATACAATTGATAATACCTATATTAATTTGTATTTATTGAGTGGTCAACTTCATTGGCTTCGGCTCAGCTCATAAAATGATTTTTCACTCTATTATAGATTTCTGTTCGAAAACATATGTTCTCCTATGTCTAAAATTTCCTCCCACCTATCCAATCCTAAAACGAGGCTTAGCGGGAGCGATTAGCTAACCATTAGTCCTGTCCTATCCTTAAACTCCTGCTCTTTTCGAAAAAAACAGCAACTGAGTAACAAACAATTCTTGCAGAAAAAACTTCTGCTGGGATAAACTCCATTAAGTGTCCATATGCTCCACATTGGCAGCAAATATGGTTTTATTTATATATAATTGTTACTGTATACATATGGCTTTGGCGCGATAATTGTAATGTGTGTATTATAATATAATACACACATTTCATATATTATATTCTATAGAACCAAAAATAAGTAAACAGATACCATGATAATTATAAATGCGTATATTATCATATTTATGTGTTCGTATGATTTTATGTTCCAAGAACACTATTTCACAATTTTAAATCATTTTTTTAGCGCTTAAAAACTCTAATGTAACTTTCATATCGTACTTCATTGAACTACGAATATTTATGAGACATTATTATTATTGCTCCATTCGCACTAGTCCTCATTTACAAGTGAAGTCTAAGTGTGAAGTATACTAAGATAACGAAATCTTATGTATGATGTATGACACTTATTGTCGGAAAATACCAACCAACATGCTTTACTGATTTTTTTTGTTGCCGTTGACTTTTTTGGATATAGATACATGTACATGTTTATTTAAACTTTTTATTTTTGCAAAAGGTAATCAAACGCACTATTCCGTTCGGCTTAGAAATCACTACACCTTTTTTTTCACAAAACTTTCCCTATTTTTTTTATTGGGTAGCAGCTATTTTAGATGTGGATTTAACATTAAGAAACAAAAAATCCTTCTAAAAATATTTAAGTTGATGTAATGGGTGTCGGTGGCCGTGGCGCAGTTGGTAACATCGTCGGGTGGAAGTACCGGAGCCGAGAGTTCCATAAATCGATTTGTGTTCATAGGAATGGATGTATGTGGTGTCTAAATTCTCTTTTACCAGTCCGATACTAACATAGTGGCGTAGTAAGAGCAATTAGCTAACCACTAGTCCTGTACTACCCCTTTCCTTCTATCCTTACTCTCTTCGAAAAGAAAGCTTGAGCAACTGAGTAACAAGCAGTTCTCATAGAAAACTTCTGTTGAGATATCTCCATTATAAGGCTATATGCTCCACACTGGGAAGCGGACATGGTAAAAAAATGGGAAATATAAGTTATATTTATATATATATTTGAAATTATTCTTCTAAGATCAGCAATATTACATTACTTATTATATTTTTTTTACAATACCAAGCTTAGGTGTTAATTAGACTTTTCTAATAAAAAATAGAAGAAGAAGTAATCATGAAAATATACAATAAATTTTAGTTTATAAGTACATATATATATATTTATAATAGTACCTACAAGGCGTATTCTAAATTTTATTTGCATATGAAAGATTAATAATATGTGTCGTTAGTTCAATAAGAGCTATTATGTAACACTAGTTTTATTCTCATAGAAAATTTAATATGAGAATTTTTGATATTAATTTGTTTGTAACGTAAAATCGATTTCAACAATGATTGTTGTTCATAATTTTACCTCATTTATATTACAGAAACTAGATAACATTCTTAGGAATAAATGTATGAAAGCCTGTTATATTCAAAACACGGAAAGAAAAATTTCAATAAACCCCGGTTAACCGAGGAAAATAAATCGGGTTTCGGTTTTTTTCGAAAAAGCCAATAAACTGGTTAACCGGTTTCGGTTTAAACCGGGTTGGAAGCCCTACCTTGTATTCAAACGTCACTGCAGTCAGTGTCAACAGATGCCGTTATCAGCGGTTCGCGATTGTGTTTTTTTTTTTGTTTTTGGCGTGATCACTCTGTTAATAATTTGTAAAGATTTACAAGCTGTATTTTTTAAGAATGTAATTTTAATCTCAATAGTTCTAGATGAATGGATAATTTTTTGTCTGGTTACACGAGAAAATCTAGTTATAATAAAGATACTGACGTTGATAAAAATAAAGGTAGTTAGTATACAAGCTAAAGAGAACAAGGAGGTAGATCTCGCAAGACAAGAAAATACGATTCATCCTGTTTATCGTTAGGATTCACAGATGTTATTATAAATGGCATAGAAAAACGTGTTTGTGCATAGAAGAATGTGTTTGTAATGCACAAAAGTTTTGACTGCAGATAGTATGAGACCAGGCAAATCAAAACGGCACCTTAAAACTATGCATTCTAAATACGTTGGAAAGCCCATCCATATTTCAAAAGAAAATTAGATGAGTTTAATAAACAAAATCAAACGTTCAAAAACTACTTTCTGTTCCATTAAATCCATTGCTAGCGTTGTGCCAAGTTTCTCACAGAATCGCAAAATGTAAAAAACACAATAAGAGAAACTTTAGTCTTGTCACTAGCTATTGATACGGTTAATATAATATTCTGGGAATCATATGCGAAACAGTTGTGACAAATACAGTAGGCAGAAGAATCGATGATATACCTATCTGAAGATATTTGAGATCCGTTAGTTTCTCGACTGCTTACTTCGAAATTCGCCATACAAGTAGATGACGCAACTGTAGCGAAAGATGCTCATATAATCGTAAATGTTCAATATGTGACAGATATGCTCAATCTTGATTCTAGATTCTAGAGTGATATTTTTGTAATAAATTAACAATACAGTGAAAACCATCTCTAACGAAAACTATGTTTTGTTCCCGAAATATGTTGTGTAATTTCATAAATTTACAATATTCAAATACGAAATAAAAATGATTAACAAAAAAAATCTCCATAATAATTTCCAAGTTATACACCACGCTATCGTCAGTTAACATTTAGTGTATATGATGTACTTTATTTTGACAAGGCAAGCACCTCACAATAAACAATGTAAAAAAGTTGACGCTAGCCGCACCAACTTTCGTAAGCAAACATTTCAGTTATACTTAATTTAAGTATTTAATGTAATGTAAATAATATTGAATAGTGCTAAAAAATCGTATGTTTTATTTCAACTAGATTAAATATCACAATACTAAAAAAAGTGATGTTTTAGGTATATTTCTTTGCGAAATAATATTTTTGTCCCCATAAATTTCGCCTTTAACGCTTTCTAGTGTATTTTTTAAGTTATTGTTAATTAATATAGTTGTTTAATCATTTTACTGGACGACTGGAAAGCTATGAATGAAATATAATCTTTGTAATAAGTTTATGTCAGGCTGCGATTAATTCTGTGGTCAGAAATTTCGAAAATTAATTCTAAAATGACAACAGCAGAAATTGTTTTTCAGGTTGGTGTTTTCGCTTTGGCTATATTAAGGGGGAATGGAGTTGAAAAGTTCTTCTTAAGGCAGAAAGTTTCTTACCAAACAAAATACTTTCAAAATTTATGTTGAGTTAGCATTAAATTTAAATCAATTAAATCGTTTTAATTTATAGATAAGGGCGTACATTTTGCATGAGGTGCAAGAACACGTAATGGTTAATTAAGTACAAAAATATTCTTAAAATTGAAAAGTAGGTACAACACTGCTGATTAGAGAAATAAGATTAACTAAATAATGTTATTATAAGTTGTTATCATTTAGATAAATTATCTTAAAAATTCAAATATATTATCTGTTATGGGCAGACTTGTGCGTATAACTACGATTTTAATAATATTACAAGAAGTACGAAAAACATTTCAAATGCTTTCAGTGAACGTTTCAGTGAGACTAGCAGTATACGTCGCAGATGCATTGAATATGAATACAAATTATTATAAGTGTATGCGTCTATTACACTAACTGACACCTGAAATAAAAAAAATTAAAAAATAAAACACAATTGGTTTTGTACTACTTCCACATGCTGATAAAGATCAGGAGGAATGGATCAGTTGATAATGGTCGCGATGAGTGAAACCGGTCGTGATATTTATAAACATGTAGAAGTAGTACAAAACATATTGTGTTTTATTTAATAGTAGTATAACCGTAGCCATCATAGATGACGGTATTGAAATTGAAATGTCATGAGAAAATTTCGTACCCACATGTTATATGTGATAATAATAAAACGTCTACAGAGCGGTCTGGGCTATTATATATAATATAATCCCTTACCATCAAGAATTGACAGTAAACACCTTAAAAGTGAAATAAATGTGATGTAATTATTATTATTTTCTGGTATTTATAGTATAAGTTTGCCCATTAAATAAATGTTTAATAAAAAAAATATTTGTCTACGCACTAGTTATAATAACAGTAGAAATGATAACCTTATGGAGATTATCATTATTGCTGATAAAATGACTTTTAACTTTGTTTTTGCTCTCCTGAAAAATCTTCTTTTTGGATATACTCAAAAGTCCGCTCATCATAGAAATATTACCTTCTTATTTTTCAACTGTAATGTATATTTTTTGAAATCATAGATTGAATATCATGATCGAATTCAGTCATTATATAATATAAATCTTTTTGAAATTATTGTAATAAGTAATATATTATTTTTGTGTCAGTAATTGTTTTTAAATATAACACTTTTGTAATAATTTGGAATCACATATATACCTGATAAATGAGATGGATGAAACACCGCAGCATTATTAACAAGAAGATCTACTCCCCCAAATTTGTCCTCAACCCATTTAAATGCATCTTTAATGTCCTCTTCCACCGTCATATCACATTTCACTGCATGAATAGTACCACTTGACTGTGCTGCAAATTCCTACAATAAAATACATTAAATTAATCGTTTTCAATAGACACCGCCTACAAAATTAATTGAGATGTCAGCATTCTCTTGATCGTTTCTATTGATGCCGAAGGTTGGCGATAAATCTAGTAAAAATAGTAATTAATAAGACTAATACACTATTCAATATATTTGTGTATCGATGTTACACTGCCAGAACGCATTAAGTCCGTTTTTGATGATTTTCTGTTTGAAATGTCAACATGTATTCAATTGAACGCTCTATGTAACGGTAGAACGCATGAAGTCATAGGATAACAGTATTAAGTCATAATGCTATTTTTTTATTGTGGCAAGAAGCATGATACAAAATCTTATGAATTGTACTTTAAAAAGGTTATTTTTTTAAATGTACTAAAAATCTTTTAAAGAAAAACAATTGTCCTGTCAGTTCGAGTTCATTCGTTTACTCGAATGCTGGGTCGTTAGTAACGAAATACATGGAAATTTACAAAATTTCAACAATTCAAATAAATAAAAAAAACAATTGTTCTTGGAAGAGAGAGTATTTTAAAAGAAATAATACTTTAAATGCGATTATCTCAGAACTGGTTTTTATAATTTTTTTATACTTTCAGTCAGTATAAACTCGATACTCAAAATTAAAAGTATAGAGTTGAAAACTTGCTTTAATTTTCTCGGCTCTCCTTGCAAGTCCAATAACAATGATTCCTTTATCAGCCAAAGTACACGCAATAGCCGCTCCAATTCCCGCACTTGCTCCAGTTACAACTGCAACTTTTCCCTTCCAGCGCTCCATGTTCAATTAGATTTCCGTTCCTCAATGCCTTTCGTTAAACAGGAAATAAAAACAAATTAATGACTGGGGAAAATCAATGAACCAAATTGCTACAAAGCAATCAATATTAACTCTCTTTGCAATGGCGCTCTGAAAGTGTATCGAGCTATTCAAGAAAAATTTTACCATCACAAATTGTGTTTGCTACAATTATTATTTTTAATTTTCTCAAAAATTGTGATTAATTTTGTATTCAGTGAGTATTTACGTCAGGAAAACTAATTCAATACAATCATAATAATATTGATATTTTTTTAGTTTCTCCATCATTTTTAATAAATGAAAATAAAAATATTTTGTCATTCCAAAAGCAAAAGGGCACATTTTGACCGTTTAAAGCAGTGCTCCGCAACCTTTTCTCACCCACGGCACACCTAAGCACTCATGAATATTTCGCGGCACACTATAAGCCAAAATATGTAAATTTCATAGAAAAAAATCACAATTTATTAATTTATTGTTATTTGATGAATTCAAAATAGTGAAAATTTCAAAGTGATGGGACACTTAACAATTATGAAACATTTGTAAAAGTTGTAACTTAAAAAAATTAATAAAGCTTGACTACTAAACATTATTTAAGCTAAGCTCAGTGGATCAAAGTACTGCCCATCTTTTATGTTTCGCCAAATCTAAATTAATCTTTCCGTATTCAATAATAATCTCGTGTTCACATTCTGTGCGAAACAACAAAAAAATGCGTATTTATGGCTCTCGATTTGAAAATATCTTGATACGTTCGTTCATTATTTGTAATAATTCCACTTGGAAATTTTCCGCCATCAATATGCAGTAATGTGTGATTTGTGCAGTAGGATTATTTCGTTTCACACGCGAGACAACCCCCAATTTATTTCCCATCATTGAAGTTACACTATCCGTGCAAAGACTAATACAATTATTCCATTAAATATCAAAAGAATATAATATCCGTTTCAATGAGAATAATTTAAACAGAAATTTTAGCAACCAAGTGGCTCCGCACCGCGGCACACCTGGGATCGTCTCGCGGCGCACCGGTTGGAGAGCACTGGTTTAGAGCTATGACTGCAGTTTTATTCGTAATTTTTTTTTCTGCTTGATAGACAGGAAGTAAATAAATATTTACGAAAGAAAACCTTGTGAAATCACAATTGAAAAAATAAAAAAGGTAATTTGTGTATGTGAAACTTATCTTTAATATATGCCAAAATACCTTTTTTTCTCGATTTAAATATTATGAGTTGAAACTTATATACCAATTTAAATATAATAATTAAGTATAATTAATTTATTAAGTAAACAAATAGTAAGAGAAAGAAGAAATTTTCACGTAAATCTGACTTAAAACCCCCAAAAAGAAAAGTTTAATAAAATATTTTGATAATAAGTCACCTGTGATCCAATTTTCATTTTAAAATACTAAAAAATAACACACAATTTTTTCACTCTAATAACTCTTAAAATGGGTATTTCTCAAATTTTTTTTAATGATATTTATTGATCTTGCTAGGAGTTGAACCCGGATGGCTTAGCCGAGTATTGTAATGTAGACTGCAGAGTCTGAACACTTACCTTATGAGTTACCGCATCCGTAATGTAGACTATAAATATAATATTTTAAACAGGACCTAGGTTGGATAAAAAAATTGAATAAATAATCAGTTTATCTGATACCATGGGTAAAATAGAATGGAACCACAATTTACTGTTATTTTAGGGTCCCTAAAAAGTTCGTGAATCTGGAAAAACGAAGAACGAAAAGAAGTGATCGGGGTTCCTCATTATTCATTTTAAGAAAATAGTTTTACTGAAATATTATTATTACGTAATTCAGAAATATATATTATTATGTACGGAAATCAAAACACACTTCTTATTTAAATGATTTAATCATATAGCCCAAGGTTTTACCGAATATAAAATTAAATTAAAAATGAACTTCCACAAAGTTACCGCCAAATCCATAGAAAAGATTTTACCTTGTTATAAGTTTACATAATTTTTAATTTTTTTAATTTGCGATACATATTGATGTTTTGATGAAATAACATATTTTTTAAATGATACTCACGGTAACTGTGTGAAGAAGTATACGTAATTAAGTGACTTTTAAAAAATGATCAACTCACTTATTTTAATACATACGAATGATCTAACGTTTTCTAGCCGACTATTTGTAATATGTTTCATGCGACTCTTTTATAGACGTAAACACTGTTACTGACTAATGTCTGAACATTTCTTAATGTTACCTACTATACCACAATGTAACAATACAACATGTTAACTGCTTGAAACAGCCATCCAAGGACATTTGATGACAAGAATTTGAATTCAAACATATAATTATACATGGTTAATAATATTCTCGTAGTTCAGGAGAAACATAATAACACTATTAGGAATGATACAACTTCAAATATTTTTTTATTTTATAACGTTTTCCGCTTGATTATCACTACAAAAAACAGTTTTTATTCTTACGGCAAATAATTCTTAATCTATCATAACTATTTAAAAAGATTATATATCGTCAGTTAATTAACTTCGCCCAATTTTCGATATTGTAAGAAAAGCGCAGTGCGAGTATCAATAATTGAATAAAACGTCAATATATAATTATTACTTACATACGAAATTGTGTGTTGTCGTAATTCAAATTCTTTTTCACTAATAATTATTGCTATTTGAGTTATTGAGATTTTGTACACTTCCATATATTTTGTCACCGACGACCCGGGTTTCGCCTTTCGGCATCTTCAGGCATTCGCTCGAAGTGTACAAATTCTCAATAACTCAAATTTGATGTTGAAATACCATCAAACACCCTCAGTCGATGTCTTAAATTATTACTATAGTACACAGCAACGGAACATAGTGTTGCATAATTTTAAAATGAAGACAAACTCAAAAGATAAACATTAAATTATCTATTTACATTATAAGGCCAGATCTCTATCTATGTTTTTAAAATGAAATAAGTTTCTATACTATGTAGCATTCATATTAAATTTATGATCATGTGTTAACTCGATTTCATCTAAACTATAATATAATACGATAATTTATTAACAACACATTTGTTGTTATTTTCAGTGGTGGCTATTTTTTTTTAAATTATATATTTAACAAAACCAAACTTATAGAATACAATATAACATGTATTTAATTAGAATATTTGTGTATCGGAATAGTTTTGAATTTTTATGTTGGCATAATGTTTTTCAGTGTTATGTCAAATTGACTAATCAATATTATTTTTATTTATTTTTGTATTATTAAATTGTATTGATACTTTTTAATTGTTAATACGCATATAATTTTAAATGTTGGTGCAAGTAGGTATTACATTTTTGATGAATTCTTATGTTTATGATGGTGATTTCATAATATTATTTTTATTTGACTGGTTAAAACAAGTTTGAAAAAGTTGATTTTTACCATGATTTTTTGTGGGGGTTAGTAATGTTAAAAATTCCGACATAGACTCAACAAACATAACTACTACTATTTTTCTACAGCGGTTGTATATTTTTGTGTAGTAAGAATTGATGGTACTCTTAAATTGTAGCAGCAAAATTGTAGTCTATCGAAGTATTATTTTGGTCATTGCTCAACGTAGAATCTCCTTGCGTTAATTGTGGACGTTTTAATTTATTTGATTCTACAATTTATAAACAAAAAATAGTTTTGCTATTAAAAACCGAAAAATGTGATGTGAAATGAATCATTTCGATGTAATTTTGACACAGATTTTCAAATACAGTAATTGACATTGTGCATGTCGGTTTTTATCTAACAAAAAATTATGTTTTTTTGTAGTATTAGCACTTTTCAACTTTTTATCATTACTACTGATATTATTTAACTGAAATCATAATTGTGTAGCACGGAGTTTTCTTAAAAATATCGCAGTAGGTACTTGTTTTTTAAATTAATTTATCATGGAATAATGTAAGTCCATACAATCATTAAAGATACTTGAACGGTGATAACCTTGATAACCTTGATTTACGATGAGCTCTTATTTATTATGTGATTAAATAAGTATAATATATGCTATATCATTCTGCGATCAAGTACATATCATTCAATGAAGTAACATGCTAATTACAAAGTCATTTAAACATAGCAAATAAATCACGCAATCACGTAGTTATGCATTCAACAAAATGTAGTTAGTTGTATATACGAGTAATACATATTTATGTTAAGGGCATTCAATCCCGGACCCTTTTTATGTTCCGGGAATTTCGGATTCACAATTGTTCGATCCCGGAATCCCGGGATGCGTGGTTTCATACTTTAAATTGTAAATTTAAAATTCAATTCGTGATTGGGTCAATTCAAATTAATAAATATATGATTTCATATGTTTTTGGACACAGGAATATTTTTTTTTCATTTATTAAGAATCGGTCATTCAAAAAGAAAGAGATAACATACAAATCTACTTATAATAATCAATAGAATTTTATTTATTTACTGAAGCTATGTAAAATGTGATTATATATATTGTTCTACCGTGTTAATTAAAAAGTAATGCCAAAAAGCAATGAACTATAATGTTGTCAAAATTATCTATACCAGTATTTATACGGCTGGAGACCACAAGGAATATATTTATTATTATAACAAGTATGCACATTAGAGGTCTGCACGGGTCCGGGCTTGGCCCAAGAGACAATTGTTATTCGGGCTCGGGCCGGGCCCGGGTAAGGGATTCGTTCTTCAGAAAAATATTTCGGACTATATTCGGATCATGAGTACTCTTGATAACTAAATACTGCTAATAGCAAAAATAATTTATTACGTTTTGGATATCATTGGACACAATAGTCTTTTATTTGATAAGTGTGGAGACATCATTTTATATTTTGGTAATCTGAAACTGAAAACTCATATAATTGTTATTGATCCGTAAAACAATGCTTTACTTATTTAAGCATCACGGATAGTAGGTTTAAATAGTTCGTTAATGAATAAAGTGTGATATTATTCAGTATCTGATTACTATTCGTTTTAGATAATCGATTTAGATTTTAGAGAATCGAGAAATTCATTATAAAAAAATACAACAGACGTAAAAAATGAGTTTCAACGATATAAAGAAAATGTTAAAAAGTGGTGACTGTGGTGATGTGTGGAAATCATTTCGTGAAATAATAGATTTTTCTGCATGTGAAAAAGTTGCGTAGGTACGTTAAGTGTGTTAAATTTCAATCAATTTTATGCTACTGATTTTTTTTTGTAAATCGGGTTTTTTTCGGGCCGAGATATATAAATTTAGGCTTCGGGTCGGGCTCGGGTAACAAGTTTTGAATTAAGACTCGGGCTCCGAGTAAATTTTTAAAAGTTTAAGAACCGCTGGTCTACACCCTTCAGTATAATATAAGTTATTAGAATTATTCATATAAGAATAAGATCATGTCGAAATTAAACTAGAAAGTAAGCTGCATGCGACCAAACCCTTGAAAATGTAAATATGTTAAATTAAATGAAAAACTACAAACATTAATCCCTTCGTATAGTGATATGAGTAAATTAGATTATTTAAGAAGGCTGGTACTTAACATTTATATAATATGTTATAATTTAATGTAATTTCTGTGAGTATTTTTAAAAATACTACTTCCTAAATAAAACAGTACTACTTCCACATGTTTTTATAATGATCAGGACCGGTTTAGCTCAACACGAGCATTATCAACTGATTATTATAAAGATGTGGAAGTAGTACAAATGAATTGTGTTTTATTTTTTAAAATATAATGCCTTTCCGCCAAGAATTGACAGCTAACACTTTAAAAGTGTTTCGTGAGGATGTTTGCATTTGAACGTTTTTTATATCCTTTTTAAGAACATTTTTATTTGAATGTATGTATTTTTATTATCTCTGCATATAAAATATAGTACAAAGAAATAAAATTTTCTCATTGCTCTTTCGCTTTTGTCGCGCACTCAGGCGCGTCAGGGCGTGTTTGCCGCACGGCTTCGTCAGGACACCCATCTAACCATACAACCAATGACATCGTAGAATATATATTTTTTTGAATTTCTATTTTCGTTTGTGCTCATCTGTCGTTTGCGCAATAGTCATGTGCACCTAAGTCTGGTCATCCCATTAACTTATACTACTAATTTTCGTTTCCTAACACCATTATTGTATCATTTCTATATCTAAAAAGGTTAGGTGACTAAATTGTAACCAGTTCTTGTTCAGTGTCTTTTGATGAAATTATCAATTAGACGGTTGAAAAAGAAGTATTTTTTTTAAATATTATGAAACTATATAAAAATTTATTATTTTTTTATTCATTCCTTTTCAGACATTAATTATTAAGCTCAATTATATGTTGTACACTTGGGCCTCGTTTCGCTCGGTAATATGATTCCACAAAAACGTCGTGTAATACAAAGCTGTGTTATACGAGGTTTGAAGTTTATTCAAAATTAGGGTATGCGTTGAGAAGACCCCGGATCGAAGAGAGGCGAACGGCTGGTTATCCAGAGTCCTGGAAAGGCTGTGATCTCAAACAAACACCATTTGAAATCCGGTTCAAAACTTATTTATTTTTCCATCAAAGATGCAGTGGTTTACATCACACAAATATATAAATCCTAACACATAAAATTGATTCTACATTTACATTTACTTAGCAACTGAATTTACTTTAAGTTATAATACAAATGACACGACAAACGATTTTAAATTAAGTCCAATGCAAATCAAAAAAAAACAAGCAATTCACATCGTCACGTCACCTCCGCCACGAGAGCGCAACTCGTCCCGCTCAGCAGATCGTAATCGACTGTCTACAAATACAATTGAAAAAACCGTCGGAGCTACCCCTTTCCGTCAAAATGGACTCGTCCAGCGGGCGTACCCGGCGGCTATTGAACGACATGGTAACAAGTTTTGGGCCGATTCTGCGAATTATTGCCGCTGCCGCTGGGTGATTTCAGTTCTGGACACTAATGAAACTTATCGTTAATTAAATATTAAATACATTATTATAAAAATATATCGAAGTTTGTATCTTTTATTCTTTTTAATAAACAATCGAAAAAATATACATTTTCGAATTTATTGCAAAAAACTTTAATAACATGTAATAGATCATTCATTCATCAACGCTATCACTTACAATTTTATGTGTAAAACATTTTTTCGAATTGTTCTGAATTTTCATTATCGGAAGACTCTGGGGTGAATACTCTTTTGGATTGAGACTTAAAAATTTTGTAATAAGCGATTGTTTGCTTTCAGCGTATAAATCTTTACATATTTCGTGATAAGGGGCGAAGATTTGTTGTTATTTCTTCTTGAACTTCAAACTTCTTCCATTGTAGGATCATTTTCAATAAACAAATACTGAAACCGTATTATATAAAGCGTGTTGTACAAAAATATACCACATTTCATCAATCGTGTTATATCAAAACCGTGTTACACGAGGCCCACTTGGTATTATAATTGTGTAGTTATACTTTTTCTGCTATTTTTATAAATCTTAATTTGCGTAGGCAATGTCTTTTATTCATTAAATTGCCGTAATTGTCATAAATGAGAGTCTTGTGGTACCTGTATAGAATGATTAGATTTAAAAAAATATATTATGTTCTTCGTAACGTAAGCACTAATTAATTTTTATTTTATAAACAATGGCGATAAAAAGAGTGCTCTAGGTCAAGGGAATAAAATCAGCGATGGTACCAATAAATTTTGAATAATACATTGATCAATTTATTAGACATAATTTTAAATTATAGTTCATTGATTATAACTAAAGGTCACAACATTTTTAATTTACTGTCAACCTTTTTTAAAAGCTGCGTGTTGTTTATTTAAATAATGCTTACATTTCGGAGAGAGTAAGGATAGAAGAGTAAGATTAGGTGTGTTACGACATGTCTAGTATTTAGCTAATCGCTCTCGCTTCATTCCGTCAGAAACGAATTGGCGGGAGGGAGTTTAGAAATCACACACATCCTTCTTTTTGAAAACGAATTCATAAATTGATTGGAGACTTTCCGATATATATCACGCGTTTCATTTTGAAAAAAAAGTTGATAACAGTATTCTCTATAAATTATCTCTATCTATATTCTATATTCACTATCTAATATTAAAAATATTAAAAAAAAACATTGAAGCTTGAGAAATTTCGCTTTTTAAAAAGTCGTATTTTTCTTGCGTTCTTTGATAACAAAATATATTATTTCATACTTTTCAGGAAAATACACATCGCAATAATTTTTAAGAATAAACTGTTGTTTGTCTTTCTGTCTACTCCATTCCATAGTTCTATATTCATAAGTATTTTACAGTTATGACTTTGTCATATTTCAGTGGATCTACCTGTATATCATATGGCTATCGCTACAAGCATTTGTGATATTACATACCTTTCGATGTAGTCCAAAATGTTCTCGAAGGCGAAAAAGACGATGAGGTTTTATTTCTCTGAAATAAATATAGTGTTTTAACCCTCAGGAATATACGTGAGTAATTATAATGTAAGTAAATGTAATTATAATAAACAAATAATTGTAGTTGAAGGAGATGCAGATATTTGTGATGAATTACCGTTTTTTTAAGAAAACACGAATTTAGTACTTTGTCGCCAGAATTTGTACAGTTGTATTTTCATAGATTTAATTACAGTGACTACTCAACACTGACTGATTATTTCAATTACTGATATTATAATAAATTCATTTTCTAATAAAGAAAAAATACAGTAAAGAGATCCTCGATATAACACCTATAGACTTATATGAGCGAAGGGGTTTCCATTTAACCTCAAGTCCGTTATTTAATACGTATATTTATTATTATGCCACATTGCTCACATATACTAGACACAGATCCTTCTCAAGCTTTTGTATGACTAGTGGTTTTTTTATGCTTCCAAATAAGACTGCTCCATTTTTTCATATTTTAAGCGTAATATTAATATAACTTTTATAACGCGCACACCTAATCATTGAATGACACGCGTTAAAACTGCTACAGCTATATGATCACATGCTAATTAAACGTAGAAAATTGTTTTAAGCGTGCAAAGCATTAACATTATTATTTTATTGTCTTTTGTATCGAGATCTTACTGCATTGAAAAAACAAAAACTTTTCTTCGATTACAACATGATAAATATAAATGTAACATTTCAAATAAATTATTTGAATAAAAGTATTATTTTAATTAGAATAATTTACTTAATTAAATAACACCCAACTTATTATTTACTCTTTCAATTTAAAATACCCTTATATTATACTTATGCAACAGTTTCAAAGGAATTCTAATATCGGACAGCATTTCCTTGAGTTTTAAAGTAACGACGAGCTTTTTCTGAAACTTTACCGCCGGGTAATTTAAACAAACTCATAAATTTCAAGTGTAAGCAGAACAACAAAAGCCGTAAAAGGCTGCCCGGTCAGAAGGACAAGTCAATGAAGCTTTAATGAAGGCGCAACGAACTCCGATGCAAAAGTTTAAGGAAACTTTATCCTTATGTATTTAAGATTCCAAGGGAAAATAGAATGCATAAAGTAACAGCCGCACTAGCAACTTTTCCGCTAGCTATTCCTTGGTTTTAAGCTAGTTACGTGAGAACAAGCAAATTAGCGCCATTAATTGCACATATAATATAATAAAAATTCGTAGGTAATTAATATAAATGTTAAATTATTTAATACTAAACAATTAATTTAGTATAGAACATTTATTCGTAAGAACAACTTTACTTTTTGAAATTTAAATTATTAATGTATTCATCACGATCACAGAAAATTGTTTCCTTTATCATTTTGCAGTGTGCTATATTTCTTTTTTTACTTCTACTTGATATTTTATTCATAATATAATAACGTCGGGTCCGTGATGCAGTGGACAACGTCGTTGGCTACGATAACGGATATCTCGGGTTTCAAGTCCTGGTACGGACAGTTTCATGAATTGATTTATGGATTTCTATTCTTAGGCATGGATTTTTGTGATGTCTTAAATTCATTCCGGCGTAGCAAGAGCGATTGGCTAACCACAAGTTGACACACTCTGGTTTTTTTGTTAAGTTTAAGTTTTATTAGGGTCCATAACTGAAATCGCACAGCGGTAATGACAATAATTCGGAGAAATCGACCCAACTGTCGCTAGGGGCGCTCGGCCATCGCCTGCGGCCACGTTTGCAAGACGAATCCATTTTTGACGGAAAAGGGTCGCTCCGACGATGCGGGAGTCCTTTTGATTTTATGTGTGAGTAGTCGATTACGATCTTTCGAGTGGAGGTGAGCTGCCGGCCAGCGTGGTCGGCACCGTTGACGTTGTGGATCGTTTATGTTTGTTTTGAAATTGGACTTAATTTAAAATCGTTTGTCGTGTCATTTGCATTATAACTTAAAAGTAAATTCATGCGTTAAGTAAATGTAAATGTAGATTCAATTTTATGTGTTAAGATAATTTTTGTGTATTTTAAATCACTGCATCTTCGATTACGAAGTGTTGAACCGGATTCGAAATTGTGTTTGTTTGAGATCCCAGCCCTTCCAAGACGTCGATAACCAGCCATCCGCCTCTCTTCGATTCGGGTCTTCTCATAGTCTTGACCTATCCCTATCCTTCTATCTACTATCTTCCAAAAAAAGAGATGTTACTGAACTGAGTAACAAGCAGTTCTCGTAGAAAGATTCTGTTAAGATACCTTCACTAGGAGGCTATATGCTCCACATACAAAAAATAATAATTTTGCGTATGCCTTATTAGCAAAGTATTTTTTTATTATGAATTCAAATTAAATGTTAGAATAATTACTTCCAATTTATATAAATCATTGAATTCTATATCTTTTACAAATTAATACTTGTTGAATAACGAATTAAGAAATATTTCCTATTCAACCCCTAATCAATCGTGTCTGTTATGATTATTAAACTTGTAAAGACGCAAATTAAATATCTCCAATAAAGCTTTCTATGCAGTCGTAAATGAGTAGTAATGAGCACTTCTACATATAGTTTGGTAAAAGATACTAACTGTGACACTAAAGACGCTAAACGACACTACCATAAAAATATAAGACACTTACTGTGCATAAGATGGAATTATTATCGAGGTTACTATTATTTAACAACATTGCACAAGTTTATAAAGTTTTCTTAATTTTTACTACTAATATTTCCAACTAAAGCTCAATTAATAATTTCAATGAAAGACATAAAATCAATCAATGGCTGATAAAAATAACCTATATATTACTTATTATGCTGGTATTATTTGGACGGTATCTAGTAATACTGATTCCTTGCGATTTGCGGTCGTCCATTGTGGACTAATAATCTTTTATGTAAGAGATATACCAACAGTGCCCGTATAATTGTCCCAAAAATATCAAATCTCTATAGATGTCTATACATCAGGGGACGTCAAACTGCCGCTCTTGTGATACGTGCGTGTGGTTCTTAAATAATATTGATATAAAATTTAAATATTAGAATTAATCAACCCTTTTGAATTGATAAAAAAAAGAAATATTTTTTACATACGAATCATATAAATAGTATATTGAGAAGCCAAATAACCGATAAAAATCACTAAAATTGTATTTCAAAGCTATTACAGAAAATTTCCAAGGAAACGCAAAGTCATTACTTAGACAAGTTTTAATGAATCTTTATAATTTATTTAAAAAATTTTTTTAAATATTTACTTCACCAATTAAATAATGAATAATTATTAAGTTTTATCAATAAACTGAAAACGCGAGTGCCTAATCAGTTTATATCTAAAGAAAATTTGGCCAATTCCGGTAACAGTTGCAAATTTAGCAATTCCTATTTACTTGTTAAATTCTTATAAGAAGTCGATCATCATGAAAATTCAACCTCAAAGCACTCCCAAACCTGAGAGAAATCTTAAAAACCCTTGACTTAATCAACTGTATTTATAAAATCGATGAATATCAAAAAATCTAAATCGTTCTGTTACTAATTTTCCGTCTTTTCGGACTAACATTTTTTTAGGTAAGCAAAATAAAATACAAACATAGATCAAACATTTATATATTTGTACTAATTTTTCAATCAGCTGCAATGGTCCTACGTTGTTGTGAGAATATAGTACACTATACACTTGAGAATGCCCGATCGAAGAGGGGCGAATGGTTGGTTATCACCATCCAGGATGTATTGGATCTCAATCAAAACACCACTCCAGTCCGGTTAATCTCTTATGTATTGAAGATGTAATGGTTTAATACACAAAAATTACCAGTACAATATAAAATTGAGTCTACATTTACGTTTAATTAACACATAAATTTACTTTTAAGTTGTAATACAATTGACACAACAAACGATTTCAAATTTAAATTAAATCCAATTTCAAAACAAAAAAAAATGATTTATAACAACTGCGATGCGGCGGAGGCGGAGGCCAGCTCACCCATTGGCCGAGACCTCCGAAAACAGACTGCTGCAGAATTCACAAATCAAAACTTCAAAATTGCAGACCCCCTCCCTTTTTTCAATAGCTACCACTGTTGTCAGGCAAACGAGGTAATTAGTCGGTCGGATATCGGCCACTTTCTCTTTAATGACCCTAACTCGATCAGGCCAGGTAACGATATTTAGAAATGATTCTAAGAATTGCGATATTAAAAGTGTTCGAATACCGTTCTGGATCCTTCCAAGAAACAAATAAATGTTCGCATAAATATCAGGCACAGTGTTAGATTCAACGTCATACATGCAGCTTTGAACCTATATTCACAGAAAAGTATCTCTCATCTACTGTGGCATTAAAAAAATCGGCTTATTCTTTTAATACGTATATTAGAGGAACGTATAATCAATGCAAAAATTTCTTTTCTCACTTGGTTTATTATAGAAAGCGCGAGTTAAAAAGTTATATGACAAAAAAATTAAGCTCTAAACCGCTTGTAGAATATAATCAGTCAAAAATGTACATTTAATATCGTTTATGTTCTGGAAGAAAACACTCAATTAAAAAAAATGACATATTGAGTTAGTTATATCAAAATCAACTGTATGGAAGAACACACTTATTTTCATATATATATATATATATATATACTTTTATTTAAAAACATTTTTTTACAAACAAACAAACTGATAAAGGTATAAGATTTCAAACTTCAATATTCAATTACTCAAAACTAGTATTTTTCTGTTAGTGTATTCTTCCAGAACAACGACAATATATACATATTGAATGAGTTCATCAAAAAATATCCTTGTTATTATATTTTACTTAGACACTCGATAACCCGATCAATTGAATGTGTAGTGCTAGCAAAAATCGATGTCTTAAATCTACCAGACGTATTGTAGCTGAGTGGTCAATACTCAGTGGCAATGTCATTGGTTTTAATCTGTAAACGAAACACTTTCATTCACTAATTTCTCAATTAAGTTATGGATTTGTATCGGAAAGGTATGGATCTCTTTAATGGTTTGAACACCACCCTCTCGTTATCCGAATCGGAAAACTGGTCATAAAAGTTAACGATATATTATTTACTAGCCTTTTCCTCTCCTTACACTGAACGACTGTCTTCACACAAGCTATCTTTAAACAATTTTGTAAATATGCTCCATATACTTCATTCACACTGCGAGTGAATATGCGTTTAAAAACAAGTATTCTCAAATTTCATAAATATTGTATTATTTTTCTGCCAACAAACTTCTTACAACCCTCAATATGCATCTTTATTTTTATTTTATAATGAACTTCGCAAGACTAACTTTCAGCTAATATAGCTTTGTAAAACGTTTCTCTTGTTTCAAACAGTTTACATCTCAATTCATTTTTATAAGAGCCAGTTTCTAATTTAACCCATTTGTCAGTGTCTAGAAATTTATCTTTTGTCTGATTAAATGATTCATATTTGAAATGAATGGCTGCTTCAATCAAATTAAACTTCGTCTGATTCAATTTCAAAATACAATAAACACATTCAAATTCTACCCATTTAAAGCAGAATCAATATTTTCCTTGACATAATACTATGACTTCTCAACAAAATAAGTTGCCAATTATGACGGAGAAAATGGAAAATTATAAAAGTCTTAAGATTTCGTTTTTCTTTACACTATGTGAAAATTCATTCTATAAACCTTTATTAAGCTTTGTTTTATTCCCAATGGGTGAGGATTCTTTTATTCTTTATTTTAATACTTCTTGTGAAGTGCTTCTTTCCTTTGTTTTCTTTTTACACGTATTTGTATACTCTGCTTGTTGTTTTTAAAGTAACCACTTTTCGTGTTACATTTTTTTTCGTTTTGTTTACAAATGTCTCAGAAAAGTTAAGCAATGTTTTTTATTCACAAAAAATTCGAGTGTTCTCTCATACTAGAGTGTGCATAAGAAACTTGTTGTCTTGTATTTTGATTACAGTATATTTATTTTGAATGAAAACATTTGATCATATTACTTCTTTCATATCATTTTTTCAACATATCCGCTTCCAATGTGGATCCTACACAATCCTCATAACACATTTCAAGAGAACGTATCTAATTATAATTACCTACTATAATTCATTGGCTCAATTTTTTTTTAAAGGCGTGTAGCAAAGAAATATGTGTAAAGGAAAATACTATTAGCTTCTGAACTTTTAATATACCATTTATGGATGGGATAGTATTGTTACATGACAGAAATCCTAGCTTTTGAATACAGGTCTATAAAGTAAAATTAAAAAAAAAAAAACAGCAATCTATGAATGTTTTCATCCGGGGTTTTAAGTCATTGACCAGTCAATTGATATGACGAGTAGCCCTTGTGCACTCAACTACGGAACTGCTATATAATATTCTTATAAAGAATAGAGCTCTTATAATAGGATACAATATCAAAGTATTCAGTTCTCTAAAATTTTATACTATTATTAGGATAGTACTGTGTAGTTCAATCAACAAAATCTTATAGACATACATATTATTGACCGTACTGTGTAGGTAATTATTTCGACACCCTTACTCAACAGTATTTATAACACCTATTATCATTGTTGTAATATTTTTTAACACTTTCTTCACAGTTTCTATTGAGAGTAATTAATACTTCAGCAAAAAGTTTTGTATGCATATAATAAATTATCATCTTAAAGTCCTACTGATATTTATTATAAATATATAAAGCTTAAAAATAATTCCTAATATTCCCAAACAAACATTGATGTCGTATTTATTTCTCAATTTTCCCAACGATAATAATTTTAATTTACGTTTGCCATTAAACTCAAATATTTTCGAGATTACAATAATAAATCATTAAATACCCACTCATATTCATAAAGTTTGGTTGAAAAATATGTTTTCTCCCAATGAAAAATTGTCATCAATACAATTTCTGATAAGTTTACAATTTGATAGCAAAAATCCAAATACCCCACATCTGCTTTTGGGTAAATTCGTCAGTTTTGATATGAAAAATGGCAGGTAGTTAAGGAAAAATTTGTATTTAACTCATCTTTTATCAGATCACTGTACCACATTCTTTTAAAAATAGGGCTGTCACTTACATTAGTATTATTATTTTTTACTATTTATTAAATGAAAAAAAAACAGATTGGTTTGGTGTAATTAGAAATGTTAATTAAAGGTTATAAATAATTCATATACCTTGACTAAATAGTGATTAATAAGAGCTAAATGAATCTTCTTAAAGCAAAAATCGTCATTTTGTCAAAATCAAACAAAAATCGAAAAGGCAGTTTACGCAATATATAATGATAACTAACTTGCAAAACTCGATAAAAACATACTGTAAAAATGTAAAGAATAAGGAAAGTAGTTACAAACAAATGCCGAGGCTTATATTTACTGTAATTAGCGATTATTGAGAACTTATAAAAAGTAACCATAATCTTAATTGTAAATGCGATGCGATGAAAAAAATAAAATCGTATCTATTTATGCGTGAAACGAAAAAGTGTCATTTACTACAAACATTGAAACATACATATCAGTTTTTGCTTATAGTCATCTAATATTTTATATTACTTAAAAATTAACTAAATTTCAGAAAATTCAGACCTTGCACAGGGCACGTAGAACGGAAAATGTTCTGCGTTATCAACCACAAATTCTTTGAACGGAAAAAAAAATGTTCTAATCACGCAATCAATTAATACGTTTTTGTAAAAAAAATAACTCATGTTTGGAAACATAGCTGATGTATCATCACTCATTATATGCTTTTACGGATATCTCGTCTTTTTACTTACTGCGGCAGGATTGTCAACTTAACCGCGAATTATTTTTATGTGTTTCCAGTTTCATGTATCTCATTTTCAATAATTAGAGATCATAAACACCCCAGTGCAACCCTATCCATGACATACAGGACCGAACGATGACGCGCCGGAAAACCGAAGCGGTGTGGGCTGTGATTTATCCTCGCGAGGTGCGCGCCTTAGCACACAGAGCTACAGACAGATACGATATGAGCGGAAACTAATCAATCACGCGGGACTCCCCGCATTAGCACCGTCGGGGGGATGCGTGCTACTCGTGAGCGAAGGGGTAAAACCGGAGAGGTGCGGCGCGGCTATGACGTCACCGCGCATACACATTCGGGAGTACTGACACACACACATACACGCCAAAAGCGACCACATGTGCAACATGGGAAGCGTTAAGTGTTTTAGCGCCTTTTTGATAAATTATACACGGAAGTTAAATTACTTTAAAAGTGAAAGTTACAAACTCACGTATTTCGCATTATTATAACACATCTCTTACCTACCACAAGATTATTATCACAGATTATTTTTTTAATACTTATTAAAGCGGAGCATTTAATTGTAAGACGTGAAAACAATAAATTTGACATTTCTAAAAATTCAGTTAAATTCCAGATATTTAAAAACCATTCACGTAACCATCAAAAATAACTCCATGTATTATAACATGCAGTACAAAATCTTTAACGACATTGGTAAAAGAATATTCATTATCATAAACTTCCATCCGTGCAACGTTTATATGCTACAGATTTTACAAAACTGCACGATTTATTCAAGACAGGCACAAAGTTTTACCGAGTGAATTAGGTTTTACTTGGAAGACCTTCATTATTGTAATATAAAAATAATTTGCCAATTTTGGTTTACATTTAAATACTAACTAAAGAAGAAGTAGACATTTTATTATCTTAAATTTTATTTGAAAATCAATTATTAATTAATGCGATAAAGTCAGTTAAACTTGTTCAAGTAAAAAACAAACACGATATTTTTAATTAATTTTCAAAGATAATGCGTTCAACTTGTAATGATTATGCATAATTAAATAAGCATCTTATATTCGTGATTTATTATAATTTGTTCGGTCATTATTGAGGTTATTACCCCGAGTATGTATATTTATCAATAATAATTATAGCTCTTGAAACCCTAACAAATATCATATCGCTTAAGGATACTATTTAATTTTGTCCTAAGACTATTTTTCGATGCGACTCACACATCGTTCATCATAGATTTGTGTAATATCCAAGTTACATCCACGAGACAATAGATCTGAAAATTATAAACGTATAATGCGGAACGCATAATATAAATTAGCCACGACGCGTACGCTTGAAAAACCATTAACAAAAATACGTTTTAAGAAGATTTTTTTTCTTATTCTTCCTGTTTTAATAAAACACCTTTTACTTTTTTTGTCATTAAGGTTTGCTTCGTTAAAAATACTTTAATGCTGAATTAAGAGTCTGCATAATTTTTATTGAGACTGTTTTCATTTGATAAAATACTGGCGTACTGGCACTGAATAAAACTTTCATAAAGTTTTCTTCCCACGTCTAGAGTTAACTCTTACCCATAAAGTAAATCCAGATGCGTGGGAGGATTTACTCGGTACCGACTGACACAGCGGCGTTTAAAACAAGGATCAGTTTCCTTGTTTCCATAGCGAATTATTTTTGATTTCTTTTTCACCAAGTTCCACTCTCAATGCATATCTGAACAAGTCTGGTTTTTACGAATCATGTATTTAGTCAGTCACTCAATTGTTACTTTTATAATGTGTAAATTAGTAAAGAACAGTAAGTTAAATAATCGCTCTCTTTATCTAATTTAACAAACGCTAATTCCTTAACGTTGGTCATGGTTGAGTTCGAATCGTGGCCTATTGAGCTCAAAAAATTATCAATTAATATTTTTACAAGAATTTTAGTTACGTAGTAATATATCAGTTTGATAAATATGTTTCACATCGTGCTACTTTTATCTACCCGAAAATTTACTAATACCGTAAATACCAAAATAGTATTGCAATTCTCTAAGAAATTCAATTAAGCAAAGTAATAGGCCAAATTATCGTAAATGGGAATCAGGGATACCGATAATGTATGATATTTACGCTACAGTATTCAAAAGTCGCCCCAATATGCCAAATGTTTCGTTATAAGAACATTTCATAGAGAATATTTCAAAATTCACAAATATTATCAGTTTCCTTACTTCCAACGCTTGTTTTTCCTATTCGTAAGTAAATTTTGAAGAATGGAAAACAGAAAATTTCATTGTTTTGCTGCATGTATACATTCTTCCCGTAAAAAAAGAGTAGCATAATAAATAAAGCATAATTTACCATCAATTAAAAAACACTATAATTTTGTTTACTTAAACATGTACTCCCGCAGTGGACAGCATATGAACTCGCAGTGGAGTATCTCAACAGAAATTGTAACTAAGAGAGAACTAATAGTTAGCTAGACACTTTCTCTACGCTCTTTTTTTTAGAATGAGGGGATGGGTGGGGAGGTATGAAAATATCAAACACTAATGTTAATTGAATTGTGAATGTTTCTACCCCAAAGCCAAATAGCAATAACCGCTCAGATACATGCTTGATAATACCAAATTATAATAAATAATAATGGTAATTATGTTGAATCAAATAATTCTCCTGGAGAATTTATTCACGTAATTTTCTACTTATTTAGTTTCATGGGTATTGATATTCAGATCCAATACACTTTCAGGTAAATACTGTTTTTGGAACACTTTTGTACGCCTCTGAAAGGATGACTACCTAATTGTATCTGCGTGGGGTGGTGCTGTTGCTTTTGGTACTATGAAAAAATAAAAATGTCATTCGTTTTATCTGATAAAGTGAAATATTATGTCACTCCATAAAATAAATATATTTATAATAGCAATTATTAAAGTCTGTGTAAAAAAATGCCTGTTGCTGTTTCATTTTAAACTTTTCATTATTTTTCGGAGTAGAGTGAAACATAAGCGTTAGATTAATGTTTGCACAGAACGTAGCGTAAAAATAGCCTTTATTTTTATATTTAAATAAAACGCAGTTCTCGTTGTACAAGTGTTACGTAGTACGACACGATCATTATCGTACGAAACCTGTCCTGGTCATTATAAAATGTGGAAGTAGTACAAATAATATGTTTTTTTTTATTATTTTTAAATTGCAATCCCTTCCCACCAAGAATTGACAGTAAACACCTTTAATGTACATAAATTATCTATTTACTGAGCAATGTGCTTGTTTTTGTACTATATACTATATTACACGGCTTCGCAAAAGATAGAGGGCACTAACAATAAGCCATTTAGACGCTATTTCGGTGCCGGCTTAGTTAAACATATCACTGTGGATCGTATCTCATCTAACACACACAAATTAATAATAACGTTAAAAGTTGAATGTTAATAGCACAGTTGTTGATCTAGAAATGGCACCCAGAATGACGTGTACAAATGTCACGACGTTACTGTTTATCGCTTAGGAGGAGTTCTTGTGACATACACATATCGTCACTTTTACGGCAAAACCACTGTTCAGAAAAAAAATGTAATTTAGTTTTGATTGCCATTGTATTAAAAACTATATTCTACATCTAATGGCAAAAACATGTAAATGAAGGACCAATAGGAAGGTCTAATTTGAATATTTCAAAACACTTACTAGTCTTTCTCTTTCCATTATGTTATTATTCCCAGGAATTCTAGAATTTTAAAAGTGGTAGTAATATAAACAATGACTCCTCGCCCTTGTATGATGAAAACTCTCCATAAAAATATTTATTTTTAACAAAAATATAACATCTTGCTTTTTTAAGTTATGTTATACTTGTTGCTTCTCCTTGAAATTGGCAAATATTCTAGTCTATGTGATTAAGTGGTTTTGCTGTGGAAGCGACGATAGTGTATATTATGTTTTTAATATTATAGATTGTTAACTATCTTTATTATATTACTTTACTTGTGAACTCGGGATAGGAAGGACATAGCTAGCAGAAAATAGTCACTTTATTCCGGGATGCCATAATACACTGTTGAAGTATCAGGGCTCAGTAAAGAATAAAAAATGTATTTTTCAGTTGCGGTTGAGGATTGGAAACCAAAACAAGTAAAATACCCAGGAAAGCAAAATGCCAAAAAAAAAATACTAAAAATATATTTGTAGTATAGTATATCATCTGCAAAATTTTAATTGAATGAATTTCTGGTCAAAGGAAATATGAAGACATTTGATGGAAAAAATAATCTGCGTAATGGTTTTCTTGTACAAGGCAAGCCTTAAAAACTTCAGAAGAAAATTTCTTTGCATTTCAAATTGATAGTAAACAGTGTTCTACTTTCCCGGGCTATTATTTACCCTTTTATATGGATCGTAACACAGAAAGGTTAAAGATATTTGAATTATGTGAAATAGGCAGCATGTCAAATATTCATTTTTCTATTTACCTCAAATCAAAAGTATTTTGTATGATTAATGTCAATATTTGTAACAAATTGGTTCAATTTGATTGTTAGATTCCACTGAATACGCAAAAACATTCCAGGAAAACAAATTCTGTTATTTGTTCAAACAAATAGTACTTATATTACATGAAAAATTTCATCTAATTTTATTTTTTGTTTAAAAATATAAAATTAAATATTTGAGTAAAATTTAAAATTAAATAAATTATAAATTTCATTACTATGGTATGTAATAAGCGCTAATTCTATAAAACATTCAATTACGTACTAAGAAAATTTAAATCGTCCGTATATAATGAAAACGTATCGCTTTCGACATTTTTCTGTTAACAAAACAACGATTTCTTTTTTCAGAAATGAAAAGTGAAAACGTGGTACACGAAATGTGAATATATTGTATCTTTTTTAATGTTATAAATTGATATTTCATTATTCAAAACTACTATTTCCAACATAAAATCTTGTTCCAAAAATCTATAGATAAAAATAAAGTTCAAAGTTCTTTATAAATTAAATGTGTACCCGTCTTATAAGCAATTTAAAAATAGAACAGAATTGAAAAAAGCATTTTAAAAAATGGATTGTGAAAATTAAACAAAAGTTTTCACTTCAATTATACTCCCCGAATGTTTTTTGAACAAATGATGAATAGCGGCCAATTTTTCCGATATGGCCGCGGAAATTCTTTCTCCGAGTTCAACAGTCTCACATTAACCTTTAAAATGCCCCATTGGTTTTACACAATTCTACAGTGCTTAAAAATGTTGAGCAAAGCATAAAACAATTCACGGTGCTTATTTGATTTATGGCAGGGAAATAACTCATGTCAAATTTGTTATGATATTGATAACGCCTTTAGTGAATTTTACAGATTCAACAAAAAATATTTTTACAATTATTTATCCCAGTTATATAATTTTGAAATTGGTAAACTTTATTTACTAAATACTGATTATATTAGTGTAATTATAATTAAAATAACATTAGCTTTATTATTACTTAAACACATATCTATTTACACAATGCCTACTGATTAAAAAATGTATTCGATTGTATTGATAATAAATAACAGGTACTTAATGTATGTTGGCATCTTGTTGATAAATTCGTATCAATCGAGCTCACATTTCTATTAAAATTAAACAAATTTTATTCTCATGTTGTACAAACTTGAATTGAAAGAAAACATATTTTAACGTCATCGTCATTAAAAATAATCTATCGTCTCAAATATAAATCACAAACGGGTCCGTGTTGCAGTGGTCAACGTCTTTGGCTTCGGTTATGATGCTGACTGGTTTGAATCCTAGTTCCTACAGTTTCATAGATTTATTGATTTTTCAATCGATTTATAGATCTCTATTCGAAGACATGGATATTTGCAATACCTACAAATTTTCTCCCACCAATCCGATTCTAAAAGCAGAGCATATAGAGAGCAACCTTTGTAAGAGGCTCTGCAACTAAGTAACAAACAGTTCTCATTAGTATCCCACTAGTATCCCATGTGATTCACATTGGGAGCGGACATGGTTTAAAAAAACGCTGAAGCTTTTGTGGTGGTGATACTATTTAAAAAAAATAGTAACTAAAATTTTCACAAATGTCTTCTATAAAATCCAGCACACTTGAACAGTACAGTTTATTTATGTATTACTTAATAAAACTATTATTATACTATGTCTCTAAAGCAAATATTAAATGATCAATCGTGTAGTCCTGGGAGTGCTATAGAATCACGGCCGTTATTCGTAAATCAACACCGTCTAACTATCAATTTGCATGTCATTCTTGAACAAGATTGTCATTCTGATTGATCATGTAAGGTTTGCTTAATAGTCATAAGGGCAGATAGGGCTGATAACCTTATGAGACCTTTCCTCTCATAATTTTCTTGTTTCAAAATAATTTTTGCTTGTGATGTGGAATGAAATAACTTTTTTTAACCTTCAAAGCGTAAGCTTTGTTTGTTTCGGAACATAAATACTTTGTTTCCTCATTGCCAATTTATAATGTTTACTACTCTTTTTACTACATTTATATCGTTTTTCACATTCCAAAAACAATAAACTTATAGGTAATTTGTATTTTTTTAAATTCTTGTATACATAATGAATATTATACTACTAGTAACAGTATTGAAATTGAAATACTGAATGTATAAAGTAGCTAGTAGGTCGGAACTGTGCGTGCATTCCATAACATTTTATTTTATATACACCGCGAACGCTTACGTCTTGACAAAATTTCATACCTACATGTGATATGTGATAATAATAAAACGTCTACAGAGCGGTCTGGGCTATTATATATAAGATGTTGATTTTTTCAGGTACCATTTTTAATGAGTTAGTTGAAAATGCGCGCAATGAGTAAAACCAATCGTGATCTTGTCATACAATTGTAGAATCAGTACAAAAATGTTTTAGCTAAAATGTGTTATTTTAAATTTTTATGTATATTCATTGTTGTGTTCTTTTCTGCAGATGGTTGCCTCGCTCCGCTATCCGACCGCCGGAGGGCGACCTGTCGGACTGCGTGCTAGTGGTAGGGGTGTCCCGTCCCAAGATGGCGGCCGCCCTCCTCTCCGTCACTCTAATATCGCTCTTCCTCACATTTCACGTCCTCTACGACAGTGCCGTCTACAGCTTACAGGTGAGTCTTGCATCATCATCATACCGTGCACGCTCTGAAAGGTGTAAGACGTTTATAAAAATGCCATATAATAATGTGGGCTCTGTGAGATTTTATGATTACATTTACCCAGGAAGACAACAATCAACATCGTAGACGGACTGAACCGTGATTACTGATGTATTATACCAAAAGCAACAGCTGAGTAAAACCAATTAAAGCTCATAGAAATAATCTGACAGTTAAGGGCAGTCCACATATTATATTACGATGTGCCCCGAGGAGTAATTGTGATCGAAATCATGAAAAAAAATGTCTGGATCATAAAAAATGTCTTAGTCGTAACTAACTGATAAAGGTATGTGCGTTACAACATATTGTTGTTTGTCAAGCGATATATCGCGATATACAAGCAATATATCATTATGCTTGGTAAGGCTTTGCCAAACAGCAGTCAAATTGCTTTGAATAAACAGTTCAAGTTATATGAAAACGTATTTTCTACACAAAAAACTACGTTTTGCATTAAGAATTCCAGTCTTTGTTTAGAAAGTTAATAATTCAACATAAATAAAATCTCCATAAAACGCATATTATGGAGATTTCATTTTTATTATACAGTATGAAACAAAGGCATATTTTATCTACAACAAAAGAATCTAGTAAGCATTTGGATTTACTGAGAATCTTATCAATTATAAAATATCATAGTAATTAAAAAAATTACATGCGAATTTTCTTAAAAAATCCCATTATTGGTTATGTTTTACAAATATTATGTAATTCGTATTGCATACTGTTTTTTATTTATAGATTATTAAATTAAAAACATATATCAACTACCCAAATATGATTACAAATATGCACAACGATTTGTAATTCTTTCTATTGTTGTGAGTTATAAATGTAGTACGATAGATTTTAGGATCCTCTTTCATTTGAAACGACAAATTCAGCCTTAGTCCATATATTTTTAACGTAATTTGAAGAAATCAGTATAAATTAAGTTAATGTCGTTCACAGTTATTAGTGGCAAAAAACTAAAATTTACATTACTGTAAAAAATAATTTTCTATAATTAAATGAAATTAAATGAAATTCTTCAAAGGTTAACGAATGTCATAAAGTGGTTAGTTTAATAAATAATGGTTAAGGTATGTCAGTGGCGTAGCTAGGGTTTGTGCCAACATTGCGCTGCATCCGGAATTTTTTTTTGAAGAATAAATATAATTTCTTGAAAAATATACTATATTTAATAAAAATAGTTTTTCTCCAATAGTGTTAGGTTATTCATGTCCAGCGAGGTATTTCTTTTAGTTACCGCTTACCGGAAACATCTCCAGTAATTTAACAATATCTCCCACACAATGAGTTAATGGCTTTCTTCTCGTCCCGATTCATCTCATCAGTCGTCTAAGGGTGGTGGGGTTCTAGTAGTTTTCTAATTTAAGGCACGACTCCATTCTCAATTGTCCTTTCACAATCAATATACTTCAAAGAATCACAATACTACGAAAAACCTTGTGGGCCTCGGTTTAACGATTTGTGAATTAGTGTTATATTTATTTTATTATAACGCTCTATCTCGAATTGTTTTTTTAGAAATTATGTGAAATAAAAAAAACTTTATTTTTATTTTATATATTACAGAAAAAATAAACAAATTATTTTTTCCAGGTTGCAAGTTCTGGATCGAGTGCACCCCCAGATGCGAGAAATGCAATTCCTTCAAATTCCGGACAACGCATCCCGTCACGGCCTGCGTTACTAATCGCGCACCCTTTAATAGGTCAGAGGGCTCGGGCATCACGCTTCCCTCGTACTGCAAGACGTTTACCGCAGGCTATAATTGTTGGGGTGAGAAAATGTGGGACACGTGCGCTGCTGGAAATGCTGTACTTGCATCCAATGGTTCAGAAGGCGGCTGGAGAAGTCCACTTCTTCGACAGAGATGAGAACTACGCGAAGGGTCTTGATTGGTATAGAAAAAAAATGCCACATTCTTTTCGTGGCCAAATTACCATCGAGAAGAGTCCTAGCTATTTTGTGACACCTGAGGTTAGTAAAATTGAACAATCTTTTTGAATAATATAACTAACCTTTCATTATCTTTGTTATTTTTACAAATTTTTATTTTTTATAGAAGTATTAAGAAATGTAGCTTATAACAGCGAAGGTACCCAATATAAGATAAACTCGATAAGATTATTTTTTTTAATTTGAAGAAGAAAATACACCACAAACACCCATGTCCCAGATATGAAATGTTTAATTGAAAACATTTTATCTTTATATTAACTTTCCTGTGAACTTGAATCCAAACCTATCTGGTCGCCTCGGTAAACCACAGAGGCAGACAATGAGTTTTCTAAATCAATCCATCGGGCTTTATTTGTTTTTAGCCAATAACCCGAATGATTTTTTACCAACCATCAATATAAGATAATTAATAGGGTAAATAATTATCGATAATTTACAGACAATACAGAAAATTACATTTCTTTTAATATTAATATTAAAGTAAAAATATTAAAGAATTATTAACATTAAAGTATGCTCAGATTTTATTTACTTTTTAAAAAAAATTACCCGTCAGGATTTGAATCAAGTTTTTGATTAAATACTACAATTAATTTTGAAAATTGAAGAAAAAATAATCTGGATTAAGATTGCCTTTTTTGTATTCCAAAATATTATACATGCTTTTTATAAAGTTAAAAGGCTACGACCAGCTCATTTTTAGTATTCATAAAACATAATAAAGGAAATTAAAATAACTATACGTCACTGCACTTTTTTATATATGTACTGTAGTACATATAACTTTTTTTTTAAACAATTGCTGTTGATTAAAAAATATTAATCTCGTAGAATTAAAACTGATGGAAATAAATGTAAAAATGCCATTTGATGGTAAATTGAATATTTAAATGAGAGCTCAGTTTTTTATTTTCGATTGATTCGGCGGTAATGTTGTCAAAATTCATTTTTAATATAAAATTAAAGTTGATAACTTTGTTATTCCACTGGCTGTGTTACTAAATGTGGTACGTATTTCGCTTTTTTAATAATTCTGCATCTGTTTATTATTATTTGCTTTCAACTTAGTAATACAGCCAGTGGAATAACAAAATTATCTCCATTTCAGGTTAACAAGAATATTTATAATTAGACTATATATAGACGCTGTTGAAATACTTTTGTCAAATATATCTTGCTCAATCGTTTGTGTACACAAAATATAAACGAATTGACGAAGGTTATAGCATAATTTGTTTAAATTCTGGAAGTTGTAGTTATATATTCGTATAACATAGAGCAACAACGTATTATATTGTAAAATAAAATCCGAACAACGTCGTCTTTTAGTCCGTAAATGATGATTGCAGCGAGTTCAAAGGGCGTTTAGCATTTAAATAAAGTTGTTACGCTTTTTGTTGTTTTTTGAACAGCAAAATGAGTAAGATAAATAAAATATGCGGTGTTGTGTAGCAGGACTCCAACCACATCCTCTGGGACCCGGCTCGTATCTCGTATCGCGTCAGAATGGGGAAGCCTACTTTTAAAACTTTTTCGAGCGTTGGGATACGTGCTGGACAACCCGATTTGGTCATAAATAAAGCTAACTTTAGATTGTTCATAAATATTCCGTCAACCTACGCAGGCCACGCCAATATACCTACGATGAGATCTACTATTTTGCCTGACCAACGCCATGTCATCAATCTATGTCTAACAACTGCTTGATAAAATTCTACGTATTCCTTTCCTTAGAAATATTTAGGCGTTGGGTAACAGAGATACAGCCCCAACTAAGCTATGTATTTTCTACGTTTTAATTCTTTTCAAAAATAGTTTTTTACGGTTCATTCTTAGTTTTAAACTGATACAAGTAAAAACCAAACTTATTTGCTTAAATAAGTAAAAATATATACGTGAATATTAACTGCTATATCAGATAAATCAATATTTATAAGGCATCTCTAATATTATACAAATCGAGCTATCTAAAGCGGGACGTGTTGCTAGTATTCCTCTATACTTACTTAAATTAAAAAAAAATAATTCTCAATAAGCGGAACTGTACTGCATAAAATTCTAGAGTGTTTCACACTTATCTCATATTCGTTCATTAGGCTTGAAATATGCAAGTATAGCTGGGCGACGCGCGAAGCACTAAATATATATTTAAAAAAACATGTGTTTCTTGTGCTAAACAGCTTACGGTCATTCATTGAATTAAAAAAACGTTCAAATTTCTAGTTAGAAAGCTAATTGCAATCGAGTTGGAATATGAGTCGACTAAAGCTTGGTTATTTGGATTCGATTTGGCTAAAATACCATTTTACCCACTGCTGTCCTTACGTTTTATTCGCATACCAATTACGCACTGTACCAATCCCTTAATTACTTCTTTTGGAACTAAATACTTATTTAAATACTATTTTTATCTTTTTAATGGAGTTGTATTGGAATCGTATTTACACTCTTATATATAGAATATAAAAGAAATATCTTCCATCAAAGATTTATTTTATGTAAATTTATTTAAAAATAAATGTTTTCTCTTTTTCTCAATGCTCTAAGGTCATTTAAGGTATATTTTAATAGAAAGGAATCATTTTGTTTTCATGAAGAGTTGATTAAAATATATAGTGTTTAAAAAATCTTTTCCTTTTCAAGGCTTAGAAATGTTTCCAAAATAAAAACGAAGCAATTGTGCTATCTGAAAATTGGCTGTTTTTCTAAATGGTTTTCGTGTGTAATTTGTTACATAACAACATATCTAGCAATAGGGTAAATTGAGTCTCACTTTGTCTGAAAGTGTGCCCGGGGGCTCGCCAACGCATTCCGTATGCGCCGCATGATGTACCTATGAGATGATAAAACGAATTTTCAAGTTACACTACGCCAAACTTTGCCTTCACTGCGATTTGCATGGGTTCGGTTACTTTGGCATCAATAATGCAAATACACACGACCTACTTACTTACCACACATTCAACATTATTAGAGTACATACCATTGCTCTAACCCTGCCGGTTTTTATGATACTCTTTTCTACTTCGATTACCTTGGTCGAATAATCATTTTATATATATATATTGTAATTTCGGACAATTGGTGTATTGACGAACTGAGCACCAAGCAATTCTTTTCTCTATACTTAAAACAGGTAAAGTATATTATTTCTGTTTTACGTATAATCGTGGGAAAGTAAAATTTTTAACTAAAAATTTAGAGGGGAGTGCAAAAACAGATATAATTTACTTTTAAATGTATTAAAACTTTACCGGTACGTACTCGCACCGTTGTTTATGCGGATTTGTGCATGTTTAGTAAAAAATATTGAATTATATTGTAAAAAAACAAAAGCTTTTAAGGTGCAGACAAACAGCCAGTGAGTTCGGAAATCGCTGAAAAGCAACTGCATCAACGTTTGTAATTCCATTAATGTTTATAATTATCTCAATTACATTTTATTAAGCCTAACACTAGCCAAAAAATAATCATATATTTTTGAAAAATTATATTTTGCTACTCCGAGATTATACGTAACAATTATGTCATACCTTCTAAGTTTTCTCAAGGAGGTAAAACTGTTTTGCCATATTTTTTAATCCTGAATTAACAAAATAACTGTTTTTATCTCTTGTGCTTCCGCCACATAGAAATTCAGAATAGACAGTATGCTAAAAACTTTAACTCAAATATGTTCTTTTCGACACATGCGCCGTCAATTCTGAGTGTATTTGAGATTTACAAATAAACGAAAGATTAACAACTAAGTATTTTTTTTAATAACAAACAGTGTCCCATCTTCAAATCATTGCTTCTATAGGAAATTAAAACGGGCAGTTAATTATTATATAACACTAAAAATGTACATTTAAAAAAATAATAAAATAAATTTGTTATTTTTTATTCACCGCAATATTATTATCGCTTCTTACGTGATTAAAAGAAAAAACATCATCCATTACCACATACCTACAATATTTATGAGAGTTAAATTTAAAATATTATAATTGTATAATACAATGACATAAATTTAAACATGCTTTTATAAATATATCTTTGTAGAATTTATACAAAACGTTCATTAGCGACCGAACACTTATTATTACCGCTGACGATATTTTAACCAATATTATTCTCATAGTAAATTATTACATTGTTATTTATAAGAACTATAATTTATTTCCAGGTAGCAGTATTCTTTGAAAATTTTATGAAATTATCATGTACACTTGCTGGTATGTTATAATAATTACAAGCATGCCATCTATATCTCTAATACGAAAGGTTATTTTCTTTTGTGAAGTTTCCCGTTTCAAAAATAACTCATAATTTATCGGTGACACGTGCTTTTGGTATTACGTAAACTAAAAAAACATTTACTAATTATTTAGTTGTTATTTTGAAAGTCAAAGAAAGCATTTAATTGAATAAACAATAAATACCATTGGTATTAATGATTCTGAAGTTTTAATTGTTTCAAATCCCGATGATAAATTTAAAATTATGTGCATTTTTCGTTTGAAATCATTTTTAAAAATCAATAAAAGTTTTGTATAGTTATGACAAGTAGCCAAAATCCCTTGTAAAATTTTAAGACGAATCCTTTTCCCGTTTTCATCAATGAATATCGGAAATTTATTTTTCATTAGAGGCGCTTTTCAGAGTATTATTTTTGTTTCTTAGATTTCAGCGGTATCATACCATGGATGTATTGTTTTCAACAATGAAAACCTTGAGCCTTGGTCTGTTTTCCATAGACACGCAACGGGAAAAACTATAATACCATAGGTTGTCTCAACATTTAAATTTTAATTCGTTCTATGGTTGTTTTAAGCTATTTTGAATCGTTCACTTTATAATAATTACTAACACTACACAAGAAAACAAACCAGAAAAAACTGCTGCATAGTTTTTACAACAACTACACGGTGAAACTTCACTTTATCTTGCTATTATTAATATACAGGTATTATTACAACAGCGTATGGCTTTTTTGTTAAGGATTTAAAATATATATAACGACATTTCTTTAATATTATATTATAATGGAAACAAATTCAAATTAAATATTACTCACAAGTGTGAGTCACAAGGCACAATTTGCTTGCTTAGTAGCGATGTGTGAATTAAATTTCAGATTGATAAAACCTCCCTTATAATAAGGTAACAGTAATAAATTATTTTGTAGTTCCAGAAAAAGAAATTTTAATGATGGCGTGAAGCTAGAAAAGTTTTCTATTATTTTAAACTAATCTTGTATAACTAAATATTATTATATTTTGATTTCAAAAAAATTGATTACTACACGCGTGATTTCTTAAAATTATATTTAACAATATCATTCTACTACAGGTAAACACTTTAAATAGAAAACAACATACTGCTTAAAAATACTAAATAAAATAGAAAATTAATAATTAATACATGCTTCAATTTTTATTTTAAGCACGTATTAAATATTAGTTATATTTTATGTTACGTATAAATACAAAAATATTACCTTGAATACGAATATTATAATAACAAGGAAATGGAAATAAAATTCTTAAAATTATTTTTGTTTCAAAAAAAATACAAGAGATATGAGGAAGATTCGTGATGTCGATTGTTGCATGTTGAGCTAAAATATTTTACCAACGAATCAAAAATTTTGTGGACAAAATGAGAGTTATTTTAACAAAACATGAATAATGTATAAATCTTGCGATCGAAAATTCATTTTCCAGCAATCTCATTAAAAATTCGTCCTAAAAAATCTTCGTTACATATTTTTTTTCCTTTTACCCATGGCATGGCGTGGTCGGCAAAATGTATTTATGAGGCGGCTTGTTATTTAAACCGTGAGATACGCACGCGCCTTTTTGTAACACAAAAACACGTTTCTTTACAATTTAATATAACGCGTGCGGAACCGTTTTCCTTGCCGCCATTTTGCTGTGGGGAATTTTCACAAAGTTTAACAACTAGTCAAAATATTACAAGCGCCCGGCGCATTATTGCGCAATATTTATCATCTCGTTATTTTGGCGCCCTATATTACATTGTGGTCATTAGCGACGCACAAGTTTTGAATTTTGATTCCTTTTTAAAATTTTAGTATTTTTTCAAATGAAGAATAAAGAATATAAATATATAGTTAATTCGTCAACTCGAATCGTTTTATTCATACAAGTTACTTAACGGACTTTTAGTTTTTGAGTAATTATTTGTATCTAGGGTGGGCTACAAGGTTTATATTTTTCCAGCGTTCATTCAAGCTAATTAATGATTTTGTATACTGAATTATATAATGGGAGTAAGAAAAATCCCTTACGAATACTGATCGTGAGTATTCATTAGAAAAAAGTATTATTGCGAGGATTGATTTATATTAATTGGAATGGAAGAATTAGCTGATTTTGGAAATGATAAAAAAAAATAATTACTTAAATCTCAAGAATTCATACATGTTATTCATTTATAGCACCTGTAATATTAAACAGTAATAATATCATTTTCTAATTAATGAAAACAATAGATCTCTAGATACGTTCACATATTACTTCGCGATTTTCGTTTTTTTTTTTCAATGTTTCTTGGTACTATTTTTCCAAATGAATTTGTGGTGGTAAAATATTTTTTTTAAATTTCTCGATTACTTGCTCGTAAATGTTTCAACGTGAAAGTAACAATATTTGCATGGAGTATTGAAATTAATAAAATGATACAGATATAATAATATATTACATTAATAACGTTATTATTCCAATATGTGGGTCTATTGGTGTTATAAAAAAACATTTTTTGACAATGCATGAGTTCTTTTTAATTTTTGAAAGATGTTGGTATGTGAATTCGTGTTTGCGAAAAAGCACGAAAATCTCCAGTGGATAAATTAGAATTTCACTCGGCAACAATGACAAATGAGTTTGGCACAAAATGTTTAGGTGTACACGTGTTGAAGTAATCTAATCCGGTACACTTAAATCTTATCCACAAGTGGAAGCATGCTAACAAGATACGAATGCAAGATTTGTATTTCCTTCAAACATTTTTTTTTTCACTTTAATAAAGCACGGAAAACGAAATAGTTCTTATAAGATTGATTGTTTGAAAAAGGGAATATACCCGCTGTATGGAAACTGGTTTATTTCGGTACCTACAATAATATTCAAAATTATTAGCTTGTAGCATTATTTACATGTTTTTTCAATTCTTTTAAATTCCAATGAATAATATTTTACACAAGATTCTATCTTGAGTACATCATTACAAGAACCCTTCTTTCAAATTACTCAAAAGTTATTCCAATGTTTTAAAGAGTGTTCACTATTACAAGTGTGGATATATATTTACCATGCTAAACTACCGGCTTTTACTAAAGTTAATGTATGAAATATTCATGACTAAAACATTTTACGCTAAACTCGCTGCAGTGTAATTACTGTAGCAGTAACCCTTGCGATGAAATGAAACTTCTAGTATTAATATTTACATTATTTTTTCTTCGCAGGTCCCAGAGCGAATTCGAGCTATGAACAGCAGCGTTCGCTTACTGCTTATCGTCCGTGAGCCAGTAACCCGCGCCATCTCAGACTACACACAACTGAGAAGTCACGGAACTGCTTCTGGACCTCCGGCTCCGGCGACAGGACCCGGAATCGTTTCGGCACCTGGCGCAGCAGCACCGCCTCCGAGACCCTTCGAACAGCTCGCAATTCACCCTGGTGGAACAATCAACACATCCTACAGGCCCATCGCTATCTCATTATATCACACTTACTTGCACAGGTGGCTCGAGGTATTCCCACGGGAGCAGATACTCGTCGTCAACGGTGATCGTCTTATAGAAGATCCAGTTCCTCAGCTGCAGAAAATCGAAGCATTTTTAGGCTTGGATGGAAGAATAGGGAGGCATAATTTTTATTTTAATGAAACTAAAGGATTTTACTGCCTCAGAAATGATACTGCAGATAAATGTCTACGAGAAACAAAGGGTAGGAGGCATCCGCGCGTCGATCCAAGTACGGTTTCAAAGCTGAGAAAGTTTTTTATAGAACACAATCAAAGATTCTACGAACTCATTGGTGAAGATCTAGGATGGCCTGAGGATTAGTCTTAAGTATTAGCTTGTAATGGAATCCACACATATCAAAATGACGAAAAAGCATACATATCAAATGACTTTTGTTGTTGTAGACTTATTGAACTTTTCGAGTAAGTGCCGGCGCGCTCTGGATCATGTTGATCCGTGATATTAACTATTAATTTAGGATAATGAGATTACATACGCTAGGTTAATGGAACGATACATATCAAAAAGGAATATCAATTATACATTATAGTCTGTATTAAAATTTGTCTAGAAAATTTAAGGTTACAGATATTATTATAAATTATTATAGGTAGTCAAATCAGATTCAGATTTATATAAGAATTATTTTTATAATTCACGATGAGGGCTGATGATGCATGAATCAATATTAGATAAACACACGATTTACTCGTATTGATAATTTTTTACGACACCTAAACGTTGTATGAATATATTTCATTTTAAAATGAATTACTCGTGAACTTGCATCGAGCCATTTATATGTAAGGCTATTTGTATGAAAATGGACTTTTACCCTATCTTTTCAATTTCACTGCGTAACAAAAATCTGCTTTTAGTGTTCTTTAAAAAGGATAAAAAAATTTATATTAATTTGTTAGATTTATTTTAATGAATATTATTCCAGCCAACAATTTATATAGTACTTGTTATTATCACTGTGGTATTCGGGGATATTTCATATTCAACTGTAATTTTATAAATCTGGGATATCCTCAATAAAATTAATTTATATATGGTATTTAGGTTTTAGGTTCACTTAAATAGTGACGTGTTAATATCATGCCACTTAAGATTGTATTATTTGAAAATACACCAAAAAATATGTGAATTTTAATTTATTTATCTAATATATACTTACATAACTAAAATTAAAAATTATAAGTTTCAAAAACGTTCAAAACAAAGTAAAAAAATATTAAGCAAGGAAGTCAACCTAGTAAGCTCAGACAAATCTACGTCAATACAGTGGCATCAGTGGCATCCCCATCGACAAGCTGATTGTACACTTTGGAAAAACAAACAATTCAAATCCACAATTCCTCAAAAAATCATCAAGAACATAAAGCTTGACATTTTTAAGAATAATTCCATGGGTAGTATCTATACGCTCTCCAATAGAGAAGTCGCAAAAATTCCTCCTGAGCTTTCTCGAGGTTTTAACATTTTAAGGTACATCACTTGAGAATGTTTTATTATGAATAGAGAATAATAACTAATATATTGGTCTTATTTTACTAATTAATACCAAGTGCCACGATTCCAGAGTAATCTATTTACTAATTAAGCATCATTTTCAGTTGCATTAGAAATATTTCTGCTCTTAAAAAACTGACTTCTTCATAAATATTAAAAAAGCTTATAACTTTATAGTATACATTTACAAATCTCGTTTCCGGTATTCAGCACTAGGATGAAAATATTTTTAAAAGAGCGTACACGCATACCGACCATAATGAAGTGATGCTATCAAATATTTACATTTGGTTTAAATATTTGAAAGCGTTGGAAAAAACGAAAAGTGTTCGGTTGTGATGTTTTTAACCCGCGTTGTAAACACATTCCTTCACACAAAGGGTTCCCGCCACATCTAGGATAAGAGTACATTTCGGCACTTTACCTGTCACAGAAATTAGGGGGCGGGTGACGAAATTGGAATGTTCGCTTATATTTTTAACGCGATAAAATATACGCCATTCTTAACTGCCAAAGGGAAATGTCCCCGCCGGGCACTCTTTATGGGGTTTATTGCGGGCTGTTTCACATTCCATATTAACGCGAGCCTCCGCTGCGTCTACTGGCCAGTGCGACGCTACAAATATCAGAACACATACGACGTGTATAAACGGAACAAAAAAGCTTTTCGACGTTTAACTGTTACCATTTTTTACCGAACACAAAGAGGCGCCTTAAGCACAAGTTTTATTTTCATATCATAGAAAAGATACATTTTTAAAATTCCGATGGCTTGACTTAAGTTTTCACTTGAAGTCAATACGGAGATTATTTGCCATTGAATCTTTTTATTATATATATGGATCCATTATGCCTTAACTACTGAAACATTCTTCTAACTAGCAATTTTAATACTCATGACGTTAGCTTTTAATAAACTTTCTATATAAAAAGCAACACATATTTTATTTCCTACAAAAACTATTTTAAAAGTGGGCAAGGTAATCGTTTCGCTTTAAAATAAGATTCAATATATTTAAAATAAAAATCATCACTTCGTCAATACAAATATAGTCTTCGTATGCATATTATGGTTGTATTCTGTTAATAACTTTTTCCAATATAATCCCAAAAGGTAATTCTAGATTTGATATTCATACTTTCTTACTGAATAAATTGGATATTTCTATAGAATTCAAAAACCTCTTTTGTTTTTCCTACTTAACTCAATTCTGAATATAGAGAAGAATAAACGTATAGTAAAAAGAAGTGTTCTTCAATCTCGTCCTTTTTTTTTGATTACACCTGAATATATAATTCCGATTTATAAATAATTTTCATTAAATATCTATTGTTGTATTAATTAATTCATTGCGAGTTTCGATTTTGCGTTTTGGTAGTATGGTACAAAAAGCCGAATAATTTATTCTTCTTTCTCTTGAAATAAATATTTTTTACACTTATAAACTGTAGTCAAATCAAACTTGATAAAACATGCTTCAAAATTTATTAATTTTATCTATACCTAATTTATTTTAAATGCCTTTTATTCATGCCAATTCCAAAGTATACAGTTTTCATAGATGTACAAAAATATAGCCATTTTGATATTCATCAGCAATCAAGTGTACAATAAATTAAATGCTTATATTTCACTTTAATTTATCGTGTACAAATATTATATTTATGTAAATACGTATTGTAGTCAACTAATAACTGTGGTAATTGCTATCTGTAAGCACACTTCTAATAATATATTTTTTTTTCATTTCTTTTTCCAGACCTATCATCTTTTTGATTTGTATCAATGATTTATCAGACCTCCCCTTTAACAACCCTAGAGCGGTTAACTGTTACAGGCGGTTATAAAGTTACTCGCTTTAATGAGGCACTTGACGTCCGGAAAATCAACCCTACAATTTTATTTTTTCCACGGATGCGAGGCGAAATCTTTGGCCTTGTTTTCATTTTTACTTTTTTGTATTTTACCCGCTTAACGGACGAGGAATAATTATTTTCTATGGAAATAATGGCCGAGTCATTAGCTCGTTTTTTCTTAATTTATGTTAACCTGCCCGTTTACAGTTGCAAGTTGGAAAATTTACAGGCACGATTATGTTAGCATCGTTTCGACTCTACCTAAATTATTCACTAACGAAGGGATTTGTTCTAATAGTTAACGATATACTAAATTTTCCTCATACATCATGATATTACCCTAATTGGGAATACAGATATTTATACCCGGTAAATATACGCGTGAAGGATGACTCAATAGGTTGTTTTATCATTAATTTATATACAACCAAATATTCGGAGAATGTGAATGAATATTTCAAAAATATTCATTTGAATTTATGTGGGTCGCATCAAACAGCTTTTATCAAATTCAAATGTATGCAAATATAAATATATTGATGTAAACTTAGGTAAAATATACTACATAATACGTTATATATATTCGAATGGTAATTTTATTCCGTCGCTTGTCAAATTACTTTTTATTTTAGAGCAAAATACATAGTTATTTAATTAAAACTAATATCTTTTACTCGATGCGATGAAATAATTCATACATTTATTTTCAATCGATTTATGGATTTATATCTAAAGCCCTGAATGTCTGTGATGTTTTCATACCGTAACATTTACAGCTTATCTGATCGTGGAAATATACTTATTACTACTTTATCCCAACCTTATATCCTTAATTTTTCTAAATAAAGACTGTCTTATAACAATTTTTCGTTAGAATATTTGTGATTGAGATAGTTCATTATAAATTCCATACGCTCCACATAATAAATACATAGTCATGTATACATTTTTGTATATATATCTTCAAAGCCATGCATTGTGTTACAGTGATTCATTTTCATTTATTGATATTCATGAAATATTTTGTATAATAATCCGTATATGTAAATCTCTATGACGATTCATTGTCTACAAGGCAGAGGTAATCAGCGTAGTTCTTGATAAAGCCACAGGTGTGACGAATGAAAAGTCGAATGAAATTTACTATAATATGTCGAAATTGAGAAAATAGGTTTCGAACAAAAAGATTGGAAACAAGACACATCAACCTTTTTTAAACTTTAATCAAATACAATTTGACCTTCCGTTTACAAGTTACTGCCACAAAGACAAACGAAGACAATTGTTCAAATTGAGAAATTTAAGTCTTAAAAAGTTTCATTTGACTTTTTGTTTGATTGGCTAAAATTTAAGAATATTTTTATTTCTGCGTTATTTATATAATGACATATTTAGTTTGTATCTCAAATATATTTTAAAATGTATAGATACATACGCGTATATGTTCCTTTCTTCAGTGAGCACTGTTAACGTTGAAGCAAAATTGTCATTAGCCCCTTGTACCCTTAAGCAAAACCTACTTGATCTCGTTCATTAATTACTCGACCCGTTCATTAGAGGAAAGCTTTGCGTTGCGAAGTGATTTTTATTCCATAGAAAAGCACTTTAATAGTGTTCTATTCAAGTTACGTATTTTTTTATAAAACAACAACTTTCCAATGCTCTAAGAAAACAGGAGTTAGTTTCCAGATAAAAATAACGAAAATGTATTACCAAAAATATACACAAGAATAAGCAGAAAATAAATGAACCTCTATCGTTATTACTATTATGTAAAGATAATTATAATGCATATGACTATAATATCCTTACATATTAAGATGATCATTTAATAATTGTTAGAGGTTTTGTCAAGGATGACATTATCGTCATTTATTTTTAACGATCTATTATAATACCGCACAGCTCAAACTAACTCAATCATTTCAGCAGCTTATGCTTAAATATTTGACTACTTTTGAAAAACCTAACTTAATCAGTTTTTGCCTATTGTAGTTTCATGAAATACACACATTTACTGTAAACACCAGTTGTCTTTGATTAATACATATTTTTTGTATTTCATAAAACGTTTTATACCGTTCTTATACACGTCGATTTCTATGTTGAGTTCATTTCATTGCCACGTGAATTATTTTAATCTTAAAATGAAATAAAATTATTTGGGATATGTCATAAAATCTTTTGTGTCATTTCAATCTAATTTCCACGTAAATAATTAATTGCGTATTTAACAAGGAGCGCGTAAATGAAAATATGAGTCTACTTAAAAATTACTGCTAAATTAAATACATTTTGTTTTATCACAGCGTGTAACACGAAATTGTGTCGTATTTTATGTTTACGCCCAGCAGCACAAAGTGAGTACAACTAACACTTTTTATAGCCTCCCATTCGATTTATATCAATGTCTCATATCTTTTTGTACACCGTTTAAGAGCAGTATTTTTTTCTGGATTTATCAATAAAAAATAAAACAAACATAAATACGATATAATTGTCATTAACTATTATAGCTTATTTTGAAAACTTTAAAATTGTATGTACATTCCATATCAAATATGATTATTATACTGTCATATTGTTTTTTTTTTATTAAGGAATAACGAAATACTAGTCCAGGCTTTGCTCTTTTTTGAACCAATTTGAGATGTTAAATTTATTATTGGATTTTTAAACCCGTACACTTAATTTCATAAGCACGTGTATATATTTTGACGGTGTTTTTTCCAATTGTTGTAACCTTAAAAAAATACGAAAATGGGTTAGCGATTGGATCTCATTTTAAAGACGACAGAGCAGGTCTCAGCCAAATAAATTAACTAACCACTTTTTGGAAGAGAAACATAATTTTACATTGGTTTTAGGTTTAAAAATTCTGATCCGGCCACTTGATGTAAGGCACTATTACATCGACACTCCCTACGTATAATCCCGTATTCGCAAACATGTGTATTTACAGGAATGCATTTCAAATATTCATTACACAACTCAGGATAATATTTTTTCGATAAAAACAGTTTTTACTCTATTCCGAACAATTTCAATTTTGATGGCTAAATCAATTGGCCAAAATACCGGTCGGCAAGTGTTTGCCCTAGCGATCAGGTGGGTCCTGGTTCAATTCCCAGCAAGGTCAATATCAAATTTAGATTTTTTCAATTTATATTTGTGATCTTGGACATGAATGAATTCTAAAAATTCTCATCGAGTTTACCTCGTATGATGTTCTAATTTTCAAAATAGCTGGCGCATTGGCTGTCAGCTGTAATGCCAGATGTATTTTTTTAAATATATTAAGAATATATAAAAAAAAACACCGTCGAATATGTAATAGTACTAGTAAACTTTAAAACTTTTCGATGTTTTTTTTATCTGGAATATTAAATTATTGAAAGAAAAATCGTAGTTTAATACTTCTTACAAATTATAGTATTTTAGTAACGCCTCTATTTAAACTTTTACGAAACAACACTCCAATTGATTTGCTGGAAACAAATTCTCCACACCAAACATACGTAAATAACTGTAATAATAAGTTTTAATTATTACAGCTTACATAAACTTGACTTATCTAATGTCTTTTATTATGTTTTGTTAAAAAAATAGATATGCCATTGGCGACGTGAAACTAAGATATTATATAATTTTGGTCCGTAGAGAACTAACGAAAGTATCTGGGAATAATAGTATACTTTCGTTCTGTTAATAGCATAATAATTACAAATGGGTCTAAACTCACAATAGGGCAGTTCTAATAGTTGATTCAAAGCCGAATATAACTTAAACTGAAGTAATTAAATTCAAGTGGTATCCATCAAAGGTTTGGGTCAAATTTTCTTGTGTGCTACTTTCTTCTGACTGATAATTCTTGCAATCAACTTTGTATTTTATTTTCGTATTACACATAAAAATTTCAAATTTTGCTTTTTATGTGAAAAATCCACTATTTAGATCAACAAATGTGCACGTTCTCAAATGCTCCTGTTTAACTTTATAGATGTCAGTTGTATTGGTATGTTTGGTCACCTTTCGTGTCACATGATACGTATCTATGTACATAATGACTCTGGCTTTGTTCTCTCGTAAAAGAATGCGAAAATTACAGCGCGCAATTAGACTATTTACGTTCCGTGACGTCACGCTACGGATGAATGAGTCGCTAGGAAGTTTTTTCAAGCTTGGTTAAATATATATTCATGATAATGGCTACACTTAAAGAATAATTTAGGATTTTTTAGGATTTACATCTTATCATCAATGGATGCGGAGCAGATTCTCGATCTATCGTTTTTGACAAGTTCAGATAAACCAAACGATAAATGTTAAATGCAGGACAATGAAAAAAATGAAAATTCTTAAAAATAAACAATAAGAACCCAATACTTCGCTATTTTTCACCTCAGTGTAATGTTTTTCTACAAATTAATTGCAATTTAAAACAGTAACACTTATTACGTTTCTTTTTTATTTGCAGAATATTTCACAAACAAAGTTTTCGCAGGTATTTGTATCATAATAAGAATACTTATATACAACGAATAAAAGCATATCTGAAAAACAGGTGTCAACTCTTCGCTAGACAAGCTTGAAAACTGAGAAAAAACTTATTTATTCTTCTTAAATAACAGTCAAAATTGTTCTGATAACCCGTTCAGTTTGTATTAATTCGATATACATCGCATGTATATTGTCCACAGTAATTTACGTAAATATATATAATCAAAAACACGAAACATTTTTAGAACGTTTTGATACAAATTATTGTTTTTATTAAAAAAGGGATTTCATATACAGATTACCCATTTAAAAGCTGTTATCAAAATTCTGTACACTCTTTACCACAAAGTATATTCGATGTTAAATATGCATGAATACATATTCGTATAGAATGTTCCCCGCTGAGATTGGATGATTGATGACTTTTTGGTTCGTACTAAGTCTATGCGCTATTTTCATTTAATTTCCCATTACAACCGAGAGCTCATAAATATTTCACATATTCAATTTTTAGTAAATATTTTCAATGAAATACCTAGTAAAGAAAAATAAAGGGATTTTAATGAGAACACATTTACCAACACTATCAAACTCCAAAATTACTTAAACATAAAATTTAAAAACGAATTTGACTTTATTTATTTTCCATGCAAAAAATACTTCAAAAAATACTACGCTTTTTCTTCTGTCATCTTTTGTCCAAGACTGGTTGACAAATTGGAGACGACTTTGTATTCTGTGTCAATCTTATTAGACCAGCAACCCTTAGGATATTACGCAACGTAGGTTGCGTAACCAGGATGAACTCTTTCTACCTAAACCTCCACAGACTTTCTTACTTACATGGTGGTTTGTGATTCGTATCTCTCACAAAAAGATGACACTTTCATCCATTTTCAAATATTAATATTACTACTAAGTGAAATAGCACCTTTTTATTTTACCGCAATGAGAGTCCATTGAAATTGCGTTATATGTATTCATTCACTCATGTCTTCAAATTCAAAGGCAGCTTTATAAACGTTTTTAGGTTATTCTTGTTAATCACGCTGAGTATTTTGTATTAAATATCATATAATAGATACCATATAAAATAATTACCAGGCTATGATAAAATTAAATTCTACATAAAATACTATTCTGATTTCAACATTCACAGTCTTTTCAATATAACCAAATGATTATATATTATTCCAAACGCTGCTTGGTCTGTGCAAAATATTATCGATTAGGCTTCGAAATAATTCTAATAATAAATCCAGAAGCAAAAGCGAACGCCATGAACAATTTCACACATTTGTTAAAGCGATTAATTGGTTTTACAATCAATGTCTGTTGATCGATATTTAATTACGTCCGTTCCATTCATTGAGATTACGCTGTTAACTGATCAATAGCTAAACGAGGTAAACGAATAATTAACTCCGAAATTCAACCTATTATTTCCACCAAATATTGGTTCCTTTTCAACATCGCGATCGTACATCATCCATTCTAATTATCTAAATTGCATTTGAAGGTGATTTATTTCAGTTAAAAGCTTAACACTCACACAGTATTGAATATTTATTTGCTAACAGATTAAAACTATAATAATATTCACTTTAAATTCAAAATTTTCCACATATTAACTGATTCAATTTATTGTGATTTTGATTGATCCGCTCCCAACGTGGAATGCATATGGAATGGAAGTATCTCAACAAAAAATTCTATGAGAACTACTTGTTACTCAGTTGCTCAACCTCTCCTTTTTCGAAGAGACTAGGGATAGAAGGATAAGGCTAGAATAGGACTAATGGTTGGCTAATCGCTCTCGCTACGCCCGTTTTTGAGGATCGGATGGGTGGAGGGAGTTTTATTCATCACAACAGACATGACTACGAACAGAAATCCATAAATATATTGAAAGATCAATTTATAAAACCGTCCGCACCAGCACTGGAGCTCGAGACATCCGTAACCGCAGCCAACGACGTTATCAACTGCACCACGTAGCCGATTTTTCCAACGATGATGAAAATTATTGGTAGATAAAAAACTTTGCAGAGAAAATATGAATATAGCCAATTAATTTCGTTGCATATCGCAATATTTTAGTCAGAGAACAAACCAATGTCACATTTAGTTCCACAGTAAGTGGCTAATAAAAGTGTGTCAGAACTGTTTATTTGATTTAAAAATTTGGCATCTCGCGATGTCTGGTGTAGGTTGACATATTAAATACTGCTTTCTTTGTACAGCATACAGCATGCATCGTGGCATATATAAAAGTACGAGTGACATCAATGATTTAAGAATATTTTAACTTAACGAAATACTTTAAAATTGAAAACGGGTAATTCGAAACGTCAAAAAATCTGCAATTAAAATGAAATTAATTTCTTTAAAAATTTTGATATTTTACACAAAAAACATTTTATGCCGCATACAGATATTGAATTTCTATCAATGAATCATAAAATTACCATATTTCGTTTCATAATCTGACTATAACGAAATTACTTACTTGAACCGAATTCACCTTTAAATATTTTTGTTGTTACAAAACTATTACCGTTTTCCGTAAATAGCTTTTCCTTTGTTGTGAATAATTTCCCAAAATAATGAATCACCATTTAAGCTTCAACATACATTTTCCATAATTTCGTATACGATTTGAAATAGCGTATTTCAGTACGCTCGAACAATAATATATGTAATTAGGTATTTTTTTTCAATAATTTTTATTAAAATGTTTAGTAATAAATGTTTTCGTCAGAGTCAGTAGGTAAAAATATTTTTTAAGCCATGTCCGCTCCTATTGTAGATCGTATGGACTCGTAAACTGAATGTACGTCAGTCACTTTACCTCTAGAATTTTGGTACAGTTTTTATACTTTGTAAAAGTTGTAATACGAAGTAATTTGACAAAATAAATCAACCACATAATCTTCCTGGTTATAGATTAGTCATGTTGAAAAATTCAATTAATCGTTAACAGGTTGAATGCCACCGTACCTGGTCGGAAACGTTGCGAACCGTACAGAAGACATACACAAAATTTAGTGGCATCGAACTAGCTAAAAAGTTATTCATGAGTACTTTTTAATTTATCTAAAACGATATATTTATATAACTCGCAGGTCATGTGATCATGTTTATTGGGTTGCGGTTTCTCGGAAATCTCCAAAAAAACACTGCTTGGATGTCTATTTTTTGTTAAATTTTCCGATATCACCAATCTGATCTCAAATACGAGTAAAAGTAGCTAGAGTGATTAGTAATCCACTAGTCCTTTCCTAGCCTAACCCTTTCATCTTTACCTTCTCTGATATCTGAATCCTGAAACTATATCCCTGAAACAATAATTTTTTCAATACTTTACGTTGTTGTGATATTTAGCTAATCATCCGTCCTTCGTATGCGAAACGGCGCCACGGTCGGTATGCGGAATATGCATTCATTGTATACGGTCAAGGCTTTCCGGTCACCTGGGGGTCGACACGCGAGCTTCCGGTACTCGCCATATGTGGCTGGGAACGTTCACCCCCTACCATGGGGAGCAATACCGTGAAGTAATAAAAAAATAAAAATATTTTTGCCACTTTGAAACTCACTGTCGATCAATGTTCATTTCACGCTGATTCTCCTACCAGTGTTTCTATTACAAATATTGACATGTTTTTACCATATTCGCTCAATACTCGGAGCATATGGCCACCACACGATTCATCTAAGATTCTCTGTACCCCGACAGTCTTCTCGCTTTCTCCCAGGTGTTCTCAACGTCCCATAGCATCATCGAGTACATCCTATGGATAACCATCAGCGACTTTCCTATTTTTAAGTTAATCGATACTGAATATATAAGAGTTCAATCTAATGCATTTCAAGCATCTTTAAAATAATAACCGTTGAACATTCTAGGCATCTGGGCAATCTAGGCAACTGTTTTTGTTTTTTTTTTTAATTCTTATGTGTAAATGTGTTTTCGAAGAGAATATCAATTTCAATTTCAATGAATGTGTGTATTTTTCTAGACGGGCTAAAAAAAATCAAAATAATAGGTAACGTTTTTACTATAACAAGGTCTTAATGAATTATATTTATTTGATTCAACGTGGAAATATGGTAGAATTTTATGAATTTACGTTGATAATATAAATATAATTACTTACTAATATAGAAAGTTTATTTACGGTTTTCGATAATCAATATGTATCCGTCCCTTAGTTGGTTTATTATTACTTCATTTGCTTCAATTTGAGAATAAATATGCAGTACTTGATTTTGTTAATTAACACAAATCAATAAAGATAACATACTGAAAAGTATTACAATCGATATTATTTATTGCGTATTTATTCAAGTTCCGTCGGATTCTATAATGCACCGCTATCCAAAAATATGTTTTTATATTACATAATCATATAATTTTGAATAAGATTGAAATCTGGCTATAGAATTAACTTTACTAAAAATACTTAATGAGTAACGGCTTAAAAAATGTAATAGCATATTTCACAAGATTATGACACCGTTTGTTTTTTGATTGAAATTTTTGCTAGTAAGATTTCGAAAAGTAACGAAAATTACATAGAATTTGTCACCTTTTCAACACATGTGAAAAAACTCTGAAAATATATCAACTCTGAACAAGAAGTTTCTTTTGTACGCAAGTTGTCGAAAGCAAATGTTGACAATTGTGTCTTTGAGCCGAAAGATGGAATCGAATTTTACCTGGGTAGGTATGGCATGCTTTCTTTTTTAAAAGATATCGGATACTTTAATGATGAAGTTTGGAAGAAAATACTTGCTTACTTAATACGCATTTCAGATTGGTGAAGTAAGGTGAACAGGACAGTTCTGATATTTAAATATAAATTTGTTCTTTTCGTTGAATTATGTTGAATATGAAAAATCACCGACAAAGTACAAAAATCTTATGTTAATTTTCTATACATTATTTTTTATAAGTTATATTTAAATTTATTATATGACCAACTTTACATGTCTTCATACAGATAATTATGTGTTATTATAGTATATTTTGTTCCCTTTAAAAGTTATATGCGTAATATTATATTATAATGTAATTCTGAATACCGTCTTTATGTATATGCTTAAATTACGCTTAAAAAATAATCTATCTATAATTTCTCATTTTATGGACATTTTAAACCCTATGATTATTTGGTTAAACCAAATGGTCATCATTAATTAAAATATTTAAATTCAATTCAGATCAATTCAAACTATTTCCTAGCATAACAAGACCAAAAATAACTATAACTGATCGATTATGAATTCAACTACTGCCTAAATAATTTGAAAACAAATCAGTTTATAGAAATATTATATTGATATTAATTATTATTTTCAATCTGATTGCTGAATTATTTTGAGAACGTAAACATAACTATAGTATTACCAACATTACTTGGCTGCCGTCGAATTTGGTAACTAAATTATCAGTCTAGAATAAATTTCTCCAATTGCCATTTTATGCTAAATAAATATCTTGACTACTTTTAATAACCATTACTAAAATATCAGTTTTGGAATTTATTGAAATTTCAGTTCTGGTTGAGTATAACAACATTTATAACGTGACGGTGGCACCCTCACTAGCGGCCAAGTTAAATTGGTACATCTATAACTGCGATTTTCTATCTATGCTTTACTTCATGCCGTTATAAATATCAGCATTCAATATATTGCTTTTTATAGTCCAAAATGTTTGTCGAATGTTGTGAATCATAAATTTATAATATATAAATATTATATTTAAAAAAAATCTATTAATGACTCTATGAACCAGCAGTACCTATAATAGTAGTTAAATTGTTATCATTAAACCGTTAATTTTAATGAATTTTTAAACATTCACAATAGAATATTTATTAATAAATTCGTGTCATCGCGGTCATTTCTTTTCAATTCATAGTTAAGCTATTTGGTGTCGCTTATATATTTTGATATTTTTGTGAAGCTTTACGTGGTGTAACTTTTGAGTTGAATGATTTTGTAATAAAAATTGTACAATATTGTAATTAAAGCAATATGTTTGGTGTGAGTATTTTTAAGTGTTTTAGATAAATTTTGTATTTTTCTTAACATTATTTACATTTTGAAGTTTTATATGATCATAAATTATATTAAAAATTATTGTACGTAATTGTGTATTAAAATTGTATGAATGCTAGTGTTGCGAAAAATTTAGTTCGCGATTGGGTAATTTCTGAATGTGATTTTAATATAGTTTATTCGTATGAAGTAAAACACTAATGATTTTTAACTCTATGTGAATATTATTGTATAACAATATATAGTATGATGAATAAATAAATCTGTATGTTATCAACATTCATATAAAGTAACATATTCAATTATATGTAAAATGGTGAATCGCTTGTAGCACATTTTAAAATATAATATATCGCTTACTATAAATATTTGATATCATATTATTAATGTCAAAAATTCGAATACATTTTATATTTAATATACATTTTATTAAGCTAATTCACATCAGCACTGTTCTGATTCAGCCTTGTACCTACTGTTTTGCGTTACATTTAAGTCTTAATATTTAATCAAGATTCATTTTTTATTAATTTACACACTGGTAACACAATTGTACTAGCCGTATCACCTCCCAAAAAAAAATTGGGCATATAAGCTCCTGATTGACTATTTTAACAACAAATTATTTTATGATAACCAGCAGGGAGTCATTTTCTCAAGCCATGTTTACACATAGAGTACGACTAGCTGTTTTGTTAATAAATTACTCTTTCTCTACGCCTATCGAGATTACTTATCGATAAAAATATCAAAGTTTAAAAGGATTCATTTGTGCATTCAACATTTGACCATATAAGTGAGTATGAAGAAGGGTCTTAAGTCTAGAGTATAAAGCATAACGTTGAATGGAATCATGAAGTATCAAATATAAATGCCTATTACGTCAATAATCTTTTATTCTTGACTGTTACACGATTCATAAATCTTGATTTTAATTGATAAGTCTGAATCAAAATAGTGTGAATTTACATATGAATTAATATTAGAGACACCATTTTACATATCATTGAGAATAGTAAAGCTTTACATAAAACTAGGCAAAAACCTATTCCTATTATTAAAGGAGGTAACTCGCTTTTCAGTTCCATAATATACAAAACACCAAATCAATTTCCTCACAACCTCATGAATAATAATATTTTAAATGTACCAAAAAAAATATCCAACGAATTTATAACATTTTGTATTTTTTTCACTTTTAACAATTGCACTTTAAAAACTATATAATGTTTATGTATACACAATACTCTTATCATAAAACGTCAAGATTATTGAGTATGATTTTTCATAATTGGTTTTTAAATATTTTTGAAATTTAAAACTAAAAAATTCCTTTTACAATTCACCTCCATCCAAGAAATTATAAAGCTAGCTTAACTATTAAGCGGATTATATTTTTATTTACTTAGCTAAAGCTCAACATTTTTATCATCCTAAATTATTTTACCTGCATTTCTATACAGCACTCTAAACATGAAATCAATTCAATCATTGAAAAAAAACATTATAGTTCTAAATGCCGCTCTAGACCAGTAGAATAACAAAATCAAAAATGCTTATGCGTAATTCTAAAATTATAAATATAATATTGGTAAAGATCATTTTATTATATACAATACATTTTTTTTTTCATCTCTCTTATAAATGTCAACTTTCTGTAAATAATGTTTTATATTTAACTTTTTCTAAATGTCTCTGTAAATAAAATACACCCTAATTATGAACAACATTCCTACACGAATTAAATTATGTATGAATTTGTTGACAGATGTTCAATGAACATATTTGGAAACTGTTCAATTAAATATTATGATTTTTATCATTCATATTAGTTTGCAAATAATAACTGTTTTTTTATGAAATTTTATCTTTTACGGAAACATTTTAAAGAAAGAATGTTACATTTATAAAAAGTAGTGCTTAGTTCTGCCATCATTATTTAATATTCTATGCTACGAAGTGTATGACGTTTGTTAGCTAATAACCACTGTTATTTATGAAGCACGCAAATGAGAAGACGATTTGATATACCTAAACATAATTTAATTCTAAATATTAGATTTAACGACGGAGAGACCACGGGTATATGTTAGATTATTACATTAGCCGATTACTTGGGAAACGTTTTTAGTACCTACTTTTAAATTGAATACAACTAACTATTTTTATAATAAAAATTAAGCACCGATATAATGAATTACTTCTGGCAACACTATCAGATTTTTTTTTCTAGCCGCACTATAAATAAGTGCAATTCTAGTCTTTCAATTTTCATTGAGGTTTCTATAAAAATAATATGTACTATATCAGTGGAACACATCTGGTTAAATCGTAGCCAACATCCTAGATTAAATAAATTCAGGCATTTTTGGTTACTGCTTTGTATTATAATATGCTTCGTTGTTTTAACTTTGTTTCTTCTTAAATTCTCTTCAAAATATTGAATAAACTATTTTGATGAACCTATTATACAGTTTTCAAATTAAGTTCAGTCGTAACACAGTGAGAAATTTCAGTAAATGTTACCAATAGAAAACAATGTGACATTTTATAATAGATTCTTAATCTATTACAAATATTTTATATATATTATACAAAATTCAATTGTGACATTTTTTTTCAATACTTATGGGAAAAGTGTAAGTTCTTTATTAGTTGTGTTTCTTTAATGATTTCGTATTACTTTAGAAGAACTAATTTATGGGTAACAAAATTAAAGGTCAACTTTTAAGGTCGCAACTGACGCTCTTTTTGCACTATCATGTAGAGAGTTAGTGGAATAGTTTAATAAAGAATACTTTAATCAACGAAGACCTTTTAAAAATTAAAAAGCAGATAGTTACACAAATGTTTGAAAAATAATCTTTTACTCTTTTTTTCATCAGTATAATAAATAGTTATGTAAACGTCACAGAATTTTCTTTTCCCTTAAAAGAGATGAAAACGGTAAAGATGACGTTAAGTCAAATGTTACAAGATTTCTACTATGAAATAACAATTTTTTAATGTCGACACAACCATTTGTATTTTTAAATGAAATGTATTACGGTTAATCTGGGTAACTTTGGCCCAGTTCTGAGGGTTTTTTTATATTTTTATTTATTATTTATGGTTCGCCATTCCATTTATGTGTGGTATTGTTCCACATAAAAATGTGTGTCTTAAGATAAAAGTTAAATAACATAAATAGATTTATTGTTATAACTGATATATAAATGCAGATAAAACAAGGTGGGCCAAAGTTTTCATCTAAATCGTGTAAAATTCGCCCACGATACAAATAATCACTGTAATTACTATAAACTCAGTGATTTTAAAGTCTTGGCAACTTTTTTTTATGCTTTCATATGTTCTGTACATAATTGAGACGGGAAAAACTATACAACATTTGGTCTACAGATTAATAATACAAATTGAAAATATGGCTAATACAATTTATTTCAAGATAAGTCTTTAAATTGTGTTTTATCATTCCATGCTAACAGTTTACAAATTCAACAATAAAACAAATTATGTTATACATTAATTCATATTTTTAACTCAATACCTTTGCTTAACTAAAAAATATTCATATGGTATTAGTATTATCATGGTATTATAACAGTATAATGTCAAACCTTTTTCCATGTAGTGGGCCAATCTTAGACCGATAGGAAAACTTACCCAAATTGATGGTACTAAAATTATTTAATGTCTATTAATTTATTTTTGAAAATTAAAAATTTTAAGACAATTTAATATTTAAAACTAATGGGTTCGAATAAGAAATCATAATAATGTGCTGGTATTTTACATGCATAAGAGAGTGTCACGAATAATTATAAAAAAAATATGGCTTTTGGTATAGAATGATTCACAAAAAAAGGTTGTGAAATCGTTATAATGACATGTCGTTAGTATTTTTCACATTCTTCATATTTGGCACAACGTGTTTCATGATTTCAGCGTAATTCACATGAGACCTCCGTCCAGATCATTTGAATAATTATTTTAAATATTCATTAGGAGCTTTTTTATAACATTTTATTATTTAAGTGATGCATAATTAAATTTAAATATCACAGCGTTACCGGTATGTATACCAAACAGGGATTCCAACAATTTCTCATTATTAATTATTCGGATATCGAATAGTAAAATTGAAACTACCCTAATATTATCGAATATTCGAATAGTTTCTGAAGTATGAAAATAATATTAAAAATTCGATTTGAATAATAAATAACATAACACACTTAATTAACTATATCATATCAAAATAATGATTTAATAATTAATTTGTAAGAAACCGATCACGTTTATAATGAAAATCACGTCTATTCAAATTTTAAAACACTGATATACCTATATACAATATACAATGAGATACCAACATCTTATTATAATTTACGACTAAATCTTTTCCCACTTCTGTAATATCCCAGATAGAGACAATACAAATACACATTCCAATGCCGATCAATTGTATTAAAATATTTAAAATTTGCAGCTGCGTCTGATTACTACAACGGTATTTATTCAATTCAAACTCAAACATTATTATTCATAATAATATACTAAAAGCACCTAAGTTGGGAGAGGACAAAAAACCATTGTTATTCTTGAAATCTGGAGAAATTTTTATTATAGTTGCCCAAGTATTCGAATATAGCATAGTAAAAAAAGGGACCGAATATTCAAATATTCTGTATCCGAATATTTGAATATTCGGGTTGGAATCCCTAATATCAAACCAAATAATATATATACAAACATTTGGTATAACGGTTTTCTTTTTTCATTTAACATTCATTAACCACAATAAGTTAAAAAACGAATACTGCGCATAATAATGAAGTGATCGATATCATATTCAATCAATATCTAATAAAAATATGTCTATAATACTGCAGTCATGAGTAAAAAAACGGTTACGTGGTGAAATGTTAATTTTTAATAATTTCCGGTATAAATTTTGTTTTGTTTATAATATTTTCGTGAATCAATGAAGCATTATACCTCATTATTTCGATGATTTTCAATAAAGCAAATGAACCGCTTGAATTGAATTTGGTTCTTATCATGTAATATTATTCTAATGACAAGTTAGACGCGAATATGTACATTTTTTTTTTTTTTTTTTGAAGCCTTAATTTTTCATATTAAAACACTTAAATAAAAAATCAAAGTTAAAATACTATAAGTCTGCGATTAAGAATAATTATGCACCTAAAAAGTGTTTAATGTCAAAATACATGTATTTGATAAAATACTAAAATAGTACGAATAATTGTGAATATTGTAAAATAATTTGAATAATTGATAAATCAATACTTTAAAGAGCATAATTATTCTAACCGTATCAAAATAATAAATATATATATATTTTCGTTATTTGATAAGAAAACTAATTATAATTCCAAATAGATCAATTTTAAAGCTTGTAATGTATTATGTGATTGTTCATATTTGCAAATAGTAATAAAATGTTTTGATCGTATGTAAACATATCATAAAATAAATGTAATAATTTACCCGCCACTGGAATGTTATTAACCCCTGTTTCCATTTCCTTTTGCTATCTGTGATTTCAAATATCATGGTAATTGATTGAAAATGTATTTTTATTATTGCCGTCTACCAAACCGTGAGATAATTTTTAATGGGTTATAAATAAGTGCACTTTGTGTTAGATAGTATTCACTTAGTATACTTGAACGTTTATTTCGACAGTTTCCACTTTGGATTAGATAGAATTAATTTAGTACACTCAAACTTTGATTTTAATAGTTTCCATTTAGTCACGGATTCTTTTAACAAAGTGAGTTAAGTTGTAGTAGGCTATGTTAGTATTGGTCTGGTCTGGTTTGTGTGATGCTAATGCGTGGATCAAAGACAATATAGGCGGCCTGATACAGAGTAGAAGAATAAGTGACATTTCATTACAGCTTCGTGCAACTGTCGCTTTCAAAGTGTAAGTATTTATATTGAGTGAAAACAATTTTAATGAATGTGAATATGATCTAAACAAAAGTGCATTTACTTGTAAGCCATTTTAAATCACTCGTGAGTAGGGCTTCCAACCCGGTTTAAACCGAAACCGGTTAACCGGTTTACCGCATGTTTTCAGAAAAACCGAAAACTGGTTTATTTCACGCGGTTAACCGCGTTTTTTTAATATTTAAAAAATCTTTTATTTACACTATTTTAAAAATTCAACGTGTTTCAGAGCGAAAAAATGTACATATTGTTGAATAATCATTTATGTCACAAATTTGTTGAGATTATGGACAGAAATGATGTTATACGATAAGCAATTACACGACATTATCAAAAGACAAAGATTTTTAAACTATGTGTGGTAAATAAGGCACATGTTACACAATAGCTATAATTGTAAATGTGATAAATCATGTGTATAAATTAGAATAAACCGTTGACTAGAACATCATTTGTAATATTACAAAAGAGAGCAATTTTAAGATTTATAACCTACAATACGTTAAATATTTTCACATCTTTGTGTGCTAGTTATTTTATGAATATTTCCTTTTCCTAAGTGATAATTTTAAAGGTATGATAAGGTTTTTTTTCGAAAACAATGAAATGAGGTATTTCGGTTTAAACCGGTTAGTCGGTTTTTTTTTGTCAAAAAAACATCGAAAACCGGTTAGTAATTATCTCCTGTTAATTGGATGCCCTACTTGTGAGTAAAACATCACACACGCCCAGATATTTGTTTATGTGTATATTTCACTCTTTTGAATTAAGAATGACCATTAGCTGAATTTGTAAATAAAGCCAGAACCAGTGCCTCCATACAGAGGGGGCAGAAGGAACGACTGGTATACGCTTCACTTTTAAGCGTCGTCGAATTGAAAACATTCAACATGGTACAGCTATTTCACTTTACATGAAATAATCTACGATCGACAAATTTCAAGAACAACCAAATGGAATGACGTGAATTTATATATCGCGCATACATAAGATTACTTATAAGGAAATCTGCGAATGCTAGCTTGGAGAATTTTTATTTGTTACTTATTTTCTACATCAATTCATAATAAGTTATGATAGGAAGACAATCCTAATAGTTAAGAAAATTTAAATGGGGTGACTCAAAAACGGCGTGCCCCGGTTCCCATATTTTCTCTGAGAGGTCGTGCTATTCGGATATACAATATATAAACACCAGGCGCGTGCAGTGGCTTTATCTCTTTCTTGCTCAATCACATGAAAACTGAAGGTGCACGCGAGATGCAAGGGCATGCGGCGCATGCTCTTGTATCCTTCTTGCTCATACCCAAATTAAGTTGTGCGATAGAGATAGTGATAAGTCCACCGCACGCCGATGATAAACACCTGAAAATTATAAAAAAACATGTCCACCATTGCATGCCATAAACTTACATAAATATATCTCGTGAAAGAGTGTGTAAAGGGTAGCTTACAATGATATTGATTCGATAAATAGTTAATAAAAAATACACACGTATTTTTTATTCTCGAAAGAAATAAGTCAAAATTCAAAATAGAATTTAAGGATAAAATTATTTTCATTGAGGGAAATATTTAAATACCGTCATCATTGTACATATTTCAATAATTTAAAAATTGTGCATCCATTTTCAGAGGTAATTGTCATAAATGTGTTATTTGACAATATGCATAATATATATTAATATTCAAATAAATACTAATTAAGCTATAGTACATTTGTGTTGTGACTTGTGAAGAGTGAATAAAGATGTAATTTCGTCGCTTCCACGGCAAAACCACTTACCAGAAAAAATGTGAAATTGAGTTTTGATTGCCATAGTATGAAAAACAATATTCTACTTCACCTGGCAAAAAAATGTACATGGGAGACCATTTGAGGCTCTAATTTTAATATTTCAAAACACTTATTAGTTTTCCTCTTTCCATTATGTTATATTCCTAGAATTCTAGAATTTTTAAAGTGTCATTACTTATATATGGTAACTTTTCTTCCGTTGTTTTATGGATACTTACGATAAAATATTTAATATTAACAAAGATACAACATCTTGATTCTTTACTTAAATAATGTTTTTTGCTTCTCCTTTATATAGACAAATATTCTGATATTCTGGTTTTGCCGTGGAAGTGACTCAACTCATTTCGGTAAGTTTATTACACATACCAATTTTTCTACTGAACGCATTTGCGGATATAATACTCGAGTTGTCATCCATAGTCAACTCTTTTGGGGTGAATAGTTGCAATAGACCGCTGCTGGTTCGTTAACCTTCCTAGTATATAATTTTTAAAATACATTGGTAGTGTTTTAACTCAACTTAGTTTATTTTCATAATATTTCATATATTAAGTGTTTTCTTGACACGATTTGTCACTAAATATGTCGTCGTGATTAAAATGGTAAATGCGACAAACCAATATGTAGCGAGAAACGTGTCGCCTTTGAACATTCCATACTTCAAACTAACGTTGAATTCATGCACCTGAATGATTTAACCAATTAGCTCGCATTTCCGTTTTGAGCACTATTGTAGCAATTCAAGTGTCGGTATAGTCATTCCCATATGGAAAAGTCACATAGTAAATTTAAAATATGCATTGGTCATAAAAATACAATCATGTTTCATTGTAATTATATAATTATGTGGCGTAATGGCACAAATTGATAAATTAGTGTTAACTTAGTTTACAGAAGAAGATATATTTACTTACATTGATAAGTTATTAAAAACCTTACTGTATTGATTTATTCTTCATTAATCTTATTAAATGGATTTTTTTAATTATAATGGGTAGCATGTAAAATTTTGTCACGTGCTAGTGAATATTTTCTTTTAATTGTGAGAATAAACTAGATAAAAATGACATATTAGCTTATGTCATAATGCCAAAGACTATATATTAAATAATATAATTCAATGTCTAAATGTAAGAGGAATATACCGTTAATATTGTTTTATTCGTTTTACTACCAGAAATCAATTATTTAAATAATGTTTTGTTTCACTATTTCTTTTGTGAACAAATTAAATTACATAAATTCTCTTTTATTTCAATATTTTTATAAATATGTATAAACAATCTAAAAGTTCTTTGCTTTCTTATAGTAATTATTGTATTTCCGTATTTGATATAACCAATAACAATAAAAAAACACAATGGCAATACAAATCGTTATGTTTTAGCTATAATATCACCATCCGTATCTGAAACAGAAACTGTCTCCGATTTTTCTGAATCACATTAAGGATACAAGCTTTGCTATGAAAGCAAGTTTTTTTCTTTTCGATAGAACGTGTTAACAGATGGCTTTTCATCCACAACCAGGACTCATATGCAATTCTTTAACCCTTCCGTACTCATGGTGTAACAATGCGTTACTTCGGCCTTTAAATATCTCAATAATCGAAACATGTAATTAAAAATACATTATTGCTTACGTCCTCTTTGTATAAGTAATCATAATTTGAAAACTTCGTCAATTTTATCATCGAAAAAGACAGCATTATAGTATAGTAGAGCTACGATCCGAGATACATAACCGTACCGTAAGCAAGCGTTTTGTTTCAAACGGGTCTGAGACACGTCTACATCCTGTTCTTCTACGAAGAATTTCGATTGATGCGTCGTTCGATAATTTCGTTTGATATATATTTCAGGTTTTACATATAAAATATGACATAAAATAATCACTTGATACTACATAAAACCATTGTCATTTCCCTTGTATGACAAAACCCACGCGGTAACACAATGTGACTGCATGAGATCCGAAGAGATTTTTTTAGCACTAAAGCGGAAAGGTTAATAAGGAACCCTAATTTTTTTACTAATCGAAACGTCGAGGAGATGCAGGTAGTCATTTAAGCCATCACAAATAACAATCAATAATTGAGTTGATCACCTTGAAAAGGTTGTAAACAACAAAGCAGCTGTCTTTTAAACAGAAATTCGACAGATAAATCAAGACAAGTATTATATTTTAATAAAGGAACTTTTCATTATTTTAAATGAATGATTTAATCTTAATAAAAAATACGTTGATGATGACAGTTATAATTTCAGTACAATATAGGCTAGATCAAGTGTGTACACTTTTAATCTTGAAAGCATGAAAAAATTTATAGCTATTGTAAAATAATGTAATAAAATAGTTAGCAGTAACATGCAAACATTGCAATGCACCAGAGGTGATATTATAAAACGTAACACATAAAAAAAACAATCTTAAAATCCTCATCCAAAGATGCTGAGAAAATGTTTGAATGCTTCAGGGACCGAACAAAGCCCGGGAGAGAGTGCTTAATTAATTTTTCCAGCGTTCCATGTTATATTCAGTGACGTCCTAAATACCATAATATGTAATATAATACTATATCATCCGGACTATCGAAGAAAAAAAAAAGTATTACATAATGTACATTAAAATAGTTTGTCTTGATTTATCTGGTTTGCGAATATTTAAAGCATTTTTATTATATTAAACCGTAAAATATAAAAATCTTTTTTATAAATATATTATTTGTTTACTCATACGGTTTAATTCTGTAAATGTTACCAGTAAAAACACGTATTATTAACAAGATGATAGTACCTGTGATTTTCAAATTAACTTGCCGTTTATTGTGTATTTTCCATTGTTAAATCAAATTTAAATATTGATTAATATACCTCAATGTGATTTTAATCAAAATATTTTCTAGTGCAGAACTACATCGCGGATTACAAGAACATTGACAAGTCGCACAGCCATCTTATCACGCTTCTCCAACGTGGTAACGTATCATATCAACAGATTGTGTTGAACAAGAATTGGTTATAATTCAGTCACTAAACATCTTCTTTTGGAAAAAAAATAAAGGTAAATAATGGCATTAGAAAATAACTATTAGTGAGCTTATGACTCTATAAAATAATACCATAGTATGCTTTTTTATTTAAGAATGAGATAGGTGATGAATGAGTAGAAATATACAAATTATAAACGTTCATCAATAATTTGAAAGAGTGAGCTGAATATTGTAACCGATCAATCACTTTCTTTAAGTACTTAGTAAAGAACTAGGTTTTAATTTTGAATACCCGTTTCAACATATTCATATTTGAATAATTCGCATTTAAAAAAAAACCTTAATTTTTTCAAATCATACTCGCTCCATCAAGTCCTGAAAAAAGTAAAGAGAGGTATTGTAGTTATGAGGATCTGCACTTAGTGTTCATTTTTTATGTTTGTTTCCACTAACAGGGGAATTTGTTGGCTTTTTCATAACTTAATATATTACCGATTACATTATCATATCACACAGAACTATACTAATATTTATGGAATTATTCTGGCAGTCGTCTTCTGTTGCATAGATCCGTGAAGCTACCAGGAGTGATGTCTCAGTAATGTCAATTTCAATTTTATATTGGAGATCTTGTTCTTCGGAGTTGATCTCGAGTGAATTTTTAAAAAGTTTCTCATTCAAACTAACATAAATACTTTATAGAATGAAGTAAAGAAACGTAAAAATACTTGAGCTACATAATATGTAACTGCCTTATTTTCCATCAACGGAAAAAATTGGAAATAGGTCTGTTTGAACGCAAATGTATTTTAAACAAATTCTTCTCACAACTATTACAAGCCACATTACGAATGAAATAAATCCTCTTGAAACGCCACTGCATATACTTCAAAAGCAAGAGCTTTCCATCAAAATAAACTTCGCGTCGCTTAACACTTTCGGGGATCGGGAGCTTTTTCTCCGATTTAAACAAAAGTGGATTTGGGGAAGATGCAAGAAAACCCAGCGCAAAGTGCACGCGAAGATTGAATTCAGAAGAATCATCATTCTTTCGTGAATTTTATTTGATTCTGTTATTAAGACATTTTCAGATGGTATATTTTTCTGATTTCGTTCAGCTAATGAGTATTTTTGACAAATGAGTAATAACAAGCAAAACCGTTTCTAATATAAAATCAAATTGAGACGTTTGTTATTCCACTGGATATATAACTGTGTGTGACACGTGACACGTGTTTCTCCTCATTAACAGGAGCAACTTAAGACTAACTCCATCGAAAGATGTTTAACTTTAAAATAAACAATAATTTTACTTTTTTGTCTGAAACCATGTCATGTCAACCTAGTAATATCTCTGGTAAGTGCAGAACGGTACTTACATAACCACGCCGTGATTTTATTGTCACAATTTCTTGCGTATCGACGAGCTAGTTTTTGAAATAATAATTAATAATCGATTACAATGCAAAGAGGTGTTAAACGTTTGCTTTATCTATTCTAACATTTAAATTTAACATAACATCAACTAACTTCTTTATTTATACGTATCTGAATCCTATTTAACTATACTTAACTTAATTTAATTTTTGAATATACATGACATTAACTTCTTTATTTATGATTGTACTAACTTCTTTCTTTATTTAGACATTTGATTATTGAATTTATTTAACAACTTCATTTATTTTGTCTTTATTTATACATGACAGTTTCCTTATGGATATGTATATGATTAAGTATGTAGCTACATAACTCTAGCTAAAACATCGTTTTGTTTTACTTTCTGCTTATGCTCTCTGATAGATGGAGCCCATAACAGTTCTTGCGGAAGCATTGCTTCATTCGGCTGTAAGCTGAAACTTTCATTTTGCGTTCGTCGACTTTTTGGAGAAGCATTAAAATTTTTGGAGAATAAATAAAAAAAAAAGGACTAAATGACGGGTAACAAATCACATTTAATATAAAACGATTAAACACAAATACAACATCACAAGTAGAAAGTTAAAGAAACACGTGTCTGACCAAAGGATGAATTTACATTTAAATGTTGCAAGACGCACAACATATGGGATGACTATAGCTAAATTTAAAACATCTAAATGCAAAATAAAATATATATTTATACAATACTGATTGAAGATGTTGTCGCTTCATCAGGATCAGTTGACTTCCATCAATGCGCCGCTCGGTTGGGTAGTCCTTGGAGGACCACCTCCACGGTTGAACGCCAGACCATGGCCAGACCTGAAGTGTCGTTTTTTTCCCCTTTCACAGGACTCACTTTCGCATTTCAATTCCGTGCGTCATAATTGGTTCAGTTTCGCATATCACGGCATTACTTTTGATTGGTCTAGTCGCGTTGTCGTAACTCATATAAAATTGCCACTGTACAAACTTAAACAAAATTATTTCTTTTTTTTCAATAATTGTAGGGAAATACTTCTTCCATTTTAATAGTTTTATATAAAGTTGTAATGTTCTACATTACAAAACTAATGTACAATTTCATGCATTATTGACGATAGCAGCACAAAATATTTTTGATATTGGTAGATTAAGAGTAAGAGAACGACGAAAAATTTCCGAATAAAGATGATCATGTTGAAAGTTCATTACAAAATTACCGGATCTGCAAGCTCGTAAACGTTTCTAAGTCCGATCTAGCTTTTCATCCGATGACGATGGAGGCATTCAAAGTCTTTACCTAGGTTGACATAACCCAACTTTTCCTTAGATTCAACAAAATTATAATATCCTATAGCAGGGTTGGCGAAACGTTTAATTTCAGAAGTTCACGTCAAAATAGCTTTGATTAGATATTCTTAAAATGTATGTAGTCTATTCTCTTTTTGCATGGATGATACTTGCCAGGGACCACCAAAAAATGAACTAAAAAATAAAAGGTACGTGCTGTTACTTTAAATACATTAATTACGATTTCTAAAGTTGTTTTGTTTCAGTTTATGGATAATAAATAATCTTTTCATAAGTTTCATATAGATAATGACGTAGTACATTGACGTGGTTTTAAAATTCAATTAAAATAATTATAAAAAATAGACTTATTCACTGTCCAGCTTTTTGACAATATCAAGATATTACTATAATTATTTTTTCAATATTTTGAAAGCATTTTTAACTATCAGTTTCGTTTTAAAAAAGCATTTGCTCCAATTTACTATACCGTGTAATGTTGAATTCATATAAAGCATTGAAATGCAACGTCTGTTCTGTAGTCTCGATTACAGAGATTTCCCAGGACTTTTTTCGTATGAAAATTTTCTGTCTCACGTCTCGATATAAAAAAAATTGTAACTTCAGGACCCCTATTTAAGATTAACGTAAGAAAAATATTTCGTTTTGAAGAATTACGGCTATTAAATTTGTGCACAGTAACAATTAACAACTATTATATCGATAGTTTGATTAATATTATAAATAGTAATTAAACTATATTATGTCAGAAACGGTGTCAGTAAATCTTTTTGTCGTATTGAGACCTGTATTTTTTTTTCTTAAATTAATCGCCTTTTCTATTAATCAATTTAAAAATTATTCTTAATAACTAATTAATAATGAATAATAATTGATTAATTATCTTGAATAATTAATTTAAAAATCATCGTTTTCAACAAATTATAAGATAATTAATTTACTTTAGATTTCAAAATTCTTTGATTCTTACACTGCCATCTATTTTCTTTAGCTTATATTAAATTCAATAAATGGTAAATTTCTTTGGTGTATAAATAATTGTTTTTTTTTCTCCCGATCGTCATTGCCTAGAATTTCAAAGAAATCAATCTTTATTGTAGGATTTCTTTGTCTCATCTACTACTTCACACCCCACTAGTAGTATATCTTTCAATTTGAATAAAAACAATCCCAAAAATATTCATTCTTCTTAGTTTTATTATTTACTTTATTACTCCTAGATGGTATTTGCGATTTAAGTTAAGTATTGCAATAACATTCAATTAGGATTTGGTAAATTTGATTCTTATCATGTAATTGAAATATATATATTTATTCCGTAGGTTTTTTCTTCCTTATGAAAAATACATTAACTTAGGGGAAGCCGATGGGATCATTCCTATTAACAACAATATTACTGCTAATTCAATGTAATAGGTTCCATAAAAACTGCTATGGTCCGGACTATTGAAAGCTTCCGTCATAACTGATTCTGACTCTTTCATTATCTCTTCTATTCTGTAGTTTATTACAGTAGTTTATTACAGTCAGTTGAATACTACGTATCAATTGAAGTTTTGTCATACTCTGCGGAAGTAATACAGGGCCTTTTTTTATCTAGTTCGCACCCAATGTGAGATGTCTCCATTAGGAGTTCACATACCTCACATCGGGTGTGAGGTTGAACAGAAGTTTTTCTACGAAAACTGATTATTGGACTAACTGTGTTTGCTGCTACCCATTTTTACGATTGGATGAGTGCGAGTGAATTTTAAGCATCACTTAAATCCATACCTTTGAAAACAAATTCATAAAGCAATCTATGAAATTGTCCGTACTGAGATTGGAATCCGTGAAGACCACTCAGCTACAGGTACAGTAAACGGACGTGGTTTTAGTGGTAGAAACAATTAGGTTTAGCATTTATAATTGCATCACATTCTATAAAATTTCATTTGCTTATTTTAGCATGTATGAACAAAATAAAGGTTAAAATGATATCATTGGTATGTTTCATCGTATATAAATATGTTTAAAGATTCCCAGCAGTAGACTAATGCTATGCCACGGTTACATATGGGATTTTAGGACGTATGGGACAGGTTTTTTTAACAAATATGGCAAAAAATCTATAAAACTCGTACCTAGGTTATCAATAATAATGGAATTTTTGTAATAAAATACATGTTACTTGATGAAAACTAATTTTATTTCATTCGATTTGTTATAGTTTGAATACTTTTTGTATATTAATGGACAAAATTTCAAGTATCGATATAAATAAAGCTTTTTTAATGAATATTAATAATTTAAATTTTACATGAATATGACATGTAGCTATAAAGTACAAGTATTTCCAAAAAGAAATTTGAAAGCGGATTAAAAAATTACAGTACATTTCTATAACAAAAAATAAATTGCTAGTATTTACAATCTTACAATTTAAACTAAACATTGGACTTGAACATTGGAGGTTTTATGGAACAAATCAAGATAATCTTTTTTACCGTAAGGATACATTTATCAGATATTTAAAATGCATACATGAATTTTAAGAGATCCTTCGTTGTAATAAAAAAAATATAGAGAAAATGTTGTCAAGCTAAAGGTTCTCTTTCATTCATAATAAATAATACTTTTTCTTTTATGAAAAAATATTCTAATTTAGGTACATAATGAGTGAATTTTTTTACAACACAGAACATGACATCATATGTTATGTCAAAAGCAACGATTCTAGAATTTTAATAAACTATAAACATTTCCTATAGATAAAAATGTCAAAATCATATTTTAATGCAATTTTTCATTCCTCTTTTTTAAATCAAAAACTTTAAGTAGTTAATGGGCATGTAAATAATGGAATGGATTTAATATATTTTGCTCTAATCAAATAATAAAAATATTTATGATTCACAAAAATGGAACATGTTATTGAATATTAAAATCGATATTTCTCTTTATAAAATTGAAATAAAAGCTAGATTGTCAAAAATACACTATCATAAACTAGCCTTAGCACAATTTTAATGTTTATTGATTGTTAAATAAATTCAATTCTTTGTAAATTTGTCTAGGGATTAATAAAAACATCAAAGCTATTTATTTCTCCCTAATGCCTCCATTCCAGCCAAATACATTTTAGACATAACTTATGTCTAATTAATCTGGTAATGCTCATCGGTTTAAATAATTGAATAATTTGTATGCAGTCGTAATGGAGAATAATAGACTGTAAAAAGTCAAGGTGATATGTCACATGAGCCAAAAGTGTTTACACATAGACCTTAAATTTAAATACAATAACTGTGAATAGTTTTAAATGAATGAATAAAATGGCGAGCAAAGAAGGTATTAGTTATTGAAATCGATTTAGTAATATTTAATTGCTGATACTAGAGAGTGGCCACAATACCCATATTTATAGGTATATATTTTTATGATGTAAGATTTACTTTTTATTAATATATAGAAATATTTAAAATAAATCTTAATTTAATCGAATTATTTCAAAGACTCGTAACAACGACAACATTTTTACTACGCTCTTTGGCATTATAATTTGTTTTGTATGCATTTTAATATTCCCTTAAAAGACACTTGAAATAGACAATAATTGACCTCCTAAAGTCTCCTCCACAATAACACATGTAAAGCCGTAACTCTAATAGGTATGAGTAGTAATACTTCAAAAATTACATTGAGATAGGTAAGAGATGTACTACAAAAGAATACATCGACAACATTTTTATGACATACTTAAATAAAAAAATAAATTATAATATGCAATATTTATATTATAAATATATTATTTAGGTAAGTCTATTCTTCCAATACAATCTTATATAATGACACAAAGATAAGTAAGTACCCGAATAAGACACGCCCTCGAAATGGTAAATTTAATGTCAAATAAACACAATTGAAATATTATACTTTTCATATTCAATTTATTTTCCCCTCTCTTATAATAATTCTTTAAAAGACATAAAAGTGACAAAAGAGTAAATGGCAGTCGAATAAATAGATTACAATATTATAGAAAAATTTTTTTTCTTTCAATTGAAAATTTTTTAACAGGGAACATTCATATTGGTCAAAAATATCTATCAATGAATGGAACAGCTTATAGAAGCGATGCATACAATCAAGCCGGCTGAAAAAAGGCGTTCGAAAAGCCGAGACCCGATTTGAACTAAAATGATTTCCATATAAGAAGAATATACTGAAAAATCAGTGTTTTTCATAAAAGCATGTTGCCTGTTTGTTTAATTTGACTTTATTTTATTTTAAATAAACATAGTGTCCATCTGCTAAAAAGTAATTTTGAATCACTCACAGCATAATTGAAAAACAAATAGAAAACATTTATCCATGATATTATCTCCATGTAAATATTGGTGCAATGTTAAGTATATACATTCACATATATATAAAGTAGAGAGTTTTAGATGGTAGATAGAAGCTTTGTAAAAAAGTAAACTTTAAAGTCGTACATCGTCATCTTATTAGTAGAAGTTGGCAAGTAATAAAATTGATAGAAATGGACAATGAGATTTCTTTGCTTGAAATAACTCATTTATCACACAAGTTTGGCAATAAACAGCAATTGAGCCTATACGCGGAAAAACAGCGTTAGTTTTGTTCGATTTTTTTCCTTAACATATTTATTCAGTAAAAGATTTTTTGATCAATAAACCATGTTCTCAATAAAAATCCTCCAACCGTCTTCATTCGTTAAAGATGAATATTTTCGATGAAGGGTATCTCCACAACAACCAACCGCTATTATCTCTGAACAATGTTTTTAAGACAACGCTGCTTTTCCGCTTATGGGCTCAATTCAAGAAGCGAATTGTCTCTGTATAATACTGTAAATCCCAAACGTAAATGGCATCGGCATAAATCCATCTATATTTTTTTATAAATAGTTATGTAACATCAAATATTGAGGCATTAAGCTAAAAGCTCAAACGTTCATTCGCTGTTTACTGAGAACTATTAATTTGTTACATACCAACTTCTGCCAGTATCACACAATATGCTGTTCCTAGATGAAGCACTTGTAAACATATTCATAACGATTTGTTTTTGTTACATAACACACAAAACAAGCACCTTATTAAGCAGTAGTAAAAGTACAATTTTTAAATAATATATCAGTAAAAATTTTCAAAAACTGAATAATGTTATTATGTTAACGTGTCTCAATGTTTGCACAAATAGCAATAGATGTCTCTGTCACTTTTGCAGAAGCTTCAAAGCCACTTTTCCAATTTCAACCACTGTTTTAATTAATTCCGATTTGAAAGCATTCACTTTCGATAATTATTCAATTAAATTGTGATCAAATGGTATCTATGGAAAATAGACAACACTTTTAGGTAGTAAATTGTTACATATTTACATTCTAAAACTCTCTTTTATCAATAATAATTATTTGGGACAATTTAAATTAACATACTTTATAAAAACTTTTAAATTTTACGAGATCACAAGACTGAAATTATTCATTATTTATAATAACTTAAGTATTTATAAAATGTTTTTTTAATTGTAAAAAGCATCATTTAAGGAAGCTTTTATCTGGTATTTTACATAAAAGGCTTCACAATACAGATCTCATTTCTGAATAAACAATAATTAGTTATAGACTAACTGCAATAACAAAATAATACAATAGTTATTAGATGTTATAGAAATTGAAATGATATATGGCCACTGAATTATTTTTTTAAATTTATTAACTACATATAAATATATAAATAACCTTGAAATAAGGTATATTTACACTCATATAATTTATCACTAGCTTTTATAGAAAAATAAAATGTAGAAAATAAATAAAAAACATCGTTAAAGTATTAATGCCTGAAAGATGTTTAATTATTAAGCAGATACAAAAAAGAATACATAATAAATTTAACATTTTTTTAAAAATAAATTTAATATTGTTTACTGTTAATCCTTTTAAAATTACTGATTATGTGATTTTTAAATTAGTTGTTATTTTATAATAATATTTCCAAAACCGATGTCCAAAATTTGTCATGATTGTTTTGTTTTACAGTAGCAGTAGAAACATAATTTACTTAATATAACATCTTAAAATAAATGTAGTACCTAAAAGTAAAAAGATAACTAAATTGTACACATTGATGTAGGATATTTAAATAATAATAATTATTATTTATTTTGTTGCCAAATAATTTGATTAAATTTATTAATTTGCGTTGACTATATTCGACAAAATATCTATTTTATAATTTTTAATTCTATTGTTATCACCAGTCATTAACAGGGCACATTGGACATTGCAAACAGCAAACATATCGATCGAGCCTTGGTCAAATTCAAAATAAAATACTGTTGCTTCATAATTTATTAGCGAAATAATTTTAAATAGTTTTATCACTATGAATAATGTTGGGAGAGATTCCATTTCGTGAGATAATACTGAAAAAAAAACAAAAAATAATTGGTGACATATAGTTTACTTTTTAAATGAATTATAAAAGAAAATTTTTCAATTATTATTTTTAATGAGTCTGTATGTACGTGAAAACCAACTTAGTCTTTAATTTCCGACAAACCATACAAAATATTGCAAATTATTTATTGAAAGTGTTTTAAGAACCACTTATGACAAAGTTTCACAATCTGATATATTATATGTAAACAAAATGCAAACAAATTACTTTGTAATCCTTAAGTAAATTTAATTTAATTAGATGTAATTATTTTAGTTAAATCTGTTACATTAATAATGTTAAGCAATTAAAAAGATTAATTACCTTGTTTTGCACTGGTGGTATCATTGACTAGTGCAGAATAGGAGGTGGTTTGCGCGCACGTCCCGTCTGAGGTCTTAAAAACGGCTCTATAGGTGCTGTCAATTGAGGTTCAGGTGCAGGAGATGCTCTGTGACGTAACCTCCTTCCCAGTGAAGGATGCAGAATATTCAGTACGCCAGCACCACCAGCTACACAGTGCGTCTCACGTCTCCAATCAGAAGGGGGAGCTCCTAACCGCTTGCACTCTCTGGCGTATGCGCTAAACGCCTCACAGTAACATGTCTGAGTCGGACATTCGCACATGTCCATAACACAAGATTCATAATAGTTATGCGGATTCAATTTATGCCTACATGCTGAAAATGATTCAGATTTATTGAAAAACCTGCACATTCGGTGAGCGTTTTTCTTTGCACTCTTGTGGCAAGGCTTCTCTTTCAGAATCTTTTCCTGAACTCTGGTGCATGCTTTTTTACCACCGACTCGCCATGATCCGCCAAACTTTGTCATATCTTCTCTGTTTACTTCTTTCAGAATATCACCGTTTCGCATTTTAAGATCATCCCGCACAATTGAATTAAAATTACCACACAGTCCACACAGTTTGTTTTTATAAGAAGTCGGAGCTCCGACTTCAAGGAATCCCGTCCCGTCCCATGTCAGTTTAATACCTATACCCGTATTTACCGAGACTGTATCATCCTTCTTTTCAATATAAGCTACTTTTCCTGGAACATCGTGAGGTAGATTGACTTTTACACCGTTCACTTTCACGCGCATCTTGCGTCCAAGATTAATTTTGACATCTCCTATTTTGATCGAGACAGTTTTCGTCCAAGAAGAGTATCTAGTTCCCCTTCCATCATTTGTTACTCTTATTGAGAATGTGTGATTTACACAGTCCGCCGCTAATTGGTATTTGCAAGCACCTTGAAAACTGTAAAACTTCCCGTCAAATGTTTTATAGTGGGGATCACCGAATACGGTGCACACTCCATCGCTTTCAACGCATCTAGGACAGCAATGTGATGGAGGTCTTTCTAATCTATGACCAGCAGGGCAAGTCAATGGAGGACATTGTTCTTTCGCACAGCGTGGTTCTCCAGAGTGACACATGCACGATCTGCATTCGTCAAGTCTCCATGCCTCGCCATCCTGAAACAAAAGTTACAGTTCGGTTGGATTGCAATCAAATTTTGTCAAATAAATTAATGACATACAGCAAGGTTGTGCACCCTGTTTGGTGTTGCGATTGATATTTTTATTTTAAAATCAGTTTTGAGCTACTAATTATTTCAGTCTTTTTTTAAAATGAACTTGATAAAACACTAACTTTAGAGTCATTCAAAGTTTGTATACACAAGTGATTCCCTATATTTTAAATCATTTTATATTAATTTAATACCTCATAAGTTTTTCCGCGCTCTGTACAGGTGGATCTGACTTCCTCCACTGGTGGACAATGTGGGCAACATTCGCCAGGAGCTGTTTTTTGGTGTTCTGGTGCACACTCCAGAACAGGACAAGACGTCCTGCTGCATATTGTGGTGCCGTTTATGCAGGAACATTGCGTACACCGATCCACCGTGAAAGCTTTTCCATGGAAGTGATAATCTTTACCAAAGATACATGGCTTGTTTGGTGTGTGATCTGAAAACGAAAAGAAATATTCAGAATAGTTCTTTTGAGACTTTTTATATTAGATTAAAAATTTTACAGGGTTAATAATGTCAAAAAAAATCTGCACTGCAGTTAATGACACAGTTGGGCCACAGTTCACAGTTTCCGAAATCAACTTCGAACTGTATTATTTCGAATTATATATTGTGTATTGAACAATAATTTTGCCATAAAAATAAAAATAGTTATACGTAAAATGATGGAAAAACTATAATTTGTGGTGGTTCATTTACTGAAAAAAGTACTGTAAGTCAATAAATAAATACATATTGAATAGTTATATAAATAGATTTTTCTGCAACACACAATATAACCATCAAAAATATGATTTGCAAAATCAAATGTGAACCACAAATCCTGTTCCAGCTGTGGCCGCGAACGCGCAATGGTCAATTTATGAACCACTTACGTATTATAATTGTTTGACAGTGATTGGTGCACACTTAGAGTTAAATAGGCGATAAATATACCAAAGAACTTAATCGATATCGTCTTTAGGTATTAAGGTTGACATTTCTATGGTCACAGTATGAATTATAGCCCTTTCGCGCTTTGCCATATAAAGGATTAATACAGTAACATATTGTGCGATACTTCTTATTTTTAATGTGACTTATTACCATTGTTGTTTTGTACAATTAAATTTTTAACAATTCATAATAAATATAACAATACATTATGATAAAATAATTACCTGGGAAAAGCAATTTGGCAGGTTTTCCTTCACCACATCGAGGACAACACTCTCCTGGGAGAGTGACCTGAAGAACAGAAGGACAAGGAAGCACTGGGCATGCATATTTCACGCATGTCATTTTGGCTTTTGAGCAATGGCACTTAAGGCAGGGGTCTTCGGAAATCGTTGCATCCCTTCCTTCCGACACCTTTTGGCCGTTTATGTGACATCCTGAAAGAAGCCAGAAAACCGTATTAAAGAAAACGTTATTTTTATTGTATTAGATAGGTTATTTCTCTATTATAAAACGGCTCCATAGTAAGATTTGATATTCGATAAAATAAAGAAACAAAAAAACAGTAATAAACTACATATTGATAAAATTGGCATTTAATTGGTAGAATTCTATTGGAGTAAGGCGTGAAATTGAAATATCGTTCAACTATAATGTCTTATAATTCTTGTATAACTAAATACTTGCTCATTTGTACCTTATACATAATGATTATCTATTTTTGTTCGAGGAATATGTTATTAGTATTGTGCAGAGACCCTCGGAGAAATTGTGAGGCCCTGTCTACATGATTTTTGCCCTTTTTCCCCATTTTAATTGTTGATAAAACCATGACAAAGAAAATGTCACTCTAAAATTTACAATTGATTAAGATTTTTTTTTCCATGTCCGCTCCCAATGTGGAGCATATTGTCTCCTAATGGAGGTATCTTGACAGAATTTTTCTATGAGAACTGCTTGTTACTCAGTTGCTCAACCTCTCTTTTTTCGAAGAGAGTAGGGATAGAGAGATAGGGCTAGGACAGGACTAGTGGTTAGCTAATGGCTCTCGCTACGCCCCGTGAGGATCGGATAGGTGGGTGAGGAGGGAGTTATAGACAACACAAACACTCAGACTACGAACTGCGAGGATATTTACGCATGTATGTGATGTCTTTGTTACAAAATTGAATGCAGATAAACATATAGAATGAAACACATTTTGATAATTTCGTTTTTGAATCGCATTCATTATATTAAGTGTACAGATACCATAACATTGCGGTAAATGTTGCTCGAATTTCATACTGAGTCAATGTAGAAAATACAATCATAGAGGAAAGATTCAGTTGGTGCAAACTTGAAACGTTTTTTTATTTTAAATTTATCATTAATACACCATAGAGCTCTAGAAAAGTCTTAGATGTGTTGTTTTTTTTTATAATCTTCTTTTAAAAACGAATAAAAATCAATCTTAACATTGATAATCTGGTCTATAAATATTACATTGCCGTATAAATATAGCGTTTAAAAAACGGTGGCGTTTAAATGGTTAAAAAAGTAATATTCGTAAAAAAATATTCAAACACGAGAGGTAGCATAATTTAACTGATTTAATTCTGGTATTATTTAAAAATAACTGCATTGCTATCTCAATGGCTGTAGGCAATACAAATGAATAGCAAAGCACATTTTTGGATCCATATTTTTTTTGCATTCTGTGTTGCTTCATCTTCAAAGAGAAAAGAATTCTGAACGCTTAATGATCTTAAATGCTGTTATGCTAATTTTACGTCACACTAAAAAATCTAAACGAATTTCGTTTGCATCTTGGAAGACTTTTTTTATCTGACAATGTTTACGAACTACAGCTGAACACGTGATAACGTATCTTATCCGTGTCCTATTTTTATATTTATAATTCCAATAAAATACTACTTTTTTTTTAAACTCAATATTTTTAAAATCACCGCATAAAGCCCTAACGGAGTTAAGCTTTATTTATTTGTTATCTCTAAGCTTATTTAAGGTTAGATATAACAAATGCATAAATATATCATATATCAATCAAATACAAAATAAATATTATTGATGCACAACTAGCGTATGGATCAATTAAATCAATCATATCATACATAACATTACTTACTTAACCTTAATTGAAGTTGAACCAATTATTTTTAGACACTTAGTTATTTCAACGTTGAAGACAATTAATGCTTTATAAATAATTTCCTGTTACGCTTAGTTATAATTATCTAACCATAGTAGATATATTGATGCCATATTTATATATGTATTTACAATCCTAATCATTTCGTTTCTAAACTACAGAAAACCATAACAAAATCTATCAATACTTAGTATTCAAGATGATTGTAATCATTAATTATTAAAAATACTAATTTTTTTAATTTATAATTAAAATCGGCTAAAATATCTTCAATAATTGATGTATTTTTGTAACCATGTTCGCTACGAAGTTGGTCTACGAGAACCGCTTGTTACACAGTCGCTACACCAATATTTTAGTAAGTAAGGATAAAATAATAGAGCTAAGGTAGGACTATTGGTTATCTAGCTTTCGCTACGTTCCGTTTTTTACATGGGTAGAAGGGAATTTTAGATATCACAAACATCATTTTTTTTTTTGCATTCAGAAATGAATTCTTACTACGTCATAGCATGTGATAGAGCGTGTGCAAAAAGGTTTTTTCTTATTTATCGCACTTGTCTAAGCTGCAGGATACGGTAACTATATTAAACATTGTATAGCAACGTTTGGAAGTCGGCGCTTCAAATTGCGCTTATCAAAGTGTTCAATAGTAAATTATACATTTTTAATTAAATCGTACTGTTACAATAATGATATTGCGCTTTACACAAAACAGAATTTTTATTGCTGTATGTCACGTCCTTATTTCCGCCAATTAATGCATCTTGAATCTCGTCACGTATTTTCAACTTTATTTGCATACGTTTTAAATCATTCCCTAAGTGCATGTCAGGGAGGCAATAAATGTAGAATTAATATCAGTTATTTGTACTCTGACTTACGAAAAATGGTTGTACGGGAGAATAATAAAGTAGTCTCAATACACCTAAAAATGATATAATAGTATGAAATTAGTAGTATTTAACGTTACTTATTGCTAGAAACACTTTTAGCATTTCGCTCTTCAGCGTTTTGTAGACTTTGAAATGTCTAATGTCTATTTTCATTAGATTTTACAATTTAAATTTAAAAAAAATACAAAGACAACATGATTTTTTTAAATTAATTAACAAATTAAGCGTAGAACATATTTCAACGGATGATTCTTTCATATTAGTGTGACGATCGGTAATAATTAAATTATATTTGCTGAAAAATCATAAAACATCAACACTATTTACCGGAGACCAAATTGATTTGATAGCAGCACACCCCAACTCTTCATATAAATGCTCGTACACAAAGAATGTACCATTATTTAAGTCAATAATAAAAATTATTAATTAAATGCTACATTTTGAAAACAACACAAATGGATTCAATAATTCATTTAATGTCTCATTCAACGTTGATTATATGTGCAATGATGTTATATATTTGAACATCTCATCTTATTTGCATATTTTACAATTTTTGCATCAATTAGCATCTTTCGCAAAATGTTCACAGTACGTGTCTCTACTTATTGCATTTTATAATCCAATCCTACCTTTTATATGGTTCTCAATTTAATCTGATTTTTTCGTATATGTATATATATATATATATGTTTTATTTAAATTATTTATCTTATCAAATTTAGATTATTGAGATTTTGTACACTTCCATGTATTTTGTCACTAACGACCCGGGTTTCGCCTTTCGGCATCTTCAGGCATTCGAGCACACGAATGGACTCGAACTGACAGACAGTAAAAGACACTGTTTACTGAGCACCCTCAGTCGATGTCTTAAATAATATTTATCTTATGTTAAAATATTTTGAATTTGTTTGCGACAGCAAATTCATTTAGTAATTTTCTTTACTGTTTGTCTAAATGAGTAATTGTATGAATACTTCAATAAATACGCTTCACATATCAATTTTTAACTGTCCACTCCAATTAGAAGCGAATGGAGAATAGAAAGGCTTAGTAAATGATAACTGGTTGAAATTAATTTACTCAACCTTTCTTGTTCAAAAAAATTAAGAATAAAATTATGACATTAGGAAATTAATGAAAAGTATTAAACTAGTCGCTAGTACGTGGAAAACCTGATTAAACCGCTGAATTACTATTTTTAGACTTTTTTCCATTTTGATATAATTTTTTTATTGTTGTTCATTTAATATTATCTGTACCTACTATCCATTCGTATTTTTCTGCTCTATTCATGTTGAGTTATCATTATGTTATTTTAATTTGTGCCAGACTTTGCACGATAACCCTGAATTTTACATCGATGATCTTCGGGTCAAACTCGGCTTGATAAAATGCTATGACTACGCTATTGCATATAAAACGGTCAAACATAATAGCCCCCCATGAAGTAAAATATGTTGATGATTAAAATTCATCGCAAAAAGACCATTTCACGGCACTTTGATTCATTATTTTTTAAAGCTGCTTGTAACAACAGTAATTATTATTATTCGGAGATAAAATGCAGCAGTGATGGCTAACTTACGGCTTTTGTAAATTTATAGATCGATTTAAATCAGTATACATATGCTATAATGATTTTATAATTTAATTTATGTTATTTTAAGACGACAACTATATTTTTTTAAATATTCAGGATTCTAACTGATTATCAATGTAACATCTTGAGATCAACTTGAGGAGAAAAGAAGGCAATCATCATAAACACTCTTACCCAAGATGTTTTATTGAACATCATCATCTGAAATTGATAATGATAAGAACACGAAACCGTATGATCGCTAAGCAGATCACTTTCTACTGGGATACAGTGGCTAGCATCAATATTTGTGGAAAAGTGAATGTTTATAAAAATAAAAAATATAATACTTGGCATCATATAAATCGCCAACGCGTCAAAGTTTGTATGTATGTGTCGTGATTTATCTTGATTATCGCATAGCACAACACAGCAAATACACACACACACACACTATCTCTGTATGCGCATCGTACGCGTCAAGCTCTAGTTTTATATATATATATATATGATGTAATAAAACATTTTTAAGCTTTTAATGATACGTAGAATCTGATTAGTTCGATTTTTACAATCAAATTTCATATGTCCAATTTTATTTTGTAAAGTAAACATATATTCAATTTTATCAGGTACAAAACGATAACCTACATTATTTTATAAAATCTTACATAATATAATAGGCTTCGGAATCATATTGACAGCCTTTATTTAATGTTAAAAGGTATACACCTAAGGATAGACATAGAGTAGAGTAAATCTCGTTGGGTGGTCATTCGTAAACCAATTCTCCATCCCTCGTTAAATTATGAATAATGTGAAATAACCACAAGAGTAAACAAACGGGGAAGACGCAAAAAAGAAATACCAATTATTAAAGTATCAGAACATCGAAAGTTTTAGTGCTGACTCGTAAATTACAGACGTGCTTAAAGCTGCGTACTGACTTGCGTACAATTTAAGCGCACAGCGTGTTGCGCGCACAATAATGCGCCAGTCAGTGCAGACTTTAACATATCGTTCGACAAACAGCAATGTGCTTGGCGTATAAAGACAACACTCTGAAAACTATGTGAAAAACGGCGACCAGGCATACGCGAACATGAAAATTGCTCTAAACATATAAGCCCACAAAGGTAATTGCGTACACATAGAATATAATTATGTTAAAATATTACATTTATAATCTTAGCAGTTTTAAAGTAAAATACATTATTGTTCATGCTATTTTTTCAATATGTATATTTATAGAAAAGATGTTTGCTTAAATAAAGACTATATTTACTATATGTTGTGCGAAAATGTATATGTGGGCTTGTGTCTATATGCACAGTTGTCACTATACACATTTTGCTATGTGTGGAAGCTTCACTGTGCGCGTCTACCTTTTGTGCAATTGTCATGTGCGCGTATGCCTAGTCACTGTATTTCACGATTTATTCAGTCATGTTTACATACATGTTAAAACCGATCAATTAACGATAGCAAATTTCTATAGAATGTTTCAATAAAACTTTCTTAAAACATCGGTAAAAATGCGTTAAGAGAATATAAGTAAAAAACAGGTATAAATTTATTTATTATACTTAACTTTATTTTGAACAAAGAAAACCAACGTTTTTTTTTACATTTTGCAATTAACATGTTTTTGCAATAATTCTCTCAGAAATATAACTTTTATTAAGTGCTCGAAATGGTTCATTTCATTAACCGGAACACTTAATGCTAATTTGTATATCTGTTATTTTTTCATAAATATTGCGGATCGTCTCAAGCAATAGTAATTAAAATCAATTTTAAGTATTTTTTTAATAGGCTTAAAACCGCAACGGAAATTTTATTTTTTTACGAGATGGAGTGCTACTCTCCGCGAATTTCACAAGCTGGTGCTCTCTGATCAAATTCAAACCCCGACTCTATGTTGTAGTGATGAATTATGAATCAGCCACGATATTTAAGCAATGTCTCTAACAAATAGATTACTTCTTTCGGTTTGTTTTCCTTCTTAATTACACTTTCGCTACACATTTCATTTAAAAAAATCTGCAAAGTCAACATATTTCAAAAATTTACATTTGAATCACTGTTATCTTATTTATTTTTTTGTTCACACTGAGTTTATAAAGGTAATTCTCAAGTGAGCAGGTATAATATTTACCTGAGTTGTAGACTTGTGAAAGAGTATTTGAGTGGTTTTACAAGGAGAGAAAGCACTTATCCTATTGTGTACGAAACAAAAAAAATATATTAAACAATGAGCGATTTTGTTATTTTATGTTTGCATAATAAACCTGACAGCAATTAGTTAACTTGCAGTTGAAATTTTCAAATTCCCACTGTTCTCGGCAGCATTCAACTAAGGCGGTTTCAAATATTCGCTGAAAAAAAATATTCGAATATCGAATATTCAAACTCATAATGTATATTCGTTGTTTTTTCATATTAATTTTATTGTTAACTCAGTATGTTGACACTTGTCTTGAATAAGTAGTATGGTGTTTAGGTAAACAAACAAGATTATATCAAAATGTAATGATATTTTTTGTATTCCAGTGATCGAATAATTTATATGTATATCCACAGCCTAATATTCAATTGGAATCTCTAGTGGGTATTCCATGATTCGATTGGGAAATTAGAGGATTTTGCATCAATGTTAGCTATTAATAATTGAAAGAAACAATGTTTACAATTTTCGTGAATACTCTGTTTTTCTTCATTAAAAACTGACAAAAAATAAACTTTCAAAATAATATATAAGGTATATGTTATATTGAAAGTTGTAACCTAAAATTAATTTTCATATCTGTTATTCTATTAAGTTTATTGTTTTAATGTTATTGAAATATCTTTGAATACCAATTTTATCCAAATACATGTATATTACTACTAAATTATTTTACGACCAATTAACATGCAGGGGATAATTTCGACAAATATTCAAAATATTTTGTTAGCACAGGCGTGAGTAATCATTTTTTAAAAAACAGTGAGGTAGTATTTCTTTTTAAAATATCTTCGTTATTAATTTTTTTTTTACATTCTGTTTTTTAACAATTATTACTCTCCCCAAAACAGATCTAGAAAACTTTCGCTAATATAGAAACTCTCTTTCTCGTATGCACGTGTGCTGCGTTACATATAATATATATAGGCAGACAGATAAATCAGGACAAATATATTGTATTGTAATACTAATTTTGTTCGTATTTTATCAAATGGCTTTTTCCAATTTTCCCATAATGTGCTGATGTATTTTTTGTTTGGTGGTATTTTTTGGAGCATTTTTCGCCAAAAAATATTATTGACTTTAGGCACGCCAATGAGACAAGCGTTGGCTGGTTGGCGAGGTAGCACCCCCGCGGGGATCCTATCTGCCTGGATCAAGCGGCGTCACTGATCATAGGACGGGCTGATAATTTACTAAACAAATACCCACAGCTTGTTCGGGAAATTATTAGGCCCGAGTCTGACCCTGCGTGCGGGCCCAAATTACCCTTTATCGCCCATATCACGATTTCACTCACGAATTGAGAATGGAAATATTATTGGAATTTTTATTTTTTACATATTAACATACGTTATTATTTATAATCTATTTTTCTACATTAAAAATACCCTGATCCCGGATTTATCTTGTAACGCTTACGTCGTAAGAGCTTGTTAATCCCTAGCGGGTGGTGGTGCATACAACGTTAATTCTATTCGGAAGATGGAGATTTATTAGTCCTTAGGGCTTCCAACCCGGTTTAAACCGAAACCGGTTAACCGGTCTACCGCGTGTTTTAAGAAAAACCGAAAACCGGTTTATTTCACGCGTTTAACCGCGTTTTTTTTTAAATATTTAAAAAAATCTTTTATTTACACTATTTTAAAAATTCAACGTGTTTCAGAGCGAAAAAATGTACATATTGTAAAATAATCACCTATGACACAAATTTGTCTAGATTATAGACAGAAATGATGTTATACGATAAGAAATTACACGACATTATCAAAAGATTTTTAAACTATTTGTGGTAAATAAGGCACATGTTACACAATACCTATTATTGTATATATGAGATATCATCTGTAGAAATTTGAAGAAACCGTTGACTAGAACATCATTTGTAATATTACAAAAGTAAGCAATTTTAAGATTTATAACCTATAATACGTTAAATATTTTCACATCTTTATGTGCTAGTAATTTTATGAATATTTCCTTTTCCTAAGTGATAATTTTAAAGATTTGTTGTTTATATTTAATATTATACTAATGTAAATTTATAAACTTTATTTTTTATTTAAAACAATGAAATGAGGTATTTCGGCTTAAACCGGTTATTCGGTTTTTTGTCAAATAAACATCGAAAACTGGTTACTAATTATCTCCGGTTAATTGAATGCCCTAGTAGTCCTGTACCAGAGTAGTAAGCGCTCTTGAACTTCTGTCCTTATTCGTTGCGTGTTCAATGGTACTAATCCCTAACACTGTACAGTTTCATAAATTGACTTATCAATCAATTTGTCTTCAAAGGAATGGATGTCTGTAAAAACACTGTGGACTTTTAACTAACTAATAGATCTATCCTAACTCAATTTTTCTATCCTTGCCATTTCAGAAAAAGGCTGATATGCAACCAGTTATTATTAAAACAACTTTTATTAAAACAACTAATTAAATCTGAAAAATTTACATTTTGCATGCTTTAAATTTTGCGTCGAGTTTGAAACCTTGAAGTAAAATTATATGCAATTGTTGGATAGCCCTTACTGAATTATGGAGTCACTAAAATTTAATATTATTTATTGTATTGTATTTAATAATATATTTTTTTCGTAAAAATATTTTTGTTGTTAATTTTAACGTCGATAACTGCATTACTGAAATATGGTATCTCCATATTATTGTAGATGTTTTTTTTTATATATTCACCCAGTATAAGATAACTAATACCCCTTGAACTATTTCTCCCAATCGTGGAAGATGTTATTATTTAAATACCAAAATTCTTTCAAAAAGAATAAAACTATAATTAATGATAACGATATAGGTACGACAAACCTAATTACATGTTTAAATCTAAAAGTAAAATAAGTAAAATTGATTTACGCAAAATAAATTTAATTCAAAATAAAATATTGGCGTGCAGTTTGCAGTCACTACTTCCTTTTCGGTTCAAAAAGCCTCGCCCGTAAAAATTATCCCCTGAGTTATTCCCAAGACAATCATCATCATCTTCGACGATTATTATTGGGTAAACATAATATGCTCAATGGTCGGGGGTGGTGGCAGTCCTGGGGAAGGGGGGTTCCCTCTTCAGCACAGGTGGGCCTGAATTCAAATCCCGCGTGGGCGGTCTATACCCGAACACCTGTGGGAAGGAAGGAATTCTCGGAACCCTCTCGCGCGCCAGTGGCGTGGTTTCGTTTTATGACCGCTAATTTCTAAATGAAGATAATAAAAGAAAGAAATCTTGAGCGATATTTGAAAAAATATTGATTTCGGCAAATCGGCTAGTACTTAAATTACGATCAATTTCTACCCAAATAAGTGACGTCCGCGATAACTTAGTAGTGTACTAAAATATACTAACAATTGAAATAATTATACATTTGAAAATACGTAAATATAAAAATATGTTTTATTTTTATTTTAAAATCTTACTTTAAAAAATGTAAAACAATGCATCACCATTTTTAAGTGCATTGTTTAAATACGAAGGGACAATGTTATTTATTTAATTTATTTGATTAAGCTAAACATTATCGTATATATTCTTTTAAAAAATAATTGTTTAATCGTAAAAACAGATTGAATAGCAAATTTGGAAATGTTTTTCTACAAAATGTGTACATTTCAATATCTGTAATATTACAACACTGCCTTTATCCATGAATGAACTAAACTAAATTCACATTCTCAGAGAGGCAATATATATAAGAGTTTTACTATTAATAGTTTAAGTAAAAATGCATGAAATTTATAATGGTGGAAATGTTAATGAAGAATATTAAACTGCGCAAAAAAACATCAAACGTCAAACAACCGAAAAGAGGAATGAACGTCTGCTGAATATTTAATTTTTTTATTAAAATGGTGATCAAAATTATAATTTAAAAATACGTTTGAACTTTTATGACGTAGGTAAAACGTAAAAATGCGATTAAAAATATACTTAAATGCCAATACATACGTAAACGGTAGCAAAGCATAAATAGTGTGTATGAAAAATGAATTATACATTTGTTTTAAAATATAGTTAACATTTATAGCATAATGTCTTCTATCATGTATATTAGAAACTACAAGACTTAACCTCTCCTAGTTTCATAATATCATATGATGGGTTTCTAGTATGCCACTGCAAATGAGGCTCTCAAAGTTTTGACGTATCCACTTCGAAAATCTCTCTTTTAGGCTGTAACAGCATACGAACAACCCTTTGATGAGATTGCCGCCTCTCAAATTGAATACGAATCACGACTCTCGATCTAATAATCGTTATTTGACTTGTTAACACTTGTTTTTGTATGAATAGTTTCGAGAGGAGTTTGGACGTATTAATGTGTATATTTAAAACATCATGTGTAAGATAATTTATAAAATATATATGTATTAAACGTTCAAAAGATTTATAATCATAACAGCTAAGACTTATTTCATAATTTAATCTAGAAACAGATTATCTGCAGAATCTAACAAAATAATTGTGAAATAATACGAAGCAGCTGCCACAATAAAACATACATTTTGCACAAGAAAATCAATATAAATTATTTACATTCAATATTATAATATCATGTTGTTAATTTGATCAACTGCTTTTAATACTCTTTTTTATTGGAGAGAGTAAGGGCAGGACGTATAGGGCTAGGACCAGATCAATGGTTAATTAATCGCTTTCGATATAGTTTTTTTTAATTAAACAAGTGGGAGAGAATTTTAAACCACATATACATTCATACCTTTGTTATAAATTCATAAATCGATTGAAACATCAAACGTTTTAAAACCGTTGACAGTAAATTACCTGCATAGGACAATATTAACTGTTAAGATACTAACCATTATTTTTTAAATTCCGAATGACCTTTTACTGTGTTGATAATATGTTAAAAATAATCTTACGATAAATCGTTGTATTCATTGTTTGGTGAATATTTATAGAACATCAGACTCTTAGTCATAAATTTATAATTAATACTAATGCGATCATTTAGCAATTTGTAATAAATATTACAATACATGTTATGGATCGTTTTAAAAATTCATGTTTAACGACTTGTTTCTATTCTGGATCACAAATTAACATAAATAAAATAAGATTTTTGACATTTAAATTATAATAGCGTCATTAGTCAGAATATTGAACGACCATAAGCGGCTTTTTTAACGTTGATTTTATTAAATATTATCTATTTTTAATAATTTAGATGCAGAAAATTTGAAAATAAATAAATTTAATTATCATCACAGTATTATATCACCCAGCTTACTATAAAATACATATTAAATTTCGATACCTTCGTGTTACATCTGAATATATTATTTATTTTTCACTTTTTACAAATTACACAACACTAATAGTTTTGTAGCAGAAATTACAAAACATTAAATCTTTTTAATAGGAACCACAACAAAATAACAAAACTTTTTCATAAAATAATAAAGAAGTTAGTTAATAATCATAATAATCCAGTATGGACTTTACTTGAGCATCCTATATAAAAAAAATGTTTACTTTTTATTTTCAAATATTCAACTCATAATTTGTTTGCAGATTTTCAGGAAGTTCTGGATATACAATTTGAAAGATAAAACAAAAACACAAATGAAAAAACCGTACTTGAATTAAAGTCCTGTCTGTTTTGCTAAAAGCTAAAATAGTATCGTATAATTTCTAAGTCGTATTGTTCATAAATGTGTTTTTTTTATTAAATTTGATAAATTATTATACATAAATATTTAAATATAAATCATCATTATTTTATCTAAATGATCATAATGTTGAAACCAATATCATTAAAAAACCTTTAGAAACAATAAAATATCTTATAATGATTTCATTTTCAATATTTTCAAAAATAAAAAAAATCTTTGATCCACGATCAGGTACAGATTTTGTTGGTGAAGTTGTTTCATTCGAAGATGTCGTTTTATTTGTTAGGTGCATCTTAATTATATTATGACATGTCGGACCTTTTTGAGCTGACAGAAATATTCTTTATTGACCAAAATTTATAGTCAAGGCATATTCTGTACATCAATTTTAACTAACTGAGCACTGGACTACAGAATTGAGTATTGAACATAAAATCTACCCAACCAATTGATCTATTTCCTATTTAATTGAAAGCAACGCAATCTACAAAGTATTTTACGTATAACGATGATAAAGTCATAGTTCTCTAAACGAGCTGTGCTTAAAATGATAAAAAGTGAGTAAGAAATTCGAATAAATAAACAGTATTTTTTTTAAATTGGTCAGATATTCAAAATTGTTCAATCTTTCGATATAATATGTTACATATAGTCGTTGATTCTGCAAAAGGCCATATGTCAAAAAACCTCGAGTAAAAGTAGCCATTTATTTACTATTAATATTCATTTTTGAGATTGCTCATTTTTTTTTTTTTTTTTTTTTTCCATGTCCGCTCCCAATGTGGAGCATATTGTCTCCTAATGGAGGTATCTTGACAGAATTTTTTTCTACGAGAACTGCTTGTCACTCAGTTGCTCAACCTCTCTTTTCTTTTTCGAAGAGAGTAGGGATAGAAGGATAGGGCTATGACAGGACTAGTGGTTAGTTAATCGCTCTCGTTACGCCCCGTGAGGATGGGATTGGGATCCATAAATCGATTGACAGATCAATCTATGAAAACCGTCCGCACCGGGAATTGAACCCGAGACATCCGTAACTGTAGCCAGCGACGAAACCAACTGCGCCACGGACGCCGACTCATGTTGTGAAGATAAATATTATATTTTGACCACTATTACAGTATCATATCGTTGTTAATTATTTTGACGTACTACATATTGCAGTATAAACGACGTTATATAAATTATGTAACGATGTTCACGTAACTTATCTGCAGGATTATGTTTCCAGAAAACTATCTGTTAACCAATTAGGCGATTGTTGTTTATAAGAGTAAAATTAAAGGAGAAATAGAAGCTCACTTAATTTTTTGAGAGGCTAGTGATGCACATCTTAATACAATGGACACAGTTTCAAGCGAAAACCGCGTTTCATAAACAATTATTTTAGTCGCGATACAATAGTAATAAGAAATAATTTACTTTTCGGAAAAACAAAAACGCTTGAAATGAAAAGTTTCTCAAAAAAATATATACCAGATTCACCTCCATATCGTTTATTTTTTATTACTTGAATCAAAAATTTTTTTTATGTTAATACTTTGTAATCACACATTCTTGTGTAGTTCGTATTTTTACAATTCCATACAAAATAGTTTAAGCAAGTTTTCAATACCTTACTTCAATACAATCTTCACGGAATTATTTGGTCTAACTGAAATTTTAAGTTTCAAGTAAAATGGATGTAAATATAGTAGTGGTAAAACTTTTGTTTTGTCGAATAAATGAATGTTATAAACAAACGCTTCAATACATTTGACAATATTAATAACTACAAATTTATTTCGTACTAATGCCAAATGTATTATATTACTTAGTCATCGTTCAGCTTTTCTCAACATCCATGAACCGATACGCTGGAGGCAATCGGTCTGATGGAAAATGATGACTTATTTACATTAGCCCCAGCGGGAGGGACTCTATGTTCTTATTTTGTTCATAAAAATAGAAGACTCCTCCCAATTAGGCAGTAGAAGTGAATATTTCATGACCGGAGATTTGCCTTAAAGGGTTAATCCAGATAAGAGCTACATTATGGTCATATTATTAACAATCGTATAATGTTTGTTTTAGATGTTACGTTTTTTCTAAACGCATTAAAATTATGCAGGTATAAAAATAATTATTTTTTAACGATTACTTGGTTGTTTGAAGATAATAAAATATTATTTTTAAATAGTCGACAATATAGTTAGTTTTGCAATTTTATTTTACTTATCAATGTTTACAATGTAAATATATTTTCAAACATTTTTAATTACCGCTTCGCTAGATTTTTTATAATATTTATACACTTATTTTATGTTTTAGTTTTTATTGTACAACACATTTTTTGACTTCAATCAAATATTAACATTACGATATTTCTGCATATCTGGTTATTCGTCATACACGTTATTTGGAAGACTCTCCGTCTCCATCGTACGTACTTCATGGAGAGATTAGTCTATGGGCCTTGCTCCAATTATTGTCGCTCTCGTACAATAAAAGCTGCCAAATATCCTAAACGAAATCCATGGACATATCGTTTGCGAAACTGTTTTTTTAGTAGGTATACGGACTTTTTGAGTCTGGGTCTATAAAAATCTAAAGTAAACTCTTCAAATAATTAATATCGTAGCAAATTATTCCTAATTATTCTTAAACAATGACACTTTTGTCAGTATTCGTAAGGTCTCTTTCACAGACACAATTGGCAGAATCGCTAGAAAGGCAGTATGTACTTAGCTGAACTGCTTACAGGAAATGGTTTTAAGAACATATTCTTTATCTACCTTGCAAAAAATTAATAGCGAAATTAACAGCTCACCTCGCAGGCTCTAAATTAAAAAAAAAACTACTTACGTACAATTTACAGGCCCGGGTCCATATATAAATGCTGGGTTTCATAAATTGATCTTTCTATAGATTTATGAATTTCCTTTCAAAGGATGTTTGTGATGTCTAAAATCTCCCCACAAATATCCGATCCTAAAGCCAGGGCATAGCGAGAGTAATTATCTAACCACTTGTCCTGTCCTAGCCCCATCATCTCTAAACATACTCTATTCGAAAAAGGGAGGTTGAGCAACTGAGCAACAAGCAGTTTTCGTAAAAAAAAATCTGTTGAGATACCTCCATTCTGGAGGCAATATACTCCAAATTGCAAGTGTACATGGTTAAAAAAACACACACATATTATTAATAAAAATAAAGTAAAAATAACGAAAATATAAATGATATCATAAGACTATCTTTTTCAATAATAGACAAAACATGAACGCAATATACAAAATATTAATTGACATAAACGGATTTATGGGATTATTCGTATATTGCTATTTCCAAATAATACGACGCATAAAATTAAGATGGTGTTTACATAAAGCATAATCTGCTAAATGATTGAATTTCGAAATGAGTTTATTAGACATTAAGCTCCAAATATTTCAGTTTTTTTAAATATCTTTTTATTATTATAATGCAATAATAAGTGATAATTTTCAGACGTAGTGTCACAACAGATTCATTTTTATTATAAAACGATACCAACTAAACCTAATTTAATGTTTTTCCAAATAAAATATTATTTGCAACAAAAAGTCTCAGGCATTCGTTCAATAAAATTAAGCACTTTTGTAAATTTGTAAATTTCATTGTGACTGAATTGATAATCCAGTGTTTACATGTCAGTTAAAGTTTAACAGGTCTATCTTGCGTTTTTCTACAATTTATTTAGTACGGATATTGAAAAATGGAGTGTAAGAAAATGAATATCATTCAGTAAACAAATCTAAAAAACACGTTGTAGGTGAATTTCGTGTTAGTAAATTGAAGTTTTTACTGAAGACATAAGGTTTAATTAAGACTAAAAAAGGGTAACTATTTGTTGACAGCTTCACTTAGCGGTCAGAAGGTTTGTTCAAATCCTAATAAACTCGATATGAAATTTAGATTTTATTCAATTCAAAATCATAAGTTAAATTATGTTAGTTACTTGAAAATATCTGCACATTATTAATTAGCTTTACTCGTAATAATTTGAAGTTAAGAAAATAGCTTTAAAAAAATAACTCATTTGATTAAATTTATTACATGCAAATGCGGAAGATAACAATATAAAAATGCATCGATTTTCAGTGATCTAAGAATTTCCTCATAACCAATTATCTTTGATTCGTTTTGATCAAGTGACTCATGATCTTATGATTATAACTATTGAATCATGTAGTTTTTGAATCCTTGAAAGCGACAACAACGTGACTATTATAATGTTTGATTTAAAAATGGTCGTAGTAAGAGTTATGCTGTTCATAAAGAATTCACACAATGAATTAGCATCAGCCTTAACTGCAAATTAATGTTGTCTTTTGTTGGATTACAATAAAAGACAATGATACGGTCTCGGTGATGTCAGGTACAAGACGTTCGCTATCCACTTGCGTCCCACGCCACATTTACTATGCAATTTTATTTATTTTTCGCAATATATCTCTGCGTGCAGATAAAACAGTTTATCCAGTAAATACTGTAGTTGCCAAAAGATTAATATTCTTTAAAGTGGATTAATCGAGAAAATAATATCTGTTATCTGTAATTTATTTTAAATCTATTATATATTACACTCCAGTAATGTTAACAACATTACTTAATTATATCAGGTAATAAATACATTATCTCATATCACTTACAAATTATATGTGTTTATAATATTACACATTTAGTTGATTTTTTGTGAGAAGACAAACATGGATAGTCAGAACAAATATTCTGATAGTTTTTGGTACTTTTCACTTAGACAATTGTTGTATTTATGAAACTAGCCAATCCAGGTTGTTTTGGAAATATATTTTAAATAGTCCACTAAATACATGGGTTGTTAGTAATTGATACGGAGAATTGAAATCTTTAAAATGATCTTTTAAATAATGTAATTCAGTGAACAAACTAAATTGTACAGGACAAAATGGTGTACTCAGGATTTGAAATTAATTTAATATCTTGCATGAACCACTTTCTTCTAACATTCTATTCTTACACCATTATAATCGTGTTAATGCAGTAAAATTGTATATAAAAATCTAGTCCCTGGAATAAATTTAATGGTAGATAGTCAACATGTAAGCGTTGAAAAACCAGATTAGAAATCAGAAGGCAGCGCTTTTTCAAAGTAAGAAATTTTCCACCAATATGAAAATTAAAATAAGAAAACGAATAAATACTAAATGTAGCTGTTTAATCTAAATAAATATTAACAACTTTCGTTTTTTAACTAATTTTAAAAGCCCTGACATTTTCGAAAGTTTACACATCAACACCGGTACATTGAATTGCATTGATGCAACCAACTGCATAACAAAAAAAAACCATGACGATTGCAATATGCACAAAACAAATCCTTGGCATTTTTCAACCGCTATTTGTTTCATACTCGTTGTTATTCTTTATATAACAAACTTCTTTCAATAATTTCACACAATTCATGAGAATGCCTCCTTTTTGGAGTGTGAAATCGTATTTGAACTATTTGAGAAAAGACAATATTGCACGTTGGTATGATTTATCACTAGCAAATAATTTTGAAACCTTGAAATAAATTCAAACATTGAGACGAATAAATTGAACCGAAATAGGTATTTACTCTGCAAAAATATGTTAAAATTATATACTTAACTTAACTTTCATATTCGTGTGCGTTACATGTTTCGCTTTACGCGATTTTGTTTTATGTGATATTTCGGGGAACCCATCTATCTCATTAATCTAGGGATGAGTGTAATACCTTATATATAATAACCAAGACCGGTCTGTAGGCGGCGATGTAGACGTTTTATTATTTTCACATACACATGTAGACATTAAATTTTCTCATGACCTAAGCTTCCTCGGTCTATATAAACAATATACACACTTCCGACGCGACGAAAAACCGAAGCAACAAACAACAATCAGTTCGTCAGTATGGAAACTAAAGAACAGCTAATTTAGACATTCAGTATTTCAATTTCAATACCGTCATCTATGACGGGTGTTCCCACTAATATAAGTATAATATAATACATTTTTAAATTTACTGATATTTTTTCATAACATGCTGATTATTGTTACTGCCTTTTGCGTAATGATCAATTTCATTGGCAGAATTTGTGTTATCTTTAAAATTCTCTCTCATCCATGCAATCTTAAAAACGGGGCGTAAGAGGATTGATCACCTAACCACTATTTAGAGAAATTTAACAACTAAGCTACAATCAGTTCTGTTGAGATAAGCTCCATTAGGAGTCCATATGTACCTCATTGGGAACTGACAGCTTTAAAAAAAACTGCAGCCCAGCAATACAAATTCTCATAAAACTCTACTGAATAAGAGTATATAATAGTATGATTGTAGTATCAATCTTAAAATATTCATAGTCTTTAAAAATAATATTATTAAGACACTGTTAAAGTTAAGGCCTCGCTAAGTTTAATTTATTTAGGGACTCAACTGGTTTAGTGATTTTCATTCTGCGCGGAAATAATAATTATATAGGTGATTAAATATTATATTTTTAAGACAATTTCTAATAAAATGTGTAATCCACCCACTTCAACGCAGACAACTATTGCGTATTATCACATTATAACAAAATAAATCTTTGCACAGTTTCAGTCAAATATAAATTTATTATAAATGTCACTTTGTTTATTATAATTAATATGTTCATTGATCATGCATAATTAAACTAGTTACTGCGATATTACTAAAAAAGGAGAATTTAATTAACAAAGCCCATTCAATTTGCTACCTTTCTACGGCGTGCATTTATTATAAATATGATTAATAAATTACGCAAATAGTGCATTCCGTAACCATATTTTGGTTACGCCATTATTAGCTGCATGGGAAAACAGATTTGTCATAAGAAAACCGAACATACGTGCACTTTAATCTATTACAGATTAAGTTTTTCTATGAAACATATGTCAATATGTGTCACAATAGATTTTAAATAGTCAATATTTAATTTATTACATATAAACATCAATTATACTTAATGCCAGGTCCGTAGTGAAGTGGCAAGCTTCGTTGAATTCGGTTGCAGTACTGACTAGCTCGAATCTCAGTACGGACAGTTTCAGAAATTAATTTTTCAAGCCATTTATGAATTTCTGTTCGAAGACATGGATGTTTGTGATTAATTAGTAAAAATTACATTTTACCCACCCTTGCTTTAATGTTTAATACTTGTTGTAGACTTCTGTTTAACGACCCAACGTTAGATTACTATTATGAAATTTTGTCTTTATAAAAAATGGCAATATATTATAATAATAGGAGTGGCCGAGTGGTCAGCGTTTACGCTCCTCCGTCTACTCAGCTGTGGAGTCACGGGCTCGAATACCGGAATGGAAAGAATCTTCTCTTTTTTTATAATGCTCGTGATGAGTGAAACGGGTCCTGATCACTATAAAAATGTGGAAGTAGTACAAAACAAATTGTGCTTTATTTATTAAAATATAATGCCTTTCCACCAAGAATTGACAGTTTACAGCTTAAAAGTAATCATTTCTTGATTTCTAATCGATTTATTGATGTGTATTCAATGAAATTTAATACACATCAATAACCCCTTTCTCACTCCAATCCTGAAAACGTATCATAGAGAAAGCGTCTAACTAACCACTAGTCAACTAGACCTTCCCTAACATCATCTTTTTTTCCATGCCCTCGCCAAATAAAGAGGTTAAGCAACTGACAATTCATAAAACAATTTTCCACTAGGAGTCCATATGCTTCTCATTTGAAGCGGGTATAGTTAAAAAAACCTTGAGAGACACTGAATAACAATAGGTGTTAACTGTGAAATGCCAACTGTCTTTCGATTGAGATTAAATATACTTCACATTGTTAGTGGACATGGTATGGGAATTGGTACGCGATTTTAACACTTGATATGCTACTCATGGCCTCTGCGCCAATTATTTGAAAGTTTAAAATAAACTGAGAGTATCTCTGAAAATATACGACCGTCAAAATTAACAACCCACAAACCAATAGCACACCACAGGCTGAAGTGACAATAATGATCAATGAGAATGTGAAAAAGTAACTCGATATTTCGAGGACAAAAACATCAAATACACTTATGGCCTGTATCTTGAATACGAATGTTGAATTCTAAAAAACAAACGTGAAATTTGATCCAGTTGAGTATCGAACCCGAAGCCTTCGGATAGAGGCCAACCTTGCAGTTCAAGTTCTTTGAAATTATGTGTATACACAATATACTGATAAAATTTTATTTTCATATCACATTTTGTTATTTAATTAATAAAATTAATTTAAAATTTTCATGCTTTTTGAAACATGTTTTCTGTGATTTATTCAAATACATAAATGTGACGTATGCAACAAAACTAATAATTTAATATCAATCCGTTAATAGTGTTAATTAATAACAAATTACACTACTCATGTAGATTCTTAATAGTCGTATATTTCCATCTTCCATTTTATTACAGATATCAAATAAACATAAAATACCAAGCGGTGGAATTTCGAAAAGTCAATTTAAAAGCCTGCGATTTACGGCAATTGGAGAATATAAATTATTTCATTTTAAGTTACCTATAATGGCGTCTTTATTAATAAATTGTAATGTAATGACTCAAAATAGACAACAACTATTCATGAACAATGTTTTATGAAATTTCATTAAAATGATATATTTACATGCACTTTGTATTTTACAGTATTGGAATACTTCCCTTACAAATTTCCAAAGTCTCAAACAATCACATATTAATCAATATAAACAACAAATGTCACGTTTTACAATAAACTATGTTGTAAGTTATTTGACATCCAAAATGATTCTAATATTTAAGTGTTACTGTAAAACACTTTGGGTCATGTTTTAAAATAAGATTCAAAGTCCAAAAACTATACGTGAACTGAATAAAAAGGGCTTCGTGAGAACCATTCATTGCAATGAAACAAAATAATATTCAAATATTTCAATCGTATAACAATATGTTACTTTTTTATTACAAGGTTGTACAAAAATGCCATTTTTTTTTGACACACCGAGCGACAAAATAACGATTTTTGTCGCCATCTATAACAGTTTGATCTTTGTGACAAAAAATTGGTATGATTAGTCATTGTATTTCAAATACCATCGATTATCTGTCTCTTTCACGAGATAAGATGTAAAGTAAATTTGATATGCGTTGCCCACCTGTAGAGTAAATGAAAATAAACCTAAACTTTAAATGTTATTTGTGCTTTTTAAAGATGGTTGAGCTTTTATTGAAATCATTTTCACAATTATATATTTATTTAAATCAAAAAGAAATTTAGTACTACTCGAGTATTTAATTTTCCATTACAAAACTTGTAATACTATTTAAAACACTTGTATATTACCATTGCTTTTTTATTTAATAAATAAAGGCCATATCAAGAGATCGAATATTCAATAGATTAAATTGATGAATTTGCATCCAAGGCAATTGATGTCTGAAATACTGTGACTCCTTTACATCCAAACTATTAAATTCTGAAAACGTGGTGTATAGGAAACGATATGCTTGTCATTTTCTAAATCCACTCTTCTGTTATTAACCTACTGAAGAGTGAGGTTGAGCGGTTGACTTACGAAGAGTTTTCTAAAATCACATTCTATAGAAATGCTCCATTAAACGTCGTGAGTTTAAAGAGCGGAAACAGTTTAAAATAAAGACAAGGAGAAAGGAAAATGCTACTGTTTTGATTCCTTAATAAAAAATATATTTAATAATAAAAGAAATCAAAATTTTTATTTGTATTTAATGTTTAGTATAAAAAGTTATTCATTGAATTCGAGTGATGATTGACGAATGGTGGCAGTTATTAATCACAAGTCATCGCTTAAATCCTATGCATCATTCCACAGGTGGGGTTAATAAATTTTTATTGTAATTCTCTGAAAACAATGACTGAGACATCTTAAAACCACTATTGATTATCAAACGGTCGATCTCGATACAAGCCTACGGAGTGGGTTTTTTATAACTCAAAATAAATTAAGGTTTTTTTATCGATTGAATTTCATATTTTTATTTTATTAGAGCTTGGCAGACGGTCAGGAACCTTCTGTCAGACCCTATGTCTAAATATACCGCCAGCTACACCTGTTCGTTAAATGCATGAATGAAGAACCTTTTATTGACTTTTATATTACTATGAATTTTAACAATGCCAACTATTAATCATTGATTAAAAACCTGTAAACAAAAACTATTGAAAAAAAACCTATTTTTACCGCAAAAATTTCATATTTTTTTAAATTCAAAAACAGACGTTTGAGATATTTGCTTTTTATTATTTCACATTATTTAGATATTTTAATTTATATGTTTTTAATGAAATGTCATTGATTTAAGTATATGTGAATATAGTATAAACTAAAACTGTTTTTTAAATTGCCGTTATCTTACTCGCATAGAACCTGAAACTAAACTTGTCAGTATGTACTATTATTTTTAATTAAGTCTGACATAAATTTAACCTTACTTGTTGTATATATTACCATTTGAGTTATGATCGATTACATTCACTCAATTAATTTTATTATATATCATATTTCGGGTAGCAAAAGTTTCACTATATGTAGTTAATAACTTTTGGGCCATTCTTTTTGCACCAGTTAAATTTCTACGGTCAGTCGAATTAATATTAAACGCAATAGAATTTTACAAAACAATTAAACTCCTCATAATGACCGTTGAACGTGCCAAATGTTTTTAACCGCTGGTTTATTTGTTTGTTCAAGAATCGATTATCGAAATCTTTTGTGGTACTATCATCTTTTTGGAATGCCTTGTCAAAAGCTTTCCGGGGAGCCACTTTGTGGTTTGAACCCGACCCGTTTAACTCCAGTGGAATTTCCGTATGTAATTGATTGTTAAAAGCTTGTTCAAACAAACCTTTGTTTGGAATCCAAATGGATATTAATTCGACATGGTATTATTGAGAATGAGGTTTAAAAAATTGCGGTCACTTCGATAACCACAATATTGTTATATAGATATCTACAAAAGAAAAAAATAATTCTATATAAGTTATTCAACCATGTGAATGTATCTGATGATTCATCAACTGATCTATTATCAAACTAGACATATTTAGTGCGAAATTTTAAAAAATATTATTTTTTGAAATCACACGAACTGGAATTCAAGTTTTCACAAATAAAAGCTCGTTTTGAAGAAAGCGTCTATCGTCAGTCTAGAATCTAGAATATAAAGCTCAATACCTAAACCAGTTTGTACGGGATTATAAAGACTTAATTAATCTACTGTATCATTTTCATACATTTATTAGGTGGTTACGTTATAATAATTACATTTCGTATTAGACAAATTTGCGGAAACAAAATACGTCATAAAAAATAAATTTTATTAGCATACTAACATTTGTTAGTTTCCTCATGAAAAAATATGTAACAAGAAAAATAAAATGCGAAATGGCATTTAAATCTCATTACGAGCATTTCATTTTATGACGGTATTTATCCTTTATAATATTTATCATCACGATACTTTAATTACTTACAAAAGTTCATACATTTTTTTTGCCGACTGTCTAATTGCCTAATTGCCTACTTGTCAAAATATTAACATATTTTTTCTATGGTAGGTTCTGGTATAGAGTGGAAGTAGACAAATCTTCCTATGCGTGCTTCTATATAAAAATATTATCAATTTTAAGATTTTGTTTAACTATTTTAGTAAGACCGAACGAAATAAATGAAAAGGTGTTTATTAAGACCGTGGTCTTCTGCAACTATCTTTCGTCATGCAGGTATGATTACTGTCGAAAACCTTAAAAGGCACTTGTCAGCGAGGCATTTTTCACACATGACAACGCATTTTAGGAGTATCCCTTCTGGGTTAGTTGATAACATAATTGATTATAATAGAATGCATCCCACGTTATCCGAATAGTGGTGTCCCACGGTGAATAACCCTCAGAGCAGGAGCAGAAGGCCAAAGGCGGGCCGCATTGACGATGGCCATCAATTAGCGATGTCATTATAACATTAAAATTCTTCCGTCTTGGTAAAAAACTAGCATACGGGTTGTAGTGAAAGCTTCAGTGATATTTCCCTCACATTCTTTTGAATAGAATTGATATTGATATGTATTGGTATAGATATTGAATGTTTTTTTTCGATTATACCTAATCATATATATATAATAAGATATCAAGAAACATTTGATACATCCAAACAGTGTAAAAGTATTAAGTATAAGATAGCCACACGGTCAGGTAGTGTTTTATCGTAAATAATTTAATTCGTTGGGGTAACGTGACAGCAAAACAAATTGTATCAAAGAGGCATTGTGAGGTCTTCATTCAGCAGCTGTTTTATTATTTCTACCAACCCTGGAGATGATGACGATATTGAAGAACATCATTTATACGATAAGGTTTTATAAATCCTATCATCGATATTGTAAAGGTTTCTTTCTATTGAAAATAATGGTTTCCAGATTCATAAACTCTTACAAATATAAACACAATATGGGAAAATAAAACATCCCGAAAGCCATTATCAAATGCATCAACACCACATAAAAGAGCATTTAAAATGAAATTAATCTAATGCAGCCAATAAAACCGAAAATTTATTTGGACCATTAAATTTAGCAGGGATCAAAAATAAAAACAAACACGCTGAAGCCACAACCTGTTGTCATGATTTATCTTTGAATGATTTGTGGTAACGATAAGGATTTAGAAAAATAACAAGTACACTCAGCTGTGTATCTAGTACCACTCGCAAAAGCTGAATTATACACAATATTTTTCACCTTAACTAATGTAACATTTCGACGGAAAGCCTAAAATAGATAATGTAATATAAATCAGCTATAGTATAGCCCAAACTTAAGGAGTCTGGCAATTTTTTCTCGGGGAGATATTTCATCAAGTTTTTATTAAAATAATTGGTAATACATAAATCACAACACATAATCACTAATAATACATTTATTAAGATCTTTGTAGAAATATTTTGATTTAGATTATCCCAAACTCACAAAATTACATAACTTTATAATATTAATTGATTTAAGATATGTATATTCTAAATTGTATCCACCAAAGGTCTGCGCTGGCCCGACCCCGGGTTGAAACTTTAGAGTAAAACGTTCAGAGTTAATATTTAAATAATATTCACTATATTTTTTCCAAAGTTTTTAAAGGGTCAATATCTAGTGTGTTATTGATATTGATTTTTATGAAATAATTATCTTCCAAGCTTCTTTCTGGTTGAGAAAAAAAATCAGTCTGAGGACGGATCTACGTTAGAAATTTGGAATACTTTTCGTTAACTCAAAAATACGTATCTACGTTTGAAACTATGAATGCATTCGATTGAATTCCACCGAAAATTTTTTAGTTGACTTAGTATAAAAGTCTTAAATTTTGTAAAATGCAATTATTCTTTGATATTATTTATATGTTATTTCATATACATTTTCGTCGTATATACATAGTTTGAACAGTACACAATATTATGTGTAAGCAAGTTCTCGTAAGTATCTAACATACATATATATCATGATAATTTTATAGTTTTGTCACAACGTACATTAAGTTTATTATTTTGTGTTTATACTATAGGATATCGTAAGATGCAATACAAAAAAATCCATCGCTCCCCTTTTAGGGTGAGACTATATTTTTATGTGATATATTGCAATGAATAAACAGATTAGTATTTTATTTGTTAAACAATATATTCGATAAATAATAACACTTATCTCATAAAACAATAACTCTTTATTGAAATTTTATGCAAAATATACTGCCAAACATACTACAAGTAATAAAATTGAGTTATTATTCATGCATATAAAATAGCACTGAATTAATTCAACGGTCTGGAGTAGTAATAAATGTGTACGGGTCACGGAAATTTTCACATCGGAAAATTTTACACAGCAATCATGTTGAAAGCTTTTTATGCTTGCTTCTTTATGTAAACACTAATAAAATCATGATTTTTTATGCGATTAATTCAAGAGTTTCAGTATTAATTATAAGATATTAAAAAAGCTAATGAAGCCGATCCAAACAACATTAAAAACTATTTATTACGCATAAAAATTTTGAATTTTAATTAATGACAATTTTTTTCCATGTCTGCTCCCATCGTGGAACATATGGTTTCCTAATGGAGGTATCTCAACAGAATTTTTCTATGAGAAATATTTGTTACTCAGTTGCTCAAACTCTTTTTTTTTCGAAGAGAGTAGGAATAGAAGGAAAGGGCTAGAAAAGGACTATCGGTTAGTTAATCGCTTTCGCTACGCACCGTGACGGTCGGATGGATAGGAGGGAGTTTTAGACATCACAAACACTAAGGCTACGAACAGAAATTCATAAATCGATTGAAAGATCAATTTATGAAACTGTCCGCACCTGGAATTTAACCCGAGACATCCGTAACCGTAGCCAACGACGCTACCAACTGCGCCGACATTAACGTATTAACGACAATACCACCTTCATACATAAGCTTTTTGCGGAGTTTCAAAACAATCAAATATTACTCGCAACTATAGATTATTTTATAATTTAAGACATCGACTGAGGGTGCTTGATGGAATTTCAATATTAAATTTGGATTATTGAGATTTTGTACACTTCCATGTATTTTGTCACTAACGACCCGGGTTTCGCCTTTCGGCATCTTCAGGCATTCGAGCACACGAATGGACTCGAACTGAGATATTATATATTATAGATTATTCATTAAATAAAATCTCATTTTAATTTAAAAGGGTAAACATAATATGACAAATCAGAATGATTTTGCGTTATTAAGGAGGTAACTGTTTTTCGATTCCAAGATTTGGCAATATTTTTTTCAATTCAGCTCCTTTCACGGAAAAGTTCTGGAACTATGACTTACATATGATTTTATGCAGCATGCTAATATGAAAAGCATGTCTGAGTCGAAGGATTGTCGTATAGTATTTTGATGCTCAATTTTGTACTCAACAAATTTCAAAATGATACTTTTTTTTTATATTCAATCTATTGCTTTGTGAATGTATTTTTACTTAAAGCAACACTGCAAAATTTATAGCATTATTATAAAAAACAAAAGAATTGTGCTGTTATCTTTAGTCAGAAACCTGTCGAATATTAATTTGGCTTGAACGTTTCTTGGATATCGGAATCTTACTTCAACGAAAGCCACCAGCATCGTTATATTAAAAAAAACCTAATCGACGGAAATAAAAAATATTCTCGATAGATTCTCACGAAAGGCGTTTCATTTATGAAGCTGCGACTATAGATCAATCGATGAACATGACAGAGCCTTAACTTTATGGGAATTTTACCCGGATTAAAACCGAAGATATTTTTTCGGCTAAGCTTAAAAAAAATAACAACCGGTCTTAAATATAATTTTAAGAAACTTTGCAAATCATAATAGGTGGTAAAATTAATTGTTTTCAATCTTATTTTAAAACATAATTTTTTTTCATTTGTCGTTACTTAATAATGATAGCAAACATAGTAGACATTGAAGACAAGAAATGTAATCTACAATAAACATGATTACTATAAATACTCTTATACTTCATTAATAATTTTATTTAATTTATTTAATTTAATATAATATATTTTACGCTCCCAATGAAAATACTGAGTAAGCCAATTTCACAAAACTCTTTCCAGTACGAAATGCTTAAAACGTAAGTTATTGTTGAGAATTTAAAAAATAACCAAGAACTTCAGAGTCCACTCTGCAGACTCCACGGCGTTTCAGTAGGCAAATATAGGAAGGAAAAAAAAATATTCTAATTTCCTAACAAAATGTTGGTTAACCATTTATTCATGTGATTCATAAGAATATTTTTAGGATCGTCGTGTATTATTATGACTTATAAATTATAATTTATACTGGTTATCCTATTTTACTAGTGCTGTCTCATTGGCGGTCAACCTCAACCACAAGGGCGGCACCAAACGTGTCATTAAATTGGAAGATAAATAAATAAAATACATAGAAACACGATCACTTTTTTACAGCGTGGGCCACTCAAAAAAAATTGACTATACACTGTCAAATTTGAAAGCTTTCATAGACAATACGAACTGAAGCTTTTGAAGAGATTTAAAATAGTAGCACTGACCCAATTTTGAAGAATATACATGCAGTCGCTACTTTGCAATTGCGTTATGACTTTTTGAAATGCTCTCCTGTCACATCTCACGTTTACAGATACAGGATTATACGTGAGGAGTGTCGAACAGTACTTTGATCACAAAAATGGAGTTAACGATGAATTATCAGCGGAAAGACATTATTAAAAAAGAACTTCCACAAACTTACCGCAAAATCTATAGAAAATATGAAAAACATTATATTCATTAAACAATCTGTAATACTTATTTTTTTTTTCCATGTCCGCTCCCAATGTGGAGCATATGGTCTCCTAATGGAGGTATCTTGACAGATTTTTTTTCTACGAGTATTGCTTGTCACCACAGTTGCTCAACCTCTCTTTCTTTTTCGAAGAGAGTAGGGATAGAAGGATAAGGCTATGACAGGACTAGTGGTTAGCTAATCGCTCTCGTTACGCCCCATGAGGATGGGATTGGTGGGAGGGAGGACTCAGACTACGAACAGAAATCCATAAATCGATTGAAAGATCAATCTATGAAAACCGTCCGCACCGGGAATTGAACCCGAGACATCCGTAACCGTAGCCAGCGACGAAACCAACTACGCCACGGACGCCGACGTAATACTTATACCACAGTTTTATTGTGTGTTCAAAGATCGGTTCGTGGAGCAAGGGAGAAATATCGAGTATTGGACTTAATAAAATATTTATTTATTCTACCTTTAATTATATTCAACTATAATTATAAAACCTTTTAAAATAAAATAGAAAAAAGCGTTTTGATAATCGTATGCAACAATGAAAGCGCTTAGACATATTATTATTTTTAATTGAGAACTTGTCTGGTAAATTAAAGAAGTTTATATATTTTTTGATGTGGCATTCGAGAAGATAATCAGAAATATTTTAAAAATAAAAACATTCAATATCGTGTGGCTGAGGACTAAAACACTTATTTCATTTTCTCGTGTGTGTCGATAAAATGCATCCCGTCTACCTTCTGAATCACGATATTCCCAGCGGGCTTTTTGGCCAAAAAATTAATAAACTTGTTACGGCCTTGTTAGGAGGCCCTAACGAGCAAATAAAAAGTAATAAAAATATTTTTTAAGCAAATAAAAAGCCGACACGTACCGTCAATCCAAGAGGATTTCATTTTTCAAATAATAAACGACATAAACAAATTTATATAGCCAGGCATAATATTAGTAAGACGATTTTTTAATCGATTTTACACTTTATTGACAGCTTATAGTGTTGGTATCTACACTATACATGAAAAAATACATTTATAAATCTGTCTGTCTGTCTGCCTGTCAGTAGCGACCGGAAATTCGTAAATATTATTATGGCTGCCATTTCTAGTTCAACTGTTAATTTTATTTTTAATTGATTGAGTATATTTTTTGGTGTTACGTGAGGAACGATCTACGTTGATATTTTCAACGTTCAAATTGAAAATTTCACTTCACTACTGTTCACCGTTTGGGAGGAGTTATTGCTTCAGACACACAGACATACAGATTTATTTTCTGCTATATAGTATAGATATGACAAAATTAAGACAAACCTAATTAAAATAATAAGTAACACTTAGTTGAATTGCGTAAAGAATAGAATCTGTTGTTTGAATTTAGTACTTTTATGCACAGAATAATTCTGAATTACTATAGCGTCTGCATATAACAACTGCATTTTAACATCCACGATTAGTTTACTAAAACGTATTATATCATAATATATTTTAAAAGTAATATTTTAATTCAAATGTGTGTTTTATATTGTTACGATAATTGAGATTGCGTCTGATTATAATCTTTCAGCATAATTTTAGATGCAAATTTTTTTTACATTTTCCAGGCAAAAGGGTGGTCTTATCTTTCACGCCACGCAATTTAAATTCAAACTGTGCTTGAAAATGATTTATTATTTGCATGGAAAGGAGTTTTTTTGATGGAGATATAAAATAACACGTTATGAATTTGAGATTTTTTCCTAAATTTGAATATGGAAATCCGACAGACGACGTGCGCAGATAAAAATAGTTTTTGGTCTAAAGGAATACAATATTTGAATTATTTTTCAAAGCGGTCAATTCTCTGGATTAAACAACTGTTTTAGAATATTTAGATTATACCAGTGATCCAAAAACCGCGGCCCAAAATGGAATTTTTTGCAACCCAAAATAACAAGTGACAAGTAGTAAAATGATGTAAATATTAAATGAAAATGGGTCCTGGTTCAATTTCCAACAAGGTCAATACCAAATTTAGATTTTTTCAATTTAAATTTGTGATTTCGGACATGAATGACATCTAAAAATTCTCATCGAGTTTATCTCGTATGATTTTCTAATTTTGAAAATATTTGGCGCATTGGCTGTCAGCTGTAATGCCAGATATTTAAAAAAAAATGACTATTAGTCAGCTAATCTTGTACACCTGTACCAGGGGTCGGCAACCTCTTGGATCAAAAGAGCCAAATGTGTATAGTAAAACGATTTAGAATTCTTTGGGGAGCCAAAAGAATATTTTTATAATGAATTATTTTAATTAATTCATTATATTTTACTACTATTTTTATTTTACTAAACGAACAAGATTTACTGAATAAAACTAATGTGAATAATTAAAAGTTTTATTGTATTTTTATTGTTGAAATTATAGAAGTAGAGGAGGATCTTGATATAACTGACCGATGTGTGTGAGGGAGTCCGTGTTTAACCTGAATGTTTTTTTTACCAATAAAATAAACGGTACAATACAAGACCAGTGAAGTTTCCATAAATGGATTAAACATATTATATGATTTTAAACACTGATATTAAAATTTTAATTCACAGTAAAATTTTCTGCTATCAAATACAGCAGAAATAAATAAACAACACCTTTGTCGATTTTAGACATGAAGTTAAACAATTATTAAACAGAAACAAAACCAAAATAAAAATTGTGAACTTTGCGAGATTTTTCAAATGGTGAATTGTGCATTTGGCAAAAAAAGAGCCACACGAATTGTCCAAAGAGCGACGTATTGCCGACCCCTGACTTATACGAATCCTAAAAACAGGCTGTAGGTTTTAGTATTCGGACGAGTGGGAGTGGATGTGATTTTTTGTGGGGTGATAATGAGAAATGTAGCTTAGTCAGTAGTTTAATATATCTTTTCAAATCGAATTTAAAGAATAAAAAATTGAAGAATGAGGTGAGGAAGGTTGTAAAACGATGAGTAGATGGAAAGCATCTCAGTCAGAAATCTTTTCAATACAAATATTATCCACATCGATTTACTGTCCATTTGCATACTCTACTTTATTTACATTAAATATAAATCATTCTAATATACTTATTACATAACGACAATTTTAATTCATTAATATCAAATTTCAATCCACGAATAAAAAAATTTACGAATATCTGGTACAACATTTTTTATGATTTATTTAAATTTATTAGAAACATTTAATTTTCAAGTTTTCCTCGATTTTCCTTCGGATTTATGTGGGATTTTGTATACGTGTGTAAAACTTGTTGAAAATGTCCGCAAAAATAGTCTCACTATTGTAAACAATTTATATTATATTTTTATCATTCTAAGAATGATATTTTATATCCCTCTATCTGCAATACGGGAATATGTTTCGGGAAACAAGATTCGTAGTAGGAACAAAGATTGTATTGTATAAATAAACATAATTATTCGGTATTCAGCGAATTTTATCGTGAATAAAAAGTATTTATAAATCGTTTTTTCTAAAATCATGTTCTAAGAAATATTTATTAATGACGATATGAAATATTAAACTCACAAAATATAAATAAAAACTCTGTAAATATTAATTGATTCAGCGTTTTTTCTTGTGAAATGTACATAATATATACTATATTACCAGAGATCTCATTGATAAAATGTACTGCCAATGAAATTCCTATCAAATTTTAAACACACCTTTTTTACTACACTAAATAAATAAATTAGTCTTGTGGTTATATAGAAAATTCAAATAAAATAAATTTGTAAAGTTATTTAATGTGTTGTTGGATTCGGCGGCAACTTTGTGGAAATTAATTTTTGACCATGTGTTTAGCAATACATAAGTGATTCTAAAGGTTTCCAATCCTCTAAAATATGATGAAAAAAAGTTCGCAGATTTTCTACACAATTTGATCCGATCCCAAGTGAAATTATTTAATTGGCCGGAAGTTTATCTCTAAATATTTTCAATTCAAAATATCTAGAGTAACTAATATTTGAATGCCGAATATTGTTTGTCATTCGAATTAATAAAATACAATGGTCATTTTTTCTATATATATTTCATATTAAAAAAGTTCCGCGAGCGATTTTATTCTTTACAAATTAAGTCTGTGTATATTATCTTACCGTGACATGATGGACAGCATTGACCAGCGGGTGCCGCTCTGGGCTTATCACAAGGCGTGTAACAGTGCATGGTAGACTCCGTGACGACTCCTGCTTCACATCTGAGGATCCGGCACGGCTCTCCAGGTTCAGCCCACTCTGTATCACTACTGTGAATTACACCTTTGTAAAGACATCCTGAAACATTATACAAATATTTTTATCAATGTTCGTCTATACGAAAAAAAACTTACAAGAAAAGACAATAAAACGATTTACATAATTGCTATGGTAAAAAATGTATTTTGTAAAAGTGGTATTTATCATATATATTTTCATACTGCTTATGCCGGACAGACAGATTGAAACTTAAATATTTATATTAAATAACATAGCATATTTTTTAAAAGGAGCGATTTTCATAATTTGAAAATCTTAACGAATTTATCAAAATTCATCATATAGAAATACTCCGTTGAGTAAGTAATAACGAATAGAAGATTGATATGAAGCAATTCTTCGATATTCATAAAAACCAAAAAAGAAATTAATAACGAAAAATTTCAAATATTTCAATATATAATAACAACACAATTGACAACATGTTTAAATTTACGAAATATGATATCTCTTCTCCTCCCTCACTACACAAGTAATTAGTTGTATGATTATTTTTGTTATTACATGTATCTTCCACTTCTTCACGCTTAGTAATAGAAAAAATCCTTTGATTTCTCATAAAAAACAAGGAAAGTTGATAAATATTATACATATTTATGTTTTATCAGAACTTTTCCAACATTATTTTATCAAACCGTTGAAACAAACAAAAAACATTTATGTATTAAATTTGAATTATTGAGATTTTGTACACTTCCATGTATTTTGTCACTAACGACCCGGGTTTCGCCATTCGGCATTTTCAGGCATTCGAGCGCACGAATGGACTCGAACTGACTGAACCGAAAAATCTCAATAATTAAAATTTGATATTGAAATTCCATCAAGCACCCTCAGTCGATGTCTTAAATTATTTATTTATTTCATTACGATGAGTATTCATAGATGGCAACATCTTGCCAAAGTATACATCCCAGATATTTTTTATTTTTAAAAAACACATTTTATCATACTAAAAATCGTTCGTGTCAAGAGAAGGTTTCATGTATCGGTGTAAAAATAATTTTCACTTTAATGACTCATGAATCAGAAACCAAAAATTTGCCTTATTTCTGTTGAACTACAAGTTGTTCCTAAATACACTTTCCTCGAAATATTATTTTCAATAAAAATTTATTATTAAAAAAAAAAAAGTACTTTCGGTCATTTACAGTTTAACAAACACTAAAATACATATAATTTTAAACAGTTAATACACTAGTTGAAGTAAAATAATGAAACCGCTTCTTTTTGTGTTAACGTTAACTTTATCAATATAAAGATGGAAAGATTTTAAAGCGATTTGAAGTACTTATTTCATAGCATGTTCAGAACTGATTTCTCTCAAGCGAACCTATATAGGAGGCGCAACAGGATATACGCAAACTAAACGAATAAATTTGAATTTGTTTTCCTGATCCGATAACAAAAGAAAAGCTAAAAGTGGATAATAATTTGATTTTAGTGGATTAATTCTTTTTAACTAAAGGTTTTAATTAGAACAGTTGTGTTCATAGTGACTTTGAAGTAAAATCACGTTTCATAATGCTGAGAATTAATCACCTTTGCCTTAACAAAATCGATATTATTAAATTACTGAATGAATATTGTAAATTTTGTATTATTTTTATGAAAAAAATGAATATTACAGAAAGGTTACATTATAACTGTATCCATTGTAATCTAGAGTTTTAACGAAGAATACATTCGTCGTCAAAATTCTATTGTATACAACATAAACACTCGTTTTTAAGATTTTAGCTGTCCATTCTAGGTGGAAACATATTTTGTTTATAAAAAGAAAAGACATGTTTTTGTGCTTATTCCACATTTTAAAAAACTGGTCAGGACCTGTTTCTAATCCTGTTCCTAATGATCCTGATAATTTCATAAAATCTTGGAATTAATACGAAACAAAAATATGTTATTAAAAAAAAATCGTATTTTTAAAACATCGAAACAAACCTAACTACACAAAATAAATAAAAATATGTATATGAAATACACTGAGGATGTTTATTAACAAAACAATATATCATGAAATGCTCAAAAATTAATGTTTGGAGTTATTTGCTTTTAGACAGTCGTGAGTCACGTCGGTAACCCTCGCCTTATTTACAAAGCGATATGAAATTACTAAGGGGTGTTGTCCGAAAATTGGGAAGTTTTCTTGGAAGTCGACTTCATTAAAATACTGAAAATCCTATGAATCATAACGGTACGTTCAAATTTAATACGGAAAATATTAACTTCAAAATTAAATCTTTTAACATTGTCATAAAAAAATTGAACACTGTAAAAAACGATAAAACAAATTAAAATTGTATATACCGTGAAATTAATATTTTGGAAACAAAAAAGCCGTTAGTTTTTTCATACAGGTAGTAATTTCACTATGTGAGCACTTGCCGTGCAATCCGAAAGCACTGCCCATACTTTCAATTACGAAGCGAAAATTGAAAGGAACTCTCAAAACAGTCACGAGACTTTCCACAGTATCGTCAAATTTGCTGTCTTTTTAAACGCATTTCTAACATATAATTCGTACATAAACTTTTGGTTCATCTGAAAGTGGTGGCGAAGTACTTATTAATGGCAAAATAGAAGAAGTAAATAAAAAAGAGACTAAATTTTAAAAAATGAAGAACCTTCAAAACTTTATTAGTGAAGTTTTTGTTGTTGGATGCTGACGCCAAATGTTTTGTATCGGGTTCATAGATGGTAGCTTTTAATAGAATACAAAAAGCACTACTTTGGTCTGTTAGTCTACTTCCTATGTCTGATTTAATTAAATTCATTGAAGAAAATAATGATTCACAGAAATAAGTCGATGAAAAAATCGTTAAAATGATATTTTTTTAAGACAAGAAAAATTTCCCGGGATGGATTTCCAAGTTGTTAGTACTTTATTTTCGGCATTCTTCTGGACTGTCCTCGGTCAATAATTCTTAAATCTTTAAATTTTTGTAAATATACTATTTCTAAAACTTTTTTGAATTTTTTGTTTAATCACTTTTACTTTTTTTTCTTCATTTTAAAACATTCGCGTGCCGTGCAAAATCGTCTCACGTACCAATTGTGACACGCGTACCATAGGTTCGCCATCTTTGATCTATGAGATAAGAATTAATCATTATTTTGTATGAGGTATCATACTCGTTAAAGGATGTCATGTAAATACATTTTTGAACGATAACATTATATTGTAACACAATATTCCAGATTGTCTACTTCTTGGACCATATAAAGCCATCACGTGACGCCCTACAGAAGTCCTTGTCACCCGCCAATCGCTTAACCACCCATAACATGCCAGCATCCTTCAATTCCGCTGAACCCTAATGCGAATAATATGCAAGCAAGGATAGGATCTCCGTAGATATCCACAGCACGTGACCCAGACAGTTTCTCTAAGACCACTGACTTAAGAAGACGGTACTCGGTCCGATCCTTAATCTCCGAGTTCCTCACGAAACAAAAACACAATAGTTGACCAACTGCTAAAAATAATGGCTGAGCATACTACGATTGCCTAACATTGTATGAGAATATCCCCATTCATATTTTCTTGACACCAATCGTAACTGTCCCATTTTCCCATTTATAAACAAATGATTGACGTACCCATACAAGATTGGGTTTAAAAAAGATTTTTTACCTTTACATTTGATACAGCATCCTTCTCGGGGCATTTGCATATAGCAATTCTTCACATCAGGACATTGTTCCTGCTGACACTCCACAAAACCATTCTGAAAAGAAAAAGAAATAATTTGTTGAGAATTTGACATACAACTTTTCCATTAATAAACACTTAAATTTGATTGATAATAAGAAAATACAACGGAACCATGTAAATGTATATCAAGTAAAATAACATATGCACGTTTATTCAAGCAAAATCAAGTATTCAATGGAATTATTGCCAAAAAACATTTCGTAAAATTGATACAGTAAATTTCAAATACGAGACTCCAATCTAACAATACAATAAAGATGCTAATGTAATCGTGCTTTGTAAATCTCATCAATTTCCCATCCCCAAATTGACATGCATTCATTGCTTTATGATTTTCATCCAAAGATATGGATTTCAGCGATGTTATTAAACAAATATTACACTAAAAACTAGACGTAGAGGAAGTGATTACCGTATTACAGCATGACCTTCTTATTTTACCATATCTGAAGGGACGTTGATCGATTGGCTTACAAATTCTTACAATTGATACATACATTTTTTAATATCTAACTATTTTCCAACTTGGAGCATTTCAATTATATTAATTATCTATGACAAAAATCACATTTAATTTTGATCAAAATAGAAATGGAAATATTATTTTCACTTTGAATGTATAATTTCACTTCCAATCGTAATTATTGACAACCAATTCAACCCCATACTCTGAAGTGGTTGATTGAATGGGTATTTTACCTTTACAATGAAAAGCCATTGCAAAATTTTGGTTGCTATGGAACTGCGAGATTATTTCAACTTGCTTTTATTTATAAACAAACAGTCTACCTAATAAATAATAATAATTTGCTTTTTTTATCGAAGTTATCAGACGGAAAGTGGCCGCATTGTTATCTCATCCCAGAAATGTCCGTTCATTATTGCTACACTCAATTAATTAGTAACACATATCGCGACACTTTGTTTTCAATTCCTCTCATTTGGAGTGATAAAGTTCCACAATTAAATTAAAAATGAATTACTTTACATAACTAATACAGCTCATTTAATTACTTAACGTTTAACTCACTATCCGCATCAAGTGGAAAAAGAATATGTTTACACTTCATCTGCGTGTGATGAGAAATGGAAGTTGAATCTAGAATAACTTTCTTCAAAACTTTAGAATTAATCTGGAAATATTGTATCTTTTTAAACTTAAAATATACAAATATTACTGTCTAAATAATCCCTTATGTACTCCGATTTTTGATATGCAGACTTATCTTGATATTTTTTTAGTAATGAACTTATTATCTTATCTATCTCTGCATCGTCTACAAATAACTTGATGTAGTTCTCCACATCTCGAAGAGTAAAGATAAATTACAATTGTGTTGAAAGCATATTCCGACCGGGCTATTTGATATCTAAAACACTAAATAAATTTTGATTAATAGTATCGTATGAATAATATCCGCTAAAAATGAACCTTTTTTGATCCTGATATAAACGATTTAGAAACATGCGTATTAAAGATACAAAACCAGTTAAAACAAATACAGTCAAAATACAATATTTCTTTATTTTCTATAATAAGCACAATGCTAATTGTAATAAGCACCCCATTCATAATATTGCTGATTTTGAAATTTCTGTATAACTTAAACAACGTGTGCCTTGCAGTTTGATACACATAAATCGGAGATTTTGATGAAATCTATTCCGGTCAGCTATAGCAGATGACTCACAATATTTATAATTATGGATGTCCCGTCTGTGGTTACTTTTATGAATAAATTCCATATCGCATGGTACGCAATAAAATTACATAGAAATCCTCTACTATGAATTAGCGATAATTTATTATGTAAAAGACCACATCGGTCAGTAAAAGTTATTTAATTATTTTATAATAAACATAAAATAAAGCGATAAATTCCTCTAACTCGACCAGGTTCCGGTGGTTAATGATCGTGACTTGGAAAAATATTAGCATTATTGGAAATAATTTGCATAAAATGAGGTTTTACCTGCAATATATATTCTATTTCCATATAATAAAATAGGTAATTCTGTGAAATTATATTATGGCTTGAAGAACCCTTTTTGAATTACATGGTTTCATTTTTTTATGTTTATTACTTCATTAGAAAATATATACGATGAATTATTTTCAATATACATATTTTAATATCAATATACGAAAGATGGTCAGGGAAAAAATTAAGAATAGAATCTGCATGAATCCAAATTATATGAATGTTGGAATCTAAAACCCATAGTAATTTTATTTCAAATATAGTTTTCATTTTAATTAAATTTTATAACTTAAAAAACGTTTACACAATTATTACAGGAGCAAATTTGAAGACCAAATAGCAAGGAAGTGTTTCGTGCAAGTTCCGACCAAATCCACTTTAAAATTCATTTCAAGATCCGAAGCATAAGCGTATACAGATTAAAACTCTTCTCAGTGACATCAATATTGGAAGGTTGCTTGTTCTACATTACACTGTAAGAGATGAAACAAAGAAACTAAGTCATGTCGAGTTTATTCGTGTGTTCGAATGCCTGAAAATGCCGAAAGGCGAAACCCGGGTCGTTAGTGACGAAATGCATTAAAATGTACAAAATTTCAATAATTCAAATTTGATATTGAAGTTCCATCAGGCACCCTTAGTCGATATCTTAAATTAAACCTCAGCACTATTTTCTTTTCGTTCAAAGGTTGTTAATATCTTTTAATATGTGTGTGGATGATATCTTTATAAACCAAGAAATGTTTTTCTTACTTTATATAATTCAAAACGTATAACAGTCAAGTACCATAAAAACAATGTTGCTGTATACATATAATAGAGTTGCGCGTCAGCCATTAAGCCACAATAATTTGCATGTTGTTTCACTAATTTAAGCGAACAGATACAAGTTTTAATCGGGCTCACGATCGCTACAAGATGGCGATGTCGGATAGCAAGTCAAAACCAGTAGCCACTCAGATGTGTTCGAGGGGCTACTTAAGTATATTATTTTGTTTACGACCGGCACGCTAATTAATTAGACGAATCGACAAATTTCTTCTCAAACCAGTAAAAAATAAAAAAAATACTTGAAACCGACGCCGGCCGATACGGAAGTATCGTAATGAAATTAATGGCAAACGATTTTTAATAACTGATAATAAACTATCGGAAACATTCAGATAATTTATTTTTTATATTACAGTGTATTTTTTACGCAATATTTATATTATCTTTGTTTAATTGAACTATGTATCTACGTGAAAATTTTTTCTCGTATGTTTAATGCTTGTCAATTTTAATAAAATTAATCAAAAATCCACCGTCAACTTCAGACATATTCAAAGACTGGTGAGAGTAAGCATAGCAATTTGACAATAGGGGAGTAATGTTTCTAAACTATTCTCTTTATTTATTCTTTTAATTTCCAAAACTGAATCAAAGTAATCATTTATTTCTTTGTAATAAATTAAATTAAGACCAGCACGTCATTAAAACGGAAACAAAACCTTAAAACTTGATTTAAGTGAGCGGTTGAAAACCATCTAGGGATCGGATTTTAAATATATCAATTACAAAATATAGTGATATTTTTTAATAAACATGATTTGTTAACTGTGCTGAAATCAAATATTTGAACAATCGTAGAGCAAAGATATAAATATTAATGACACTATGAATATGTTTGAAAATTGGCAATAGTAACACAAATAATACTAACGATTTTTTTATTATACTGAAGTGAAATTTACATGTCTACTAAACATGAAAACCTTTGATATAAAATAATGTATTTGAATCGTACAAATGGGTATGACATTACTGAGCATTTAAAAAGAAGTAATCTTTATGTTAACAGGCCATAGTAACTACGAAAGCTTACGCACTTACGCGGTAATTTAATATTGAGCTTTTGAGTAAATAAACAAAATACAATGTATTTTTAATTCGGGCAACTTTGATATTTGTTGCTGCGCAGATCCTCGTTTATACACAGGTATAGATTGGTTTTATTGGAAAGACGTTGTAAAAACAGATTGAATAACATTTCAGTAAATGGCATGCATTCAAATTTACCTCCACATTCAAGTCAAATTGACTATCCGATCTTTAATTAATTGAGTAATATTCTTTTTGGATTCTTTTTGGACATTATTACATAATTCATAATAAGTAATTGCAGATTCTATCTAAAAAATAAATCTAAAAATATCAAATCATATTAATGAATTTATTTGTTTACTTTAATCGCAATTAGCATACAGTTCTCACCATAATATGGACAAGCAAATTGTTGCTTCAGGTAATAAATAGCCTAAGAGAAAGAAAATAATAGATTGTGCACGCAATCTTCCGCTAAAAGGTATGTGCGGTCGCTCTCGAGCTACTCTCGAAATTCAATTATGGACTGAGCAAGTTAAAGTGAAAAGTGAACAAGTTTTTTACCATGTCCGCTCCCAATGTAGAGCATATGGCCGCCTAAATGGAGGTATCTCAACCGACGTTTTTCTGCTAGAACTGATTGTTACTCAGTTGCTGAAAGAAGAGATTAGGGATAGAAGGATAGTACAAGGACAGAACTAGTGGTTATCTAATCGCAGTCGCTACGCCCCATTTTTAGGATCAGATGGTTGATAAGGTAATTATAGACATCACTAACATTCATACCTACGAACAGAAATCCATAAATCGATTGAAAAATCAATTTATGAAACTGTTTGTATCGGGACTTGAACCTGAGAAATTCTTAACCGTAGCCAACGACTTGAGTGCACGACGGATCCAACAGTTTAATGTCATATAACGATTCCTGATTAAAATTGAGCACATTTGTTTAATTAACACCCACAATTAGTATTCTTATGGTTTGTTTCTTAATTTTGTATCTCATTCAAAGCATTCAGCTGAAATTATAATACAGAACTTAGCTATTCAGTAAATAGATGAAAGACATAGCCTGTACTCACTAAATAAAGTAGTCAGGAAATTGAGAGCTCGCTTCACAGTTTTCGCATAGTTTCAGAAAGTATATATAAAATTACTACCTAAAAATTTTCACTTTCTTTACATTATGCCATTTTTTTACTAATTATCCCGATTGAGTTCGATTTTTATAACCTCTACTTAAATTAGCGCATCAGACATTGTGTTTATATGATAGTCTCTACCTTACGTTACGTGTCCGGATATAAATAAACGTTTTTACGATGTACTGAAAGACAAATCCTTTGAAGCGGCTTTTTTAATAGATTGTTAGCGATTAGCGGGATTAAGCGCGGTATAAATTTATTGGCAAGTCATGCTTTATAACCATTACACTTTTCACAATGTATCTCTTTCATAATAGTATTTTAATAATAATTCTCAGTGGCAGCTATAATATACTTATTTTAAATTGTGTATTCTTCTTCATAAATATATTAAATAATACTCCATCTCTTACTTACTAAGAAAGTACCAATAAAAGGTACCACATAGGGATTCCATCTCGAATATTCGAATATATTCGGCCCTTTTTTAAGTATCCGATATTTTGATATTTGGACAACTATTCGCAATAATTTTTAATGAAATATTTAACAATATCAAGACAGATGTCATCACAATATTTCCAGATTTAGAGAAAAATAATGAATACCCCAGGTAGTGATTTTTTTGTCTATATCGGGCTTTTTTAGTATCTTATCATATATCATAATACTTGAGTTTGACGAATGACTCAGAGCTAAAAAACCCTTCAAATGCCATAATTTCGCAGATTAGATAAATCGCAGTTGCAAATTTAAAATACTGTATTACAACGATACGGTATTGTATATGGATTCAACGGTAACTTTGTGGAAATTCGTTTTTAATATAAAATTAAAATTGATAACTTTGTTATTACACTTCTTAAGTGGATAAAAAATTTCGCATGCAAAAAATTAATATTTCATAAAATTATTTACCGATTACAATAGCGCCTATTCACTATTTACATATAATTAAAATAAATATCGAGCAGAATAGTGTCGAGGCAGACGACAGACACCGACTTAATAACAATGGAAGGTAATAAAAACATATCCCAGAAAAATGATTACGTTTTATTACTATTATTATTTTTTTGAGATTTTTTCGTAAAAAGACGTATATAATAGAATTTCTTGTTGCTCTATTTTAAAAAAATATATGTTCATTATAATTCTACTTTAAATTTCAGTCAGAAAAATTGCGAGAAAACGAACTCTTGGTAGATTTCAAAAATCTTTATAGAATCGTTACATTCAATAAATTGCAAATTCCCTTCACATTACTATCTTAAAAATACTTTGTTTTACGATTTTGTCTCAGACATTAAATTTCGATAACCCACAATAAACCTTTATCTAGTCACGGCGTAAAGCAAATAAAAGCATTTTTGAAAAAAAAGTGTCAACTCTTTGCTAGAGAGGCATGAAAACTTTACGATTTCCATTTAAATAAAAGTGCAATAGTGTATACAAATACTTTGAGAGAAAAGAAAATTTTCATTTCAACGGTTCATATTTTTAAGTCAACGGAAAACCATTAACGATTTTCGTAAAATGAGAGAAAAACCTACTAATTCCTCTTAAGAAAATATTATATGTATCAGTGATTTGAAATTTGAATAAATGTGATTTTCATTATAAATGAGCCCGTTTTATTACAAATATTAATGTACTATTAAATTGTAATTTTAGTATATTTATAAAATGTTGTTGTTAATTATTCAAAATCGAATTATTAATATTATTTTCATACTTTAGAAACTATTCGAATATGTTCGAATGGTTTCAGTTTTTCTATTTGATATCGGTATAGTTGATAATGACGAATAGTTTGAATTCCTAGTACCATGTGAAAAGTTTAAAATGTTCTACAATATTTATAGAGAACCGAAACCATTTAATATGAAAATATAACAACACATTGGGCAAGTGTATTTTTTCTTATATCAAATAATACAAATTTTTTCACTAAATTGATGTATTAAAATATTGTAAATAATTTGTCGGCTGCAAAAAAAAATGGCCTTTCGAACAAATTAATGACAAAAAAGCAAGGTGTGAAGCTTTAACCTGGTGAAGATTGCCACAACGCTTTCCATAGAAAATACTCTGAAAGTAATTAAATACCAAAGAAAATTGAAGCTAACTTCATAATGAGTATGAATCGGGAAAGTATTATAAGAAGTCGCGTTCGTTATTTATATCTCTTACATTTTATTTATACATATCTTATTTGTTGAAAATGCTTATATGATCAGAGAAACCTGTCATTGTGTATAAATAAAATTTATAATAAGTATTATACAAAAACTGAAATGACATAGTCGTGGAGATAAAAGAAATCTGTACAATATACCTTCAAATAGCGTATATAACTTTGTAACCAAACAATGTTTGAAAATTCTACTCAAGTCGTTTTCCGTATGAAATACTCTGTAATTATATACTAAACTTGATAATATAATGAAGAATAAAACTTTATTATAGGGTTATATAATAATAATTAGGCCAGTGAACTCAATTATCGTTAAATCGAAAGTTTATTATGATAATCCAAAGCTATCGGTCATCAAAGCGTCTAATCTATAAAAGCTCGCCTTGCCTAGTGCTTTGATTAGCACTCAAAGCTTTACACACGTGTAGTTTACTTGTTTACAGACTTTCGGGGATACGCAAACTAAAACACTGCAGACTTGTGAAGAAACACGTTCCAAGAGGAATTAACAATCGATTGATTGCTTTTAAGTTTCATGCGTATAATTTTCACAAACGCTTCAAGGCCAATCTTGCTATCATCAGTGCAGGATAAATCTAGATATTTTATTATCCCATAATGAAACCAGTCATTTGATTATATTAAAGATCAAACATAATCAGCCTCGAATCAAAGTCTTTTTTCCTACTTCCACTTGTCTATTGAATGTAAACTCTCAGTCTCTTTCTTTCTAATATTATTTTACAGACTGAAATATTGTACATTCGTCACGCCAAGCATGTAACCTAGCTAAGTGTTTTTCAGCTGAAAGCATTATAAATGGAGGAAAATAATTTTAAAAAATACAATTAAATGACTATTATTTCAATATTGTATTGTTATAAAAATCGAAGTTCATGTATTAAACAGTATTCAAGTTAATTTTTTGTTATGTTTGTATTTTAAGTGTATTTTTCTTAACTTATTAAAATCATGCGTAGAAAATACGAGTAATGTAAAATATAACAATTTACTTAGTTTTACAAGGATTGTCAAATATGATTGATATTGATTTTTGCATCAGTCCATCGTACGCTATACCATTACGAACTAAATGTATTCTTATATTTACACTTTTAAAACAAAGTTATACCAGTAAAATAAATCCCTGATGATTTTAATTATAGTTCATATGACACACGTCATTTGTAACAAGGTTAACAAATGTCATTATCCACAATATTAACATCGCCAGACCACCGTTTTCGTTTATCAATCGGTTTTCATTTTACAATAATTTAGCAGTCAATATGTCTGGCCAATTATTTTCGACAAGTTCTTTGTTTTTGTTTTTATTTTATCACAACGGAAGGAAGCGTATGAGCGATTATATTTTATTCGGCGTGCAGTGACCTGACGTCAAATCAAATTAGTGACGATTTGGTTTTGCGGTCGCATTTATTCAATTAATTTGAGATAAAACCACATGTTTATACTGTATCATACGGTCACACTTCAGTGCCAATTGTGCATGAAGTTTATCAAAATTTACGTCTGCGTTGTGGGCTATTAATAGCCATCCAATTTAATTTGCGTAAATATCACACATTCTGATGAAATACAAAATTATTTATATAACTGAAATCAGGTGTATTTATTTTGATATCTACTATGAAATTTAGAAATCATGTGGAAGTATGATTGTTGTATTTAAATAATACTGAACACTCGTAGACATTAAACATAACAATCGACTGACGATACAACAAGAAATTTAGTTAAAATAAATGAGAATAGTTTCGTTGTTTAGCTGAAGAATTTTTTATGAAAGCATTATATCATCAAATATAATAGCAAGACCGGTCTGTAGGCGGTTTATTATTATCACATGTAAGTATACATTTTGACTATATATTTTTGACAATATTATTTTTAGATTTAGTTACTTTAGACATTCAGTATTTCAATTTCAATACGTCCCACTTGTCATCAAATATTGTTACACGAATAAACGTATCGGGATTGTAAGGATGTATTGTTGTTTCTCTTGGTAGAGTTTACATGACATTTGATTATTTTTCAGATGGTAGTAGTTAAACAATACTGGGTCAACAGTTAAAACACTGAATTTATAAAACCCATAGGAATAATATTCGATTAATAACTAAAACTTACAATGTAATTATACTTTATATATTAGTTGAATATATATTATTATTAAAAAAAAAAAACGTTCAAAGATACACAATAAAATAATGATCATAAAAATTGCATTTTTTGTTATGAAATTGGACTTGTTCAATTAGTAAAATATTTCTTGTTGAATATATGAAATAAATAGGTTTACGGATTCTAGACAACATTTACGTTACTGCAAACAACACCACAGACCATCATTTTTTTATTGTGAAACAGCAGTGGTCTGCAAATCACTGGTTAGCGGTCGCTGTTAGTTTTAACATTGTCATGTTATATTCTCAAAGTTTTATTACAACCATAGAGAATGAAATCTGCACATGGATTTGCAGCATCAGGTTCATCATTATACGGTGTCTTCCAAAAACAAGAACATTACAATTATTAATTAAGTCGCATAGCTAAAATAGTCTAGCTGAGATTATTTATTCAATCTGTTAGGCGGCATCATCACAATATTTATGATCTATTGTTTATGATGATGATTATTCTGAACACATTCTTCGGCAACAGTAGATTTCAGTTCCAAATGTTCTTTGCAGTCTGGCGCCTACACTTTTTTCAGTTGCTATGGCACGCCGTTGACATTTGAGAACTTAATTCATAATCATTATAGAATGATGACATTATGAACTGAATAATTTGTCAAGGCAAGCATTCCGATTATTTTCATTAAAACGATTTAAGATACCTAAAAATAGTACGATGTCAACGATGAAATATATCGTTTGTTACACATGCATTTACAAAAACAAACACACATTTTTTTCATTTATTATACTGCTTTATTTATTGTAAAAAGAAAATGACAATAATGTGTCATGCATTTGACAAATAAACATAATGTTGACAGTAGTACAAAATACAATTTGATAGAATTGAGAAAAACAGAATATAAAAAGTAATAATAAGCATTCGAGTAAGAAAAAAACTAAATTACAATACTTAGAGACTGTTCGTTGCTGAACATGTCCACCTCAATGTATTTACTGATCAGCTGAATAGCCTTTGCAAAAATTTTATTATTCAATCAGTATATTTTTACAAAGAATTTTCAAGTGATAAAAAATATTCATTCCAAATCAAATATACATAAATGGTTATAAGTTATAACTTTATAGCTTTGGTGCAGCGGTATTTTATTATTTAAATAAAACACATTTTTTGTGATTATTCTACTTTCTTTATAAGCATTTTTTAGGTTTGAATTATCGAGCAGTATTTTCAACTGAAAACTGAAACAATTGGTTTATGATTACAAAATGAATCTACATACTATTAAACGAACTGTTGTATATACTATATCTCAAGCCGAACTGATTGAAGTCATGTTGTTTTCATTTTTTAATGTTCGAGCCGAAAGTGTTTCGGGTCAGGTCGATTCGGGTTCGATTAGGTTAGGTTAGTTCAAGACTGTTTGGCTATTCCTGCATGTCGGCTGTTACGAAATTACTCTGACAAATCCAAGAAATCATTTCTTTAAAAGAAAACGCGTAATGTCACAGTATTGCATCAATGCAATTATGTTCATTCACCATTTGTCCATATATTTGTTATTATTTATAAAATAGTCTTAATTCTGAACATTCTTTTATTTTAAGTCCCCATCCGCTGAGAGAAACTGTTCCTGATCATATTGTGAAATAGGTCCTAAAATATAACTAAGTTTTTGTAAAAATATCTTAATGTAAATATTATATATTGATAATCAACATATTGTAAAAATTGTGAAAGACTTAATAATTAAATTTTTGTTGAACTAGGATTTATGACTAAAAATAATTTCAAGCATATTAAATTGGGCAATTAACGCGTTTTAAAACTGAGATTAGACAGACACTGTTAATTAATTGCATTAAAAAAAAATCAACGACACATTCTTGAGTTATTAATGACTGTATTTTAAACAAGAATTAAAAGTTGGCACCATTCAAATGATACATATGTGTGTTGGATGAAATTACTCTATTTTTTTAAAGGAAAAAATCATCGTACGTTGTAAAATACATGCAACATTTGCAACGTTTGTTTAAAACTCCACAATATCTGCTTGTTTGAAACTCTTTGTAAGATTTATTGCACAAGTGTGCATTTACTCTTCTTTGATATTTTAAAGTTCATATCAACAGCAATAAATTTGTAATCACCTATAAATAATATTAAATCAAAAAAGATGAAACATCCGAATGAAAAGTGGCTAGTGACCGCACAATATTGTATGAACAAAATTATTAGGAAAAAATAGTGTTATTTTACTAATTTAGTCTATACCAATTTGGCTTCACACAATTTTTTCATATGATCTAAGTAAAATATCGATAGTGTTTTTGGTCAATCGATGTAACCTGCAAAAAATACGAAAATAAGTTAATGATTTGATCTCATTCTGAAGACGACAGAGCAGGTCTCGCCCAAATGATGTAAATTAGATAAATAAATTGACCACTTTTTGGAAGACAAACATCATTTTATATTGGTTTTAGAATCAAAAATTCTAGTCCGTCTACTCGATGTAAGCCACTACTATATCGACACTCCCACTATACAGGAGTGCAATTCAAAGATTCATAACGCAATTCACCGTATAATGTTTTCAATAAAAACAGTTTTTACTCTCTCCTGAACTATTTCAGTTTTGAGTATTACGTAAAAAACTCTTTAAAGAAAGTGGACGGAAGACAAAAACATGTACCTACTTTCAAATTGTGTAGCGTATTATACATTCATCTGTTAGTGATACCATAATAATATATTAATGTTATTTATAGTTTCCGATTAATTAATATACTGTCAACACAATGACTGTATAATTAATGCGATATAAATTAAAATGATAATTTATAATTAAATCATAACTATGCATCAGTCATTGATAGAAAAAAATGTGTTTTCAAACTTGCCTTGTGTTTATTGAAATGTCTATTTATTATGTTGACTAGATAAATAGTTCACAGCCTACAATTGTCTAAGGAGACATGTTATCTCAACCCACATGTATTGCATAAAATTGCTTAGTCATTAATAAAGAATAATTAATTTAAAGATATTTGAAGCATTGTTGTCAAGTTTGTTCATAAAATGTTTTGAGATCGTTTCAATTTAATATTGTAATAATTTCCTGAATTATTAAAACAGAAAAACACAGTTTTGAAAACTGTGTCGATCTGAAATATAAAAGCCTTACATTAATTAAGACCTCGAGAAGTGAAGTAAAGTGACAAAATGGTGAAACTTTTTAATTAAAAGTTTTAGTTTAAAGAATATAAAATTTGGATTATTGAGATGTTGTACACTTCCATGTATTTTGTCACTAACGACCCGGGTTTCGCCTTTCGGCATCTTCAGGCATTCGAGCACACGAATGGACTCGAACTGAGAGACAGTAAACAGTGTCTAACGTTTATATAGAAGATACAAATGCAACAAATATTATTTACGAGGGTCGTTAGTGACAAAATACATGGAAGTGTACAAAATCTCAATAATCCAAATTTGATATTGAAATTCCATCAAGCACCCTCAGTCGATGTCTTAAATTAAAGAATATACTTTATATAATTTAATTTCAGAATAAAACACTTTTGCAGCCTATGTTTTCTTAGCTTACTTCACTTGTATTATACTTTATGACAAGTGGAATACCAAAACACACCTAACTGATTTTTTTCGAAAATATCAGTTTGCTCAATTCGCTTCTCATTGGCTCAATTGCAGGTATGTTATGAAATATACTATTGACACCCAATTCCAAAGATAATTGCATACATTTGTATTCACTTCAAAACTTATTTTAATAGTCCATATCCTCAATAAATGTTTCAATCAACACTTTATAAACTAGTTAATGATTCAACGATTAATGTTTTAGTATAGATGAAACATTCATATTATTCATTATTTATCCGGTATTATAATAAGAATTAAATTAAACATTCATGATTATATTTTAAAAGCATTTGCAATTTAGAATAGTATTGAAATATATTTTCAGACAAATCTTTATACTCCAAACTCCCAATATGAAATATTCCTTTCACTAAATTGATATCTAAAGCATTTCATGAAAAGTGTATATATGATAAATATATCATAAAATAAAGGATTAGGATTTTTGTAGTCGATTATTGAAATACAATAATATTCATATATAAATATGGCACGTAGGTAATGATCCTGATATATCATTGTGTTTAAATAAATATGATTATATGCTTTTTCAAATATGGAAAAATATACTTCTATAGTAATTACAATAAATCAGAAGATGTCACATTGTTTTCCTATGTCTGCATAGGATGCATCCAAGATTTATTCTAATATATGAGTATATTTTACTCCCATATATAGATGATCCATTAGCATACACGTGCTAAAGCATATCTTCTTTGCAAGAATCGTTTTTTGTCTAAAAAAATACAATTTTATAATATTTGAAGTGTTTGAAGCATGAAACAAGTATCAGAGAAAAACCATACGCAGTGACACTACAAATGGATAAGGATATTTACAAATTCATTTGATTGTTGATCAATAGTACAATTTATTATATGTTAAAAGATATATTAATAGATGCATAACATAAAAAAGCTAGAGGAAATAGAACATGCAATTTTCCAAGAAGTACATTTAATTCTCCTTTTCATTACAATCGGAAAAAATCACAATATTCAAACATGTACTGACAGGTTTACACGTGCTTCTCATAATTTATACAATATTAATTGATAGTCCCTTTCCTAGACTAGATAAAGTTAATTATATTAATTCATGTTAATTTCCATATTTTTGAACAGTCATTTGAAGACTTTTTACACTGATAAGTATATGACAATCTTTTCTATGAAATAATAATACATGATTTAAAAATGTTCATTTTCATCAATCATGACTAAGCGGTTCTTGACAAGTTCCTCAATATCCCGTCTCCGCTTCTCTCGATTTACGGCCTTTTCCATTGTGCTTCGCGTCATTTGTTCTAGTTTTAGTTGATTTTTCTTCTTGCTCAAAATTTCTAATACCAACCAGATTTACATTGATATGTTCTTCTTTTCTAAAGACGAGACAGAACCTCTTTTTGAAAAGGCGATCTTTTGAAACCTTGAAAACGAGACATTTGTATGAGCCAGTTTGAATATTCATAAGATTATTCTACACATCTTAAAAATTTCTTCTCAAGACGGCTTAATGTTTTCAGTTTTCATGATCCTTGCTTTCATATTTATTCTACTACTAAACAAATAAATAAATATATTTCTTCATCGTAATATAGAAATTCCGAGCGGAAACTTTAAAACACTGGTTTATCGGTCGATTTATGGATTTGTGTACAGACGCATGGATGTAACAAATGATTATTTTGTCCGATTCTTCTATACTACCCTCTACAAAAAAAATAGAGATTGAACGACTGAATTACAACCAGATAACAAAAATTTCTCGAAAAGGGTCTTTTATTACGATAGTTCACTATAAGTAAACATATATGCTCCTCCACATTGAGAAAAAATTGTAAAAAAATATCAAAGCAAAGTTCCCGAAGAATCGTATAATATCGACTGTGGAAAGGAAAAAGGACGTAACACAATGACGTTTTTTCGGGCTATACACAATATTTGTTGTGTGTGGATTACGTCCTTTTTCCTTTCCACAGAAGATATGTTTATTACATGACAGATTTTTGGCATCGCGTAGTTCTGACAGTCCTGATATTAGGAAATTCTTGTGAAATTAAATTCTATTGTAAAAAATGTATTTGAGATGCGCCTGACTTGGGAAATTCGAAGATTTTCCATTTACAAGATAGGGATTTAAAGCTTGCTTATGTCACTAGCCTATTGTCAACACGTCCATGTTATGAATCGTTCCCGTCAGTATTTTCCGGAATAATAGTAGTGTCTGAAGAGAACGCAGCGCGGGCAAATAAGCAATAATACGCAGTCGCGAGGTCGAACGGTGGTATTCATTTCACAGCGGTGTCCGGTGGCTGGTGGCGCCTGCCATTTTTTAAGTCATCCCACAGCAAAGCTGGTGTATCCGCGAACCGCTCGTGGCACATAAACTTGTTCGCACAGGTGCTGTCAATCAGATTTTCAGTATGATGTCAAGACACGTATTATAAACTCTAACATACATCAAACGATTTTTTTCATAGTTAAAATTTAGAATTCCCATTTTTTAAATGATAATTTTTATCCCTAGAATACGAATAGCTTAAATACAATAATTTAATAGCCGTAAATTTAGTATAAAGCAGTTGTTTATAATCTTTTTAGCGTTACCAATTAAAAAACGTAGTGAAGTATTTCATTAAAAAAAATGTTTAGAATGATACAAAGTCCATGCGCATGTCTTGCATTCTACTAACAAAAATTTGACAAATCTACGAATTTACTTCGCCTTTATATACATTGATTTTACACACAATTTTCAATATTTGTCAAATAATTTTAAAATTTGGTAGCCGCTTTATGGTATTAACTAGTTTTGATAAAAAGATTTCTTTTCATCTCAAATTTAATCTGTTTTTAATCTCTTTATATACCCTTTGACGAAGCCCTCAAGAGGGTACACCTGAGACTATACAGGGAGAAGAGCCGAAAAAATCAAAAAAACTAGCGCATGGTGTTTGGGGTCTATATTATGAATGTCTTTAAATTAGGTTTAAATGAACTTCCAAACACCATAATATAAAAAAAACTACAATAAAGCTCTGGGTCATCATTATTATAATTATCAAATTTATATGTGGTGAAAGTAAGAAATTGTTTAACTCTTATAAAAAATAAACCGCTAATAAAATAAATAAATAACCGTATCCCACCAGCTTTAAAATAAAATATTTTTCTTCAATAAAATTATGTATATATATTGTTGGATCCGAGAGTTTCAATCGCTTTAGATGCTTTGTCACATTCGCCTATATTATTCACTCCAACTAATGAAAATTTTCGATCGCCACTTTGCAGTAAGAAAAACTCAAATGTTCTATTGAAAATTTGACATGACTGCATACGTTTCTTTATTGATTTTTGACAAACATTTGACATTTATCGTCGCAAAGTGTGCATGTAAATTAATTGTAAATATATTTTTCATATCACCATTTATTAACATTTTCTTAATATTTTCTATCACGCGAGTATTCCATTTTGGAAAAAATTTATAGTTTTTTAAAATTTAAAACTTGTTTGCAGAGTCTACATTCCGAAAGTGGCCGAACACATTGCGTGTGAAATAAAGATGTATAGTCCAAAATTACATGCCACTTCGACTGACTGCCCAATGCAAATAAATCAACAAATTTAAAAAATAATTATTTATTACCGAATGGAAAAACGTATCATTACATTATAATGTCTGTATTCGAACGGCATTAATGATTACATCAATATTTTTATTAAAACGTTTACAAATAATTCTTAGGTTTGGTCCCAGTAAAGGCCCAGAGCTATATACAATCGACCGCTCTTTACGATTCGTATAATTTTGCCTTGAATAGGAGAAAGCTTGCTTACTCAGAGAAACGTTCACAATATTTTTTTAGAATACATCAACACACTTTTGGCACTTAATTATTCGCAAAGCAGATGTTTTTCAGAAAATCTTTTTATCCAATTTTTTTTAGCGAAACATATCTCATTCATTAATCAAACTTAGTAATCATTTTTGGTTTCAGTATATAGTAGAGTTTATGATACTAAAATAAATGAAAGCAGTAAATAAATTAATAAACAATATTATATACATTAAAATTAATAAACAATATTATAATTTTAAAAAATTTACATATTTTTCCAACTAGCATTTATGTATAAAAAATACAACGCAAAAAGTACTTTTTACAATGTTTTTTTGTAAATCTAGGCATATTGTAAAGACACTTTAATTTGACAACTAAAACTATATTGAATTTAAGTATTTCATTGTAAATTCTTTCATGAATGGTTTCTTCATTTTTTTTTGCTATTGAAAGTATAAGAGCATTTTTACTTCAAAAAAACATATGTATAATGGTATATTTTACTTGTCTTAATTAAAATCTTTATCAAAGAACTGTAAAAAAATTCCGTAAATCAAGTTTTGCAACTATTGAATCATCAAAAACTTTTGTTTAACTATACAAATATGCCTTATTATAATTGAAGATATCGACTGGGGGTGTTGGTGGAATTTCAATATCAAATTTGAATTGTTGAAATTTTGTACAAATGTCAGTTCGAGTTCACTCGTGTGCTTGAATTCCTGAAGATGCCGAAAGGCATTAGTGAAAATGTACAAAATTTTAACAATTCAAATGTGCCTTAGTATAATTGAGTCTGATCGAAAATTGCATTGAAAAAGTTTTTAAATAATTTCGTAATATATTCATTAATTTTCACTGCCACGCTTATCAGAATGTCTAATAACAATCAAATAATACGGAATGGAAACAGAACTCTATAAAATTAGTACTATGAGTACATAAATTAGCTGGCGTCGCGAGGTTCAAACACAATTCACCCTCAAGACATAACATTTTAGTAAGAATTACTCAAGATTAATTGTACATTATTATTTCTTACATATTCTAACGTACGCATTGGAAAAATTTAAACATTTATATTTTTATCAAAGATTTAAAAATAATAAGAACTAGTGGTCGGTGTTAGAGATCACATCAAATTTCTCTAAATAATTGTATTTTTATAGCAGTGTGCTAGTGTAAAAATAAAGAGCAATGTTCGCGTCAAATGGCCTAAATATTGAAATTGTAATAAAATATAATTTAACATTCTACTTCAGCACACCTGTATAATATTAATAACATGCTATACAACAATCTACTACTAATATAATAAGCTTTATTGTTACACTATAACTTAAAATTAAATATTTTCTCGTTATCCAGGTTCCTAAATGCATCATATTGATCTAAATGAAGATATTACATAAGACCATCAGTCAACTATTTCGTGCAATTTTCATAACTATAACAATGGTATAAGGGGGCGTCCATATATAACGTCACACGATTTTGACTATCTTTAACCCCCCTCATACATCGTCACATATAATTGTACCAAAAAATCACTAATCCTCACATTACATCAGACCCCCCCCCCCCCTAGCGCGTGATATCATATATGGACGCCCTCTAATAAAGCCTTTAGACATTTTTTGCTTGCATAATAATTATGAAGAGTCAATCCCAAAAGCAAATACGCTCGACGCACACCACAAAATAAAATAAAACTCTACCAACTTTCTCGTTAGCAAAAATGTATATTGTCTGTGGAAAGGCAGAAGGATGTAACCTACACACAAAAAATATTGTATACAGCCCACACAAAACGTCAATTACATTGAATACATTGTGTTTTCGAAAAAAAAATATTTTGAAAAAATGTAGGGATACGTGATTTTGCCTTTCTAAAGTCTATATATTCATTGAAGTCGTAGAAAAGTTCTGCAATCTCGTGAAATGGATTATTCACCACAATAGCAATCATTCCTTTCTGTCAACAGACGATAATAAATAAAGAAAATATGTACATAAAATTTCATTTTAAAAACACGCCCCATAGTTTAAGTTGAACATAGTCATCGTATTTAGGTTAAATTGTTACCTTCGTAGAAAATGTGGTTAGAATTTATATGTTTCTTTCATTTTTCTTCAATTCTAGAAAAGTTAAGTACGACGTTGATTTTCAATAATAAATTGGAACACATTGGAAATCTCGTCATAGTATTAGCGTGGATATTGAAGGTTTTTATTGTAACTGTGTCTGTTTTTACTGCTGTTATTATTTGTATAAGGTAATTTTATAATTATTGCTATGATCACAAATTACTGCACTAAACCACTGCTTACTAATATAATACACATTGCGAATTGAGAATTGCTTGAAACACAGTATAAACATTGGTATTACGATTGGGGAAGTATACTTAGAAATTTCATAGCGGATTTAACTACGATTTGTGGCGCCATCACTACTGAGGCTTTATAAAAAATGACATGTAATTTGCATTTAAAAAACGACAAATTGTCACGGAGCATTCTTGGTTTCACACATGCGCCTAGCGTGCCTCTTATAATGCAAGGTCGTCCAAATTAATCAGGGGCACGATCTCACAGATAATCATTAATTATTTATTTCATTGTCAAACGATATCCATTAATCATAAATAAAATAAGCGTAAGAAAAAATGTATAATTACGTGAAAAAATGACAATATAATGATGACAACATATTTGTATCTATAATATAATATTGCATTCACAAGGCTCTTCGTCAATTTTTACAGATAGCGTTAAATAAATCATTGCTTGTATTATAGAATGGACGCAAGCAACTTATATACTTCATAATACGGTGTATCAAAAAATAGAGAGCAGACACATCGGCAAATGCATTTTATTGTCATAAAATATACATAATATAGCCATTGTAAAGGAAGCTTAAGGTCGACAATAATTGATAAAAAGACAGTTAGCTTTTTAATAGACTGCATCCGCATTTGTAAAACATGTTGATTGAATTTGTAAATGTCCATTATATCTTCTATATATCTTTATATATAAAAATGAAGATTTGTCTGTTTGTTTGTTTGTCCTCTATGCATTCCTTTACCATTCATCCGATTTCGATGAAACTTAGGTGAGTTGTTGTGCGCACACCCGTGAACGTTTCTGAAGAAAAAAATTTAAATCTAAATTTAAAAAAAAAACAAATACGTACGAACAGCGACATATCTGAAAAATTTATTCATGTACGCAACAGACGGGAAAAAATATTGTGTATCTAAAATTCCAAAAGCACTTTAATAAACAGACTGAAAACACAACCCCTTTCTTTATTTGAGTGGCATTGTAACGCATGCCGGGTACTCACTAGTAATTGATAAAAAGACAGTATACTGCATCGGTATTTGTAAAACATGTTGATTGAATTTATAAAAGTCCATTATAATAAGATAGAAATAATAATTATATATTCATTCGGTAAAGCTTTGACGATGGCGTGAAGCCGTCAATCATCTAACTAATAAAATGTTGTAGAACTGAATACTTTTTTATTATTATCCTATTAGTAAAATATGTTGACTTTCATGTTATATTGCACGAATACGTTGTCCAAATCAAATATATTTCCTATAAGGTGTCTGTGAATTTTTTTTATTGAAAGCTACGACTTATCAATTTGATTTTACTTCACATTATTTTCGCTAGCTCATATTCTGATAATTAATATTGGGCATTACAGAAATGAAATATGATTTCTTACCATGGAATCATCTTCATAAAATAATAATCAGGAATAAAAGGATTTGATATCCACGATATAATTCGTAATCTTCAAAACCATTGTACGACCATATACAATAAAGTGAGTAAATATTTTAAAAATAATTGTTATATTAGTGGTGGCCCTTGACGCATTCTGGTTATGTAATGCGGCCTGAATCAAATAATTTGACAAGAGGTATTTATAGCATCAGATTGAACACATTCCACTTTTTTTTGTTATAAAAAATTGAAAACAATTTTGCATTTGCGAATCAAATCAATTTACTTGAACAAGAATTTAAGATATTCTGTGTATCATAACATAGCATTCATTAAGAATAATAACGCTTTAAAATAGCTTCACATATCTGCATAGCTGTTTTTACTCATATATATATATATTGCAAAGAATCAAACCAGCCTATACAACAAAACTAAATAAGATAAGTTAATGATACAATTTAAATCTTATATTCCTTTATAAGCCACAATTGCCTATACCTTAAAATTGTAAACATTATTACTGCTGCCACCTATGTGCCCATACTTGTGCTTAAGTCACAAATATTTGATAAATTTTTAAGTTCCCTTAAAGCCAAACATACCAATAATTTTCCTAATTTGTTCACCTATTATCTTGACATATACAATTAACACAAAAAAGTCCGATAATATAAAAATTTATCTGTTTAAAGAATACAGAAATAAAAACATTCAGAACACAATCTTTGATTGAAAATTATCCGTAAGCTTTGAGTCCATTTATCTCATATTCATTGTATAGGCTGGTTAGGCTGTTAGCCACTCATATCTATACTATAATATATATTAGAAAATACATGTATATATCTGTCTGTCTGTCAAAGGACTCTCTCAAAAGGTGAGCAGTAGCGACGTGAATTAACTTTTTAAATTTTTAATTGATGCATTATATTTTTTAGGTGTTACATGAGGTCCGCGGTGATACTTTCAAATTTTCATTTCCAACTTCTAACATTAGCTAGCACCAAAATAACGCGAACTTCTAAATATTAGCGGCCTCTATCCTGCGAAGCTGGGTAATAAATACTAGTTTTATCATAAATCTAATTATTGTCTGACATATATTATCATATCGTTAAGTCAAATGATTGATATCCATAAATATTTATTATTAATAATAAATAATAGCAAACTTTTAGATCTTCTGCCAATATAATTTATGTATTTTATAATTATATTGAAATCCTTACAAAAATGTATTCAAATCCAGAATTAAATTGAACAGAATGTTTTTAAGGTGCTTACCTGTGAATTCTTGGTGGAAAGGTTTCATATATATATCTATATTTCGGTTTCGGTCGCTCCTGGTCATTATAAAAGAGTGGAAGTAGTAGAAAAAATGTGGTTTATTTTTATAGATTTTTATGATAAATTTCTTAACAGCAACTTTAATTTTTTTTTAAATGCACAGTACGTATGTACATTATTTATTTTTAATAATTTCTTTATTCACTTATTCTGTAAGTAAGTGTGACACGTGTATCGGTTATTTGAGAAACAAACTGTTTTCTGACATAAAGCCCACCCTGCCTTTGCTTCAAGTAAGTTCATAAATTGCGAAAATTAGTGTCGATAGCTAAGATAAACATATTTTTTATGAAACATTTAGTCAGAGGATATTTCTGAAAGTTAATAACTTTTAGATGTTTTCCAACTATCTTTTTTTTTTAAATAATTTTGCTGTACCTTATTTACCCATAAAATCTTCGAAGTTTCACCAAGCATTTTGACAAACTTCAATAAAATGGTTGAATAATGGTTGGTGATTTGATTACTAGTTGAAATCAATGCTATAGCTCTTGTTTCTCAAATAGTTGTTACATAAACATATAATTGTAATATCAATATTTTTCTTTCGCCAAGTGGTATCGCGTAGACGTTCACCACAGTTACATCTGTCGGAAAATTTTGTGAAGATTTGTTTAGTTTACGCTTTTAAAAACCAATCTGCAATAATTTGGTGATGATGTCAGTGGCGTCTCGCGCAGAGAGGTCACCAGTAATTATTAATTAACACTATTTTATGTACAAAAAATATCTGCGTAAAGTACGGATACAGCCTAATAGGGTGTAGTTCACGAATTCTGTATGCATTGTATACTTTGTGTCATGCATGGTTTTCAAAGTTTTTTTTTGCATATAATCACATTTCTGATGGATAAAAACGTTCGTCTAACTTGTGAAATAATAAGTGAAAATAATGCTAAATAAGTTATTATCACAAATCAAAACTCGCTCAATATCATCTACAAAAAGAGTAATATATTGGGTATAAAGATATATCCAGACAGATCGTTGTTTACTATAGAAATAAAGTGCTTTTAATATATCATATAATTTTTTGAATAAATTATTCATTCATCGTCTATATCGTTAATACAAAAATATATGATAGTTTTCTTAATTACATTACATTTTAATTTTTTTAATTATTAAAACAATTGAATTAATATTTTAAGCAAAATATTCTAAAGTTGTTAATAAAGGTAAAGCATCTTATTTTTTAGCTAAGGGTTTCCCAAACTATGCTCCACGGTAGGTGTTCCACAAAAACCTGACATGGTTTTATACGTGTTTGATTTCATATTGACACGCAACTTAATGACTGATTTAAAACAAAAATACAAGGATCAGCCATTAAATAATTTGTATGGCTTCTAGGCCAATGCATCAGAAGAATTCTAGTGTGACAAAACAAACTTTTATTGTTTTACTACCGTTTACTACGGCATATGTATGCGATGCAGGATTTTCTTATTATGCTGCAGTCCAGAAAAAGTTTCGACGCCACAGCAGATATAAGAATTCAACTTTATAATATTGTGCCTGATAGCAAAGAGATTTTCAAATCAAGGATCTAATTCATAGAAGTTATTGAGTACTTTATTCACTTATATTTGTATGTATTATATTTTACTATTTACTAAATAAATGATTCTTGTTTCTTCGTACTTTTTAATGATTATTACGTATCCTACAAAATAAACAAGTGTTCCGTTAAAATTTATGGATTTGCGGAAAGTGTTTCATCGCAGGAAAAGTTTGGGAAAATTTTCTGATTTAGCCTCATGAAATTAAGTAGTTCAAAGGGGTTTAGGGATTTAGGTTAACTATAAAAAGTACCTTTATTTTTAAATACCAATAATATAAGTATAACAAAAAAATCGTTTTAACATATAAGTCAGGTGTGTAAGATAGTACTTTTTTACTATTAGCCGGAAACTAGATCAGATTCTTCCCATAAAATATTTTCTTTTACATTTTCGACGATAATTTGAAGATGTCATCGATTATAAGAAGCAGTCTGAATTCAAAGATTCCAAAATATCTAAAACGCGTGTTTTATAATCGAGAAATATGGTAGTAAACAAAAAATATCGTATGTACCATTATTTCCCACTCCGCCCTATCTAGCCGCACATTGATTTTAAGATATTAACAGCTATCATGATTTTCGGTAGATCATTTAAAATAAACATTATATTATTATTATGAATCTTCAAAAACCACTCGCAAAAGCGATGAAAAAAGCCTTGGCGCCAGCATCAGCACAAGGAAATAAGCGAGTAATAACATTCCACATGATTATTGTACCGCTGCAAGTAACGAAAAAATACAAACAAATTCTCTTAATGTTCATATCGAATCATATATGAATACTGATCGCAGCGACTTTTTTGTAACGTCTTGAATATTAATAATTACTCTACGCTAGATTGATTGAGCAATAATTCAAATTACACATATTTATCTCTCCCTTTGATGTTCGATCAAGAAATTCAATAATTATCATAATTAGAACAGACATAAGTGCGTATTCATCTTCTCTCTCTCTTAACTGTATCCCCACCCGATGTAAGGACTTTTGACTCCAAACGGAATGTAGCAACATAAATTATTCAACGATTACTGGTTGTAAGTAAATCGCATAATCAACTGGCACTGTAAATTTATATTATAATCATCACCACGTAACTTTCAGAGTTGCTTGAATTGATCGAACTTCGTCATTTTTATTCTATGATTAAAAATATGCTACAATTTTCATTCATTTATATCCTGTGTGGAGCATATGGACACGTATTTGGGGCATTTTAATAAAATGATGTTTGACAAGAACTAATTACAAATCAGTTGTTTTTAGCCAAAATTTAATCATTTAAAGCTGTATGAATACATCACATTTTAATTACAAAACTTCTTTGAAAATATTCATTAAAAAACAGACTATTTATTAAGTATTATTAAAAATGAATGACTTTTAACAGGTAACCTCTACTAATTCATTCATTTAGTAGGTATTATAAAACTGTCCTCAATTAGGTTAATGATACCAAATAAAATGCTCCGCGTCTACTTGTTTAAATTTTGAGTATACTATACGATACTAAAGTATGATTTTCTTTCTAGATATATTCGTCGGCAAATTATCGTGTAATTTATTTCATTCACCACGCTACAATAAATAATTTAACGTAATGTCTTATTTATTCAGTTTTACCCTTACAGAATTTTAAAACTTATCGTGTAGTACAATATTTAAGAACAAATATTAGTAAGTACAATAAAGTATTCTCTCAAAACCAAAACACCGACTTTTATCTCACATTTCGGAAGATTTATATTGACTTTAACTGCCCAACAATTTATAAAAACGACCGAAATTGTATTCACGTAGAATATGTGATTCCCATGCCAACACGCTGAGAAGAGAATGACATCATAAATAGACATAGAACGCCGGCGATTACGAACCCACGATTGGAGATCACTGACCGGGCAGTTTCAAATAAGTATTTATATTTTTTCACATACTATCACTTTTAGATTTGTTTGTCAAACGCGGCAAATGACAATCTCACAAAAGGATTGTTGATGTTTTAAATATACAGGTTAAATGATAATTTTGGAAATACACCGAGCTATTATAGAACGTAATCAAACCAATTGTAGGTTTCATTCTAAAGAGCTAAGATCAAACAATCAAAAAATTAAATGAATGACACGGTGTCTTTCCAAAATAATAATTTTATAAAACAATAAACCGTAAAAAGCTTTATATTCTTCCAGCTTAAATAATTATTTAAGCGTAGAACGCAGTCAAAAGCTTGAATTACCGAAATTTATACTTAAAAATGAGAAATGTAAGCTTCATTTTTTAACATGCCCTCTTACAATTAAAGGCATATTATGGAACATATCTATAAGTTGATGTCGTGAGAATTGGCTGTAAGTCAGCTGATCCACTTCTAATCGGAGATGGTAAAGAAAGAATAATTACGTACGTAAAGAAATGACAGCATATTATATAATATAGGCATCTCTCCGTATACCCTGTTGTCATGATTGAATTGGATTGGGGTGGGTTGGAAAGTGTGAAAATTTCGCCAAGTATAAACATCCATGCCTCTGGATATAAATCTAGAATCGATTGAAAAATCAGTGTTTGAAGAAGCGTTGAGAACAGATTGCAAGTCAGACACTCAACCTCTATGCGAAGAGGGTGAGAAAAAATAATGAAATGAAAGGACTACAAGTTATTGAGACTTCCATATGTTCCGTTTTCAGGATAGATGGTGGGTTCAAAGAATGAAAATTTTCCACAGATTGAAAAATCAATTTTTTGAAGAAGCATTGACTACTAAGTTACAGGACTGACAAATTTATCTCGGCGAGATGTTAAGTACACTTCTGGCACTTGCCTAAACATAAGCTGTACTTCGAACAGCGGTATAGTGACTTCATAATTATGGTTATTGCAAATAACATTGCACACAAGGATAGGAACACTATATCACAGTTAAAGAATCTCGAACAAAGTCAACGATAAGAACAAGATACATTCGTCTGTGGAAGGTCCCCAAGTTATTTATTATGCTCTTGACATAAAACAGATTGTAAGCAGTATGACAGATTATACAGTTTTATATTTACATAACGATTTCACCGCGAAACGAGAATATTGTATTGAGTCCCTCACCCTAGGGATTGCATTACTGGTTTTTTGGGATCCCGGTATTTTCGACGTTTTCTTAATGATGAAATATGTAAAATTCCGGTGTTTCTGTATAAAGATATATTTTACTTTTTCCTAATACTATTATTTGTTTTTCCAACGAAGTTTTCAAATTGACACTTTAAATGAAGATCCGGTCAATAATGACAAATTACATCGAAAGTTCCCAATCAGCGGGGGATTCTCAATTAAATTGTAGTATTCGGGGGGGGGATTGCTGCCGTTTATTAAGGATTTTCAATATTGCACATATGCATTGTTGGAAAGCACCTTCTGAGCTAGAGCTCGATTATCTTGGGAATGGGGGAATCATATTCTAAGCGTTGATGAAGGGAGGAATGGAGTAACAAAGAAACCCCTTTGCAGCTTTGATAAACTATTTTTTTCAGGACATATTTTAATTCAAATAAACAATAAGTTTAAGAGAATTGTTAAATTACGTTACAAAAAAAAAACGACGATGAACCTGGCTTGGACATTTGCTCTTCTAACAACTAGATCGATTTCATCGCCCGGAAGACCGCTGATAACCATCCATAGGATATAATCGGCGAAGCTACTGGACGCCGGGATGATCTGGGAGGAAGCAAGGAGATTGGAGAATACAGAAAATCTTGGAGGCATCGTGTGATGGTCATATGCTCCGAGTAGAGAGCGGATTTCGTAAAAAAAATCATCCATTAGCGCATATGATATAGATACGTTTTAATTCCGGTGTTAAATATGAACTATCTAAATTCAAGTATTAATAATATTTAATATTCGTCTAGTATTATAATCCCTACCCACCTCGCAGTGCAATGGGAAAAGCTTTATGTGATATATTTATTCAATTGGCGTGTGTAATTAATATAGCGATGGACACAATTATGTGTGCGATATTGTAATTGTCCCATTCAGTATGATCAAGACGTTTTGTTGAGACTATTATTGCACAGCTTTATACGTATTCCAAAATTCATTATTTTTATTTATTTTTTTCACAAATGTACACATCCCCCGTCCAGTTCATTAGTCAGACATCAACAAAAAAGTGAAATTTGAGTTAAATAAAATGTTGATAGTAATAGGCCAGTTAAAGAATATTTCTAAATATCCTTCTACTTACTCAGAAAGTATTTAATTGCTAAATACTTGCTTATAAAATTTAGAAACTCGGGTACCAATAAACAATATTTGATTTATGGTGACCATTTGAATATTGCTTTTCCAATTATCTCAATATGGATTATTTGAAGATGACTGAGTAATGAACTGGACGATCGATATTATAAAAAATCCAAATTATAAGTTAATAGCTTTTGTAATGTGATGAATGATAAAATAACTAACAATAAATAAGCAAGGAAGTCAACCGTGTACGTTGTGACAAAATCTACTTCAAAACAATAAAATTGTACTCGACTAATTCCACGTGAAATATATCATCATTCGAAACAATACATACAGTTGGATAATTTGTAAAGCTCTTTCCGGTGGCATACAAATCGGCAGACTGATTCTCCACTTTGGAAGAACACACAATTCATGTCGATGAATCTTCAAAAACAATTCATGAATATAATGTTTGAAATTCTCAAGAATGATAGAACTCTCGTATAGCTCTAAACAAATATGTGACCAGGTACAACGTACTTCGGGTGTCGAAACTATTACCCGTTGGATAAGATGGTTATCATATTTGCATCATAACTGTCATAACGCCAAACCGTTATTAAAAAGTTATTCTTGACACCACTGTTTGAAAATGAAGGAAGAGATCAAACAATATATATGAGAATACTTCATAATTATTAGAATACGTTAACAATGAAACCCGTTTTGTATTCAATGTAATAAAATGGAATATCATCAAAATATTTCAATCGTTGTAGATATAAAATGATAATTTATTACACACATAAACTTTCTTGCTTTATATATATTAAAAACAGACATATTTTTTAAGCATGTGTCCTTAATTTCAATTCGATGAAACCAATAGTTCCACAGGATACCATTTAATAAAATTCTTTAAGGTCAGAGCACGTGCTTATAATCTCTTATGCCGAAGATTCTCCTCTTATACCAACGAAGATAATAATATATTTGTACTATAACAAAGACAAAATATTTACACGGCGATCTCGTCATTATAATAAAAGGTAATAAATCGGAAAACTGTTGTAATTTTCTTAAGATGATAGCAAAGAATGACAAATTGGCATAATCAATAATAGTCTATGCACACGCAGATTAAATCAGGCACCGCATACTGTGCAATACGGCGCCAATGTCTGCAATATTCAACAACTTACTAAGAATACACATACTTTGTGTAAATTTATATTACTTACATATTTACTTTATACTTAAACAAGTCAATATTTTACGAAACACAAAGGCGCATTTAACCACAAATAAATACTTTTAAGATTTCTTACTGTAAGCTCATTCTAATATTTACCGCTGTTCATGTCAACAATGACAGATAGATCATATATTTTTTAAAACAATATCTACTCCTGCTGTTTAAAGTGAACTCTTAATGCTTGTGTTGCTAGAACTAATTCTTCACCAGTCGGTTTCTCCTAGGAGACCGTGAAGGAATAAGGATGGTGCTGGGAAAAGACGTGAAAAAATAATCCATAAATCTTTTTAAAAATCAATACATGTGACAAATTGAACCTTCGGTGATGAAACCGTTTTGGACGAAGCTCACTTGAACAAGCATGCTAACCAGATGACAATAAATTAGTTCACATAATAATTTAAGTTACTTGATACGAGTAATGGAGTAAAATACATCAAATAATTACATGCATTTATTCAAGCAATGATAAAGTCTTTATAATAAAATTAGTATAATGTTTTTGAAAGTTGAATTATTACATTGATATTTAGGGAAGACATCCAATTATTTGGTCTGCGACTAATTTCAGAAATGGTCGGTAAGAAATAATAAATGGACAGTTGACAAATAAATCGAAGTTACGTTAGGTTTAATAAAAAACTGACCATTTATTATTTCTTACTGATCAAAAATTGAAATAGTTACTGACCTTAAAATTCAGGTCGTAAAATGTGTTTCGTTCTAGTGCAATACACTTTCGCAGCTCCAATGCCCTAGCCATGTAACTTACATAATTTTTCAAAACAATAAACATTACATTTATAAAAGAACTATTTTTTTAATGTTTCATATTAGAATCATCCTCGGAGATCTTCATAAAGTTAGTAGTTAATTAATGCACTTGATTATTTTTCATAGTTGAAAACTTGTTAGTTGATAGTATATTTAGTTTAGTAATGGATGCCTAGCATAAAATAGTGATAGTTACAACCTTTTCAGCAATGTGCAACGTTTATTATTATTTAATGTGTCAAAATGATGCCTTGAGGGAACACCTCATTTGCGTATGAACAAAATTAACTGTCATCTCTATAATAAACTTGAAATTGGACTATTTCCTCAGTAGCGTATTAGAATTGAGACAAGACCGTTATTTATAAATATCAAATTTTTCAACTTACGTATTAACAATTTGTCAATACTTCATCGTTTTAACTAATTTACGATATTTTTTCATTATTTATTTTGAATCGCATTCAGATTCGATTTGATTCAACGAATTTTAAATAATTGTAGGGTTCATAAGGCAGTAATTAATTGCTGAATAAAAGAGATAGCTCAAATTTAATGTTTTGCATCGATTGAAAAACTTGCGCAGTCCTATATATAATAGCCGAGACCGGTATATAGGCGTAAATGTAGACTTTTCGTCCGTGTGTATAAACAATACACACAGTGCCGACGTGACGCAAATTCCAAGACAAACAAACAAAAATCAGTCCATCAGTATGGAAACTAAAGAAAAGATACTTTGGACATTCAGTATTTCAATTTCAATACCATCATCTATGATGGGCGTTCTCACTAGTATAATACATTCGATGCCAAGTTAGTAGGTAACAGTAATTCATTACATTTATTGTTGATGATTAAGTCATCAAAAATTATTTAAATCGATGATACCACCAATCAATATATTACAAAATCATATCAAATTTTAAACTTTTTTTTCCATGTCCGCTCCCAATGTGGAGCATATGGTCTCCTAATGGAGGTATCTTAACAGAATTTTTCTACGAGAACTGCTTGTTACTCAGTTGCTCAATCTCTCTTTTTTTTCGAAGAGGGTAGGGATAGAAGGATATGGCTATGACAGGACTCGCTACGCCCCGTGAGGATGGAATGGGTGGGACGGAGGACTCAGACTACGAACAGAAATCCATTAATTGACTGAAAGATCAATCTATGAAAACCGTCCACACTGGGAATTGAACCCGAGACATCCGTAACCGTAGCCAGCGACGCTACCAACTGCGCCACGGACGCCGACAAAACTGTTAGTTTGATGAAGAACAATTACAACATTCTTCATAATAATCTAAAAAGAAATGCGATGTCGATATGTAAAAAAAAATATTTAAGAAAAGTATCACGATAATAAACCTAATTTAAATCATTCTAATTTCAAATAAATATGTAGAATGCTAAAATTATCCGAATTTTAAAACAAAAATAAAAAAATTGCACTCCACTGAATTCCAAAGCCGTCGTGAAAGTAAGCCATAATACTTGATTAGAATTTTATTAACTAGCGATTTTAGTACTCATTATACATTTTATTGTCGCTGCCAGTTGACGGATTAAGAACAAAATTATAATAAAGCTATAAAATTAGGCATTTTTCTGGATAATCATTGAATTAAGTATCTAATTATAAGGTGGCCCAAGAGTACAAATAAACAATATTTAAAAGAAACAAGAAAGGTTTATTATTGCAGTATTAAAAGCAAGTAATGTCAGAAGAATTAAATCACGATACCTACAAAAAATATCAACATATTACATTAATCAAATATTTCAATTATTTTTTTAGTATAACATACTTGAATCTAAATCGATATTGTCCAATTTTCTCTACTTGGATTCGAGCCTTCTTATACTGAAAACGGACAAAATTGGCTTAGTGCTACGATGGACTGACTTAAACTGCTATTATGCTATTATTTAACTAAAGAAACCTAAATCTAATTCATGATTATACCTGCTATAACTGTTCTACATATTGTATAGGAAAAAAGGAAAATAATGAATTCTGATTTCATTTGGTATCGTCATGAAAATGGTTCTTCTTGAATTATATTATTTTTAAGCAGGACAAATTTTAAAACTTTCGTTTACTTGTTAGCAATTAAAGAAATATTTAGATATGAAATAATATCAACTTCCATTGATAGACTCAACGGAAATTATACTTGGGGGAAAAGTTTTATTACATTATAACTACTTTCTGTTCGTAGTCTGAGTCCTCCCTCCCACCTATCCCATCCTCACGGGGCGTAACGAGAGCGATTAGCTAACCACTAGTCGTGTCATAGCCCTATCCTTCTATCCCTACTCTCTTCGAAAAAGAAAAGAGAGGTTGAGCAACTGAGTGACAAGCAGTTCTTGTAGAAAAAATTCTGTCAAGATACCTCCATTAGGAGACCATATGCTCCACATTGGGAGCGGACATGGAAAAAAAAAAAAAAAAAAAAAAAAAACTACGTCGCTGATAACATTTTAGTATAATATAAATAACAAATATGAAATACTACAACCATCAATCATTGTTTTACGTTTTGAATATATTTAATTTAGCAAAAATTTTTATGACTGATACATTATATAAACTAGATTCTACCTAATCAAAAAAAAATGTTTTTGGCAACCATTAAATGCACATAATAATGAGCTTATAAAAATGTTATATGCCATTTTGGTGGCCGATGCTTATTTTTACCATATCAATAAAACCAGTTAGCGAAAACGGCTTTAGAACAGCAGATATCTTTTTCTCAGAAACGAATCAAAAAATAATGTATTGTTGTATGATCACGTAATTAATTCATAGATTATTTGCCATACTCAAAAATATGCCTATAGAAAATTCAAATTGATTGATATCGTACGCCAATACAGAAGGTATTATTGGGTTTTTACGATGATTCCACTGACATGACTTGAATGTTGTAATCATTAATTTTAATGACATTAAAATAATTTTCTGAGATAATAAGCAGTATTCAAAACATGAATTTTGTTAAACTATGATAAAAACAGCTTTTACGAATGTTCACTTACGTAACTATTAAGGTTATCAATTATAGACACTCAATTATTTTTTTAAATACTAACAAATGTATTAAATAATCAAATAATCACTTTTGTCAAAATCAGTAACAAAGTTCACCAAACACAGTTTTAATACAATTTGTAAAAAATACTGCCAAGTAGAACGATGATAAAATAAAAAAGTATTCTCGATTTGTCGTTGTTATAAACAGTAATAAAAAGTAAAAAACTATTTTCTAAAACGGCTGACTCTGCGTCAAACGATATCAAACAACCACATCAGGTCACATTATCGCTTATATATTAAAATATAGATAATTTTTTCTACAAACGGTGATGGTTTACATTATTTTCAATCTAGAAGTACATCAGGACTATCAGGTCAATTTGTTTCGTATTTTATATACTGTTTTATATTACGATTTAAATGTACTTACAAAACTGTGTCGACAGTAGAAAAACTATCGGGATTTATATAATCTGTAACAGACTAATTGTCGAAATAGATAGGTGACCGGTGTTACCACATGTTTTAAAAAAAATTGCAATCAAGAAAGGAAATATCAAATTTGGTGAATCCCGTTGGAATCGTCGTTGTCAATCCAATCAAATTTAATATTTTAACAATTTGAAATCGAGTCATACTAGCAAGCATTACGAAAAAACCAATAAATCAAGGTTTTTTTTACCATTGAAAACCATACAAATTAAAAAGAGTTTCGTCAATGAACCATCTTCATAACCTAAGGGGAGTTAGAACGATCTCCTTACATACAGATTTTATATAAAAATATGCATTGAGTATGGTTTAAAATATTTGATTCAAAAAAATGTGCGATTTAAAATATTACCAAAATGAAATATCAAAACGTTTTTACTACATCATTGCGTATACATGTTATGTAATATTAAGTAAAAATAGTCTCAAAATGAAAAAAAATATTCATGATAAAATGTGTATAATTTATGCAAGAATGTGATTTTACAATTTTATTAATGTCAAGGCACCCATCACAATAAAATGATAAAGGATTCGTCTCCTGCTAAGTGAAATATGAATTCAATTAGTGCAGTTTAAACGAAAACCAACAAATTTATTCGGGCTAACGTAAATCATGTTTTATAGAAGAAAATTAAAGTGCTTTTTAGCGTGTTATTTCTCAATACTTGTTGCCGCTAAATGTTTTTATGGATATAAAAGAGATCTAGGGATAACATATACCGTTGTAAGTTTTTTTTTTTTTTTTAATTAATATGTCTTAAATTATTCAAAAAACTAAGATTAGCAAACACAATATTTCAATAATGTCTTATATGAATTCAATGCGACTATTTTTTTAATTGTCTATCCATAAAGTAATCATTAAAACAATTTTCATTTATTACAAAGGCATACAATAATCGACGAATGTAATACATAAATTTTTAAAAACATTATTTTACTTTAAGTTAATGAGATAGCGTATTTGTTATAAAATAAAATTTAAGTAAAATTCAACTTGTGGGTTTTTTAAAGTCCTAAGGTTTATAATTTAGGTATGAGGAATCTGTATTGTTGAAAATGGAGATAATTTTTTGAAGTAAACCCTCAATTGGACGGCTGATGCAAATTACTAATAGCGTCTTAACCAAATTGAAATTCTTCTGAAATCAGTGACAATATACGTCATCGATTTTATTTGAAATACATTTTAATTGTACATAGATATAGCTGACATATGATTTCTGTTAATATATCAAATAAGCGTGTCTGGTTAAATATTTACATATTTGACTTTCCCGGAAAATTTGGCGTCTCGTCTACGAGTTTCAATCTCCGGGTCATAATTGTATAATGTCTGCATTGCTTTAAAAAAGAAGTACAATTCAAAGAATTGTATGTAGTCACAGAATACGTTGAATATATATACCTGTTTTTGGAAAGCATAGTTACATTAAGTGAAAAACGGTGTATAATCATGTCTTTTAATTATTTAAGTGTCAATTCAAAAGATTTGGCATCTATTGTGTATTTTTTTGTTGATAAAAACTTGTGAAAAGTGGAATTTCTAAATAAGTGGTTTTATCAAAAACTGACTTAGCCATTGATTATATTCAGGGCTAATCCAGCCCTTAGGTACACTAAGCACGTGTTTATGGCAGCAAAGAATGGGGGGTTCCAGATTTTTTTTTTCATTAATAAATTTAAAATGAGCCATATACCTACTGCCAACGATGTAAAAAAAATACCTCCAACAACTGTGAGTGCAGATAAATTGTTCCCGCCATCACATAACAATCCATTACAAAATCATTTCCTATCCCATTACCCATCAGCAAATACTTGCCAGTAGTGTATTATCCAATAATTCGATGCTAATGACATAAGTGTCCAGAACAATTCCAGTTTTTATTGGAAAGCTTACAAGCTCTCAATTTGACAAATATTAACGTAACTATACCATCAAGTTATTTTATATAAGATAAACACGAATATATTATATTGTATGATGGGTATAATTTATTCTCTAAATACAGAACCTCGGATACTTTCTGGGTGCATAACAGCACCTTTGATAGGATTGACGACTTAGTCTACATTTCCAGGAACAAACAATTACATTGAAAATAGAATAAAAAGAAGAATATGGCAACAAATTTCGATTCAATCTCATAAAGCTTCTGCATTCCATGACATGAAATGCATCAAGTACAAAACACTAATACGAGCAGTTGTCATGTATGGTTCGAAATCCTGGTGCATGAATAGAAACATGGATAGAGTGCTGGGGTTATTCGAGCGGAGTGTGCAGCGTGATATCTTCGGACCTGTCAATAATACACAGTCGGAGTGGAGACGAAGACACAAGAACAACTTGTAGGCATTGTTAATAGGATGGGTGAGTCACAAGTCAAAAAAGTAAGACCTGGCCGTGCTCGTAAGCCATGGATATTCATCTAAGAGTCAAGAGATAGATCAAAAACATAGGATGCTTGGGACTGAAAAAAGCTGTTCTGTTAAAAAAAAACTAGACTGATGGTTGCACCTATATAAGACATGGGAAATAAATCACTTAGTCGCGAATCAGATACTTTAAGTCGATTCTTCTCTCCAATTTGTTCATCCAAGTCATATTACTGTTTAAAAAACGTAAGTCGTGGTTCAATGCTTATTGGATTCTCAGCGAGTCTTTGTTTTCTCTCTATTCCTGTTATTTACAGTGAGTTGGAAATCAAATAACTTGCGGTTTAATTCTTACTGAAGTCTTAACTATGCGTTTATTTTCTTTAATTATCTCGTGGCGACATTCAAATATTTTTTATAGCGGCTAACGAGCGATTCTAGTTCTCTGCGAAGTTTAGTCGTTTGAATTTGTTTGATCGCAAACAACATATTAAGTTTGATAAATAAAATATTATGGTCGTTTATTTTTGATGATATAATTAATTAAATACGTTATTATAATGTGATTGAAAAAAAACTGGATCTGGGTAAAATAGTCATCAAGTAAATGAGAAAATAATCTTTGCTTATTAAATGAAACGTCAAGCACCCATATCACTTGTTATTTATTATTTACATACATGTTAATGTGCAAAAAATGTTTGGAGTAGTATACTGTTCTGTACGGAATGGCAGAGTGGTGCGGTGGGAGGGCAGTGGACCTGTCGGACCGCATGCCGCGGTTCGGCAATACCATACACACATTCGTGATGTGTGTATTATGACCATGCCTTATACACATTTGAATATTTTTAACAATCTCCGGTTCCAATTTGCTGAACCAGAATAGAACTAGTTAAGTATAGATAGATATAATCGATATCAGTAGGCCCCCTTTATTTCCAAGACTATTCCGAAGAAAAGCTGTCGTATCAATACAATATATAATATTGCTGAATCTTGAATGCGTATTTTATCTTGGTAGATTTAATAATGTTAATATGTTTTTATTTTACAGTAAGAAAATACAAGCTTAATATATACAAATTTCTTTAACTAAAAAAACTCCCTTAACTCATTGAAGATTTGTAACAATTGATTATGCACCATTTGTGCAATTTGCTCTACCAAAAACATGAATGCTTAAAATAATCTTAACAACAAAACATGATTAATTTACTTAAACAATATCATAAACATTTAAATTTTAATAGATATTTTGCGATATATTGAAAAACCTATAACACACCCTCTTTTGAACTCATTTTACATTTTTATTTCAATAATCATTTGACACCGCCCCGTACTTATGGGGCGGACAGGGTCTTCAAAACCAATCTGCAGACTCTTTCTATTAATGCAAATTTAAAATGTAATACCCCTCCTGAGGCGTTTAAGAGTAGTGTCATATTTGTTAGGTTGCTGTTGTGGGTTTACAGTTAGAAGTGGGCAAAGGGCTTGCAATCCTGCAAGGCCTTCAGTCGCCTCTTGGCCTTTCCCAGCGGGAGTCGTCTGCCGGCGAAGCGGCGACTTAGTCCACCGCTTGCTAGTAAAACCACTTACAGAGTTTTAAATTAAAAATGAGTAAATCTGTTTGTGTAATTGTCTTCAAGAAAATTATATAAACTAACTGCAATTAAAGGGAGAGTATACTGAATACGACCGGGTTTTAATGGGAGACGAAGGAACCGTTGAATTGTCCGTTATCCTTTGCCGGAAGCGAGCGTCAGTGTGTTGACACCGCACCCCGCTTCTCCCCGCTCCGCCACCTTCCTCTCTGGAGCGGCAAGATGTTTCTTTCCTACTCTCTCACATTATAGAAAACACTTGTAAAAAGTTATCTTTTACGTTTCCATCACTAAACAGAACAATTTGAAAATAATAGTTTTGTCGGATCTATTATTTATTGAAAATATAGGAAATAAATAATATATTTATTAATTTATATAATATTAAGTAATTAATAAAATAAAAAAGTATAATAAACTGTAATATGCAATTAGAATTTGTTTATTGTAGATATTAAGCATAAATATTTGCAAATGACCATACTGTTTATTTCATCTAATTTTTTTAATTCTAAAGGCATTTTTTTTTCAAATATTTAATAAATTTGTTGGGGAAAAATATCTGATTCGCCAAAAATTTTGAAAATCGGAAAATCATACGAGATAAACTCGATGAGAAGTCACTCATGTCTATTATCATATATGTTCAATAAATAATAGATATGACAGAAATATTATCTTCAAATTGTTCTGTTTAGTCAGGTTACCGTCTTTTACAACACGGCACATAATAATTTACTACAGTTATAATGGAGGAATCGGTCGTGTAACACAACCTAAAAAATACTAGCCAAAAGAAATGAGTAAAACAACATGCTGTCAACAGTTTCAATAAAATAAACATCGATTATGTAATTCAATTTTTTTTTTAATTTTATATTATCGATTATGTAATTCAAACATGTTATTTGAACTGAATTTGATAGCCAAGTAAAATTTATTTTTAACACCACAGTGTCACATTCGAACACATATAAAATATATTGTTCAGATAGAAAACGAAACCACGCAGTTAGCATATATTATGCATCGACATAAACATAAAAAAGCAAAACTTATCATAACCGTTAGTGTTATTGACGCCGTTTGACGAAAATCGGTTATTTAAAAATAAAAAAAAACACTGTAAGTAATTAAGCGAGGCCGTTTGATCAATTTAATTTGGATCGAAATTTCCACAATATTATTAGGGAAAACATTCTTTTCATTAAATAATTACAGCTCAAGTTTCACAACGATAGCTACGTGCTCTGTTATTTCGCCTGGGGCAAGGCCTCCCGCCCCTCTCTTGCTCGTACAATAGCCCATCGTCATCACATAGTGATACAATCGTAGCCGAATTCATCGAAGAAAACGGCGTACGTATTGACAATTTCTCAGTAAAATTAGCCATATTGTTGAATTTATAATCGTAGCGTTTTAGGAAACAGCTGTTTTCATCATAATATGAGCAGTGGGATAAGAAGAAAATCTTCAACAAATCCGCCTTCCTTTCATGTGAATTACTGACACATTATTATTTCTAAGTGTCCTAGAAACCATATTCATGTAAATTATCTCCAGTTTTACGTAAAATGAGATAAAAGCAAATACAACAATGCGTTTCCAATCAAATATAATTATATTCCTGGTAAAATTTTGCAGATCTTAGAGTCAATATCTTAATATTCGTAAAATATGATTTTCAGCTATTCCTACATTAAAAAAATCCCATTTTTATTCGTTCATTATTCGGCTTACAAAATCAGCTATCATCAGATAATAAGCAGGTTTCATAGTATAGTAGTTATCAATGATCATGGGCGTTCATAATTCGTTAGGGCGAGTTTGCGGTAGGGGTTGTGTCTTGTATCTCCTAAATATTTCATAGATTAAATGTTAACCGATTTTTAGATTTTTTTGCATTGCTTCCTACTCATTAATACTGAAAACAAGAAGTGAGCTTTATAAGAATGATTTAAGATCTACATATGGAAAATAATGCTTTCTTTCCTAACCTGATCATCCTTTCCTTAGCCTCTCTATGGAGAGAAGTTGAATTCTCGATAAAGCATGTATTTAAGCATATTATGTTTAAATACATGTGGTTCACATTGGCAACATACATGGATATTAAAAAATGCCAGTATTTCATTCTCTTATTAAATGAATTTTTTTCGTTCACAACGCCTCACGACACATAAAATAGATAAAAAAACGTCTGATATTTATTTAAAATATCTTTATTTTATTTATACCAAATCAAAGAAGCGTAGGTTTGATAGTATTATTCTATTTACTAATTAGTATTGAAGTGATACTGATAATTATCTACTTCTAAGAATATCATATTACATTGAAGTACATTACTTAATCACTTTACTTCCATTAATGTAGTATAAATCAAGGTTACTAAGCGTCATGTAAGATTCCTAAAAACTAATTAATTTTGTAATAAAAATAAATGAATAAGGTAAAATAAAATAAACATTATTAATGTTTACTTCAGCTTAACAGACTTTCTGATAAAAAATAAATACTTTATTATAAGGAAAGGTGCTTGATGTATTTTCATTTTTTTTATTTTACCCCATTAAAATACAATAAACTATCGTTAGTTTTTGTAAAAAATTGACTAGAATATCTTGACAGTTGTCAATTTTTATAAATGTATTTTAACTCTTTTTATTCGAGGGTGCCACGTAGTAATCTTTCAGCCGTTATCGAAGTGACACCGTTTATTGTACATTTTTCTGGCATTGTCGATTTTTATCATTTAGCTAAACATATTGTTATTTTGTTTGTTGTTTAACTATATATTGCACGTGCTTCACTTCAATAACCACCATCATCATACTAAAATAATCGCATTCGTATACAATGCTTTGTGTGTTATCAATTTTTCAAACGAAATAACATAACCTTCAAATTAAAATTCGACTAAAAATCTTAGTAAGCCGTAACTAAATATTTTTTCATTTTTAAGCGATGGATTTCAATTTATTTTAAATACATACTTCTTATAATAATCGTTTATTTTGTGGTAACCGTAAATAATTGTATGTGGATTGAAATTATATTTATAAAAACAAAATAGTCTGCACTTATAAAATATTTATTTTTATGTTTTGAATTGGTACTACTCGAGTACTACAAGTATAACAAATTGAGATTTTTATAATTAAAATATTAAATTGCTCTGCTACCTGATAAAAAAAAATTCTTTTTTTACTTCTCTATAATAAGTTTGAACACAACATTAAACTATGATATATCTGCTACGCTAATTTTCACTTTAAAACGACGCTTACCTGTCAAATTTTAAAAAATATACAATAAAACATGTCATTCATTATTGATTCAAAAAGCAATGTTTATTCCGATGTTAAGAATGTATGTAAATTATTAAACATCTTATTTAAATGCTGTGGCATTCTTCTGAAAAAAATCCATATGTATAACACACCGGTGGGCCGAATAATACGTATGACGCTAAAATATGCGGATACACTCTGCTCAGGTCTTCATTGTCACCGTTAAATGTAGAATTTCAGGTACGGACGAGAAATTAATTTATTATTTGCATAGACACGCATACAATGGAGCATAGATTTGTGCAAAATAGAAATACGAGATCGTCTGGGGATTTCCGAGATTTACCGGACGCCGGGTATAGAAAACAAGCAAGCGTGTTGTACTGGGTGAATGTGAAATAATGAAACTATACGTCGATAAACATAAATATCAATTAATAGGATTCGATAATAACTTTTTGGAAATCAGTTCTTAATAAGAAATTAAATTGGATAGCAAATTGAAGAATACAAGAGCTTCTGGAAAATGAAAGTACCAGACGTGGAAACCCACATAAATAAATTTCGAAAAACATTAATATTTCAATATAAAATTAAGATTGATAACTTTCTTATTCCAATGGCTGTGTTGCTATTAACATGTGACACGTGTTTTGCTTCTTTGAGATGCATCTTCAGACTAACTCTATCGTAAGATTATTTATTTATAACTTATACATGTATTCTAATTCTTAACTAATAAATACAAAATTTTAGGGTGCGATTTGTTCTGGACGTTAGATACAAAAAATAATAGCAGCAATTTTTTTTGCCACGCCTCCACCCATTATGGGTATGTAGCTGCTGTTTTACGGTCATCTTCCATAACGGAAAAACGATGAAGAAAAGAAACGAATTTACTAACCATGCAAAAATTGAGAGAAAAATTATAAAATGTGACTTTACGAATATTTACTCTAAAAATTATAACTATAACATAAACGAATATTAAAATACGTTGATCGAATTGGCATGTCCTTGGTAGAACTCCATATAATATGGTAAAAAAATAGTTTTGGACGATGGCGTAATACGGGAATAGTTATCAGTTTTATTAAATATAGTTGATAGCTATAATTCTTTTGCGTCTAAGTGATTCGCTATTTCTTACAAATATTACACATATTCATTTTAAAGCAAAAACGTATCTACGTGCTGTGGACGGAAACGAAACGGGATCAAATAGATACTTCGCAATAAATTTTATCCAATTTTAGCACGGAAAAGCCTTCCATACTAAATCAACTCTGAATTGTATTTTATAAAGTTCGATAAGTTGAACCAAGTAGTTGATCATTTAAGTAAATTTTCATTTCCCTTGCAAACATTTATCTGAAACAAAGATAAGTTACTGCGAAAATTATAGAAATATTAAGCAAATCACAGCATATTAATTTTGGAAGCAGGCTGTACATACAATTTCCATAAAACTTCCAGCATGTTTTTTTTATTAAACCAAATAGTCTCTATCGACATTTACGCCCGGAAAGCTTTTCGTGTGATTTATACCGTGCTATGTTATTTATCTTTCTGGGTTTAGTGTCATTATGATAAACAAATTGGCTTTATATTCCATAGAATAAATCTCTTATATAAATATTTGTATTTTATCACAATAAAAGTTGTCGAGGAAGCTGTTGAAAAAAATATCAAGCGACAATAACACTTAAGTACAAAAAAACTAACATTGTCATATTTATAGTAGAATGGTTGACAAAATAAAATTTGTGACACGAAATAAACTTAAATATTCTTATACTTTATGTCATACGAAAAGTCTAGCTTGTATTGAAACATGTTACATTTAATCAAAATTTTAATTTTTGCAGTAAGAAAATTTGTCATAGTATGATAGACGGTTTAAAAAAACTTTGTATTGCCTTAGTGCTTCTTGCATTCTATATCATTTATTTAGCTAAAGAGTTAAATCACAGGATTGTCATAAGAATTTTAAAAAGAACTATAACATTATATATTTGGTAACTAATTCCATAAATGGTAAGCAAAAAATGTAAATGGTCAGTTAATAATTATTGTTGGTTAGTTTAATTAAAAAACTGGCAGTTTCATATACATATCTGACCGTTTATTTATTAACTAACCATGTGTATGCTGACCATTTATCGAAGTAGCTAATAACCATTTTGATTAATTATTATTTCTTACAGACCAACAATTGAAATAGTTTCTCACCTAATTAATGCAGGCCTATATTTATTTTCTTGATTGGATTGGCATTAACTCTATTATTATAGGGTAATAATAACAGATTCTTATAGAACAGAATATTTTGTTACATTTACCCTAATGCAGATTTTCATTTTTCTGTTGTTTCAACATAATCATTTTTCATAATAGTCAACGTTTTGCGTTTACGAAAAAATAAGTAAACTGCATTCATGTATCAATTTTGTCAAAACGGATATTCGAGAAACGGGTGCTATAGTCTTTGAATAAATAGCATGTTTATTTTCTTTACCTTACATAATATCAAGCAAACAAGCGTGGACTATTTAAGTCTGACTTCAATTTGTTTTCAGCCAATAAACCAGCCATAAATTAATAATTGAACATGCTTTATTCACCCGTGCTTAATGCTTTAAATATATTATTTGATTATTTTAAGATTGCAAAAAAACTAACACACAAATAAATTGTTCACCTTAATAGAAAACATTCATCAGTCTGACGGCGGTAGCTATATGTGGCGCCGGCTAGATCGACGGGCAGAAAAAATAATTTATAATATCGCGTGGTAATGGCATGAAAATTTGAAATTATAATTGTAATTGATTGTAACTGACTCCAGCGAAAAATTCCTGCACAAGATGTCTCATTACAGAACCGTTGAAAACACAATTTGAACTAATACATAATCTTACCACAGAGAATATCAATTATCGTTTGCAATAACCCAGTGCTTCCGAACAAGGCATCAACATAATTAGACCTCCTCAAAAAACATCCAACGATACATTTACTCGCACATTGAAAACAATATTTTTTAAAAGAACAATTCAATAGAATGAATAGTGCTAAACATCCCTTTTCACAAAGGGATACAATTATGTGGTAAGGAAAGAGTTTGTAGTTAGTTGGTTGAGCTATAATTAATAATTCCGCTCTCTACACCATTTGAACATCATATAAGCGGTGTGTGGGAATAAATGAAACCATCTCAGACACCCGTGCCTTTGGAATCTGATAACCGATTAAAAAATCAATGTATGAAAGCTTCAAATCGAAGATTCGAGCCGTTAACCACGCGACTAAGTAGGCAGAAATCCCAGGAGCGTAGACCACTCTACCGTGAGACCGTTAAGCTAGCATCAAAAAATAAAAAAAATGAACTGAGGTCAGGCTCATAATGTAATTATTTTATTATTATCGGTTAAATATTATGTTACTACCCGTAACCGAGTGTTAAACTTCTATTTAGTTTCTGCTACTCGACTACGCGGTCAAGGGTTCGAATTCCCGAATGTACACATGCATACATTCTTGTTCTGAAAACATTGCCTAGATGCCCTAGACAAAAAAAGAAAGATTAGCTGATTTTCCAGCCATGAGTTCAATTGTTCTATCTTCATTCTATCTTAAGGGAAAGAGGTTGAATGATTCTCTTTCAAACTTTTGTTGAAGTTTACTGCATTTGGGAACGGGTATAGTTAAATTTTCGCATACAAATAGTGTATTAGTAGAAGAAGAAATCAACCATTTCTATAATGATTCCAATAACGAAAAAATGTTAAAACCCTCTTTATAATGAGGGTTAGTTAGTTAAACTACCAGTGAAGTAACAAAATCATCAATTTTAATTTTTTTAAAAATGAATTTCCACCGCATCTATCGAAAATATCTTAATGCTAGTTTTTATTAGATGTTTACTGTATATAATAATGATATTTATAGAATTTTACAAATTTATAAACATATTCATAATATTTTCTACAGCGTATCGCTATAGTGAAAAGTATTAGGAAACTTCGTAAAACCAGTTGCTTTGCTGTCTACGATCACCAGAGTAGAGAATATTACCGTTTTATTCTTGAATGTTAATCTCTTTTCAACGCCGAGAAAAAAAATATTTAAAAAGTAAAAATACGCATTGCAAATTAAAATTAATTTAATTTTTAACTGGGCCATATTCCCTTAATAAGATACTTCAATATTTTAATTATATTTGTTCAAGAGACTCTTATGAGTAATGAGTCAATTACCATCTTAAATAGGGAGTTAATAATACAAATTAAATGAGCAATAATAGTTCTTAACAATATAAACTCTTTATTTCAGGGAATCCATCAGCGTTATAAATATACGCTAGGATAAAATCACCTGACAAGCATTATTCAAAATTCAGTACTACCTGAAAACCTTCAATTTTATTTTCAGAGCCTGAACCGTTATGGTGAAATGTATGTGCAGTATGTCCCATGAAGGTTGGCAGTTTATGTAGTTATAATTCTACAATATAAGCGAATTACTCGTCATTATCAACAAAACTATACTTAAACAATCATTATTTTACAAACATCATTCGAATAACGTGAGATATTTGCGAGTCTTAATGGTTGGCAGCAGTAAGCTTGTGAAAATATTCTTAGAGAATACCATTAACAAATTAATGTATGAAATTGTACATGCTGCGTATACTCTCTTTCAAACGTACACAGGTTGACCATAATTACAACTATTAACATGTTTGACAATCTTATAACTAATACACAATAAATTGTCACAAGTCTCTTATATTGAATATAACATCAATGATAAACTCCGAAATATATTAAATATAAATTAGATCTCAATACTTTGTCAAGTCTGTAAGCGATAGATTGTGTCACTCTATAACATAGCAACAAAGAAGCGAGTTTTTGTCCATATAAGAATATTTGATAGCGCCGTCTTCCTAGTCGTGACGTAGCCGGTATCTATCTACCATAAAGTGGTGTTAATCGTTTATATGATAATACATACGTGACCATAGTAAAGTTGTTCACGGATGTTTTTGCAGAAGGTGTAAAATAGTTTTGGCACTAAGTATCTAGTTGTGTATTGGAGCAAATGGTTCGCTATTTTTTACGCGACATTTTTCATTTCAATGGAATTTACACTTCTTCAAATATTTTCAGTGATAAAAAAAACTTCGTAAATTGCTGGCCAGTTGGACAAATCACCAAGCTTATTATTATTATTTTAATCGAAAATTATTTAAATTTATACAAATAATTATCATATTAATTTGGCCTCATGAAATTATGCGAGTTTAAAAAATATGCCCGTTGCTATTAACTTTACTGTTCGAATTTTACATAGAGATTAGTATTCAACTTCAACTTCAGTTTCTGAAAATTTTTGATAGTTTTTCAATACTAAATTTATTCATTGCCAATACATCCATAAGATTACTCAATGGAACTACGAAGGGAAACAGAGAAACATCTGTTTGTATATTTTATTCTTACAATTGATTAAACAATCCGTATCTCTTTTATTGAGTTAAGCCCAAGAAGACGCAAACATTAATCACTCAGTATATTATTCTGTCGGAAAAAAATAATATATGACATGCAAATAAAATACGCCAAGAGGGCGTGTCATACTAGAAGCAAAATATATATACATTTGAAATGACAATGTACGCATTTCGCGTTATTCGATATATTGTTTTGTGACGCTTTCAAGTTCCTGGCGCTCCGTATAAAATATTCTCTCTTTTAAGTTATTTAATTTTTCACCAATACAGAAGCTTTTCTTATATGTGTCATCGTATATATTGATGTAACCGCTGATGAAAAAAGCTTTCCAAAGCTCCCTCCGTATGTATTACAGGCGATGTTTTGGTTAGTGTTGCGCCGGCAGTATGGGGCAAGTAGTTCCGGGTCGTAGCGCCGGTCAGTGGCCGCGACACCTGCGCGCGCACGCCTTCCGCCCTCCCGCCTCGAACCCCACCAAAACGTCACACGGCCGCGTGCTCACCTGTTCCACCACGCGGTCAACAATCACAGCGTGTATGCTTTTCACAGTCCGTCTCATTATTTCGCGCAGTTTTTCACCGGCATAACATCATTTGCGAGGAAAACTGGGCAAACGATATTTTTAAAACAAATAAATAAACAACGAAAACTCTGTCTCATATATATTATCTCGTATGCTATAATAATTTATTACGTTTACGGACACAATTTTATTAAGAAATTATGTAGAAATAAGCATTTAAGTTTTTCAATCTCACGACCTCAAGTTGTTACAAATAAACTCTAGAAGAATCAGTTATTTTAAAAAATACAGTGCATTTTTATAAGATTTAAAAGTATCTCCAAAATTAGTGAAATGAAACTATTTATATCAAAAGGTTTTGCCAAATGTCAAATCCAATAGTAAACATGTTAATTTTCTTTCCTCTTTTATAAAAATCGTGAAACAAAAAATGTTTAAAACTACAATTATTTTTTTTAATTTAAAGCTGCAATTTTATAAACAAAACAATTTGTTAAATAATAGATATAATAAAATATTTTCCGACGAACCCAAAACATAAATAAAACTGCGAAAGCATAAAATACATGAAGAAAAAATGTCATTTCAACAACAAAAAAAACAAGTATGACGAACTTTTTAATATGTTGCCTGGTTGTTTTTATATTGGTAGTAAAGGTTTTTTAAATAATTATTCATAGAAAATAATGTTGACGCCAATTCTCCGTCATCAAACGCATTTCAAATCATTACTTCTTTACAAGTGGCAGCAATTTAATTGGAAAATATTTGCTTCGAGTGAAACGGGCATCTTCATCTTTTAACGATAGTCTTGTTTTTTTTTCAACAGCCGTTGCGTCATATTCCAAAATGTTGTTCATATAAATAAAACGACATTTTGAGTATTATTACTACATTTTTCTAACCGTTGGCAACCATAAAAAAACACACAAAATTAGTATTATTTTTATGATAAAATAAAATAGACTGGGTCGTATTTTTTGTCACAGTAGATATTTAATTTTTTCTAATGTTAATCTTTTGTGGGTGACAACATTGCTGTAGTTCAATTTTGAAATACTTATATGCAGCGACCTACATTATTTAAGACATCGACTGAGGTTGCTTGATGGAATTTCAATTTCAAATTTAAATTATTGAAATTTTGTACACTTCCATTTATTGAGAAGACCCAAATCGAAGAGAGGCGAATGGTCGGTTATCGACGTCCTGGAAGGGCTGGGATCTTAAACAAACACAATTTCAAATCCGGTTCAACACTTATTTATTTTTAATCGAAGATGCAGTGGTTTAAAATACACAAAAATATCTTAACACATAAAATTGAATCTACATTTACATTTACTTAACAACTGAATTCACTTTAAGTTATAATGCAAGTGACACGACAAACGATTTTAAATTAAGTCCAATTTCAAAACAAACACAAACAATCCACAACGTCAACGGTGCCTGCCACGCTGGCCGGCAGCTCCACTCCACTCGAAAGCTGGCAATCGACTCCTGACACATAAAATCAAAAGGACTCACGCACCGTCGGAGCCACCACTTTCCGTCAAAAATGGACTCGTCCAGCGAACGTGCCCGCCGGCTATTGACCGAGCCTCTCACGACAAGAGTTGGTTGAATTCTAGGAATCATTGTCATTAACGCTGTGCGTTTTCAGTTATGGACCCTAATAAAACTTAAACTTAACAAAAAAACCAGGGTGTGTCAGTATTTTTTCCACTAACGACCCGGGTTTCGCCTTTCGGCATCTTCAGGCATTCGAGCGCACGAATGGACTCGAACTTCGCAAAGGCGAAACCCGGGTCGTTAGTGACAAAATACATGGAAGTGTACAAAATCTCAATAATTCAAATTTGACTGCATTATTTTTGTTGAACATTTAATTACGTCTATAAGTTTAATAAAATAGTATCAATAATATCAATCAAATAATGATTGTATTTTTGAATACCACTGAAATGGTACAGTTTTTGAAATATTGTTATTCTAAACTACCCCTCCTCCCCCTCCCAGAATTAAAGACGAAATGAAACCAGAGCTTATATGAAATATCTTGAAAAAGAGGTAAATTTTTATTTAACTCATGGTAATGCAGAAGAACTTGAATACACTGACGCAAAAAAAATAATAAGTCTGTTTGTCAAGGATCGACTGAAGATGACTTCTTATATCATCACGATACTTAAAATTCAGCAGCCTCCCCTCCCCCTCTCCCATAAAATACTATTTTAAAAAAACCTTCACATTCAAACTTGTTTAATAATAATATATCAATAATATTACTTGATACAGTTTTTAAACGCTTTAAATCAATATAATCATGATTTTATTAAAACGCAATATGTATAACAAAATGATCTCTTTATATTGAAATATTGAGGGGAGAGTAGGTAGGTATTTGATAATAATTGTGAACTTCTTTTTTATCGTGTCTTCAAGATATACGGAGCTTGCAACAGCTTACTTACGGACCTGTTGCAGATAACAGTGGCGTATAAGCAATATTTCAACAATAAAGTTTATTTTTACGATAATTTCAAGACAATTATTTGTATGATTAGAAAAAAAACAATTGACGCTTCGAAACAACGCTTCGTTTTAAGGATAGTATATTATTATAGTAGGGTAACACCAGGCATCTATTGTGATACAAATTAATCAAATCTTTGAAGAATTAATTTATACAAACTTCTATCCGGATGTAGTCGAGTTATAGAACATAGATGGGTTACGCGTAAAAATGTTAGTTTTATTCTTATATCCCGTGTTAGATTATTAATCCGCGATGACGATGGGCAAACAGTGAGAATGTGAGTGTTTGTAAGCGTGTGTTGAACGACAATTGAGAAGTGCCACTGCCACCTGATGTTTCTGTGTATATTTGTGTGTATGCGTGTATAATATTAATAATAATTATATGTTATATGAAATCAAGTATATTCTAATATATAGGTCGTTGAGTTGCTAAACACGCTCCCGAAGGTTTTTAAAGTTTTGAATTAATCACGAAAAACTGTTATGGGCAATATGATAGTTTTAAGTATAATTTAGGTTATTTTGTTGTGTGTTTCGGTGTATAAGAAAATTTAAAATATTTTTTTACACTGTCGTTTTTTCGGAGCGCATCGACAGTGTGAAACGAGGATCGAGATTGTGTAAAAACGACATTTTCAAGTATGGAAAATTGTTCAATTTCGAACAGGAAGAAATTTTAGACTTGCAACTGGAAAAATCGATAGAGCACATCCGTACATTAAAAACTTATTTCATTGAAAAATCACCACGAGCGTATTTAGCGACCCAGCGACTCACATATTGATATGTAGATAATGTATTTAGTCTAGCTCACATTTTTTCAAAATATACAACTATATTTATTAAGCTTTCAGAGTGTGGAATAAATCTAAATCATTTAAATTAAAAAGAAAATAATGGTTTAATTTAACTTCCTTGAATACGCCACTAAAGAGATGCAGCAGCGTATGCAAGTTACGGCAATAGTATCTGCTTCTTATAAAGGAATGTTCGCGCATGCTCAATTCGCTGGTATGCAATTTACACTCTGGTGTTTTTTTCATGTCGTTATATTGAATTACACAGCGATATCTATGTTATTGGACGACCGATCATCACCATCACGGAACACTACCAATCTACTGTTAAACATACCACATAGTTACAATTATTGCCTTCAATATATCTGAAACTGGATGAACGTCGCAATTACGAAAGACGATAACAATTGAGTCAGGGCAGACCAAAAACAGGTATATACATCGAATGTAATTACGAACAATAATTTAAATCACTGTGTCCTGATTTCTATAATAATATTCACAATTTGCCACTTTATCAATACGATCTGTACATTGAGTATTTAAGTAATTTCGTTATGGTTTCAAAAAGAAATTAATATTTAAAAAAAAATACTAATCCATTTATTCAACTGTAAGGCCCCAATATATACATATAAAAAAATGAATGTTTGTTTGTCCCGTATGCGTTCCTATATTATTCATCCGATTGCGACGAAACTTTGGTGAGTTGTAGTGCGCACACCCGCGAAGGTTTCTGAAAAATAAATCTAGAATCTAAAAAAAAGAATCAAATAGGTACAAACAGTGACATCTCAATTTTGTATGTGACATAACAAGTGGTATTAATAGTAAAATTCGAATTACCAGTCTTAAATGGAAAATTTAAAGCAGAAGATGTACTGTTGCCATGCATCCCAATGATCCCAATGATCAAACGTCTGCAGTTTCCGGTGCGACTCGCATTTGCAATGACCACAAGTGTATGGACTAAATTTGGAAAATCCATGCTTCTCTCATGGACAGCTGTATGTGGCCTGTTCTCGAGTCGGAAAACCTTCAGATATATTCGTGTACGGAAAACAAAAAATATTTGTATCCAAGTAAACAGAATTAAAACACAAACACTTTCCTTCTTTGAGTGTCACAGCAACGCATGCCGGGTACTCACTAGTCTTATATAAAAATGGCTTTCTTATATAAACGAAATGTGAAGTTGACTTCCTATTATGTATGAAAACAATGAGAATCGAAAATATTGTGAAAAATATCCAAAAAAGCTTTAAATTTTTTAATGTAATTCTTAAATTAAAACCAACACCATTCAACATACGCGATAAAAAATTTGATGATAATATTAGGTATGCTATTTAAAATCACGAGTAAACAAGAATTGCATGAGAAAAAATGCGGAAATTATCAGATTACATAACGTTCTGCGGCATAGCTGAAATTCTTTAAGCACATATCGTATGTATGTACTTCCTCATTGATAGACTAGACAAGCCTAGACGATATTATCATTAGTATTTAAGAACAATATTTTGTTTTTTTTTCAATAACTCAAAAAATATTCGTCTAATAAAGGGCATATTATAAGACATTTTGTCATACCAGAATTATTGGTTATTTTCAAAAACTAGTTTGCTTCTGTTCATTAACTATACATACTAAAGTTGTATTTCTTGGTGAATTCAGTATTTAAAGAGATTTAATTCTGTTGTGCTACTGAATAATTGTTTCAAGCGTTTATTTGAATTCTAAAAGTAACATTTTATTATTGATTTGAACTTTACAACTAATCTCAACCTGGCTTTTAAGTAACCATTGGTAAGAAATCCAATATTCATTCGACAAATATTACATCCGTGAACTGTTTTAATTAGAGTGTATCAAATACTAAGAGTTAAACAATTTTGAGTTCTAAATATATCAAAATCAAAATCAGTTTTCAAAGTGTGAAAACGAAAATATTACGGAGGAACATAAAGAAACCATTGATTGATATTTAATATAATACATAACAAAGCGGATGTAAAGTTCTATATTAAATGTAATTTGTAGTACATTTTTTTATAGTCAACATTTAATGGACCGCTTTATTTATGTTGTGGAAAATAAAAAAAATAATAATGACTGTAGGTACTACTGAAACAAATAAAAACGTTATATTTTCTTAATCGAAAACGGCATGTGGCTCGTGATTTACAACCAAAAAGATTGATCAATCTATCAAACATAACTCGTTTTTTATATTTGCTATCCAATGATTAATTAGTTTATTATTGAGAAATATCTAACATTTCATATCGATAACCTTCTTTTCATTCGACATATCATAAACCAAATGTTTTATTTATTATTTTGGTTTGCAATCGCTTCTAAAGTAGTAAATTATGATTAGTATAAGAGTATCAAATGCTTTAAAAGTACATACAACTTGGGCCACAAATTAAAAACCAAAACAATAAATGTCATTTATTAGACTTTGCGAAACGTAACATTAACACTATCGGCTCCGGCCAAAATCAGGTAAAACAACCCCTGTGCCCTGCCCATTTTTTAAGAAATATCATTTTTCTTAAGCCTTTACTAAAAGTGTTATAACTATGAAAATAGTTGATAAATGAAATGAAACTTTTTGGAATTGCTTAAAATGTTTTTAATATTTAATTTTTGTATAGTAAAATTGCCAACATTGCCCATTGTGAAGAGCCATACGAAAATGTTTACAAATGTACCGAGTCTCACTTATTTTCTTGTGCTTTGCACACACCTTGCATGTTCTACAGGGCTTATTTTTTTTTTGTTGACGGTAACGGTATCAATATGTGCTTATACATATCCGTCGATAACCTGTCGTGTAAATCTTGCAAATCTCTAGCTCGGAGTGGACTCGATGTCACCGTAATATCGTCTCCGGAAACGAAAATGTTAGAGAACTAAAATTCGATTGAGATTTTAATTCGATAAAATCAAAGCCTATTTTGGCAATAATACAAATAAGATTACTGTTTTGGAAAGTTTTAAGTGTTGACTATAATTAAAACCAGAATTCCGTTGTAAGACGTATCGCTTGATGACTCAAATATGCTTGTTTTTGATAGGCTGGTCTATGACGTGAACGCGCGTTTCCGGGACTCAATCGATAGTTGTTGTATCACGTGAAAACATGGCTCCGGGACTCACAGTGTTAAAAGAATTTACTATGAAGGCTGTAAACTATCGCTGAAGAAACATGTACATTGCCGATAGCATTTTTACTGTTGCGCTCTTGATGGTATACTTTGTCCAACCTTACTAAAGATTTATTAGTTACAAAACAAAAAAAGTTAATTTTAATTTTTTTATGAAATTTATACAATTACTTATTAATTATAGCGATTCCTTTCCACCCATTCGATCCCAAAAACGGTGCACGGTGAGAGTAGTCATCTATCATAAATATACGATTCCTCTCGTATCCCTATTCTTATGTTAAGAATATAAGAATAGGGATACGAGAGGAAATAGAGAATGAACGACTAATGAATGATCTCCGAAAAATAGAGAATGAACTACTAACAGTCAGTTGAAACAGGTTCTGTTGTGATAAGCTCCATTGGGAGTCCATATGCTTAAAATGTAGAGGTAACAAGATTATTAAAAAATACAACAACCGTTATATTCCTCGAAATAATGCAATTCTGGTTTAACGGGCAAAAGACGAGTGAACCCATTCTATCAGAATTACTCATGCATGTTTGGGCAACTACAAATTTACATAAAAATTCTTGTGATCTAAAAACATTGTTAACACTTTTATAGTGTTAACTGTCAATTCATTGTGGAAAGGCATTATATTTTAAAAAATAAAACACATTTTTTGTACTAGTTCCATCACGAAACGGTGCTGGCGATTAGATGGCTTTGGTCTCGAGTCCCGTCAGGATTAAATCATCTTCAGCATGAGTGTTTGTGGTGTCTTTTCTCAGCGAGACTTAAAAAACCTCGTTTTTCATAATCATATAATTTTTTGATAAAAATTATACTCTATCGAGTAAATGCCAATTCGTCAAATTATATTCAGTGTTTTACCCAAAATATGCTTAAAAAAACAGTATTGATATTCGATGCTGCAATATTGTCATTTTGATATTTTGTTCGTACGAACTACAGATACGTATGCAAGAGTGTGGTATCGTGATAGTGTGAGAGTAGCACAGATACACGCCACATAACACAGGTTATACAACGACCTCCGAAACTAGCAAACGACCTTGTTGGCACAGTGCCGTGGTGTTATAAACTAGGAGGTGCCACTTTTATTGGATTTATTATCACTTATACAATATAATATATAAAATGTCGAAAAAATCAAATCGGCAACCGTATTTTTAGCACGACGTTCGAAAAATTTTGAAACATACCTGAAGCGTTTGTTTGATTTTGAAACTATACAAATAAATGTATTTTAGATTCGTAATTTCGATCTCTCCGCATTCATTGACATATTTTACGGGTTAACGTTACGGTTTATGTGAGTTTTTCTTTGTGCTACGTGATAAAAAATAATATTACAACAATGTAAATTTTTTTTCATGTCCGCTCCCAACGTCAAGCATATGGTCTCCTAATGGAGGTTTCTCAACAGAATGTTTCTATTTGAACTGTTTGTTACTCAGTTGCTCAACCTCTCTTTATGGAAGAGAGTAGGGATAGAAGGATAGGGCTAGGACAGGACTAGTGAGGATTGTATGGGTAAGTGAGGAGGGGGGTTTTTAGACAACACAAAAACTCAGACTACGAACAGAAATCCATAAATCGATTGAAACATCAATTTATGAAAACTGTCCACACCGGGAATTGAATCCGAGACATCGGTAGCCGTACCCCACGACGCTACCAACTGCGCCACAGAAATTGTGAGACGCTGCCTACCGGATCACGTGTCATCACATCTCACACCTATTCATATGTTGTTGTTAAACACAATCAAACTGGGAACTGTTGCATTTGGAACTGGATTTGTAAATCACTGTCAGGTGACTAGAACTTAATAATCAATAGTTACATAAGCAAGAGACTGTGATGTCATCACAACAACGCAAACTATTTTGAAGTCGTTTGGTCGTTGTAAAAGCAACCCTAAATAAACAATAATATAAATAATAAAATATTATACTAACATCGCAAATTGCTTAAGCATTTTCGCAGTCACGTTTTCAGCTCAAAACATAGAGTGAAAAATTATCCATTATTTAAAATTAATAAAAAAGTCAAAACCCCACAGAGAACACATGCATGACGTAAGATATCTATAAGTACTAAGACAAAACCCTTACGATTTCAATATAAGATATGGTATACACCATAGATTAAGTCTAAGAATAAATTCACCTTACGTTTTGAAACAATCAAAAAGATTAAATATTTTCGGTTATGCACTCATTTCTAACGATTATATTTTTGGTTACATAAATGTACTAATTTACTAATAATTGAATTCAAGCAAAACTTTTATTAATTTTTATGAAATCTAAGCTATTCATTTTTAATCGATGATTTTTCGAATTGGTATTTCGCTCAACTGCAAAATGACTATTCGTTGGGATGTCGATATATTCTACTTTACAATTTTAAGCAACGTTTAATTTCGATAAAATTATTCCACTGCTTCTTTTTAAACGGCGTACCATAGAATAACTGTAAATAATATTCGAAAATTTCATCGATGTACAAAAAAAAAAATATTTTTGATCGAGTCAACAAAAATGTTTTTTTGTTGACTCGATCAAAAACATTTTTCCACCGATCATCTGATACTCATTAGTTTAAATTTAATTAAGTACGTGGCATAAAACATTATTTTTTTATCTGAAATGAACGAAATCAATCATGGGTGTCAATTTGACACGTGCTCAAAAAAAAATAACTTGATTACCACAGGAAACTATTTGTTAAAAATTAGTTGAGCCTGATTAGAGAAATATTTTAATTTTAATTCAACATTTACAAGTCTAGCTGGTAAATTATTATGATAATAAAATCACAGCGATGTAACCTGATTTTTGGTAGTATAATAAGCAAAGGGGAGATATTTTATTATAGTCAAATTCTATCAAAAGGAATGAACTTAGTTAATAATGTGCCCGTATATGTTTATTGTAGCTGTATTTATTTTTAAAAAATGCTAGATTATATGTAAAACAGATCTATCGTATCAAACACATTAAATAAACGACAAAAAATTACTATCACCTCTCGTATCCTCCATTTATGAGAAAACAGAATGACAATATTTATGATTTAGAATCCAATGAACTATTAGATAGATAAAACTCATTTCCGACTGCATCAAAGGCCTTATTGATTAAAACCTCATACCATAACAATCCTGTTCAATTCAAAAATTTCAATTCGAAATTCAGCCATCGGAATACAAACCTGCTGCCGAGTTTTGAGTATTTGTAGCAATACAAAATATTACATGTTTGCTATAATATATTTCTAACATATTTATATTTTTTGGATTCTCAATCAATACTGAATGAAATATTTTTTGTTTATGTGAATTTTGCGTTAATGGATTTTAAAATATCACTCTTTAGACTATTTTAAACAATTTCGTAAATTCATTCGTTTCTGTCATTGAATCGATTCGCTTCTGTCGGTGCATCCGAATTTTACAAATAAAATAATATATTTAAATTTAATATTGAACGCCATTAGTCAAATTTCAACAATAAGTCATTTGTATTAGGTTGTACGAATTCTAAGAAATAAATACTTTTGAATAAATTTGCTAACTTAATGGGATTATAATATTACGCTTTAAATATTAAATTAAACTTTTAGATTTATAGCTAGCTACCTTATACAGCTCATTAAAATTCATTTTAACACCATCTATAATTTATATCGAGTCGAAATGCATTTATATAAGTAAATTATACAAAGCATTTGTGTATAATGTAGCTTTCAAAAAGATATTTGAATAGAATTAACCTTTAATTCACAAAATATTGTATCAAAGTTTATCAAATAGTCAATCTGAAATCTAGATTAATGACACTGGAACAAAGTAGAAACAAATGCGACCAATATTTTACTGCTATTTTTGTTAATGCTTATAATAATAAGCCATTTGTAACGCAAACCAAATTCAAAATAATTACCACACCTACAACATTTTTTAGAAGCAATTATAGAACATAATATATATAATAGTTTTAAGGGATTAAAATATAGAATTCCTTAAAATTATAACTCTTATCTAAGCAATATCGTTTCTATTTCAAGACACAATTAGGGTTTAATCAGCAAAGTCTTTTCGGCAGGAAATTACTAACACTGATACAATAACATAATTTATACAATCGTAAACAAGTAATTTGGGCCATTTAAATACAAATTAATTTAATAGTAAAGTGGTTGTATCATATCAGTTATACCTACGCTCTGACTTATTTCTCGCACTTGTCGTAAAATAATGTGAAATAGTAGTAAAAAAAAGTAATTCGCAAATAAAAATATTGTTATTTAGTACCTCTGAGAAATCTTCAAATCTATATAAAAAAAAATGCTACATTTTGATCTACAAAATGATTGATTTAATCTTTTAAATGATTACAATAGCATGGCTTTGATACTTAATATAATTGATCATAATTAATTGTAAATCAATTATGTAATCAAATCGAATTAAATTTCGCTTAAACAACATAAAAACGTGTAGGAGGCATAGTAAATGATTGAGTCGTGTCGGTTCTCTTATTCCATTTACGGCAAATCTTCATAAAAACAAGTGTCGCACAATTCCGGAGTTCCCTACCATTTACAGCAACTTGTTTACAAAACAAATTGACTTTATATAATAATAATTATAATGTATCAATAAGTTTTCCAGTGAAAGTTGATTAGTATTGAATTTTCAATTAAAATTTTATTAGGTCATCTATAATAACTATACATGCATACCTGTGATATATATTTTTTGAAACGGCATTTTTGTTATTTAATAACATATTCGTTCTATTTGGCAATAACTAAAAGACGTAACCCACACCAAAAAATATTGTGTATAACTCACACAAAACGTGTTAATACACTATATTTATATATATATATACATATAGTATAACGACTGTGTTAAGTCGAAAGGACGTATTTTTCGTATTTTCTAAATATTTTTTTCGATAATCACAGTGTATTTACACAATTTAATATACGTTTTGTGTATGGGTTACGCGTTCTGTTGACTTTCCACAGTCGATATGATTCCAACATATTATATTAAATCAACACTTACTTCTTTCAATGTTATTTGCAGAATATTAACAAACTAGGAAAATTTAAACTTTTAAAGAAAAGCTTTATCTTTTTATTCTCTTAAAATTAATAACTCTCCGGTATTGCACCCCATGGGATCATTGGACATCATCTCGTACATATGTTGTTGATAATCTCAGTCAAACTAGGAACTGTTACATTTGCGACTGGAGTTGGAGATCGCGGTAAGATGACACGAGGTTGATTCATATATAATGAAAGCCACTAGCAGAATCATTTATATTACCTGTATGCGCATCCGAGTACAAATTCCGTTAAATTACTTTATGTGACATCTGTGATGTTATCATAACAACGGAAACTATTTTTAAGTCGTATTTTTGTTGGTCGTTGGCTTAGAAACTCTAAAAAATCGTCTTTGAAGAGAGAGAGCGGAAATTCTATGACATTCACTTTAAAATATCTAAAGTGGTCACAACTTAAAAGAGATATCACAAAAAAAACCTGTGTGACATATTTCATATTATCTATTAATTTCATAATCGAATACCTTTTACTGCTCTTTACTTATTCTTCATCCAGAGGAGTTGTCTTATATCATTATCGGTGGGTCCATTTAAGATTCGTTGTACTCAAACAATCGTGTTAGTCTTTGGATGGTTATAATATAGTAACCCACATGTATAGATAAAAAAAACTCGCCAAATTAATAATTTCACACAAATACAATATACATGGTTCGTTAACGACGAGAATACGAGGAAATCTGAATGTATAATCTAAAACTATCTTAGTTATCTCATTTCTAAATGATGAATTATTAATTTCGTGTAGGTAGAGTTTCCAATAAAAAAAACGAGGAACACATTGTCATAAATTTGGCATAAAATCTAAATATAGAAATTTGCTATTCATTTTAACGGCTTAAAGCGCTGATATAAAAACTATTTTTGCAACTTACAAAACTGGATTTAATACAAATATCAGATTAATTAACAAAAATACTTTAAATTGTTTATTTAGTGAGGTAACAACATTTGTTCGGAAATTATCTCATTTTAGCATATTATAAATGAATCAATAAAGGATGAACATGAGACTTGTATTAAGGAATGGTTACTATTAATTTTTTGAGATGCGTCCAATTGAAAATAAAATATACACATCCTATTAGACATGCTCCGTGGCAATCTTGATCGATGACCACCGGCTCTCTCTTGATACATGTAATTGCGATTGAAACTACATCCAATCCATTTTAAATACAACATGCTTTGCTCCGGTCAAAACTTTGCGACCATTAATTTCCTTGTATTTCAAATACTTTTTTTAATACGACATCTTTTCGTTTGTTGGATTCATTTGATGATTAAAAAATCTCAAATATGATACACTGCTATCGGTTACGCGGGTTTCAATACATGTCAGGTATAATAATAACTTCATAATCATATAAAAACTTTAGAAACTATAATATGTAAATAAACAATGTATCCAAGTGTCTGGAAGAGCGAGTCAAAAGTTCGAACCCGCCAGTGGACCCTTTAATACACTGATTTTTCAATCGTCGAATGGATTTATACACAATGACAATGTGGATATCTGTGATATTCGAAACGGGATTAAAAAAGTCGATACTTACTAACTACAAGTATATTTCTTTACTTCCTTTCCTTTATACCTATACTAGAAATTAGGAAACTTTCTTGGTAGTACACTTATATACAATAATTGTGTAGAATGCTTTGAAACCTCCAAGTGTTGAAAGCAAAAAAATACAAAATCCGAAATTATAAGTTAGTTTATTAAGCCTTCGTCACCACCAAAATATCTTTTTTTTTATCATATTACATCAGTCTCTCTCTCGACCCCTGATATATTTTCTCTTTGAAATGAGAGGTTGAGTGGCTAATCCTAACTTTTTATTGTAATGCCACATATATGTCACTATCAACGATAACAAAAATTTTAATATATTATGAATGATGATAATCAAAAACGTTAATATTTTACTCACCCCTATTTTAATCGAAATAATTCTCTAAAGATGATTTATAATAATAAATGTTCCGCTACATTATTTTTCCATATTGGTAATGATGCAATATATATTTTTTTTAATTCTTCAGGTTTTGAGAGTCATTATCTCCAACAAATGGTGTACTCAGCCGGAACTCTTCACCTCTCATTATTGAATTCCACAAGCAGCGATAAGTGGAACAAGGCCGTTGCGATCAAATGGAATATTTTTTGCAAACAGAATTAGCAATCATTACCCACAGCTAGATCTAAATTAACTGCGGACGTAACAGGGCCGCAGGGCAACGTCAGCCACTCAATCCTCAGTGCCAGGAGTTTTAAACTTCAAACTCAATTGTCATTTCAAAACCAACAAAAAAAATTACCACATTGACATTTACTAAGCAAAACTCTATTATAATAAAGTAAAAATATCAAAGTATTTAATTAAAAAAGAATTACAGGAATTGGTTGATTTAGGCTTTGCGCCATAATCAAAACAATATTTAAACTGATATAACTTTATCTATACATATATATGTATATATATCAGTTAAGAAAAGATAGATAACTATCATCTTACTTTTTTAAGCATCCTAATATCACAAAGAAAATCTAAATAATAGATAGCTCAATTTGAGATGACACAGAAACTTCTACAGTATTAATTTAAATACCTTATAGATTTTCTTTTAAGAAAGACACTCTAAAAATTAATTCCAGATCAAAGCAAAAATAGTATAAACGAAATGAGCTTTGAGAAAAAACATGATTTACCAAACCATTTTATCGATACAATTGTTCCCACTTCTATTTCGTACGGTCACAGGTCTCTCACGGGAGCTTGACTATTTAAAATAACTGCATTTAGCGTTATCAAATATTTGTATAATTTATAAAATAATATATAATTGCTAACTATAAAAACCTTACCACACTGAAATTTAAATTAACTTGGCAGAAATCCGTTATAACAGAGTTACAAAAACTGTGTATTCAGCTCTTTTTTATAATATTAAATGCATGTATTGTAACCTTATTGTCATATTGGATGATGTTGATTCTACTAAATATAGTATAATAAATTTTAATTATAAAATTTTAGAGAGTGATAGTATTTTCAAGTTGTTTTATGGACACCACTGGTGATAACATAAAATATGTGTATGTTTGTACACAATAAACAAAGTTTTATGGAATTATTTAAAACGTTACATATAAGTAAAGCAATTGTCTTCCCAGGCAACCCACATTATTTTTCTAAAGGCGTGTCGAAGTGGTTTATATCTGAAGGTGATATCTCATGTCGGTTTGGTCAGCGTACATAAATCTAGGTAGCAAATTTAGCAAAACAACAAACACATAACACCAATGTGAAAATTTTTCGAATATCGTTCTGTTTGTATCTGACGCTAGCTTTTTTTTATTATATTAGCCACAGTTTGCTAATAACTTCTATCTCGTATTATGTAATACCACTTCTTTATTTATATGAAATTTTTAAAACACTATATTAAACTTGTGAAATATTTCGTCGGTGTAAGATAAAAAACGACAAAAACCATACATAACACAACACAGTAAATGAAAGAAATGAAAAAATTGAATTCAGTTACAATACCTCAGGTTTCCCACCCCTGAACCAGAAGATTCATTTCTTTGCTATAAAATCGTTTACACTATAGTATTTACCAACATTACTTGGCCGCCGCCGAATTTGGAACTATAGTTGTCAGTCTAGAATAAATTTCCCCAATTGCCATTAAATGTCTTTCGAAAATTTATGTCTACATTTAATAACCGTCGCTAAAATACCAGTTTTAGAATTTATTGAAATTTCAGTTCTGGAGTATGGAAAGATTCCTAATGCAACGGTGGCGCTCTCACTAGCGACCAAGTTAAATTGGTACGTCAATCAATACCTTTATTATTTTTAGCTATTATTATACCGTCAGTTTTCAAATTCTCTAGGTAAATGTAAAAATTGTTTTCAGTTTGGACAAACATCAGAGCGCTCCTGATAGATCTGGGTGTCTGTTATATTTTAAAATAAAAAAATATGCATATTATAAATGTTTTTTCATCTCGCGGGGAAATAATATATTGGTTTAAATTATTAAGATTGTTGACGATAGTGAAGGCCGCTGATGGTATTCGGAACGCGATATGCCCACCGGCTTAGATCTTAGCGTAACCAATGCCCGCGAGCACTCTCCAACCACTGCGCCATGTTCTTACGTATTTATGGTATACTAAATGACCACCAAAATACAATCATTATTCAAGGGTACTGGAAAGAAAGATGACAATCCAGAGTGTAAAACAGTATCAAAAGATTTGCTATAACTGCAAGGAAAAGTGCATAAATTTCTTTCCATTAAGAAGCTGAATTAGAAATTTTGTTAGAATAAGTTTTTCTGCTTTAAATAATAAATTTTACTTACAAATTATGTACAATTATAAAAGATACTGATAATCTGATATCTCGATATTTTTGGTAAGTTAACATAGTCGTTGTTCTGGAAGAAAACACTAACTGAAAAAGACTAGTATTGAGTAATTGGACTAGGAAATTTTTTAAATGTTTGAAATCCGATACCTTTTTCATTTAGTTTATACAAAACTGTCTTTAAGTAAAAGTATAATTTACAAAATAAGTGTGTTTGAAATAAGGTTGGTATTACTAACTCAATATGTGATTTTTCGATTTAGTGTTTTCTTCCAGAACAACGACGATATATCACCATATTCATATCAAACGTGGACTAAAAAATATATTAATTGCTTCAACCGTGTATAGGTACTTAATTAAATTATTTACTTAAACTAGGTATAGGTATATAAAGCTCATTTTAAATACACAATTACTGTACTTTTTATGTAAAAAACATATTTTTCAGAAATAAGCACACATCTCTAAATTTAAATCGGCACTCCTGCATAATTTAAAAAAGTACACATCAGATTTTGCCATCTGAACACTGAATTATACATTCATTCATTTTTATTGCATATTCATTACGATGTTGTGATTTCTATCAATCGATCGGATATTAATTCAATTCAAAAAAAAGTATGAACCAAAGCATACCTTTCCAGTTTACATCTAAATGAGTTTTTTCAACTTGATTTGCGTGCCCCGATACATTGATTAAACAGAACAATACCATCAATTTGGGTAAGTTTCCATTCGTCGAAATTGGTCCACTACATGGGAAAAGGTGCTGTTATAATACAATGAAAATACTAACGTCATATGAATATTTTTTCGTTAAGCAAAAATATAGTAGCCCTTGGTGGTAAAAGTATAAATGGATGTGCAACATAACTCGTTTTATTGTTGAATTCGTAAGTTTAGAATGATAAAATCCAACCCAAAAACTTTTCTTGAAATAAATTGGATTAGCCACATTTTACTAATCTGTAAACCAATTGGTGTGCCTATATCTGTTCCCATCTCAATTATTTACAGAATATATGAAAGCGTACAGAAAAGTTGTCAAGACTTTAAAATCAGTGGATTTATAGTAAGTACAGTGATTATTTGTATCGTGGGTCAAAATTACCCGAATTGAATGAAAATTTTTCCCATTTTGTTTTATCTATATTTATATATCAATTATAACGATAAATCTATTTATGTTAATCAAATTTTATCTTAAGACATTAGTTCATTTTTATGTAGGACAATATCACACATAAATGCAATGGCGAACCATAAAAATACAAAAACCCTCAGAACTGGGCCAAAGTTACCCAGATTGACTGTATTAAATTCGTGAGATTATTTTTCGTAATACTTATGACATGTTATGGACATGGACATGAATCTTTTTGCCGAGCGTCTCTATGTATCATTTCTATCCGCTCAGGTGCACCTTTCGAATGGAATGGACATAACACTTTCTTTTCAATTGTATCGCTCATTAATATCTTTCTTATTTTGCCATCGGCCTTGCGATGTCGAAAGCGCCAGCTCACTTCACTTCTCGTCTATCATCCAAAATAAGAGCCGTTGCTACATTATGTTATGTCCTGCCCTTAGGCTAAATTGATAGACAAGGCCGTTTCTTTTTTGAAAAATATGAAATGGTATGTTTCTGAAAAGAAAAAATCTTAACTCAAGATGATCAAAAGCATACAATTTTCTTGATGAATTTAATAATACATTGAAGAAATTAATTTCAGTGTGCAAAGTTCGCCAAAATTATTAATTACATTTACATAAACAATATCGCAGAGATTAAAATAGAAACATTAAAATATTTCCACACCTTTTTTGTAAATAATTTTGGTAGTAATAGGAATAGTTTAACCTTTCAAATAAAAATTTACCAAAAATAGATTTTTTAATACATCAATTCTATGATATTTTGCAGAAGACCGTTAAAGTGATGATATCATTTTTAAATTTTATTTTAAAACCATATTAAAATATGATTTCAGTATTTGATTGGATACTGGCAATCAAAAATAAACAATTATCGTATAATAATTATTTTTTAATAGAAAATTAATGTATATTTCATTAATGAATATAATTTTTTGTCTTATTATGGGAAACACGTGTTTCTCTTGATTTAAAAGCGTCTTCAGACTAACTGATCTATCGTATTGATCATAACTACTAAATTTCTTGTCATTAATATTTTTATTAGAAAATTCTTAAATTATCATTATATAATAAATATGCTTCTACTATACAACAAAATCTTCTTTTTCTATAATATAACAACTACTAGATATTGCTAATTTCTTTAAAGGATTTTTAGCACATCTACTAATATGCTATATGTTCAATCTAATACGCTTTATGTTTTATTTAATGTAATTAATAAAATACTGGGTGTAAAGCTATATTTTAATTTCAAATTAACCATTAAAAAATATTACATTATGAATGAAAAATTATTTTATTGTATAATTTGTAAGCTTGTACTGTTTTTTAAATAAGCAAATTTTGTTTTTGAAATAACTATCCAGTTAGAAATCGTTTTAGTACAAGGTGAAATTGGCATCGTTTGTTTGTTTGTTTAACGTTAAAAACAAGTTAGCGTTATTATGGTATAAAGTCAACGAATAATTTATTACTTTACATATAGCTGTCCATCATTCTGGTCTGCCTTCGTTTTATAGATATAATTATACGTAAAAAATTTACGAGACATTGACATTATATTTCTGTACTGAAAAAATTCCATTATCGCACCGCACCGTACGTAAATCATCGTTCAAAAGACATATTGAAAAAATTAATCAATATCAAGGCGCAATTTAATTATTTAATAGAACTGAAGCCTTCGTCGTTTAAAATTGATAAGCATGAATTATAAAATGCAATGACATATGGATATATGTATTAAATTTAGAAAACGGTTTTATTATACGAATAATAAAATTATTAAAGATAATTTTTCTTTCACAACAATTCGAAAGATATCGAAGAAAAAGGGTAAGAACATATTTATGCTTATCCTGCAAAAATACTTGATAATTAAAATTAGTTTGCGATATTAAGTCGCCTATTGACTAATTTTGTATTTTTGAATATTTAAAATTTTTTGATCACGTACGCCAAAACCAATGATTCTTTGTCAAGAGTTTCAAAAGAAATTTCTTTCACCTCAAATATCAGTTGCTACACATTATAGATAGGGAGGATTCTGTAAGAAAATTAGTTTTTTTTTAATGATTTCGATATAAATTTCTAGCACAAAAATGTCTAAAGGGCAAATTTTAAATTAAGCGTTGTAACATTTAAAAATATTTTTAAGTATGCTGACTGCTATAGTAATTGGACACTTAAGGAAGTACTTTCCTTTAACACTGTATAAGTCAAAAAAAATAAGTATGTAGGAAACATGTAAGATATATAAAGGTGAGTAATTTAATGGGCTTCAAGGAAATGAACACAACAGTAATAAAAACAAAAGGTTTTTTTAGATATTTGTATTAGACTGAAAAATATGGAAAAACATAGTAATTGGACACATTTACTTTTAGGTTAGTTGTTGTACCACTATTTAAATATCAATGAATATCGATAGCTTGTCTCTCACGCTTTCCTGAGAGGTTTCGTCACAAAATTTACGAAACTTTTATAAAGTAATTGTCACTAAAATATCACTGTTTCTTAAAGGGTCTGCTAACACAAACACGTTTTTTCACGATTTTGACCCGACATCTCATACGAATGAAGTTTTCTCAGTATTGTCATCTAGTAGTGGATAATTAAAGCTGCAGTTACATCGAGATAGAAAGACTAGATATATTTGTCTCCTTCACACCAACAAGAATGTTTAGATACTCTTATTTTGGACGTTTAAAGTAGAAGTGTTCAATAACTATAGCAGTCATTCTATTTCTTTAAAATACTTTTCGATATAAAATATGTTGTTTTAGTTGAGAAGAATTAATTTGTTGAAAAAAATATCACTGTTTATCACTCCATATACATTTAGTTGAAGGTTTGAAGAATAGTATTATAAGGCATAGCTCAATCGAATATTTGTATAAAAAAATTATTCAAGTTTTACCATTATTTTAGATGATACAACAGATAATAGATGTAACGATAAATTCAGATTTTCTTATCCGGGGACAGGCCCCAGATAAACTTACGCAATATATACATTTAGATATTGACAGAAATTAGTATTCACAACATAATTAAATAAGTAATTTTAATAATTTATTTAGCTGTTACCTTACAAATGCACCGGAAACAACTCATATCTTTGATGGAGTCCACTGCCACTTCCTCGCCTTCATTTTGACAGGGTTCTCTACTGCCAGCTGCAAAAAAACCATTGCTATTATCATTTTTTTAAAATACCAGATTTATTCTAGTCTAATATCGGGAAGATTGATTTTAGTCCACGGCAGACTTCTTTGTGAATGCCAGCGGCTATCACTTTTCAAAATCAAACCTAAAAATGTAAATGCATTTGCAGTAAAAAAAACAGTCATATCGGTATCCATCATGCCTTAAACATCGTCTTAGTGAAAAACTAGGATAACTACTACACGGTTCTTAGTAAAAATGCAGTAACTGCATAATACTACTACAAAGAAAAATATTGTAAATCTATAGTATGTAGTTTGCAAAACAATACAATTTTAAAATTAAGTGGGAAATATGTACCATAAACCATTTTTAAAGCAGTGCAGTTTGTTGCTTTGTCAGAAATCCTGTATACAAAATATTCTAACAAATATATGTAGATTCTATACAACAGTATTTTGTCATAATGTTTCATAACACAATACTTACGATACTTCGTTAAAATAGGGCATAATTTCTATTTATGCGGTTTCCATACGAAAACAACTTGTAAGTGTTGCACTAAATTATCGTAGAAAACATCGAATAATACTAAAGAAGAGTTTTTATATTTAGTTCGAATTTCATTAAATATGGCACTTCCATGAACTGCAGCAAATAAACATCTTTGCATTTTTAAAAAATAAAACACAATTTGTTTGTACTACTTCCACATATTTATAATGATCAGGACCGGTTTCGCTCATCACGAGCATTATCTCAGTTGATAATGCTCGTGATGAGCGAAACCGGTCCTGATCATTATAAATATGTGGAAGTAGTACAAACAAATTGTGTTTTATTTTTTAAAATATAATGTCTTTCAACCAAGAATTGACAGTTAACACCTTAAAAGTAAACATCTTTGCGTTTACTATTAAATCAATACGATTATAACAGTAAAATACCTAAACATGTTTCATTGAAATAATCAGTTTAAATACACTTTTATCTTTACCAAATAAAATTTGCTATAAATCTGATATTTATATTTTTTAAGCATTTAATAAAACAAATATAAAATTTTAGTTAGTTTCAATAAACAAAGCAAAAAACTGAGACTTACTATAAGTCAATATTTATATGAAGTACATAAGTTATAGATTGGAAATAAAAACATATATATATATATATATATAGTGATTATATTTATACACAGACTATCAAAAATCCAAACAAACTTAATATTTGCGATGTAAAAAAAATATATTTTATAGGAACGAAATAGATATACTTTTTTTTTAATTAAGGACCATTTTAAATTAAATAATTTGTTTGTTGCAAATCTGTAAATGATATTATTTGAGAAAGAATGATAGTTGTATAAGAGATAGTTCACCTCAAGAACGTTTGGTTTACATGGTACCTTAAAAATGTTAGATCAAGAATCTATTGTACTAACATATTGTATTTTTTTATATATTTCATATGGATGCATAGTTTGTCTATAATAATTATGATGGCTCTTCAAAAATAAACACACCGTATATAAGATAATTGAGCTACGGCAAATCAAATAAGCTGCGGGTGGCCATAATATACGACAAACCAGGGGATAATAATTTTCTAATGCAGTTGGAAAAAATATTCTGAATCAGTATCATTACGTGCAATTAAGTCATTGAAACGTCGCTGGAGACTCCGAAACGATTTTAAAATCACCTCATTAACATAGATGATTATATACGGATGGTGGGTCATTGAGATATCGGTGATTTGTGCGGTACAATAAACCTGTATTTATCTTTTCGGTATTATTGAACCTAAGGGCTCTTAATCATTATACCTGTATCATTAGCGGAAACTAAGAAGTCTCTATTACTTTATTTTTAAAATGATACTATCGTGACATCAGCGTTGTATTATAATAACAATAATGATAAAAACTGAATCATACCTTTAGTTTATTTAATTACTTCATTCTTCTTCTGAGATATAATATACTTCTGCTGAGTAAAACCACAAAACAATGTGTTAGATTATTCTATTTAATTTCTTCTGTAACATAAACAATGTATGACAAATTTTTTTAGCATATATTTGCTGAGCGATATAACAATGTATACAAATCGTTTTATAGGTGTAAACCACAGGTGGACAATGCATCTAAAAATATTTTTTACATGCTATTTCCTGTATGATACAACTAATTGAAATTGTCATTTTTTTGTTAGATAGTTATTATAATCAAATTTAAATAGAAGTCTACGAAAAATCGTTATTTTGTATTTGATGTGGTAAAAAAAACCCTTTTAACCACCCTTTTATACTATCAACTCTTACTATTAAGACATAGTATTGTCTACTACGAATAAAACAGATAAAGATTAAAAAAATATTTTAAATAAGATCGACAAATTGTGTGCTCATTTTAGTAATGTAAAAACAAATTGGAAGTCTAACGAGCTATTTCAAAAAAACTTATTTTCAATATTATTTTTCTAACGTTTTTATATTTCAAAATATATCTGATTTTTATGACAGTTAACAGTAATATTAATTTGTAATCAAAACGATTAATAATTTAAGTATCACTAAAAAAAACCATTGGAACATTATGAACTGCACATTTTTTTATTAATTTTAAATATAACTTTTTTCCCCGTTTTATGAAGCATGTTTTTATGCAAATTATGTTTTCAATATGTGGACCTACCTGTAACTTGTAACTAAATTATGTGTTGTAAGAAATACAAGCATAGCTTTTCCAATTGTTCGTAAATTTTTTTTTTTTTGAGAAACCGTTAAATATGTGGAAAATATTGCATTCGCTTTACACAACTTCGCAACATGCTATAGAGAGTAAAGTAATTATTGTTATAAAGGCAGACGTTTCAAATGCAGATAAACAGAACCCCGAAGTAATAAAACCCTGATCTGCAAAACTCAAATGCAATATTATTTTATTGCTGATTGAATGAAGAATCGATGCATCAGTAATAAAATGAAGAATTATATGGAATGTAATTTTGTTTTATTGATTATTTTAACACGCGAAGAGGTTTTAATAAACTTTAATTCAACTGTAAAGCTGCATTAAATTGGTTTTGAACACTTAAATATTATTTTGAATTAAATTTATCTTTAGACACCGTGTGTTTTTATTTTCATAATATGTGATTAAATCCTTTTCAATTCAAAAACAATATTTTTACAAATGATAGAGAAATAGAGAGAAGAATATCTAATTCACTTATAGAAAACGTTAAGTCCATTATTATCATATCTGAAATATGAGTATCTTTAGTTAAACTTATTCAGAAAAAATAATCTACATTTCCGTATTGATTTCAATTATTATCGATAATTAATTTAAGTAAATTGTGGAAAATTATATTCGTGTAAATCGTTGTCAATTGATTCCGTAACAAATAATTTTAATGAATCTATTGAAACCACAGTCATGACAAAAAGTTTTTTACCTTCCGCATCATAATTACTCAATGCTTTGTACAATAAAATGGTATAAATAATGTCTCACTTCTGTTCTTTTTCAGTGCTTTTTATAATATATAGTATAATCTTCTTCTTTGAGTACTACATATATGAAAATCTAAAGGATTACTTGTTATTATATCAGTTTATATATATATAGTCTTCGGCAGTGTAAAAAAAGCTTCAACTCCAGTATTTTTTTTTCTGTCAACATTTAACGTTTCGACGGAGAAGAAATGTTTACGTTATAATATCATGAAAATATTTATGTGTGACGTAGCATTAAATTGAAGCTCTTGGTTACATAACCTCTGCTTTATGATTTTTTTAAAAATCATATTATAATATAATATTCTCATCACATTCGTCGATGTGTATGTTTCTTTTCTTTTAATAACAGAAGATGTTACCGATTAATTTTCACTCGTTTCTCTAAACAGTTTTGATACATATAGTATGTGAGAAAGTGAGAAACTGTTTTTGTTTTATAGAAAATCGCCTTACGAGCCTATGGAGTAAGAAGTGCTCACCCATACTTCTTACACCATGCTATGAGTCTACGATAATAATGCCCTTATCATGATTACTGTAACTGAACTCCTCGACACATAAATAAATCCGTTTGAGCGCAGCAAAATGAAAACTAAACAAACGTTGGAAAATAGCAATCATTTATAAATCATTATTGCGGACCAACTGTTCATAAAATATTATGACACGAGTTTTGCGAATGCTAAATTGAATGAAATTTACAACCGTGGGAACACTGCAAAGCCTTGGATAAGCTAAGGAACTCAAAAATGAAAATATTTATTAGCACTTCGTGGTCAATCATTTATTTGATAGAATGCGTTTATTTTATGAATTTCAATGTAGACAGACCTCGGTTATACTAAATCATGTTATATAAACTATATTCACATTCTCATGAATTTGCATAAGTTCTTTGGGGAAAATCCTGTCGGTTTTAATGTTCCGAAACTGCCACAATTGAAAGCACAAATCTTCATATTAAACTAGTCAACATAAAAAATCGCATAACGTAGAAATCAGACCAAAAAATCTTTCACAGTTTACAATGATAATTCAAAAATATTTCAAGGAATACCAAAAAATGACTTCTTATTAATAATAAAAAACAAATCATTATTCTAATATGTATTAATTTTTATTTGATAAACAAATCCAAATTCAAAAATATTAAATAACATAATGGTTATAATCTATAATATTATATACATTGCACCAACAAATTTCCTTGAAATCAAATATCAATAATTAGGTAATGTAGGTTTTAATTAATTACTACGTATTTCAATATAAACGTGTATTAATTATTATTCTACTTACGCTTAGATTGTATCTAATAAATTTTGCACGATTCAGTTATTAATAACGAATTAAACATTATTTGATACAAGATAAATAAGCACTAATTGTTTATAGAAGCACTCATTATATCATACACTTATTTTTACTAGTGCTGAGCATATATTCAAAGAGGGACAAGAAAATTACATTAGCTACTGCATGTAAGGCAATAATAATTTTACTGACATCTCTCCTCTGTAAAATATTTCAAGCAATGTAGTTTTATTTATTTAGGCAAGCATTAACGCAGAAATATTTTTCGATAAAAATTTTACAACCAAATGTCTGCAGATGGAATGCAAAATTCAACTCCACTGATTTCTTAATCAATCATACCGTAGTTCACAGCTCGTCTTAAAAGATTTGCCATAAATCTTATGTTGGTTACACTATATTGTAAATTAATATAGCAATAAAATTATAATTTCATCATTGAGTATCATTTATTTACTTGCATAAGGATATTAGCGTTCCACAATAAATACATTAAGGGTGCTTAAGTAAATCCATTATAGCTCCACCAGCTTAATGACACCAGACGGCAATATTTTATTTGCTATCTTTCGGTTGGAAAAGATGCTGACATTAGCGTCACACTCGTAGAAGCTCCTTCGGATAAGAAAAGAATAACGACCCCACGGTGACAGCAATGACCGTGTCTTTGTTCAACTCGACTTGTAGAAAAAAAAACTTTTAAAAGTATCAAGAGCTTTTAAGGATTTTTTACGTTTCTGATTGATTGACGCCGATTACATAATTCAGTTGTTTTTCTAAATCCTTAGATGAAGACAAAATCATAAATTTACTTCAAAATAAAGGATCACATTTGTATTTAAATACACTAAATTGCATCGGAAATTCTGTATATTCAAAGCGGTTAAAATCCGCAAATATACATGACTCCGGATACGCGGCCGTCTAGTTTTATAATCCAATCAACAATTTTGGAAAATAAAGAATTAAGAAGATCATGGATTATCGGACTTCATATGAGAAATCACTGAATTGATTTGGGTTTTGATTTTTCAAGACATAAATATTTTAATAAAAAAAGCAGCTCGAAGAATTTGTTAATAAATTGAACAAATCATTTCTATAAATCCACTTTATCGATGTTTCACTATTTCTGTGTTTACCATTTCAATATATGTTAAGATAAAATTTTCACCTTTCTTGATTCATTTTTTTTATTCTGAAAACGGAAACCATTGTTTTCGAAAGACGGTTTTCCGCTTCCAGATTTCGGACGGTTTCAAGTTTCGAGTATACCACAATCCAAAACTCTGATCCAATCAGATCTTTAAACAAAAGCTAGACAAAAAAAATAAAACTAAGGTCAGTGAATAAATAAGATAACATTTACTACTCTTTCTAATAAATTAACTACTTCACGAATATTAAAATTTCGCATATTTTCTATATTAAATATATCGTCACTGTTCTGGAAGAAAACACTAAATCTAAAAAATGGCATATTGAGTTAGATATACCAAAATGTTCCTAATTTCGAACTCTATCGCATGAAACAACTAACTTATTTTTATAAATTATGCTTTTACTTAAAAACAAAATGAAAAATATATAGCATTTCAAAAATTTGACAAACTTCAAAGTCCAATTACCCAAAACTAGTATTTTTCAGTTTGTGTCTTCTTCCAGAACAACGACCATATAATATATCAAAGAAACGTGAAAAAAACAATGATTTTATTACACTACGTACAGTTGTCGTACATTTCAATAAAGAAAATTACACCCTAGAATCCTTATACTGGATTATTTCCCCGTGTACTGCTTTCATTTTTATGAAAAGATATTTCTGTTTTGAATTCAATAATGAAAGCTCACTAACGAAGTATAGAAACTAAGCTTTAGATTCATTAAGCTTTACTTGTGATGATATTCCCTCTACAGCGCACGGTATATATATTTTGTTTTTAGTGCAGCACTCACAGCATGGAATAGTAATAGTTAGTCTACGAACCGCTACCTTACTTTATCTACTAAATTAAATAATTGAATAGTATATTTTAAATAAAATTGTACTACCATCTTCGTTACTGCCAAATATTTTATTTTTTCAAAAATTCCATAAGCTCTTCAACGTGTAGTCTTCTTTTAATTGCACACACGCTTAATTATAGATCATAAATAAGAAAGTTTCAATACTTTTTTGATTCGAAAATATACTGTTTATCGTCACCGTTAATGATAAAAACATATATTTGCATTTGCTCAAATTTTTAAGGAAAAGGATAAAACTGAATAAAAAATAACATAACATTTACATTTAAATTATGAAGATAGTTTCATCATAATTATAGAAATGGTGTAAAATTATCATTTAACTAACAAAAATCTTTTAATTTGAAATCAAAAATAATAATAAAATCAATATGTGATCTCACATAAGCTCTTATGGTCGTTTTGTTATTACACAAATTCGAATTTATTCATTAAACTTTTGATAAAAATATATTAGTATTATGTACAGGAGAAATAATTTATTAAATATCTTTACAGTTTCAATGACAATTAGTTTACTTGATTCTTATGTAAACATTGTAAAATATTGACTATGGAATTAATAACTCTTTACTAAATGTAAATTTTGTCATTCCTATCTATGTGGGGTAACGTTCTGTTTTTTCCCAACTAGATTTTCCGGTCAAGATTTTCGAAATCTAACAGGAAACGTTCATAAACTGGTTTTTACAATCGACTAACAGCTTTGTTTAAAAAAGACAAGGATATCTTTGATGTTTATATCTTCTCAGACACACCATCTCATCCCGTTGAACCTGCGGACAGCGATTAGCCAACTATCAGATGGTTCCTAGCCCAATTCTTTTATCGTTACCCACTCTCAAAGGAGAGATTGAGTGATTTTCGACCAGTTGCAGTTATCTTGAAAAGCTATACGAGGAGCCCCTTTAGCTCTATATTTGGAGCGTATATGTTTTAATATATGTATATGAATAATTATAAAAAATAGTGAATATATAAAACGTATATATTTCAGTAGTTGATAAAACTTTTGAAACTTTTGAATAGTATTTTCGTAAAACAAAATGCATTGCTTTTTTACCTTAAAAAAGGAGTACAAATACAATCTGAATACAAATATCATCCGAGTACTAATGTGTCAAATCAACTACTTAAATATATTTTATATATTACGTATTTAATATAAATATTTGAAGTCTCCTCACAGGTGTAGCAGATACTTTACTCTGTCGTATAGATTAAAAAATACATATGAAACATTTTAGTATCTTATTATACAAAAAGTATGATTTATTGAAGTAAAGACATACAACACTTCAACTCAATCATAATGCCAGTGTTTCAACAACATTGTTAATATTTGACGTTGCCATGTGCTCGCTCTGCGACCAACAATAATTTTCGCATTGCAGAACCTTATAGACTGAGCGAGAAAATAGCTCAGATCAATGCGTTCGGCCAAGTTGGGTGCACGTGAATCATTTTTTACAGTTGCATCGGTCCGCAGGGCTCGGGCAGGTGGCCACTTCGATGGTGGAATGCAAACTCTCATAAACAGGTTATTGTACTTACCTACAAGTTTATCAGCAAAAGGTGTTTGTATTGTAACACCGCGCTGCTTGCGGTTTTTGTCACCGGCCACACAAATACGCCTAGAGGCGCACCTGGTCAATTTCCAACGAAGACAATAGGAAAATGGCTTAAAAAGTCATTGTTGTGATCTGCTATTGTAAATAATTCATAATTAAATGGAATTGTCTCTTCGAGTCATGTATTTAATATGCAAACATTGAGTCAATGATTTCACAAAAGCGCTATTCAACAAGCACATTATTACGAAAAAAATATTACTATTTTCACAAATAAAATAGAGACTAGTACATAGATTTAAAATTCGAAGTAAATACGAGACTGAGTAAGTACATTACCAAATTCAACTTACAGTGACGTTTTGCTACTTCGATAGTTTTTAATTCAATTCCTGAATTATATACACTCAGTCGATAAAATTGGGAATACTTGAACATATTTAAGTGTCGCCACTGAAGGTGACAAACAAGTCACACTTCTAACTTTCATTACAAGCAAATAACTTTTAATAACATAAATTTGCAACAAATCATGTTTGAAAATTTATTACCTGATTAAATTTTATTATTACTTTGCAAATGTACGGCTATATTTAATTGCGTTTTACAGCATATATAATAACCTTTTATAAAAATTTTATTTTCTAACGTTCAATTGTTGAAATATGAATTCAAAATGTAGGTTAGAAATTTAAATGAAAAATAAGATGCTAATTATAAAACATTAAAGATCATACATTAACGCTCATTACTAAGATTCCATCGGATCAAGTTTCGATTCGTATCTATTTATAATTACAATTATGCAAATGATATTTGCTATTTATATCCAACATAAAGGTCGATGATATTATTTTAAGTTAGCAAAAAGGCATACTGCATCAATTCGTTTGCTGTCTGTTAGACAGTCAATGGACTGATATCTCTTGTGTTTACTATTATATTTTCTAATAATTTTAGCACACTTTTACAAGTTTGGAAAATTATAAAAAATATTAAGACATTTAGGCCATCGTGCTTGGTGGGATTTTAATGTCAAATTTGATTATTAAGACATTTGAATGTCTTATTATCAAAGAATTTTAACCAAATAGGTTACTATAAGATTTTTTGAAAATGTATAGTGTTTTTATAATCAACGTAAATGATTGGTAGCAGATTTTTTCATTTTCATCTGAAAATGTACGAGAAAATTTTTTACAATAAGATTAAAGCATTGCTTTTTACATTGTTCGGAAGGTACATAATAAACCTATGATGTAAAATAAATTTCTAGCAATGGCAGGGCTTTAATTTGAACGGTAAATGCACAAAGATAGTATCCACTCAATTCGTTCCAAGTTTTCCGATAAGCGACATTCTTTCTTATTCAAAGACTAAATCAAAAGAAATATACACCAAGTAAAGGAATTGAAGTTTTAAATCGGTATATTGAAATGACGTTAAAATATAATTTATCCAAATATTAAATTAGATTCATCGTAAGCATTGGTGTAAACATAATGATATTTTTAATAATTGAATAGTTCTAACATCCAGCAATATTTTTTATAAGAGTATATAAATAAAATTAGTGAATAAATATTGCACGTCAGTTATAATTATCTCTTGTACCAGGATGTGATAAGGATAAGAATTCCGGTTCGTTGTGTCTTATTATTACTATATATTCCTCAAGGAAAACTTGGGGAATACGTAAACCCAACATGCACAAAAAATCAATACAGTATGCAAATTATGTTTCCATACATTTACCGAGACAACATACACTTTTAGGAATCGTAATAGATATATATAAATATATCAGTCAGCGTTACGTTAGTAGATTCAATGGGTTGAATCAAACCATGCAGATTCCCATTTATATCGGTAAGTAACTTGAAATACTCTATTTTTTTCATATTCTTTTGTCGGGTTTTGCAAGTTATATATTGTAACATTTTATATGAGTTGACTGTAATATGGACATGTTTTTTGTTAGATTTTGACCAAATGTGGAATTTTTTCGATGTTTGCTTTTAGATGGCTCAGTTGTACTACAATTTCTCAACACAGCATCGTCCCTTTGACTATTTATTATTTATTACTCCATTTCGAAATATTAGGATGCATATTTAAATTTCATTATTGTGAGTTTTCTTTAATTTCGTTAGTGGTCTTTAGTTTGTACACCACACGTTTATATGTTAAATATTGAAGTTTCGATTGGGGTTACGTAGACTAAAAAAACTATTTTCTTGAAATATAAACGCTTTTCTAAAACGAACTGACAGTCAGTAGGAAGTATTCCGGAAAATCACCAAATTTGTAAATACATAAATAACCATTTCTTTTTTGATATCAATTTGATGGAGCGTCAAGTTCTAAGGCGCGTTAGCGTCATAGTTCTTTGAGTCTCCTTCATCTCTAATGTTATTTTTTTTTTGTTTCGCTTCCATCGTTTCAGGTAGAAGGGAGTGATCGCTGCAGAGTTAAGCAATCCACAGTGAAGCGAATTCACGTCGGCACTAATTGTATGTATATAAATATACCTCCCGCATACCGCACCCACACACATATGCATACATATTTAAACGCATACACACATATACATGCAATACGGAAGGAAGCATCTAGAGGAAAGTCATTTTCTATTAAAATGGGTCGTGTGTATTCAATTTAAATAAAGAAAATCCCTGTTTGCACCTATGGGGAGTAGAACTGCTCTCGGTCTAAACCGATTCTTAAGTATTGTCTCATCGTAATTTAAATTTACTGTTGAAACGTTAGTTTTCTAAGGCAAAAGATTTGAATTTAATAAGAGGATTTTTTTATATCGGCCAATATAGGGAAACATACAACTCGTCTCAGTTCATCATGCAAATTTTAATGTTTTTTTTTTAAATAAAATAGACCTAGTATAGTGTATTATTTAAAAACTTACAACGACTGTATTCAAATAAAGTGTTTGTGACAAAGTCATTTCATTCAATTTACAGAATTATTAAATTACTACAAACACTACATGCTAAGAAATCCCTTCGAATCTCATGCTGTCAAATTTCGTTACCGTATGGGTTTTGTCATATAAACGCATTTATATATTTCGAAAAGTGAAATATGGTTTTATGTAGTATTGAAACATTATTTATATACATATCAAATTATCCGAAATTATCGAAAGACGCAAGAATCGAAATTCTTCATAGCAGAACAAGCTCAAGACGTATCTCGGTGTCGTTTGAAAAAAACGGTTGCATACGGTAACGTCATGCATCTCGGATTGTTACTATACTATTATGTAAAATTGACGAGGTTTCCAAATTATGATTATTATACAAAGAAGACGTAAACTATAATGTATTATACAATTTTATATGTACCATACACCATGAATACGGAAGGGTTAAATAAACGGCAACTTCAGTCATCGTGTTTATAAATAATTTAATAGCATTACCTATCAGCTCAATATCAGGACGAACAAATCGAACAGTGGTGTAGTTAAACTATTCTCGTTTAAACGCTTCTTATCTGTAGCAGACAGATAAATGGGAATGTAAAATGCAGTAGTGTACAGTAAAATGTGCATGTAGAAGTTAGAAGTCGCACTAATAAAATTATCAAAAGCAGGTCAAATAGCAGGGGTCACTGGGGCCCATCATGCAGTTCAATTTTATATTACTGAGCGCAGAATATTATGATTTACATAATATAACGTATACGTCAAAAACTAATATTTAAATTTAAATTTTTGGTGCGATTAATAATTGTATACAATGATTGACATTTCATTCAAAAGATATTTATAATTATCAGTCTGGAACTAGGTATACAAATCGATTAACACTATGTATTGCAATTTCGCAGGAGAGAATAAAATGGTGCCGATTTATTATGGAATTTGATCATAATAAATAATATTTTTACTAGTGTATAATAATTAGGCAGTTTGAATATAACATGTTTTTTAAAATGATAAATTCTACGCTGTTTTTCTCCGTTTAAAATCTAAATAATTCGAATACTAATTTTATATTGGATGTTTTTTTAAACTTTAATAGACTGTGAAAAAAACGGCTTTAAAGTCACATTTAAATCAAATTTTCGATAGTTTTGGTTTAACACCAAAGGCTGACAATAATTATTTTAATAAATAAATAAAAATGTATATGGAATGCATAATTATTATGCTAATAGAATAGACTCATAGTAAACGAAGTTAAAAATGACATTTATTCGCATATCGAAAATCATATAACGTTGTTTGTTAACTTTGTCTCAAGCAATAATATTAAATAATTTTCAGACAAATGTCAATTTAGGTATATAGTTTATTTGGTAGTTTAAAAAATCAGGATTAGATATTTTTTTAAATTATTTATGGGTTACTTTACTTTTGTTTGATTTTTGGATGGTTTTTAAACAAAAAAATACATAACTAAGGCATAATAAGATGAAATATCAGTAGTAACACTAATGTACAGCACAGATGGACTCTGACTTAAAATTGCATTTGTCAAAAGTTGAACTGAAAACTTTCGAGTAGAAAAGAATCGACACATAATAAATAAACTAATTGTGACAAGAAAATGTATAACATTCTATGCAGCGATCAATTATTTGAAATCTCCTCATAAAACACACAATGCAGGCGTGGTCTGCAACCTAGTCTCACTGAAGACAACTGTCTCATTCATAAGTCATATTATTTGGTGTCATATCAAATCATATCATTCATTTTGACGAGAGAAAATAATAAATAATTTATTATCAATCAAAAGGAGGAATAATACTGGACAATTTTTAATAGGTTACTGCTGCAAAATAAGTATTGCAATAATGACAAACAGTTTTTGAAATGTAAAACTATTATCACGTTGAAAACACAGTATTATAAATGTATTATTTCTACAATATAAGAGCATCAGTCTCAAATGAAAATGCTCGCAATGAATGAAACCGGTCCCGATACAAAATAAATTATGCTTTATTTTTAAAACATAACGCATTTCCACTGAGAATTCACAATTAACACCATCCTTTAATAAACCGTTCCTGAGGTTTTCGTTGTTTGTTTTTTAATAAATGTTTTATCGTCAGGTCCTTAGTACAATGGCCGTTGGCTACGGTTAAGAATTTCTCGGGTTCTAGTATCGGTACGGACAGTTTCATAAATTGATTTTTAAATAGATTTACGGATTTCCGTTCGTAGACGAGGATGTTTGTGATGTCTTAAATTCCGCTCCCACCTATCCGATTCTTAAAACAGGACGAAGCGAGAGCAATAAGCTAACCACTAGTCCTGTCCTAGCCCTATTCTTTGACACGACCCATTATTATTCCACCCTAACTTTCATCGGATCACTTCTTGCAGCGCCAAGTCAAAAAAAAAAAAACGTTGTAATGTGTCAAGCGCATAGTGTTTTGGCAACGTCAGATGAGTGTAGAAAGTGGCGAGAACTTCCTAGGTCACATTCTAAGCCCTTGGTAGAGCGCGGGTAGTAATAGTTTTTTAGACCGCTGTAAGCGAAGGAAGACGCAAGGGTGTAGCGCGGCCTGGCGCCTACGTTAACCTATAGAGGCCGTCGCTACGTGGCGACCGGAAATTTTAACCCGTGGCACTCTGGGTACCAATTTTTCACGGCCTTGATTTTTTTTAAAATGTCAATTGTGTTTTTTGTATTTCTTTTTATTTTTAATTCTAAACTGTGTACATGTAACTACTAACTGAAATACTTAGTGATTGGACTAAGTGACGAGCTTGTTTGAGTGTACCTGAGAGACCTCCCCATCAACATCAGCTCGCCGGACGAAAGTCTTACTCACACGTTCTATCCCTACTCTCTTCGAAAAAGAGAGATTGAGCAACTGACTAACAAGCAGATCTCGTTGAAAATTTCTGTCAATATATCTCCATTACGAGGCCATATTCTCCATATTAGGAACGGGCAAAAAAAATATTGACACTCTGAATCATTTATATTTCTAAAAAACTAGGAAACTTACATTGTTTCTTGACGGTTGGGTTCAAACATGGGTAATTATAAGAAAGTATAATGCCGAAAAGCTACTCGCTATAATACAAAACCATTCCTAGGGTATATTACTCAAAAAATGTGTTATTTATGCATAATACATTTTTTTAAATATAATCATATGCCATCAAAGGATTGAAAGTAAAATAATATAAAACCAATTAATACAATTATTATTTCAAATTTTTTATTGCATTTTTACCACAAACATGCTGACGATAATGTTGGTAATTATAATAATTTATGAAGATTTTATAATTAAAAAATGTTTTTATTTTTAATGAAATCTTAATACGAATGTGCAGATTTATGTATTATTGCTTTCTTTCCCTGCACTGTCAATTCAAAACTATTTAGTCTGAGAATGCTTAGCAAGGAAGAGATAAACAATGTTTACTTAGCTACACTAATTCATTTATTGAAAGTGATTTCAGAAGGCAACTACCGCCACGATTACATATATTATTTTAGAAGTGTCATGTTCAGAACAAATGAAGGATATTGTTGATCGATGTCAAAATATGTATTTTATCTGAGTTAAGGTCGAATAAAATCGAGGTGATAATAAATTAATGCACTCACGGATGAATTGATGGATTCTCTTTTGTTACCTTTTAACAAATACGACAAACATTTTCAAACAAAACTTGCAAGGTTAATAAAACGAATTCAGACCTCGGTTAAATTAATAAGCTTGAGTTGTCGTCCAGAATCGATTTAAACCAGTGTTTCATAACGGAGACTAACACAACCCCTTTATAGGCGTTCTAAAAATCTGAGGGCGTTTTTTTTATATTTATAGCGTTTGGGGCGCTACTGAAACCCGAGTGGACATCATTATTATTGCATATTGCTTATTTGGTCAGAATCTAATTCCATAAATGGTCGGTAACTAATTTGATAAATAATCAAAAAAAAAAAAAATAATTATGTTTGGTCAGTAAATAATTGTCAAATAAATAAAGGTTTGGGTAGCTTAGGTTAGGTTTAGTTAAAAAACTGATATTTTTATATAAATATGCGACCGTTTAATTTAATAACTAACAATTTTATATAAATTGCTGACCGTTTATTTTCTTAACTGATCACGTGTATACTAACCATTAATCTAATAAGTTACTGACCATTTATTACTTCTTTCTGACTAAAAATTGAAATATTAGTTACCGACCCAATAAATGCAGGCTTTATCATTATTTCATATCGCAGTAATCTCTGCCAATGATTATAGACAGGCTCATTTAATTATAATATCCGAGTTCTTCTGCATAAAATGAGCTAAATATAAACCATCACTTTTTTAAAGAAAAATATTATATGACATCAACATCGCATGTAATAAATTATTTTTTTTTCATTTAAGAGTTTCAATAATTTTATGTCTGCTAAAACCTAGTCATTTAAGTATGCATATATTTGGATTGTTGATGCGAAAATGGATTACATAATGAACAATATTATGTATGGTCCATAATGATGAAGATATATAATTATAGTTTTGAGGTTTTCAGTTAACGATCATCCGTGATTCTATTGATCTTTACGAAACTATCAGCGAATCATCACGCTGGCTTAACTGGTTTGAATTAAACATATGTGAAATTTACACTTTCGGAAATTCAGTCCATCATTCAAACTCGTTTTACTCGGAACAAGTAAAAATGACATTCAAAACAATTATGTCGTATCATAAATTTCACGAAAAAATGATAATTCCTTCAACGAATATATTCACATTACTCTTTTTAATTGCAATCTGAGTCATTTAATAATTGTATGAAGAAATAAATGCTTTAAATAAAAATGAATAAGTAGCAATAAAAATCTAGTTCTCATTAATTATAGTAAAATAAAAATATGTTAAAGCAGGCAATAGTGGGTAGATCAGTGATTTGTATTTAATAGTGTACCGTTTATTAATTTATTATCGTCGTTTTTTATTTCTCACGATCATGTTAAAACACTATTAAAATCCACCCACAACTGAAGCTTAAAATCGTCTTCAAACAATAAAATCTACATACATCAGAAAATGAAAGAAAAGGTGCTGCGAAAATAGCTGTCTATTCATAAAAGTTCCGCAAGAAAGTACTAACTTTAGTAAATAAATCGCGAGATAATTGCCTATTGCAGAAAACTTCGTGGCAACCAGCCAGATTTAAATTCAGAAATAAAGTTTAATTTTTATTATCCGAATTGATTATGTAACTTGATTCATTGTCCGGATGTTTTGTTTGAAAGGTCAAGGACGGTTGCTACTTATAAATGAAATAAAGCCTTACTTAGGCTTCGCACTAATCGGTGTTTCAGAATTTAAATTTTTATAAACTGTATAAATAACTTGGTCAACATCATTCAAAATTTTCCAGTCGCCGTATCTAGTCATAGACATTTTATTTTATTCAGCTCACACAAGGATGACCAGATAGGCTAATTCTTCTTTTGTTATCTTTAAAATATAGATCGTAATTTTGATTTTGCATTATCCAGTGCATTTTTAAAACAAATTGCTGCAATTTTACAAATATTAAAGACACATAAATATTAAATAGTTATTTGTTCTTAATGCACGTCCGAACCACCTTTATTTCCCTCTGTCTTCCATTCATTCTACTCACTAGAGTCCAGGCCTTCATTCCTTTGCAATCTATTGAAGAAGAGCTTATTGTGCCGTTGGGCGTTTTCCACCCCAAGTTAGATGATAGCCCAGTACAATATAACGCATACAGTTCGTTACAGTCAGTTTGTTAAATAAGGCTCTGAATGCCTAGATACAACATTTTATCAAACGTATTTAATAAAATGTTGTTCAGCTTTCTCTCACATTTTTTTACTACTAATTATATTATCCTTAATTTGGTGCTTACGTTTTCTTTCAAATACAATGCATTTCCAATTATTTCTCCGTGTCTCCATGGTGTTGTCTTCTGACAGTTGGCGATCCTCATAACAATACATTGGTGTAAGCAGTACTACATCGTTATTGTAAATTCAACTTCACCAACATCCATCTGGACTTAAGCCTAGTTAATACCATTTTCTTCCCAAAGCTAGTACCATCGCCGAGAATATTTAACGACTTACCAACATAGATTTCAACATCTATTATACCACAATTTTTAAGCTATCTAAATGTTAATTTATTATATTATTACTCCGGAAAAGAATTATGCATGTTTAATTCAAACTCAAGATATACTTTTAATTTAGTGCTTCCAATCGAACGGCAATAAATAGTTCACTTTCTCATTCTAATAAAATAAGTAATGCCTTAAGGATATTTAAAAACATATTTTGCCACTTAAGAAAAATTCGCTCGTGTCATTAAAAGGCTTATCTTTTTTATAAATGTATTATGAAACAACTTCGACATTATTCTTGAAAGTTTAAAAACAGTATTTTTTTCGTTAACACCTGATAAGGAAAATATATTTAATATGCAATAAGTATTATGCTAGGAGAAAATAAAATATGTCAGATATTTAAATATTTGTCAACCTTCAATTCAAAAAAATTTCCGTACCGTTATTTAAACGCCATTTTGTCCGTTAAAGTTTTTAAAAATAGTGCCATTAAAACCGTTTTTCGATTTTTCGCTAATTAAAAAAATATAAGTGTATAATCTTATAATGAAGTTTATCTCAACAGAAATTGTTCCACGAGAACTGTGTGGTACTCAGTTGCACAACCTCTCGTTTTTAAAGAGAGTAAAGAAATATGAATAGTGGCTAACTAATCGTTCTCCCTTCGAACTCTTCGCTTCGAACATAAATCTATAAATTGATTGAAAAATCGATTCATTAAACTGTCCGTGCTGAAATTCGAACTCCAAAGCACTACTCGGCCACAGACCCGGCAAAGATATAAAAACAGTTATATGTTTATAAGTTAATTTAAAACATCGACTCAGGGTGCTTGATGGAATTTCAATATCAAATTATTATATGTTAAATATATGTATGTATGTTAATTATATGTAAATTAAAATTAGTTATATGTTTGTTTGAATATGTGTTATGCGATATATATGTTTGGAAATCGCTCCAGTAAAACAAATATTCAACCAAAAGAAAAAAACAATTTTTAAATCCATAAACAAATTAGCGATAGATAGCTATTCATTTAAAAACTTTCCGTAGTATGATGTAGCTCGTAAGTATTATAATATTCAAGTTACTAATAAATCTCTCTGACCTTGCAAAAGAAACTTTGAGCTCATCCATAAGTCAGTGCGCCGGTAAAAGATACTTTAAAAGCCATTAAAATATTGCGGTATACTACACCTAATTATTAAAAAAGTGATGAAGCTTAGAACTAAATCTTTTATTTTAAAATTATCGTAATACTTTTTAAAGTTACAAGATGTTTTAATGTCGCCATAAAAGATTTAAAAAATATTATAAGAAGAAAAAAATATTTAACATGATAGAAAATTAACTAATTAATTCTAGATAACTCTTAGAGAAAAAATATTACAAACACGCGTGTCTTGTACCTTCTCAATATTTAAAATAAAATATCAAGTCAAAAAATCAACATTTTTTAATATGTACCTTACCAGGAAATAAGCATGCTACCTTCCGATCGCTCATATTAATACATCACAAAGTTACATATAGCAGATTTTATATGTCTCAATTCGTTAACAGTGCGGGGTCACTGTGCGAAATTATTCCTTGCTAAAGATGAATGTGACCATTTTCAGCTAATTACGTCTGTCACATCCCGAGTTATGAGTAGAAACTTACAATTCCAATTACAAGCTAAGCTGGATTATAAATCAAGTGATATAAATTCATAAATATATCACAACTTCAGATATTACATATTTGAGAAATCATTTATGCCAGATATGAAGAAAACTATGTTTAGTGTAATATGTTAACTTGATTTCTTCGTCAATTATGCCTCGTACACAATAAAAATTTCAGACGAATGTGTTAAAATTATCACGTCAGGTCGCTGGTGAGTTAGGTAGGTACTTAATCTGGCAGTGTAAATGGACACCGCGATTATCTGACGATCGTGATCCGCGATGCTGTCCGATGGAGCGATTGGGCGCGAGGAATGCGCCACTGTTGAAAATTCGGAATGCCAAATATGTTGATAAAGAAACGCGGCGAATCGAAGAATTTACATAAACAATGAAACGGCGAGAGCCACCTGCAGCGGTAGTTGTGTAACCTGGCGAGGGTCACACCAACTCTGGGCCCGTAGTAATTTATTATTATTTTTATATACCCTAATTCTACCTTCGATTATTAATCATACTAAAGTAAGATTATTTTGTGGTACTGGTCAATTGTACAATAGCTTTAAATTTACCCAAAGCAAATGACAATTCTCATGTATAATGTTCTATCGAAATGTATGAATGCTCCCAAAAACAAAATATATTTACAAAAACTCTGAAATAAAAAGTGAGTGTTTCAAGTTTTACCTAAAAATATCAGATACAATGTGCAATAATTGAGGGTTGTGGTGTAAAAACCGAGTAATACACAATGAAACAGTTCTGTAATAATCGCACTTGAAGTTGTTTTCACGTTAATTTAAATAAATTTCTTTATTGAATCACTATATTTATATAACGTTCCATAAATAATAACATTGTGTTTGAAGACATTGATCCACTATAATATGAAAATAATATATTTTTACTGTTAATGAGAATTCTTTATCACTGCAAATTTAAATTTATACAAGTAATAAAAGTAAAAATTCGGCTATTATCGCAACATTTTTACTATCCTGCTACAAGTGCTTAGCAACATCTGACCCAAGAGTGTTGTGAAGGAGAGAACTCGTGAGACTCGAATAAGACAAAATCGGTGAGAAACGTGACTTAAGCATCACCTTCACTGTATCAATACTTTGTTTGTGATTTTATATAAATAATTTTATGACAGGTGTTTTTTAACATGTTGAAAATATCGATTAAAAAATTATTACGTAGCTTCTTCTTCACTGCGTAAGCCAAAAAGTCGTTGCTTTTTTAATAATTTGCAATTATATTATTTAATTTAATGATTGCGAAATTTTATTGGAACGATAGAGCAAAAGTTTCAGTATTATATAAATTCTGTATTTTCAACGCATACCAAATAAAAAATGTCTGTGTAAAGGTAATTTTTAAATATTTATAATTAATGCTCTGAGAATAAAGTTAATTCATATATTTTACACAGCTGTGTATCTTTGACTTTGGTCAAGATGTTTCCATTCTATTTAAGACAAGAATTTATTCTTCATAAAATCAATATAAGTTTTCAGCCAAACTAATTTAATACCTATAGTACAAGCGAAGGAAAATATTGCAGGATCAAACTTTTAACTTATATTTTAAAAAATAAAACACAATTCATTTGTACTACTTTCACATATTTATAATGATCAGGACCGGTTTCGCTCATCACGAGCATTATCAACTGATCATGCTCGTGGTGAGCCAAACCGGTCCTGATAATTATAAATATGTGGAAGAAGTACAAATAAATTGTGTTTTATTTTTTTAAATATAATGCCTTTCCACTAAGAATTGACAGTTAACACCTTAAAAGTGATTTTAAGTTATATTAATAAATTTACGTTTAATCTCATTAAAAAATATGATTTTTTTTGAAAAACTTTTTTATTAAAGTATTCAGCCGACTAGTTTCGTTAAGCAAAAAAAAAGAACATTAGTTGATACTGCAAAACCAGTCATTGTATTAATCTATTAAATATGTTAAATTTTTATTTAAAGATTTGTGATTCATTTCAATTTTCTAATTAATAAAATATGTTTGATTTTATCCTTAATCAACATCTGCCTAATATAACCTAATTGCTAAAAATAGAATGTTAAAAAACCAATATTTTTAACTGTTAATAAAAATAAATATACTTACACAACTTTTTGTGTTGTATAAAATATTACTTTAATAAAAATTGATGATGCAAATGTAGTTGTCTTGTTAATAGACAATCATAGTTCTTTCATAAATATAACCGTGACATATAAAAGGCTTCCATACCAAAATCGTCACGCGATCAAGGATAATACTGTTTATATGTCGTAATGTTAAACCAATTTTCGATTTTGTATAGAATGCCACAGAATTTTGTGTTAAATTTCCTTCTTAGTCTCAAATAAGAAGTGTAAAAAGAACGTACTGACATCTCAACTCTCCCTGAAAAGAAAGGATTAACGACTGATTTACAAATATCAAGTGTACGTTCAATACCAAGTGTTGAAGTATACCATTGAGATTTTTTAATTGTCGGCGTGGTGTGATGGCAAAAAACATTGAGTAGGAAATAATAGTTTTGAATAAACCAATATTCAATACTTGTAATTCGCATATTGCTTAAATAGGCTAAACATACTAATAGTTGAGCACGTGAATCTAAATAAAAACAGTCAGGAAACCGAAAGCCGCTTCGCAAACTCCACTTAGTTTCAGTATAAAAATATAGACGTGAAAAAACGTTATAACGTTCAAACGTTAGAAGTTTTATTATTTCAGTAAAATCTTTGGTTTTGTTTTGTTCATTTTGAGACCTGGTGTATAATAAATTTGTTTATTTGCTTCGAAGATAGTACTGAAATAATAGTTCGGTGATATATTGAACACAAGTGAAATGTGATTTATATTGAAAAATGATGTTTAAAAAATAATACCAGCTATAAATATACAATAAGATACGTGTCTAGTCTCAAAAGATTACGTGTTAGAAAGCACGGCACCAGAAACGTATTTATATTTAAAAAAAAAGGCACATCAAAGTGCAGGACTGTTCGCTGTTGTAGAATTTGTAAAAGAAGTACCCGAGTACTAAAGCGTTATTTGTTTTCGATTATTTATTCGGTGTTAGGTAATAAGTATAGCAATATTAAATTCTCTCGGTAACGTGTCAGTGTCGACGAGACGCCAGTCACAAGTAGATTGTGAAATGATATTTTAAGTTTTATGAATATATTTTAAACGAAATGTCAATTTCAATTTTGACAAATTAATACGTTATGTAAACCAATGATGCCCTAATAATAATAAATTTATTCGATACTTTAAGTCAAAAGGGGAAATATATTATTGATTTTCTCTGCCATATAAGGCAACGTAACTAAATCTTACTCGCGAGAGAAATCCAAAAACATTTTTATGGAAATCGAAAATTGGGTTCCAACCAGTACTCCTAATTGTGTGGCTAGAATTTTTCATAAAATATATAGTTAAATACACATACAAGAATAGAGAAGTATTACAAATGTAAAAAATTACCTGCGGTGAATATTTCACTCATGTAAACCAGATATTGAAAAAAAGTAAGATTGCAAATCAATCGCTAAACCTCCCTTTTTGACGACGTTAAGAATAGAAAGGGAAGATTAAAAAGAACTAGAAGTTTATTTTAATTATTCCCTCGCGTCCATCCGATCCTAAAAACGGAGCGTAGCGAGAGCGACTTTTTAACCACTAATCTTGCCGTAGCCCTTTCCTCCTATCCCTACTGTCTTCGGAAAAGAGAGGTTGATCAACTTAGTAACAAGCGGTTTTTGTAGAAAAGTTTATCTAGAGATACCTCCATTAGGAGACCATGTGCTCCACATTGCGAGGGACATGGTTGAAAAAAACATAGATCAGGGATACGAAGCATTTGACCTTGTAGACCATTATGTGTAGTCTTTTTAATGAAGGTGAAACCAAAAGAACTTATATGTGCATATTATCACGTAGAACGTATATTTATAACATGGAAATTATATTCGAAGTGCATCTTGAAAAAGTTCAAAATCTCTGTACAACAGGTTTAGTGCATTGCCATTTGGTCACAGGGATCAACAAAAAATAACAATGTTGAAAAGTAAAATTGAAATTTGCGTAAGCGTCTTACAGAATTCGTTTAAATTATGTCTACAAAAATGATTAAATACGAAGTTGTGCCCATAGAAGTTTTAGCAATAATAAATGAGTAATGGAGTCTGTGTATTTGTAAAATAATTCAATCAATAATTTTGAATAAATATTTTGAATGTGTTGCATAAGCCTGCGAGACATCTCCGCGAGCCGACGACCTTGCCAGCAAGCTTAGGAGCAAAAGCACCTGTGCGCCTGATCTGCGGCCCGGCCGGTTCGCGGTTGGTTCACACAGGTGTGTCTCAGGTTTGTGCTTACAACAGGGCCTATCAATCATCGTCATCCCAGGGTACTAACATTAAATTACTGTACATTATCTATTCTGCCGTTTTAATACATAAGCTATTTTTCAACACTTTTGGTCCATTGCAATAAATAGGTCAAGCCACGTTACACGCCCTTTAAGCTATTTTATATTTGAATAATTATAAAACTTGTGACAAACTGCATACATACAAATTATTTTAACTGCATTATAAGCATTATAAGAATTGAGGTAGAATGACCCTTATTTTGTTTGTACGGTTTAAAAGATTTAAAAGTATATTTCAAGACGAAATCAATTCGTAAAAAAAATCGTTTTTCATTTATTTATTAACTACCATTCAGTGATACGACTATAATAGTGTAATGCTAAATTTTAATTACAGAAGCGATGAAAGCTTTTTAAACGTTCATATTTTTAGAATGATCTTTTGTGCTAACATTGAAAATTAGTATTGTACAAAAAACAATCAAATTTTAATGGTCTGAAATTTTAATAGTTATTCACTACCATGTACTTTGATTATATCATTCGTCAAGGAATATAACCAGCCATGTGATATTCAATTTGTGTTGCAATCCAATAATAAAAGATATCATTGTTTATTTAGTATTATGAAAGATAGTTGATGGGTGTCTCCTCACCACACCATTGTATACATACAGACAAGTCTGACAGTGGGGTAGTGCTGAAATAACTATCAACTGAATTTCATAATTCTTTTGGAATTAAATACGTTACTTCGTTCATTATTATAATAAATTTCTACCAAATTTACTCAATATTTTACTATAGTACACGTTATAGTTAGGTGTTCTATTAATTTCGATTTTATCGATGTGTATCAAAATCCATCGTACTGCTGTGTTCAAATATCTTTCGAATTTTAAGAAGTTGATTTGACGTAATATATTTTGTGCCCATGCTTAAAATATTCTTAATTATTTAAGAAATATTTTGATGGAACAGTAGGTCTTAATTTTAATATCTCTGGAATAGAGTCGTGCGTGGCATCAGCCAACATACGAGCATTTGACGTGACGTTAAATAGTGGCTCGCTAAGACACACCGTTTGATAGTTAACCACGCTACACAAGCACAGGTTATTTTACCAAAACCTTTACTAATCAATAACATTTTTAAAAAATCAGAATCCCAGAATGCTTAAAATGTTGCTAAATTCATACTCCACTAAATCTAACCTTAACAATAGCTCATAGATATAATATCGACATAAAAATTACTATAACAACTGAAGTTTTCATTATCCTCATAGAATGATGTAATACCATCATCATTTTATGGAGGTAGGTATATAAATCCTTATTTAAATGAATGAAAAATATACATAAATACGTCGATATATCTTGTAATATTGTATTTTTTCTGTAACTGAACCATAATAATATTGAAAAAAGGTGATAATAACTTGTTTAAAAATATATATGAAACCAAATCCATAAATAGGTATGTAAAAAAACCGAATGTAACGTGAAAAACAGTAACAGAAAATTGTGTGTTTTCCTCTTTAAACGGTATTTCGTGTATGATATTGCAAAGTGTGCGCTTATCGATAGCAGAAGACAGTGGCCCTCTTGCGCCAGGTGCGCCGCACTTTCTCCATAGTCTATTACACTAGCCAGATATTCTCTATTTCTCGCTTTTTCACTATTCAATACGAAACATATTTCCTGGTATTCACACTCGTCCATTTGTAATTTCGGTATGATAATTAGTAGATTCATTTATACTTATTTAAATTAATAAGCTAATGTCTTGTATAATAGAAAATGCGACAGCGGAAAACTCTATTTTACAGCTGCAACTACAGATGCAAACAAAACATGAATTAAAAATCTTCGAGTCATTATTTTTATGACAATCGGTCATTAAGTTTTCTACGCTAAATTAACACAAGTTATTAATAAAGCTTTCTAAAATACATTGTGGGCTGCCCGTTTGATTCTGACGTAACTGAAAACTATTGTGTGCACCTAATTCATCGCCATTGATCATTAAATTCTCAATAATTCGGCATTTAACAAAAGTTTATTTCTCCAAGAAAAAACTTTCGCCTTCATGATATTGAATGTTGCTTATGTCTCGTAGATTAGTTAGAATATTATACCAAGCTAAATCCTACCGACGGTATCATACCATAATATCTATGGCTAAATTTATAGTTTAATTTTTACATTTTATAATCTAATATATAAAAATTAATGTGGGTTTGTTCGTATCTTATGCACTGCCATACCGTTCATCCAATTCCGATAAAACTTTGTCAAGTTATTGCTTGTACTTGCGCGAAGGATATAGGCATAGTACAATCAGGCCCGGCCCGGCCCGAGCCCGACATTCAACATTTTAATTTTTAACTTACAGTAAGTTTTATTATATATACAAATTAATCTCACAATCCAGATATATATATAAAATCTTAAACAATGAAATTCGTACAAATAATGACATCTCGGAAAACCTTCTGATTTATTCGTGTATGCACCAGATAGAAAAACAAAAAATATTGTGTGTCCAAAAGCACTTCAATAAATAGAGTTAAAACACAAACACTCTTTCTTTGAGTGGGATTGCTACGCATGCCGGGTACTCACTAGTATTTTATATTATATTAAAAATTAAATATGTATAACAACGATTATCTATAAAATGACTGATCATAATTTAAATTACTGAAATTTATAATGGTGATTATGCTCGCTACTGTTCTATTTTTACTTTTTAAAATACGCTAACACTATATTATAATTTATATTGTTTATGTGCTTAATAATAATAGTCACATGTAAAGATTTTATAATTTTTACATTCCACATTTTTTGGGGCGGTATTTTTATATTGAAAGAGATTACTCAACTCTCACTATATTTTATAAAGGGAGTTGTAACTATATAAATATGAATAACAGTAAATTCCATGTTTTTAGAGTTCGATTTGTAATAAACTAATATTTTGTAGAAAATTTAAAAAATCTAATTATAAATTTTGCAGTGTTTGTTCGATACTTTATGGAAAACTATTTGAATGAGAGAATGCATAATACACTGCTACGATGTTCATATATAATAAAAACTCCAAGCAAGTTTTAAATAAAGACTATGTAAAAAATGTACAACGAGCACTGAACTTATACCCCGACTGCTCACGAGCTACAGAGGTTTTTTTGAATTCTTTATCACTACACGTGATTGTTTCGCGTGTGGATTAATGATTTTTGGTCCAACCTCAACATGTTAATGATAAAAATAACGATAATTACATTTAAGTTTGGTCTAAAGCGGTCAGATTTAATACAACATTGGTTCATAATTTATTCTAAACCATTTCAACACGCAATCTCATATTCATTTATCTCCATTTGTGCTTCTGCCATTTTAATTTATTTTTATCAAACTACCTTTAAAACGCATTTAATCGGTTTTATTTTTCCTCCACAGTGCTATAAAACAGTCAATATCGATTTCACTCATTTTCAATAGATAATGAAAGTCGATTTTCGTTAATTTTTTTTCATTGTTTGTACTTAATAAATTAATATAATCCACATATTAACATGAGTGGAAGCATCCAAAACTCATCACATTTTCTACCCCTGAGGGAAGACGGAGCAGCGCGTTGAAAAACCGCGACTTCGGGATGTAACAAGACCTAGGGGGTCAGCAATTGGCAAAAGAAGGCGGAGGAGTGAGGAGAAACAACCCGAACTGTTACGTCAGAAAAACAGAATAATCTACAATATGCCTTTCTAATGTAGTTACAGCCCCTAAGACCAAACTAATTCAATATACAATTATGTTTGGCTTGTATACTGTAAATTGATAATAATGGATCATTGAATAACGATTATAATAATCCTAACAATAAGGATTCTTATTAGTATATATATACGTCTAGAATTTTCCCATTACGCTACTATATTTTAGCATAATTGATTTTACATTGAAAGGGTTTGATTTCAATAAATAAGAGATAAAGTTACAGTAATTGGTGTGGGTTTGAAATAGGTGATAAACGCATTGAATATTCATAGACTTAATAAAACAGATACATATAGAACTGAAGTGTTATTATAACTGACACTATTGAGAAGTTACTTCTAATTGACTTGAATAACTAGCAAAATTACCCATGAAAAATCATTATTCAATCAACATAAAAATGTGACCATGGAATAGTTTTAAATCTTTCGAAAGATTATTTCTCATATCACTACACAAATCTATTCAATCTTATTCACCAATATGATAATAATGGCAGAAAAAAAACACTATGAATTAAAATTGTTCGAAGCCCTTGTAGCTATCTAACAACGTCAAGTTGGTGTACATGCTATTATATATTTAAAGCTTATCGACTGATTTATTATTTGCAGAAAATTCAAATTGATTATTAAATTGATATCAGAAAGTAAAAACGTTGTAATAAAGAAATCATAACTTTAATTCAATCCATTCATAATTACATATATCATCTTACTAACGATAACGCTAAAAATAATTGTTATGTAAACATGTATTGTTGTCTGGCAAATGTTTCATATTTATATAAGTAATTCAATTTAAACAAACATATAAGACAGTTAATTTTATCATAAGCAATTTAAGTACCCATAAATGGTAAACTATGAATTTTTGAAGCACATTTTAAACAATATATTTCAGCTCTGTTCAACTTGTTTATTGTTACGATCGACTTACAGTTGGAAAAGTATCTAATGATAAGAATTTTTTTAAATATTTTTTTGGTGTTTGATTCATCACGGAGGTAAGTACGATGAAATGAAAATTCGAAGGATATCTTTAGTATAAACATGATATTAACAAACAACTTATATAAGTCTTTTACAAGTTTTGTATTTTTAAGGTGTTAACAGTCAATCCGTGGTGGAAAGGCGTTATATTTTTAAAATAATTCACAATTTGTTTGTACTATTTAAACATGTTTATAATGATAAGCATCATTTTCGCTCATCGCAAGCAATATCAACTAATAAGAATAAAAATCGCTACTAGGCTAATTATACAAAATTGAATGTTATGATTACAAGACATAGCAAACAGTTATTTAAAGAACTGTATCAAAAATTTACAGGTAATCAAAAAAAACTATGTGTAAAAGAAATTATATATTCTGCAATTAAAATGTTTAGGACGTCTTTAAAATATTAGTTTTTGAAAAAGTAATTAATCACTAGAATTCACCAAACTAGAATTTATCAAATTGGAATATTTTACAATAGTTACAAAAACTTTAATTACATACATTAAAACAAGATTTTAGTTTTTCATTGTCCAATAGAGCTTTTTCCCTATATAAAATCTTTCTTAAGATGGAAAATATATTTAAAAAAATTCTTAAATAGGTATAACATTGTTTTTTATATACATACCATCAATCAAACAGAAATGCCTTAATCTATATCTATCATTAGTATATTAATAAAAAATTAGACAAAATATATGTTTTCTTTTTATAACTTTTGTACGTTTTTTATTTTTTGATAATATTTTATATCGACTTTGGAAAGGAAAAAGGACGTAAACCACATCAAAAACTACTGTGTATAACTCACAAAAATCGTGCTAATACACTATATTTATATATAAATATATAATATATTGGCTGTAGAAAGGCAAAAAGACTTATCCCTCTGACTTTTCAAAATATTTTTTTTTCGATAATCACAATGTATAAAATTTAATACACGTTTTGTTTGGGCTATACTCAATATTTTTTGTGTATGAGTTACGTCCTTTTCCTTTCCACAGTCGATATAAAATATTATCAAAAAATAAAAAAAGTACAAAAGTTATAAAAAAAAAACATGTATTTTGTCTTTTTTTTTATTAATATACTAATGATAGATATAGATGAAGGCATTTCTGTTTGATTGATGGTATGTATATAAAAAACAACGTTACACCTATTCAAGAATTTTTTTAAATACACTATTTTTATATAGTTTGACACTATTTTTCCAACTACCATAAAATAAATAAATTGTCATCCTTCCATAGTAACAATATTTTGATGTCACATACTATTTGTGTATCTTTCATTAAAACTTATCCTATCCATAAATAGCCGGATTAAATAGTGAATTTTTATTTAATTACTTTTTAAAATTATAGCTTTAACATTCAAATCGGTTATCAAAGTCGTTAAATTTTATTTACACTGATAAATTCAACAAATAAACACACTCTTGAATTGAATAATCTTGAAAGTTGGTTCTAAATGTATAATATTACTAATATGTACCAAATTACTCTTTTATTTTTATTTTTCTATATAAATGAAATGTTTGGCAAAAAATAAAACACTGGTATTTAGGTAAAGTGCAATTCTGACGTACCTATTAATTAATAAAAGATAACTTTTTTATTATGTTTGTAACAAGAGTATATTTATTATTTTTTTGTCCGCTTCTAATGTGGAGCATATGGTCTCCTAATGGAGGTATCTTAACAGAAGCTTTCTAGGAGAACTGGTTGTTACTAAGTTGCTCAATCTCTCTTTTTTCGAAGTGAGTAGGCATAGAAGGATAGGACTAGGACAGGACTAGTGGTTAACTAATCGCCCTTGTTACGCCCCATGAGGATCGCATGTTTGGGAGGTAGTTTTAGACATCACAAACACTCAGATTACGAACAGAAATCCATAAATCGATTGTAAAATCAATTTATGAAAACCGTCCGCACCGGGTATTGAACGCGAGACATCCGTAACCGTAGCCAACGACGCTACCAACTGCGCCACGGACGCTGACATATTTATTATTTACTTTCCAATATTAAGAATATTCATAATTAAATACTCATACAACGTGATCAAAAGCTTACTTACTATTATGTATGCATTTTTTATACATTCGTTTATTTTAAAATATCTAAAAAACGTGTAAAATTCAAATTTTTACAGATATTATTCGGTAAATTGAAAAAAAATTTTCTCTCGAATTTAAATAGAATTTGAACCTATATGCTATGTCCAAATAAGGTGATGGGAGTTATTAATAATAGTCTACTGTAAGGATTAAGATATTGATTTAAAGAGTTTTTTCAATCTAAGTTTTTTTAATTATTTTTAATAGGAGTGAATGCCATCAAAATATGTTAAGAGTTATTTAAGTCGTCGTTGAATACTTATGTTCAATGAATATAAATTAAAAAATATAGTGTTGAATTATCCTTAATATAATAATTATGCTTGATGCATCATTCTCAAATTACACCTCTTATCTTTTATGTTTTCCGTTTATAAAACTATCACAACTTTTCAAAATTAAACGAGTCTTCAAAGGAATTAGTGTGGGGCAACTTTTAGTTATTAAAAGATAAGCAATTTGATATTTGTTTTAATTAAACGCGACCATGTCCTTTGAATAATGAATAAATATCGATGATTAAACAATCAATTTATTTTCAACACGTTGAATTTGATATGAGGTGGTAACAGTTGTAATTATTGGCATGTCTCGCATATAATCACTTTCAGGACAGCCGTTTTGTCATGAATCCTAAAGAAGAATTCACTAAATGTGAATGCTCCAAGCTACAAACTAAAAATATTGCATGAAATACTAAAATTGTTGCTTTCTTTGACTGTGCCATTTAATTTATAAAATCGTCATTTTCGAATGTGAAAAACTTCTTAACATTTTACCCTTTTTTGTATATGCTTTGAAGTCATGAAAAATTAAAACACTTGTACCTTAACTACGCTTAACTAGTGGGTAATTAAATCAGTAGTCAACGTTACATTAGTTTCAAAAAACACACATTCTACTCAAACACTTTGTTGTGTAATCGCTGTTCTTAAAACATTTCAATTATAGAAAAGTTTTGACTACTACACTGCCGTTCAAAACACGATAAATCCATTGCTGTGTTTCCGGCTCTACAGTCCTCTTACTCTATCCAGTTAATAAGAATGTCTACACTCGTGGTTAATAAACTTAGTATTCCCATGGACTCCTTCTTTAAGCAAAAACCTGACCATGAAACCCAAGTGAAAAAAACTTTACATAACTGCATAATAGAAAAATTATAAATTTAATTTTGTTATATTGAATGGTGATGTAAAAATAAAATACAAAAACACATTTTGTTTTCAATGAGATGGGGTAACCTGATGGGATGACAAGAGATTTTTTATATTCGGCTATATGTTTGTATTCTACATTCGTAAGTCTCCACGAACACTATTTTTCAATCGGTTTCTTTTTTTCGTGACGAGTTTCTTACCCGCAAATACCTTAATCCACATTTTACTAAATAGGATGATGGAAAAGTCATCTCAAAAAGCCTCTGTAAAGTGACCTATAATGCAGGATATAAAATTGGTATTTGTACTATATTTATATTTTACTCAGGACGTAAAAATCGCTACTTACCGATTTATTTATTGATATTTATTTTAACTTACATAATAATTAAAATGTGTCACAAATATCTTTTGTATTTAACCTCTCACGGACCTCTTGACGTTGTCTACGCAACCCTCAAATTATTTTTAATTTGCCACAGACCCCCTCATCAGTCACAAGGAGGACAAACGAAAGAATTGGTTTTGGGAAATAATGCTATTTAATATTATAATTTCAACTATTTTTAGTAAATCTAAACTCCGTTCTAGTGAATTGATGCATACGCAGATTACGCCCACGCACATTTTCATAACCTGTCAACCTATCGGCGATAATACATAGTCTCAATAGATTTTTTATAACACTTCCATACTGCTATCTGCACATACTTTACACGAGTATTATCTTACTATAATATTTAAGTACACTTTATTAACACTAAATTATTATGAAAAACCATTATGTCAATGGCAGTAACAAATTCGATATTTTCTAACATAAAGTAATACACTTCCTATTTAAATTATTAAATGATTACTATTATAACGTCGTGGCTGTTAATCTCTTGTAATCTCATTCTTCTATACAGAATTCGAACCATGAAAATACTTTTTTCAGTCATTCTACAACACTTCATAGTTTCAGCTGATTTTATAAGAAAATATTAAAAATATCAATATATCAGTAGTTACGGAAAGACTTTTTAATAGAAATTTTATCCCTTATAAAAGAATAATAAACATTTACTCCGTCAATGATATTTTTTACATCTTACAAACGTTATTCATGATATCAAAAAAAATGTATACTTGATTGATCGCTTCACGAAAATAGTTTAATATCTGTTATATACCGAGCAAGGTTTAAGTCTTTTCCTTAGATTGACTGATCACTGGACTCCACCAAGTCACAGGGCAAGATGTAGTTTTAGAAGTTCACAGATTGATTACTCGCTTCTTTTGTTACACGACAAACGCGGGAAAGCTCGGGTCGACTCGCACCACCGCCATTTTTTACTTTTTTTCTCATAAGAAAGAAAAGATTTCACTTTCCGTATTACAATCTGTTAAACTAGTCGTGCTGTTTTCAAATAAAGGTTTAATAACTACATATTCGTCTTTTAATGTAACCACGCTTGCGTGACGCATTTTAAATGACAGAAGCAAAGTGAACCCACAGTACAATCGAGAGGTGAGAATTTGGTCGCTAGCAGGGATTCCAACTCGAATAATCGAATATTCAAAATCCGAATATATACCTAGCCCTTTTTAAACTATTATTTATTTATTCGAATATTTGGGCAACTATTCGAATAGTATTCGTAATAATTGTTAGTGAAATATTTTACAAAATCGACAAAAGATCACAACAAAATTTCTTGTACGGTAGTTTTTGCCTTCACCTAACTCGGGTGTTCAATATCTTATCATAATACTTGAGTTTGACAGATGACTCGGGACTAAAAAATCCCCGTAAACATGAAATGCCGTAATTGAAGAAATACCGTAATCTGACTCAGCTGCAAATTTTAAATATTGTAATACAAGGCAACCGTTTTAAAATGTGTAATTATATTATCTCTATCTGGGATTTTACAGTAATGGGAAAAGATTCAGTCATAAATTATTATAAAATGCAGATATCTCATTCTTAAAAAAATATTAAATGTATATCAGTAATTTTAAAAAAATAAAACACAATTTGTTTGTACTACTTCCACATATTTATAATGATCAGGACCGGTTTCGCTCATCACGAGCATTATCAACTGAATTTCAGTTGATTATCATTATCAGTTGATAATGCTCGTGATGAGCGAAACCGGTCCTGATCATTATAAATATGTGGAAGTAGTACAAACAAATTGTGTTTTATTTTTTTTAAATATAATGTCTTTCCACCAAGAATTAACAGTTCACACCTTAAAAGTAATTAGTATATCAGTAATTTAAAATATGATTAAATGTAACTTTTATTTTAAATAAGCTGGTTTTCTTCAAATTTAAATGTTCTATTTAATGTATTATTTTAGTATACGTAAAGTTATGTTATTATTTATTCAAATCATTTTTTAAGACAATTTTCATACTTCGAATATATTCGAATAGTTTCAGTTTGACTATTTGATATCTGAATAGCTGGAATCTTTAGTTGCTAGCCTACAAAAGAGGACAGCACCAAATGAATATAAAGAATGCATATTATAATAACGTGTTTTAATATAGTATAGAATATCATAGCTTCTATCTCAAAAATCTTCAATTAATATTTCAATTATAAAATGATACGTTTGGTATAATTTCTTTATAAAAAAACACGTCTCAATTAAAAGCATAACCTGACAATAATAACAATTATCTATGCGTATGCTCAAACAACTTCTTGTTTTCAACCCAAGGTATTAACTTTAAGATATTATTAAAATTGAATACGTAATAATTGTATACACAATGTAGCCATGCCAATGCATGGCGTATGAAGGAGCTGTTTCTTTTTTTATCAATTATTATAATACTTAATCAAATCGTTCGTTTTTTTCTTCAAACATAATTAAATGCTGTGTTTAATACGATAACGGAAAAAGCTCCAGAAAAAATATTCGTATATAATCGTCTCAAATGTACGAACAAGGTATTTGAAAACTCTATTCAAGTGCCATAATAAAACCTGAAAAATTAATCGACTAATCTGTTTTCAGATAACGTCGTTGTTGATGTTTCACTTTATGTCGTAAATGACGAAAACATTATAATAAAAGATTAAAACCAACCAGTGGAATAGCAAAGTTGTTTTTTTTAATTTTATATTAAGAAAATCCCAAAAAGTTACCACCGAATCCATCGAAAAAAAGAAAACGTTATAGGTACTTTATATTATGTTCATTAACAGAACATATTTGTGCACATAATTATGAAAGTGGCGTAAGTCAAGAAATTGAAAAAAAATGAGTTATACATTTATTTCGGTTTACATTGTTGTAAAAAAATATAATCTATGTAAAACATTAAAAAAATATGCTGAAATTATAGCATTATTTATATGCAGCACATGGTTGTCACTTTTAAAGTTATGCCACTTTTGTTCATTTTGATAACAGGCTAAGTCAGTTGTAAGGGTGCCGCGCGCCTTGTTACATCATTATTTTATACATTGTGTTATTTGCAATCTTGAATTTGATTTCATTACCATTATGTCATCATCAGATAGTGGCTGAGTTAACTATTATACATATGTATATTTGAGACAGTAATGAAAAAAATGTTCATTACATTTTTATATAACTAAATTGATTTGTATGTGGTTTGTAGATATACGACCACGGTATCTGAATGACAATTCAAAAAATGAAAACGAATAAGACAATTGTCATCTTCAGATGAATCTCACCAAGAATTAGAGCTTAGTATTTATAAGCATAATTTATTCTGTTAATTTTGAAAACAGTCGAAGACATTTGAACCTAAAAAAGTATTATATCCTTATATGCTACATGATTTATATGTCAAAATAAATTGTAAACCTGGTAGACTATAGAAATTTTGAAACACTGTATTGTTTAACGTAAAACTATCTTTTAAAACATTAAAACGTAAACCTTTAAATTTCTCAAAACGAAAGAAACATGACTTATTTTCATACTTATGGGCACATTTATTCATTTTGTCTCGCTTCCTTCAACATCATAAATTTAAGAATGCAGTTAAATTACTGTACGTAGAGTTAGACAAAAAATATAATTACATTTTTTAAGATATCTTAATAATTGATTTGGTAGAAATTAATTTTTGGTTAAAAATGGCAAAGTATTTAGATAATCAAGCATTGTTCCTTACAATATAACTAAATATTTTGCTATTTAAACTTGAATATAATATAATATATAGTTACTAGAAAAATTATATATATATATATCATATGTTTCAACACACTTTATTCTAAGTAAAGATTTAAATTTATACCTGATTCGCCACGGTTAAAACTTCCAGTTATCAAAACTGTTTCTCAAGAATGTATATATCTAATCACCCATTGTATACAATTAGTTACAAGAATCTGTCCAGTATTAGGTGAATTGCGAATAAAGAGCGGGATAAAAGACTGTATAATGCACGACATATAGTGACAATACAGGGAATCACTTGAATGAATACTATATATTACCTATAATTCCTTCAGCCAGTGCACCGACGGGCATCGTCGTGAAAGCGAGAAGCGTCGCCAGCACCAGCGCAGCCGCGAGCAGGGGTGCGGAGGCGGGGGCGGGGGCAGGGGCGCACATCCCAAGGCCCACAATGGTGGCCCACCCGACGACCGCGACCCGCCGCCGCGCTACTCCTGCCCCTCGACGTCGACTGAACACCGAGGCTAATCGGTCTAGGATGAACACTTCCAAAATTGATTTCTGAAAAAATAATAAACTGTTTCATTTCAATCTAGTTATATACTCCATTAATCTTGGATGACACAAAATTACAACTTAAAGTAACGTTTTTACATTAAAATATATGTGAGATTCATACAGTGCATATTTAAAAGATTCGAAATATTTTCGGTACACGAAAAGGGCGCTTGCATATTTCGTTTTTAATCCAATGAACGCGCTGGACATGTCTACATGTCGAAGACTTTATTTCGTATGTATTTCAGGTCAAACTATAAGCGAACACTTGTGGATATATGCTTTAAAAAATAGCTCAAACCTTTAGGTAGAGAAGTTAGGCAACAGATCATGAAAATATCAAGTAGAACACAAGGAAATATATTATTGAAAATAGTTCTCGATATGCAGTCTTTCGAATTTCAACTTTGAACTGCCGATACGCAGCATTAATCTTCAGCCCTATGTATTACATATACTAAAGCAGATTACATATAAAAATTGATTGAAAATAAATTCGTGCGAAAACGGCTCGCAGTCTAAGGGTTAAACAAAGTTTTAATTATGATGGCAGTGTATCAATTCTCTCGTCAAAATAATTTACATTGAAGAACCTTTTTTTGATACCATATTAACAATTCATTGCCACAATACAAACATACAATTATATATATTATTGGAAAAGCATACATCAACTGTTTTCCCTGACGACAAATTTTTTTTGAATGTTTACTGTTTCTTGTATGTATTTGGAAAAAGAACTCAATTATCGAATGGGCGGAAATAGTAATGTATGAATTTTAAATAGAAGTCATCAAAACTATGGTGGCTCAAGGTAAGTCGTATTGCTTCTTTACATAAGATCCGTGATGCACATTTGATAAAACTAAGTGATAAACAAATTTATCAAACATCGTATAATGTTTTTAAATTAATGTACAATTGACATGCAAGTGGGTACTTATACATTTAATTACACTACAATATTCCATAATTAATAGAACCTACATTTTTCGTCTTAATCTGGACAGTCACAAAACGTATTGATTGTTATTTTATAATTTCCTTGAATAACTGTCGGAAGTTGGATCGGTCCAAAAATAAAATAGGTAGTCCGAATGCGTTGTTAATTTAGTAAATAAACGACACACCACATTTCTTTTATATCCAAGATAAAAGTTATGTCATAAATATACTACATTAAATCATCGGCCGTCACGCGTTTAACTGCTATAGCTACCTGAACGCGTGCCGATCTTACGAGCAGAACATTAATTTAAAACAAGCAGCGACTCTTACACATAAATACATACTAACATAATTTTATTAGATTTTTTATAATAAAACACACTATACTGTATTCATAATATAGACACTTTTAAAAAAATGGTTTATAATAACATCTTTCAAAGCTCAAAGTCAGAATATTATATTTTCTTCCAGTTTGTTTCTTGTAGCTTAGTTTAAGTGATAAAGTACTTCGTTTCGTTTCTTTTCAGCAACTTGTAATGAATAAATTTTCCAAATTATATTCTAATACTAAACTAAATTAGCATTGTTTGTATATTTCACGTAGAATTACCTGAATTCATGACAACTTAATTTCTATAATGAAATAATACGCCTATTAAAAAGGCATTGATTGAAAATCCGTTTTGTTTTGTACACTTCAAGAAGCCTCCGGGCGTCGTTAAAATAACGCAATAAAAATGCCCAAAGCTTTATACTGTAATAGATCTACAAGTTAAGCAGGAAAATAGACAGATCACGTGACAGGCGCCGTCTGGTAAATGTTGCGTGTCATAAAAAAACAATGACATAAATTATTATGGTGGCGATTGAGTGGGACATGGCAGCACTTATCTGGTGCGAGTAATGCCTTGTCTTTGCGATATCCACCGATTTCAAAGTTAAGATATCGCAGGCATATTATACTCGATAAAAAATCTTACATCGTTGGCACACGCTCAATGAAAACTGATGTATCCGGTGGCATATTTTATTTTTTCGAAAAAAGAATCGTTTTAAGAAACATAAACTGATCAAGCGTAAACAATTTTTACGTCACTTATAATTCAAAAAACATAACATTTTTTATTCTATAGCTAATAAATATCATAGATTTTGAAGACTTATATTCCAAATAAATAATGAACCAGATAATAGCTAAACAGCTCAACTTAAATTAAGTATCAGCTATTGAATGCAAAAGGTGATATGTAGGAACTCTCAGATCAGATGGGAGGTTATTTCGTATATACATATTATAATATATAGGAACGGTGACTATTTTACTTCCCCCCTTGCTTTAAAATATGTCAATTATGGGGAAGAAAGTAGCATACTAAAATAAATCAATTAAAAAAAACTGTTTAATGACATAATAAAAACTTAAACACATATTATAAAATAAAGAAATAAAAGCTTTTGATGATTTTATTCTGACACCATTCCCTCTTCTGTATGGGACCGAATATGAGTCAGATAGTACATTCCGATATAAGCAGTTGTTTTTTTAATTTTTAATAATGTAGGTGTACACACGTTTTTTTTTAAATTTTAATTTGTAATAATAATACTTCAATTAAAATTAAGTTGTCGTAGAGGCGCTACCGCCCACGATTCTTCGCATAAAAACATAGCTAATTAGTTACCGAATCAAAACAAAAATTCGAAAACAAAAATAAACTGCTAGACATATTTTAATATTCCATGGCTGCTGATGCATATTTTTTGACAGGCATCGACTTGCACTTCTTTAGCATTGGAGTGCTAAGCAACGTTCGGCGATTTATTCGCCTCACGGACTCAGACGAGAGCTGAATAAATCGATAAATTAACATGTCAAAACTTTGCACTTACACTTTCCAGTGTCGTCTACGGTATCGGACAGTTTCAATCATATCGATATTATAAAGCCAAAAGGGCGTAAGGTACAATTCGCAATATTTCAAGATAAAGAGTTTTATGTTTCTGTTTATAACTTTTTTTATTACCGAGTGATTATTATCTACACTGTAACTTCCCAGTGTCTTCTGTGGTATCGGACAGTTTAAATCATAACGCGAATGAAAAGTCAAAAAAGCGTAAGATAAAATTTGCAACATTAAAGAAATTAAAAATGTTAATTATTTTTCTTTCAATTGTATTAAGTGATTTTCATCGTCATATTCGTTTTCCTGTGTTTGCTATGGTATCGGACAGCTTCGCATATATAGAGATTATTAAGCCAAAAGGGTGCAATGTTCCATTCGCAACGGATCAGAAACGAAATGAATAAAAATGTTTTCGTTTTTAAGTTTTTAATTACTGGGCGATTTTAGGTAACTTAAGCATTGTGGAGCAGTTGATAGCGTCGTTGGCTAAGGTTATGGATGTTTCGGGTACAATTCCCGGTGCGCACGGTTTTCATAAATTGATCTTTCAATCAAAAACTCCCTCGGGGGAAAAGGGGCGTAGTGAGATCGATTGGTCAACCACTAGTCCTGTCCTAACCCTATCCTTCTATCCCTAGTCTCTTCGAAAAAAAAGAGAAGTTGAGCAACTGAATAACAAGCAGTTCTCATAGAAAAATTCTGTTAAGATACGTTCATTAAGATTCAATATGCTCCACGTTGGGAGTGGACATTGAAGAAAAAAAAAAGCATTGTTCCTAGTAAAATTAGATTTTGGCTTCATTAGTGACATGCTCGTAAACAGTTCAAAAATGGTGAGAGTTGAAGCATGTATACTAAAAAATACGTATAGTTTTCATGAAAGTTATTGAGGTTATATTAAACACTTTTATAAACAAAAAATAAATGAATTTTCATCAATCGCCTTCGCCGATTCCTTTTTAAATTAATTTATTTTCGTTAAAATGTTTTTTACGCTCTTTTAGCTTTACAAACTCGAAATATACTTGACATTTAATGTACGAAATATGTGTACTGCAACGGTTTTTACTTAACACTATTATTTACATGCATTGTCTGCACAGTGTAAGATTCATATTGTCACCTCAAAAATTCGAAGATACTGAAAGTGATATTAAAACTATCAATAACGTATATTTGTATTAAAGAAACATTACACGTGTAAATCTCAAAACTAAAATAATTGCTTATTGCTATTATTAAATATTGGCGCTAAAGTATTATTTTGCAAGCGTAAAAACAATATTTTATAATTGCATATTTTTTAAAATGATTTTTGGAATTTGTAAAAAAAATGTATTTAATTTTTATAAATAAAACGTCTTTCCAACAATAATTGACATCTTAATTATGACCTAGTTATGAAATACATAAAGAAAAACAGCGGTATGATTTTTTTAAATAAATATAATTATAAAGCAAGTATGTAAATTTTGGAATTGCGAGCTTTGCATCCCACGATATTCTATCTTATTTTTAATTGTCATATTCAAACGTAAAATTTCAATATTTTTTATATCCATGTCCGCTCCCAATGTGGAGCATATGGCTGTTGGAGGTACCTCAACATTTTTTTCTATGAGAACTGCTTGTTAATCAGTTGTTCAACCTCTGTTTTTTTAAGAGAGTAAAGAAAAAAGGATAGGGCTAGGGCAGGACTAGTGGTTAGCTAATCGATCTCGCTACGCCCCGTGAGGATCAGATGAGTGGGGGGGAATTTTTTAGATATCACAAACACTCAGATTACGAACAGAAATCGATTGAAAGATCAATTAATGAAAACCGTCCGCACTGGGAATTGAACCCGAGACATCCGTAACCGTAGCCAACGGCGCTACCAACTGCGTCACGGACGCCGACAAATATTTATAAATAAATGTAAACTACACAAATAGTAATTCTAGTTACTAGGCAATAGTTTTGTAAATGATAATTACTTTTAAAAAATAAATCATACATGAAACCTTTAACTCATCAATTAATAAGAGTGTGTAATTTCTAATTTTCTGATGGTACAATATATTGATAAAAACTAAATGAAAAAATATTAAAACTATTTGCAGCATTGCTTCAATACATAAAGTATAAACTTCAAAAAATAGATATGATCTTGCCTACGATATTTACAATCTCTATAAATATTTTAAAGAAACGTTAGTGATTCGTTAATGCGTTTATTGTGCAGCTCAAATTATCCAGTCAATTTTTTAAAAGAAGGAGTGACAGTTGCGTAAGGATTTAAAAGAAGCAATAAGCTTACTTTATTTATAGTAATTAAAGTTTAAAGAAAGCATTTATAGCTAAATACTTTGAAGAAACTCTTCAAATCATGTTATATAATGAAAAGAATTCACCATATATGGACAAACATGCGGTCAAACGAACAAATCAACGTTGATAATAATTCTTTGAACTGAATGTATCATTAAGACTTATACACATGAAAATACTGCTATATAGAATATCATAATTTGATATAATAAATTTATGTATACAATATGTATTGTGTGGAAAATAATAAGCTTCGACCATTTTCAATTGACAGATTTTTATTACAAGAATTATGTTTTATATAACGGTAACACTTATTACCAAATTCGAGGTAATGTATTCATGTTCATCATAACTTATAATACGTTAAAATAACGGAAGTTTTAAATTATCAATTAAATCAATAACTACAGGGCGATACTACCTGCGGTAGCAAATTTTACTTCGAATGGGAGGCTATTTAGTATTAAAGAATAATATAAATAAAAATATAAATGTCCTTTTACTATTTGTCCATTTCCAGTTATAAATAGAAAAAGAGCTCAACATCATGAAGAAAACTTAAAAAAGGATGTGATATGGAAAGTAATATAACATAATCAAATATATAACGCAGTGTCCCTTAAGTTTTCAATATATCCTACAGCTTGGTTCTTAAAATATCAAATTTATTTATCCAGTTAGAATTATACTTTGTTTATTGCTGCTTAAACATTATATCAGTTTTATATCATACAAAATAGCCATAAGTTTATAGTTGGAGTTGATCCAAAAAAACTTTAACAGTCGTCAAGTCTGTTAACTTACAATAAAGCAGTTCCATCCGCACGATTTGTTGGTAAACACTTTTTTTAATTGATTGAATGATTCATATGGTAGAGCTGCGTTATAGTTTAGAAAATAATAACAGTTCTTTTTGTTTCGTGTGAATTATACAATAAACTCGACTGCTATTTCGGCATCACGCTGTCGTCTTAACCGTATAATTTTATAAACTTTATTTATTATTTTTTAACTAACTACATTTCTAATTAGAACTCCTTATCGCACAAATTTATTAATCTCTTCGTCAGCTCAGTTAAGAAGCAAAACCGGTTCCAGTATTTTGCATAGTATTTTTCCACAAACACCAAACATTGCTGGCTTCAAATTTATAATCGAATTATATTCAGTGGAACTCCGGTTTATCGCTTTTAAGGTCCCTCAAAAAAAAAAAAAAAATTATAAATCGAGATTTCACTATACATATTTATAAACCTTGATGATCTGGAAATGTCTTGAAAAAAAAATACTTATATCCTGTAGGACCGATATTCTTTAACAAGCGTTATTTTATTACTTTAAAATATCAAACCAGTATTAGTGTGTATTAAATTTTATTTTTTGAATACATCGAATAAAATGAGTGCAGTTCCGGAAAATGTTCTATTCGGTACTTTTCGGTAAAATGTAATGGCTTTCTAGCTATTTTAAATGAATCGAAAATTATTCTTTTCTGATGTATTTTGTTAATATTGAAAAAAGCCGACAAAAACTAATTGGAATTATAGCTTTATTAACAAATCTATCAAGATCAAATCGAGTTGAGAAGATATCTCAATCAACATTAGCATATATCGCCATATATCGACATAACCTTTTGATTGCTATTCGGAGCTATTATAGCTAGTCTACCGACATACTTAACATGTTAGCTATTATTTTTTGATCGCTGTGAATTGTTAGTTATTATTCCTTAATATCGGTCTCATATATTTTTATGTGTTAATAACTATTTTTTTATTGTAGTATCATAATACAATAAAAAATTAAATGAATGAAAAAATATCATTAAAAAATAATAGATCATTCTACAAAAGTATTCAAATATAACATTTCTAATATAACCGAAGAAAGTAGCTGTAATATTAATCGGTCTAAAAACTTTTACACTGTATCGCTACATTATTTTCTTTGCCAAGACTCGTAAGATCAAGGGAGATATCGTATCTTTGTCTTTATAAATGTTTTTAAACAATAAACAATAAACAATCAAGACAATTAATTATCGTTCAACTATCAACTACGACGTATCAACGAGAAACGTGAAAGTTGTCGGGATTCTTTTTCGTGTATATTTTTAATATCACCGTAATATTTTACAATGGTGGACATACGGTTGAGCCTCGTAAAGCACATTATTAATATACTGCATTTTTTTCAGAAAGCCTTTTAATAATCTCTTATATAGTCATAGGAAATGAGGTTTCAAACGGAACAATACGTATTATCCAATACTTAAATTGTGATTAATGAAAATTTGTAATTTTGCAGTAGCTATATATTAATTATCGATTTTTAGTGTATTCAGCCCGAAGTAAGTGAAATGGACTATTTAATTCCCATGCATGTCACGTGGGCAATTGTTTTTCGCATAGTTCTCACACTTGCCTAAAATGTACATATTTATGATTACTTACAGTGCTTAGATATTTTTTTGTTTTTTTATAACGTTTTCAATCACGACTTTTTGACAAAATATTTTTTAGCGATAATTGGTTGTGATTCATTCGCTTTCCATAAGATTTAAGAAATCGCTTGTAGTTATCTATTATTTCTCTACGTCGCCTTTTTCATGATCATTTATAAGGTGGTTGAGAAAAGATCAGAGTCATACATGCCATTGAATACAATTCCATGAATCATAGTGAAACGTTCGCGAAGCCGATCTTGAAAGAGTATATAGTCCACACGGCTATGAGTCTCACAAGATATCAAAAACATTATTATCTATTTGGTTTAACTGTAAGTGACTTAAAAGTGTCTCGATCCAATAGAAGAATGGTGAATACTTTCAGGCATTCGTCTTTTTCGACCACGGTTGAATTTTCAATCGATTTACAGATTTTTGTCCAAAAGCATTACTTTTCGCCTCCACAATTCCGATTTGAAATACATGTCGTAGCAACAGAATTTAGTTGACTAAAAGTTTATTTCATTTTCTAGTCCCATATTTCTATCCTTACTCTTTAAAAAAAAAATACGTTGAGCAACTAAATAAAAACGGTTTCTGGTAAAACCAACGTCTGTAGAGATGCTACATTACGAAAATCTATGCTCCATATGAGGAGTGGGCATGGTGAAAAGATAGAACGATTAATCACAATAAGTATCCGAGTCAACACAATGATGTTTTTAGCACAAAATAACACCAACAAATTATAATCAATGTTTAACGCTTTCAATCTACTTAAATCTTTGACTACGTATCAATGTGAAAATTTTATGATACATTTAAGCGCCCTCTAATTGTAATACTACATGTTTCAATTACTCACGTATCTATTTTAAATGATTCGTGGCAATACAGTATTCATCATTCAACTCCTCTTAAATGAAAAAATATCTTCAAGAAATCCTCAGCACAAAATAGCGATGGCCTTTTAAGTAAACGAAGCCCAAAATAAACAGTGATTAATTTTAATGCAATTTTATCGCCAAGTGATTAAGCTTCGCCAATAGGTGTACTCACTTGAGTCAAATTCGTTGAACTCGAACACGATATTTATAAATATAACATAATTGGTATTAAATAACTTTAATCTAAATTTACGTTTTGTGATTCACAATTAATTAGCTTTAAAGTGCGTTTAGTAATTGATCGTTACTCATTAGAGGCATTTGTAATAATCAAACTAAAAATAACCGTATATTTAAAATATGATGTGAATTGTATTTATTTATTTATTTATGTATTTGAGGCTGGTAAATAATAACAGCAGCAAAATATTCGTCATGCGCTTTTCTATAGTGAATGTTCTATGATGATTGAATTACATTTAACATTATTAAGTTGCAATAATTTTATGTTTTGGTGATTAACATTTTTAAGTTGTACAAAAATTAAATACAAAAGAAATTACACGCGTTACAAAAACAAAACAGAAGTCGTCAAATGAAACATAAACATAATATAAATCTTTCTACAACTCATTTAACTTCTTAGTGTTTTAAAACTTCACCCTAAATTTGGAGTATATGCACTTCACAGAAATACTTCGAAAGAAGATTTTGGCAACGACTAATTATAGGTCTTTCGCTCAACATTTTTATATGTAATGTGTTGCACGTCATTTTTCTATATTTTTTAATAATATTCATTCAATAGTTTGCGTCTAACACTTATGACTCAATATTGATTGATTGATTCGGTCGGTCGACAAACGTTAATTTTCGAATGTTTAATAATTTATAACTTTTTATTCATAATAATACAATACCCTAATGAAAATGTGTTGCTTCCATGAGGTTTTTTTAACGAGTAAACATTCTTAGCTAATAAAATACTCTTACATTGGGTGATACCAGTCCTGATAGAATTGAAATTGTATGTAACCAAGAATATACAGTGCACACCTTCAATTCGATTTATTTGCAAATAGATAAAAATACAATGTATTATATACCTTATTCATTTTATTACCGAGTGCAATTGAAAATTTTATAATGTGTAATGTATACAGCTTTTTCGGTATATCCAATGAACAGTAAGAAATTTAAAATTTATAACTGTAATAAAAAGTGACGTAGATATAGTAAAACTGGCATTTATGATCATTTTAAATAAACTTAAAATGATTTAATTTAATTTAAATTTAAACTTAAAATGTACATAATAAATAAAGCAGAAATACAAAAGGCGAGGAATGAACATAGATGACTGTAAAATAGTATTGAACTGTTACTCCTTTGTGTGAAATGACATGGCATATTGCAATATTTATATACACATTAATGACCCCATTTCGTATCGGTTTGCAAATTTACAGATACTTACCTGTCAATTTTCCAGGTAAGATTAGTGTTATGTTTACAATTCGTAAGAATTTTTAATTGACTCAAGGTAGATTCTAAACTATTGATCTGCAAAATGCAATAAACATTACTTCATCAGCGTGCTAAGTGATAATTAATGTTTAATCATGTTACTCGCACAGAAATTAATAATGAGCAATGGTTAGGCCTACATACAATAACTGTGTCCAATGAAATAAAATTATCAACAGTTAGGTAACATAATATGATATGTTTGGAATTATGTTATACATCAGAGGTTCTCAAAATTATCTAGTCTATTGCCCCGTGGGACCCTACATTCATTAAGCAAGCGAACAGAAATATATAGTAAAAATTACGATTTTTTTATGCTGTGTTTATGTTTACTTATACATATAAATGTTAATAATACTCGTAGAAGGTTGAAATAAGAAAAGAAAGTACTAGAATTACTTAGAAACATTGGAAAAATTAGTAAGAATCTGTGTAAAAATACTAGCGACTTGACGACTGTTATTTCTGGTTTATTTGAAAAATAAAGTTATCGTAATGAATTTCACTGTACATTACAAAACCGATGAAACAATTTTTTCTCTCATTTTCTTCTCTTATTTTTGTATTCTTACACCGCCTCATTATTATTTTTTTGACGCCCCTCAATTGTCTCCAAGGCTTCAACCGCCCCCTTTGGAACGTTCTAACGCCACCCATGCGGAGATATCTCCCTCCAATGGAATAAACCTTTTATAATTATTCTGATAGTGGGTTCACATGTGTTTAGTGGTGCCATAATACCTTCTTATAACAAATTTAAAGAAAACTGTAAATATATTGAATTATAACGATAAGTTACCGCTGTGCGATTGTAATAAAACTCAAGGTATAAATTAATCATCATGTCATAATAAGTTGTGTCAATCTTTTAGGATATACATACTAATATGTAATGTTATAACAACTGAAATAATACATAGAATTTGCACAAGTTATGATTTCACAGTATATAACAGCATTATTTAAAAATTTAAATCGAAACGTGCTGTAATATCTTTGTTTAGATATTTCTTGAACATTCATAATATAATATAAAGCACCTCATTGTCTACCGCTTTGCCACAAACAAGTATGTATTATTTTTAACGAAATGATAATACGAATTTCTGTTTGATTGTCATGTTGAATCATCGCAATGATTAGTTATAAGTAAAACCTGACGTATCAATATTAATTTAGCAAAATTTTATTCGCAGAAGAATACTAGCAAATAGTTTTTTAAATACATTTCATTGGAAATAAACTAAGTACAGTGAGGTGTATTAATTTGATACTTGTTTATTCGTTTCTTTGACTGCTATTAAACAAATCGTGGTGGATCAATCAAGACATCTTTCTCTATGCCGATTATGTTGAAACGTTGGCATTACTGTAATCACATTCATTATCATTAAGGATATAGACATAGATTTTACGTTTTCAATTCTTTGATTTTAATCTCTGCTTTAGAGTTAAGTGAATATACATACATTCTTTTCCCCGGTACGCTGTTTTTAAAATAATTAATAATAAATTCACAAGCATTTTTGTTACATACCATAAATTGTTATATATAGGATACATATGTTGTATGCACCATTCACGTGCAGTCTGCACTTGATTCGCGCGTGGGTTTTCCAAGAGTTAACAGTGCATTGCTCATATTAATTACGATTTGAACCCTAAGGTGAATAAGAACATTTCGCGTGAATTACATATCAATTTTCTCAATTTTAACGCTAATAAATTTCTCATCACAACATAAGGGATCCTTGAACAATACATTATCACACTCATTAACAACAAAGAGTAGTTTTGCTTCGTAATATTTTCAAAATCGAAATGCCATATTTAATGAACATTATTTATTAACAGTATTGGCATTATTTTTATTTGAAAAAGATCTTTAAACTAATAAAATCCTAATAAAATCCAAACAAAATCCAGATATATTTTAAATATTTGAACTGTCTGCAAAACAGAAAATCGCATTGTGCTATTTTTAGTGATTCATTTTACACATTATATGTGTAAGGGACTAATCAATATGAAAATCAACACACTTGCCATCCCTACAGATTCCATACTGAATTTAACGAAATTACTTCCTAATTTCTGGACGGGGAGTATCTGTAGGGGACTACCTTACGATACAAAATATACGTCAATACTCCGTCACTCACCATCGAACGAACAAGTCCGTATATACATCCAGACAAGTAAGCTACTACTCAATCCTTAAAACCAATCTCTGTAATAATACAAGCTAGGAACAGTATTCTTAAATATTTATCCAAATTAATTTGATAAAGTTTGGGAACGGGTTACTTCATTTGCAATATCAGCTACAATAAACTAACTTAATTCTTTTTGGTACTTAAATTAGTGTTATATTATATACATCCAAAAAGATAATGTATGAATTATATTAACTAAAAGAAACAAATTTAAAAAGTGATTTAGTCCTTACATTATTTAAAAAAAAACTGCTTAAGCTGAAAGATAATCAAATACATTGTAAAATTTCCTTAAACTTACAATTCTAAATATCTCAAATAAAATTTTACAAAACAATTTCTCCGTCTGTTATTATTATAACTCTTATTAAATAATCTAATTCTTTTGATAATAATTCTTTTTTAAAAAATAATGACACTTTTTTTTTTAATTTCAATCGATTTGCATTGTGTTTGAACATGTTAAGAGCAAGTACCAACGTAATAAAATTGCAGCGAACAAGAATGCGTGATGCTCTCAAGTGAAATGATTGACATATCATTCCCATTGCGCATGGGCATTTTGAAATTACTTCACACCCTATGATGTAGGTGTCGATCCAATTTTAAGCGGCACTAAATTTCAATGACATTTATAGAATAAGGAAAACAATGGTGAATATCTTAATGCATATTATTATAATACAATTAAAACAGGTTTATAAATCAAAGCATTCTGCGGAAGTATCAACTTCATACCTTAATCCAATAAGTATGACATATATGTTAATATAGCAATAATAATAGACTTAATAATTATTGTATGTGACTATCCAAATCATCATAAACCGACTCAAAGTTTAATTATACTTTTTAAATACTTATAAAACAATAATTCAATTCATTTACAAATTTAAAGGTGTCTTCTGTGAAATAGACACAAAATTTTATAACATGTACGCTTTACACCCGATGTCAATCAATATTATATAGACTTTTAAAACCAAAATAGGCAATAATTTAACAATTCTTTGAATACAATGAAAATATTACGGTTTGAATAAATCCCTTTACTGAATTCGTAATACAGAGCTTACTTTTTCATAATGAGGAAATTCCATTTTTGTCTGAAGATGTCGACTAAATATTAATAAATATAAGTCATTTTGACATTGCAGCCAAAGCCAGTGCGCCAAATAGTGTGTCACTCGATATCAATTCAAAGAGGAATGGCATAACATACACCCATGTCCAAGATCTTAAATTGTAACTGAAAAAATCTAAATTTGATATTGATTGACTTGCCGGAACTTGAAAACAAACTAATCTGATTGCCAGTGCAAAGCTCTTGTCAATAAACTGCAGAGAAAAATTTAAAATAACTTAATTTTATATTACATTTATGATATCTTTTCTCCTGTAGTTGATTATGAATGAAATTGTTTAGTTTAAGTTCAAAGAAATATCTGAAATAAATCAAAAAAAGTTAATTTATAAATATTGTCTTCATAACAAACCTTATCTAAAACCATGCACAATACTCTTACCATTTATACAAGTAAATAGTTAATATAATTTAAGACGTAATAGTTAACAAACATAAATTTTTCTCAAATCTACTTAAATATTTTTAAAAAATGTTCAAGAAGTTCATATAGCAAAAGCTGACATCAATATTTGTCTGTATTTTGAATAAGGGTTTTACGGTTATTTGAGCTTTATTTTAATAGCAGTTGAATATTGATTAATAATATCATTCGCATCATTCAATGTATTCCGCTACATTTTGACGGGTGCAATAAATGTCATCCCACGTGGCGCGCGCGAGACTCGAATCTATGTGCTGCAGGTTTCACTTTTGCACGCAACCGACTACTCTACTTGCCGATCTCCTATAACTGAGCTCTTAAGCAAAATGGATTAAATATTTCCACAATTTCTATTAAAAACTTATTTTGCGAGTTGCCAATTTATTCACTTCACATCGGTAGAATGGAGATGATACCAGTGAAATAGCGTGTATAGAAAATTGATCGTAGATAAATAATCTATCACAAGACACATACCCTCAATAATAATTCAAAGGTTTTCTCCATGATTGAATTTAAGATACCAAAAAATCAATGGTAATTTTAACGCCATATATATCTATATAAAATACGACTGTCTCTCGCCAAATTTCATTTCCTGTCCATTGGGTTTTGAGACGTTCGGTCCCTGGGGACCCTCTGCTTTGAGGACGGTGGCGGAAATTGGTCGGATTGGTCGGAAGGATGACGGACAAGACGGGTGAGTGCCACTCAAGTGAATACCTTAGACAGTGAATAAGCATAGAAATCCAACGAGGGAATGAAGTCGCCGTTATGGGTACGCTCGAGGTATCCAGGGGGATGGAGGAATTTTTTTTCATTCTGGGTGACAAATTTGTTTAAATGTTTAAAAAAAAAATGTTTGTATATTTGTGGTAATGTATTTATTTATTCATATTGTTATGTTCATATTATACCATAATTTTATATTTAAAAATATTAAAACTGTAATATAATAAATAATTAATTTAAATTGATATAAAATGATGACGATTTTGAGGTTTTGGTAAATATAAAATATATTGTATCGTAGAATAAGGTCTTTTTTTCGTTGAGTGTAGATTCGAAATAAAATAGGCCCGATAATTATCATAAAATAAGAATAGTATCCCCAAAATAACGATACTAGATGGTAGTGCAATAGTCGAAAAACATCTTAAGGTGACACTATGAAAATCACTGTTTCGTTCGTATAATTAATTCTATGACTATTTTCGAAGTTGTTTATACTTTATATACTTTCTGTCATTGTGCTGAAAGCGACAGAATAAGGAATACAGCATTGATACATGTGTCAAATAGCTTACAAATTGTTGGAAAGCTTCAAAGTCCTACAAATGTAAATGGGTTATCGTTATACTGAATTCCTATATTCTTTCACAGTTCATACAGTCAGTTATAATTTGAAACAAATTTTGGTACAAATAAAAACAATGAATGTGTTCCAATACTGTTTTCACGTTGTAATTGAGAAGAATATAGATTTAGTTTTTTTTTTTAATTGATTTATTTGTAATACCAATGGCATCCACATTTCGTGAATCACCTCGGCACCAGATGCAATCGCACCTAAAGACTTTGCATGCTGTCAGGAATGCCTTGATTTATGATTGAAAATAATAAATTATTGGCATATTAAAGCAGAACAATAAATAATTCATTGATAAATAAAAAAAAATACTGCTTTTCCATGAATATTTTGTATGGTGAAATCAATTCATTTTTTTTATTATTTTTAATTCGACAACAGTATTTTTACCGCACGTTTTTTTTATACAACAGTATCACATTAGCTTTCAAATATTAATAATAATAATAATAGTTTCAGTTAATAGATAAGACATTAATGCCACACATTTCACGTATTGTTTTCAAATAAAAGATCATGAAAGAAAAAGATTGACACTCGTCAATATCCAAATCGTGGATCAAAATTATCATTTTGATAATCGAAATTATCATCAATATAGATAATTTTGATTAATCTGTGTGTTTTACCAGATGATAGTGTTAGAAAAAATAACATTTTGATACAAATTTTATCAATTATTCAAAATAAAGCTTTTTTCCCAGATCGGATACGATACGGATACGAAAATCCAGAAAAACCATAATCACCCTGCGTTACAAACCTTCATCTATATTTATTAATCCATAATGAAAAATAGTTTAAAAGTTATAACTACGAAAATGAAATGGCAGCAAAATTATGATGTATATTTAGGCACATAATAGTTTTATGACAATATTTATCATCGTACTTTTGTAGAAGTGACCATTTTGAATTATAATCGTCTCATAATTATAATATATCTATTTTTTTATATGTAAGGTAATTTTATGTCGGCGTCCGTGGCGCAGTTGGTTTCGTCGCTGGCTACGGTTACGGATGTCTCGGGTTCAATTCCCGGTGCGGACGGTTTTCATAGATTGATCATTCAATCGATTTATGGATTTCTGTTCGTAGTCTGAGTCCTCCCTTCCACCAATCCCATCCTCACGGGGCGTAACGAGAGCGATTAGCTAACCACTAGTTCTTTCATAGCCCTATCCTTCTATCCCTACTCTCTTCGAAAAAGAAAAGAGAGGTTGAGCAACTGAGTGACAAGCAGTTCTCGTAGAAAAAATTCTGTCAAGATACCTCCATTAGGAGACCATATGCTCCACATTGGGAGCGGACATGGAAAAAAAAAATTTATAGTTCATACAACTTTTTTACTCAGAAGTGTAATGCTTTACGGTTGTGATAAAACTAACATTTTATAAAATAAGTATTTCTGCTAGATGAATATTTCTCGAATTTAATATTCAAATCACCGTTTTCAAAATGTTTCAAATATTTTCGAAATATTCGATTGGAATTTTTGTTACGTAAACACAAACTTCCAAATGTACGTGTATTTAACATAAACAAATAATACAACTCGGAAGAATTTTATGACAATTCTCATACATAATTTTAATATAAAACCGAATGTCATTTTTCAGATTTTATGGATATTTTAGTGCTGTAACACGATATTTTTATTACATTTTTATTCAAGTTTTTACTGCTATCGACAAAATATTTATACGCGTATGAAAAAAGAAATTAGATTGATGGCAGAGGTCAATTTGAAAGTATTAACGCGTACATGATAGTATTTACAAATACCTACAGGCTTAAGTATTCATAAAAACACACGACGTATTCAATATTTCGTCATAGTAAACGTCACAGAGATATTTTCACTGACCATTTTTATCTTATTCATTTCTCAAACGCTGAACGGCCAAATTATGGAAGTGGGGAAATATAAAATTATTTGCTAAATAGTCTCGATGTTTTACGACAAATTTTATGTTTACTAATCTTATTACTCCACTAGTTATTTTAATGGTTGAATTACCCTTTTTATTGCAAATAAGTTTTCTTCATAAAATATTTTACGATGCTTATTGTCTCAAGCGTACTTAAATGTTACATGAAACACTTTTTCATTGTCCTTGGTGTATTGTGAAATCTTTTATTTAAGTTTTATTAATATAAATGGATAGTCTTGAATTTTTTTTCGAATGAAAAGTTGTTAATAAATCAAGCATATTTTTATCAAATATTTATATCAAAACAAAAATTTGTGAGGACGGCTATAAGAAATATAATATATGGTAAGGCAGATTTGACGAGAGTAGTTATGTATATTAAAGACGTGTTAACGAGTAAGTTAAAAATGATAAATCAAAGAGATTAGTTGTATCCTACAATACATGTAATATAAACCATAATTATTTAAATTAGCTTTCATTGGTAGATGATAACTTGTTGACAATACGTTGATAAATGAATTATTTTAGATGCCATTTCTAGTACACTTACATTTCGGTTATCTGATAATAGAAATATGTTTTATCAATTATCAGCATTACGCATGATCTAATTGTAATATTTATTTATTCTGGACTTTCCCAGTTATTTTCCCAATTTTTGTAATGATTGTGAAATATAACGTCTCATTTATGTAAGTAATTTCTAATTAACAATGGAATGCCATTATCAGAGATAATATAAAAAAAGTCAAAGGTCTACTTCAGATAGAATTAACTGCATTAACATTACGGGTGCCATTAATGCGAGTTATTTATGAACGTAAACGACATTCAATTTGTATTCATAAAAAAGATTTCGATAAGCAATATCAACAGATGTTCATTGCAATGTTTAATGTTTATTTTATTTACACGACACTTGACTTGGTGGGAATCGTTAATCACCGCAAAGCTATCTCAATTATTACAATTTAATAAAATAATATTAATAACACGTATAGAATTGGATTATTTGTTTTGAACATTTTATATATTAATTTATAAAATAATACTCCAATAATTCAATAATAGACTTATTCCTTTATAAAGTTTAAATGAACGCATCCCCAGCATCATCATCATCATCATGGACGCAACAACATCTTTCCCTATCAATGATAAAATTGGTGATCTTTGCATACTACTATCAGCGTCAGATCCAGGCCTAATGCAATCTATTTACAATTAATTGAACCACGCTGGCATCGTCGTACAACTGTAGAACTCAGCGTTGTGACATCTTGAGACAGTGTCGTTCTAATAACGTTAACTGCTGCTCACATTTGTTTTTTTTACTTACATCAATGACACTTTTTGATGGATATTTTAATAATAGATAAAGTTAGTTGTTACCATGTTAAAACTGATAAAAAACTGCCAATCATGTTTAAGTGGATTTCATTTAAAATATTTAAAGAATTTATATTATGCCAAGTATTTCTACTCCTTTGATTAATCTTCAATGATAATTTAAAATATTTTGACACTAACGAGAGATACAAATCTTATTATAAATATCAGAGTTGCTCAACATTTTTGTTTATGTAAAACTTTTTCATAGTTACACTGATATAACATGGAGTGATACAATTTTAGCAACTGGATTTCAACGATTATGAAAACATTTAATAAACCAATATTCTAATTATTACACTTTTATACATTTTACATAAGTTTTTTTCATTAAAATCTTGATTATAAGAAGATGTAACTTTCATATTATATTTATATCTGTGATTAAAGAATGAATACATAATATTTACCACAAACACTCCGCTATTGACAAGTAGATCTCATTCGACGATTTGTACTGAACTTGTAGGAAAACTGTACGTGGTTATATTTATTTTTTATTTTTAATGGGTATTTTAATATTCTATTTGGCACTGCCTGAAGTCGAATGGTCAGTATCATTGTTTTCAGTCGCAATATCCACGGCCTCGAATACCAGTAAGACCAGTTTCATAAATTGTTTTGTTTTTTCAATTTATGGATTTGTGTACGAATGAATGTAGAGTAGACTCCCCGATAACACGGTAAATAGTGGGAAGAACTATGTCGAAGCGGGCTATTGGGACTACCGTATTTATACAAGATCAAAGCATACGCATGCGGCAAAGGAGTATTTTAACCTGTAATCTAGGAGAAGTTGCAAATTTGAATGAAAAATGAGTTTTCCCCAATAGTGTTTTCGGTGGGTCTACTGTATGTAAGTGATAACTAAAAATTCCCTACCAGTTTCAAGAGCGCTTGGCCAACTTCGAGCTCTGTTTTAGCCCCATCGATATATGTATACTCTCTTCGAAAGAAAGAGGCTGAAACACAAAATATAAAATAACTTCTGTTGAGCTAAGCTTCATTATAAGCCCATGTGCTCCACACGGGAGCGACCAAAGTAAAAAATAAAATTTTAAATATGTATTACAAAAAAAGTAAGGTGTATGAACTGTTTTATATGATACATTTCAATACAATGCTGTCCAATAAATTCAAACTCCCTCGTCAGGTGTCACCGTAAATTAGAATTCATCTGAAATTATTACAGAGCCTGAGTGACAGCAGGATTGTCATCAAGAGAGTCGAAGGATAATAAAGACAGGCATATTACAATGAATATGTTAAACAAATCGGAGAATGGATCAATCCATTTCGCAAGTTACGCTGAATAATCAGTAATAAGTCAACCAATGTGGGCGGCTTCTGCATTGCTAACGGATAAATACATTTTGCTCACAGCTATGCGGTGAATGTCAATGCACTCGCAAAATAATCCATTTCTAAAACTATCCGAGATAATCTTATAGCTAGGGGCTGATTTGGTCATTTCAAACGTAAACCTTGACATATTTAAAACCTCCGTATAAAAATTTCAAAAATGCCTATTTTTAATTTAAATTAAAGCGTGATTTATTCACCTTAACCACGCATTCTCAATACGTGAGTCGTGCAATAAGCTTTTTATAGGTCATCTAATTTCAAAATTCATGTTTAACCCTTCCGTATTCATGGTACATATAAAATAAAATCAAAAATAAATTATAGTTTACGTCTTCTTTGTATAATTGATCATAATTTGAAAACCTCTTGAATTTTACCACCGAAAAATACAAAATTATAGTATAGTAACAATCCGAGATGCATGACGTACCGTATGTAACAGTTTTGTTTCAAACTTCACCAAGATACGTCTCGAGCTTGTTATGCTATGAAGAATTTCAATTCTTGCGTCTTTCGATAATTTCGCATAGTTTGATATGTATTTGATGACTTTAAATAATCACTTAATACTACATAAAACCATATTTCACTTTTTTAAAAATTGTCATTTTGGTTTATAAATGCGTTTATATAACACAACCCACACGATAACGAAATGTGACTGCATGTGATCCGCAGGGATTTTTTAGCATGAAAACGGGAAGGTTAATCGATGTCTCTACGTCCGAATAACCAAATTACTCTACGTTTAATTTATTTATGAAGAATTGTGATGTGTGATGTATATATTGGTTATATCCAAATATCACAGCGATTCTAGTTTAACTCATGCTTTCAAACAGTATGTGAAAGTACATTTTCTATTCTCTTTCACATCAGCGGCAAAAAAACGTATTAAATTATGAGAATAACTGGCTGTGAATAAAATAAAATAAATTATTACTCCTACTTCCCAACGTTTTATTCAAATATGGGGAGATCGTAATTTTCCTGGATAATATTTCATAAACAAGAATGATTGGGTTTTAGTGAACTCGTTTTTTGGATTAGAAGAGCTTCGATGATATTGAAGCATCATGGCATAGTTCAGCTTCAGAAGATTCAGCTTAGCGAAAAAATAAAAACTGCTTAATCTACGAAAATATACAAAAAATATTATCCAGTCGTTGGTAAAGTGATTCAAGAAATAACTTATAATAAAACTGGAAGCCAAAATATTCGTGAGTAGGTAATAAAGAATTTTTATGATAGGAATTTAAAATATTCACGTGGAGTTTGTAATTTAATATGGTGATTTCTTTAGTAATAAATTTTTGAAGACCACAATGGGCGATCGTTTATTTTTTAATATTTAATCAATAAACTATAAACAAACATGCTAAATGATTTGTATTTAAATGGTTTCTTTATAAATGTGTACAATATTGCTGCAATTGAGTAAATACTAAGAAATTGTAAACAGAGATTATTTCTGTTGTAACTTAATTTTATTTTAGAAACCACCTTCTCCGATTCAAAGAAAACTTGGTCTACTCCAGTGCAATCAATCAGATAGCTCAAGCAACGTGCAAACTGCCATCATTTCTTTCAACACTGACTTTAGTTCGATGATTTCTTCCGGTCTTTATTACGGTTGTTAGTACAATACGGTTGTATCGCTGTTAAATTTTTTTTGCTATTATCTCAACCTAGAATTGAATCCGCAGGATAACATCGCACATACTTTTGCATTTGATCATTAATTTTACTATAGTATTACCAACATTACTTGGCCACTTGTGAGGGCGCCACCATTGCGTTAGGAATGTTGCCATATTCAACCAAAATTATTTGTTTATTAACAAAATTTAAAAATATAAATGAAAAAAAGATGCTTTATGTAAATAAATATTTTTATTAAAACATTAAATCTAATAATTGAATGGAAATTTTAAATACTGTCTTAAAAATATTTTTATATACTTTCATAAAAACTGTGAAAATTAAAATTGGGTAAAGAAATTCAACTACAACGTTATCAATTTACATTTTATATTGAAAATGATTTTCCACAAAGTAAAGGCTGCATTTATAGAATATTTGAAAAAAATATTTACGAAGTAAATAAAAAAATAACGAAGTATTTAAAAACGAGTAACTTGGCAACATACTAATAATTTATTTGCTTTATAATGGCGGCAGTTGGAAAGTGATGGAAATTATTGGTTATTTACTATATTTTCACGTCTGCAGAACTGACAAACGTTAAATATAACTTCCCGGGCTTTCCCGCAGATTCGTTTGGAACTATTTATCAAGCTGTGGCCACTTATTTCCAGAGTATTTTTAATAACAAAACGTTTTGTTCGCGTGTACGCTCGTATTTAACAGTTGCTAAGGAAAAGTGTCAACCTAGGATAAAACTGCATGTTGCCAAACTTTATTATTTATACATCAATAAGAAAAAGAAATTTTTGATAGTACAACACTATCTTAATGTAAAAACAATACTCTGGTATTTAGCAATGATTATCAAAAGTATAGATGAATTTTCTAAAGATATTTATTTTGCATAAAGTGGCAATCGGAGAAATTTATCCTAGAGTGAGAATTTTAGTTCCAAATTCGACGGCGGTCAAGTAATGTTGCTAAGATTATACTGACCAACTTTTAATCGAAATATATAGACAAAATACATCAGTTGATATGATTCTAAAAGGAATCGTGGCTTGCCTATACTTTGGCATGGCGCCATCATTGTCTACCAAATAAGTGCTTATCTATAAACAATTACATTTAATAATTCGATGTAAATGTGTATTTCAATAACTAAAATAAACTGGAATTAATTTTCTCATAGGTACTGATTTATTAAAATACATTATCTTATAGATCATCGGTCTGTTGGTGGTCTGTAGACCAGTCTGTAGGCGTATTATTATTATCACATATCACATTTAGGTATGAAATTTTCTCATGACCTAAGCGTCAGTGGTGTACATAAAATAAAATTTCATACAATGCACACACACACCCAACAATACACACAGTTCTGACGTGACGCAAATACCAGGCAAACAAACAAAAATAATAATAACAATCAGTCCGTCAGTATGAAAACTAAAGAACGTGCAACAGCAGAGTTGGAGAGCTAGGCAAACTCCGGAAGCTGCAAAATCCCGGCGTGCCGCTAACGTCGAAGCTCATCTAAAAGCTGAAGAAGCTCTAACATTCAGTATTTCAATTTCAATACCGTCATATATGACGGGTGTCCCACTTGCATCTTTTTGTTGATAAATCAAAATTATTTATGTTAATAAATTAATTTGACAGATTTAATCACTTACACTAAATTATTAAATATTCATATCTTAGTTGTTGTGTTTATTACTTGATTTAGCTTATAGTTTTAAGTATTAATAATGGTAATTGAGGTTCACTTTTACTTAGAACCTTGCGTTATGACAAATAGTATAACTAAATAAATTATATTTTAGCCGTATATCTATTATGACATTAATAACTATATGCAGAGAATAAAGATTTAAGCGTAATAAGAAAGACGTTTGAGATTAAATATTTCTCCAACGTTAGTTAACTCTAATTTTAGATTTTATGAAAAAAATTTAAAACCCTGCCTAAATTTGAAACATCGAATTAATGAATGCGACTCTAAATCAAGTGGCGGGCAACATTTACACATTCCAACGTGTTGTCAGAAAAAGCTGTGCAAGACAAACACCTGAATAATATATATATCAAAATAGATTTCCAATAAAATCTGCCACCTCGTAAATAATTCATGACTTTGACGATTTAAATGCAAAGTACCCATAAAAATACTTGATCGCATTCAAACGTAATTTGTGGAAGAATGTCACAAGTAGTTATATTTTATGGCCTAAAGTGGCCACATAAAATAATAATATCGATTTTGTAACTATGCAATTTTTTTTTAAATTCACAAATCGTTTTTCCTTCGATGCGGATCTCGATTGAGCGTATTTTTTAAAACTTACTTCGTGTCAACTCCATAAACAAGGAAAAATAATGAATCGAGTCTTCGATAATATCTGTACCTCAGGAGCAGACGGATTCAACTCCATTTTTGGCGAAAATGAGTTTTTGACGGATTCATCACGTTAAAGGCATTATTTATTAGTACAAAAGAGATCTAGCTGCTATAATAAGAAAGATAGGCATAATATAAAAATGCAAGTGCCATATTATCTATACTAGAAGCAGAAAGATGCAAGTGGAGTTTCATCAAAATAGTTTTGCTCCTTTGCATCTCTCTGCCTAGCAATAACTTTGTGTTTATGAGTATACTAATATATAAAAATATATTTTTATAATAAATGTAATTTTTATTGTTTTATTTAAACCTTCAAATTGTTTTATTTATACAGATAAATTGCTTTTTTTTTACTTTACTATAAAAAGAGAAATGAGATACAAATCCACAGTGACAAAAAGTCTTTTATTTTATTTTTTATTACATATTACAGAAAAACTTTAATTGAACTAGAATATAAAAAATAATAATCGTAATCTGTATATTTTCATGGAAGTTATGAGTATTTATTCAAAAAAACAAGTGTTCAAAAACAACAATTTGGTATATGACAGTTGCATCCGTCTGCCTCTGAGGTACAGATATTATGGACTATATGGTAGTAGTTTTTGTTAAATAATAAACAATTTTAATAATATTAACAACACTTGTGTCGTAGATATATACTAAAATGTTCTGTAAAAAAAGGCGCCACATATCACGTTACAAAATAGAATATTAATAGACACAAAAACAGACAACAATTGGTACATAAAATTTCACAATAATTACCAATATATGACATATAATATTTATGACGTAAGCAAAAAATAAAAATATATTTATTTCGATTGTGTTATAGATAAGTAGGGACATCAAAAATACATTATCTTTTATGCAGTTCGCATTAGTAATATGATAAGTATTCTCTATACGCAGGAAACAATATTAGATTAATTAATCAATATTTCTGTACAGCTCAGAAGATTTTTATGACAAACACAGTGGTCCCCAGAACGTCTACTAGTCGTTGTGGGGCCACGCTACTTATTCCAAAATCTAATTTAGCTAATTTCTTAAAAATCAAATCCATAATTTGAAAAAATATTACGTAATACGACAGTGCGAACACGAAAAAAACTGTGTCCTAAATGTTGGAATAAAATTTATACGGAAATTTAAATTTCCGTTTTCGCAATCTTTACTAATCGTCAGATTTTACCGATGTTGCACAGCTGCATGTTTTTTTTTTCATTCTAATGGTGGTATTCCAAGACGCGACATTCTTAGGATAAATATAATAAATATTTGATATACTATCATCCTTGTTTATATTATATTTTGACGTGGTGTATTCATTTAGAAACTATTCATTACAGATACACACGATTCTCTTTTTGCGCGGGTGATACGTACCAGAGACTACCGCGCAAAATAAAACATGTGAAAATGGAAGATATTTAAAATACTTGATGATTATAATACATTTTCACAAAAGACCGAAGTGTTTTTAAATATAAAAATATACTGTAATTAATAAAACTTTTTGTTTTTTGTGACCGTGTAAAAGCAAAAAAAAAGTGTAAAAAAATAACTGCTTCGTTTACTTATACCATGCAAAAAAAACCGTGCAAAAAGAGAATCGCGTGTAAAAACTTATCTATGAGAGTATCAACTATTTGCCATTCTATAAACATTCGTCGGGTCAGTGGTGCTGTGATCAACGTCGTTGGCTACGGTTGTCTCGGTTCATAGGAAGAGCGATTAGCTAACCACTAGTACTGTCCCAGCCCTATCCTTATATCCCTACTCTCTTCGAAAAAGAGGTAGAGCAACTGAGTAACAAGCAGTTCTCGTAGAAAACTGTTGCGATATGAGGCCATATGATCCACATTGGGAGCGGACGTGGTTTAATACATATATATATATATATATATTTAAAGATCTGTTGCGATGTGGACGTTCATATTTAAAATCATTGAACATGTATGAATTTTATTTGAATTGTTGAGATTTTGTAAACTTCCATGCATTTCGTCACCAACGACCCGGGTTTCGCCTTTCGGCATCTTCAGGCATTCGAGCACACGAATGAACTCGAACTGACCTAAGACTGAGTTTTATTTGAATATGAACCCTTAATTCTATAATATTGTATTTATTTGTGATTTGAAAAACACTCTGAATTTTTGATAGTTGTTCTTCTAGATTTTAATTTACTGCCCTCACAAACCACAATCAAAAACTTTCATGAATGACCAGTAACCACTGTTAAATTTTTTTACCTGTAAATCACTACGAATATCTAAATGTATCTGAAGCTTTCTAATCTAGTAAGAAAATATTGTTAATTTAATATTTAATAACTTATATACAACTTAAAAAATATTTTTATTTATCACTTAATTAATTATATTTTATATATGAGTGAATTTGTTCACCAATAATGTTAGATATAAAGCATAATATCTATGAGTTTTATCTAATTGAAAATATAAGATATATGAAAGATAAAACCTATGCACATAAGGTAGTCGGTAGTAAATTACAACCGGTACACAGTGCTAAGTTCTCCCAGGTGTTTGTGGAAGATTTCTTTGTTTGTTGTAAATTATAATGAAGTTGCACAGTGAATGCAAACATTTGCTTCCTGTAAATTTCTGATATTAAACGACTGCAGATAAAATGTATGCTACAAAAAAAATTAAGGTTTATATGTAAGCAATTTTAGCATATTTGAATTAATTGAATCAAAAATAATTACAGTCACATATAAAACGTTGCCAACCGCCCTAGCACAATGACTAGTAATGGCGATTACTGTTTTTTGATTAGTGCCAATTCATATCAATATTTTGCATTAGGTACAGCTAATAATTGCTAATGCTACAATATTTTGATAATTTTAAATCGCATGAAATATACTCAACGTGAATTAGTAAGTCACTCGAGATAAACCTGATAAGAAATAACATCACAAACATTCAAAAGATCTCAAATTTAAATTGAAAAAATCAAAATTTGATATTGACCTTGCCGGAACATGAATTCATCTGATCGCTAGGGTACATAAATATCCACTAGACCACAGAGGCCGACAACTATTTGCATATAAAATTGCAAAATATACATAGTATGTAATAAATGTGGGTAAAAAATAACAGATTTACCATAAGTATAATATCACTATAAAAGAAAGTATGGAGATATCGTCCAACGTTAAATCCTAATTCGCATCTTAAAATCGCTCAAATAGTATATAGAGTGAGAGATACCCGCTTAAAGTCCAGAAAGTTTTTCTGGATAGCGAAACATTGAAAAAATAGTTGACTCCTGACGATACCTAGCGACAAAAATTGATACATTGGAGGTGAGACACCGATACAGTATTTCTCGAAAATACATCATGTACCCTTCGTTGAGTGGGAGAAATCACATACTTGGTGTGGATTCTTATAGTATTTACTATTACAGTCTCTCTGAAGGACTTAATGTCATCCAACGGTTTGACCTAATCAACCCGAAGTGACCAGACACCCTACCGGAGCTATTGAATGCACAACGGTTAAATTATGTATTTTATTCATTACCATAGTAATATATATTTCAATAAATAAAATTATATCCGTATATAGGTGTAACGTGCATTTTATTCAGTTCAATAACAAATTGTCATCCGCTGGTTATGACTAACTTTGTGATCGTAATATCATGGCGTGCAACTTGCACGTGGCTAAAATCTTTGAGTTCTTAACGCGGATAAAATCAGCCGCAAGCTATTATTACACTATTTATATCCAATAAAACAATGCATGTACATTAATACAACTCTTACTATTCAAAGTACAAAAGAATTCAGTTTATTTTATTATGAAGACATTTCCGTGGGAAGTTAACTCAGCACAAACAACTTGTTAGCTGTTATAAAAACTTACTCTACCACACTAATTAAAAATACTTAATTAACCCTAGTCTGCGCGCCGGTGATACTTATTATATTTATTAGAACTTCTCAGCGTTTTTCGTTTTATCTTACAAAAATATATGTTTTATTTCCATAAAAAACATTAAAAGACCATTTTGAACCATGGTTTCATACAAAATATTGACCCATATGTCATTATATTGCATATTAAAAGTTAGCCAATAATGTGCAGTTACTGTTATTCATCTTTTAGTGGCACAAACACCAGACCTATATTCTTTGGCTTTGTTGTGGCAAATTAGCTCGTGCAAAATTATACTTAAGTCAGTGGCATAGACACATATTAGCTCCTCTATTAATGTTAACATATTATATTTAAAGTAATAACGGTTGTTAATATAATACTTTCATTGCTTGGTATAATGAATTCATCTTACAAGTAGTTTGGGTCGCATAGGGTGAAACACGAAACGACGACTATACGCCTCGGGGAAAACATGCCCCACCTCCAATATTTCCTAAACCAAATACCAGATGACAATGACATTTTTTCAGTCGAGGTTTACTTCATTTACAATTTAACTGCATTGAATCATCGGTAAACAAAATGCCCGCGAATTAGTTGGATACGGGTGTTCTCGCGTGATTTTTTCAAAGTTAAAAATACAGACGTAATGTTTTATACTATGAAAGAACATCGTCTAGCCTCATTCTCAAGGGTAGTTTTACCGATTACGTCGGAAATATTATTTTAAATAGTAAAATTCAATATATACTACTTATTTAATATCAAATTGTTAAGTATGACCAGGAATAGATTCTTTTAGCAAAAGAAAATATTGTTTATTAGGTTTTAGGAAATGATATATCCTTTGTTACCCAGTTATACGAATATATTAAAAACTAAGGTTAACAATAATTCATTTATTTTTCAATACTTAGGAATTGTGTAATGTACGTATGTTCACCGTTTGTTAAAAATATGTTTTTTTTTTTGTTTCACTGAGAATAAGTTATTGAAGGTTAAAATTGTTTGTTTAAAAATACCTTTATTCACTGTTAGGTGTTTTAATTAATTATCGCAGTGAAGTTATAATGTTAAGGATTTATAATCCATATAAGGTGTTTGTTGAAACTGGTTGAGTTGTATATTAAATATGATCGTCTTTTACAGAATCGTATGAGAAGCTTTTTATAAATACAGGAAATTTTTATATAGAGCAAGCAATTTTCACTCCACGTCACTGACTATGATGGATCTTATAATGTTAAACGGTCGTGACTTGCTGGGATTCATTCGCAATGCATTTGCGTTGCTGCCGTTTTCTTACACTTAACGACTCAGGGTTGTCATATTTTGTACTCAAATCTCTCGACCAGTAAACGGTAATCATTCGAAAAATTAACAATATAGCTATATCTGCACTATTTTCACGCATGAATCAATACGAATTCACAAATGGCGATAGCAAACATCCAAATTGATATTGTCAATAAATCATCGACGTACGACCAAACCTCAAAACCATTGACATTGAAATAAACAAATCGACTGCAGATAATTCGAAACCTAAAGATCAGTGGAATAAATATTTATATGTTGATCAATGACGCATTTAATAATATGGACCTACCACAAATGGAGAGACAGTGCTGAAATAAAATCCAACTTTTACTACATCTGATTTAAACGTTGATCATTTGGACATCAAATAACGTTTTCAAAACTGTAGCACTAATCTCGCAACTGCTTGTTAACGTAAATTACAATACCCCAGTTTTAGATTTAAAAAATTCAATTACTGAATTTCATTAACTGGCATAGCAGTTGGAAATCGACTCGTCGTTATAACGATTAGCAAACTATGTTTATATATATTAATTATAATTCTATATGCCTAAAAACTGTACGATAAAATAAAATTGTATTATTTAAAAATATACAAAGTGTCGAAGAAGATGCCGAAAGGCGAAACCCGGGTCGTTAGTGACAAAATACATGGAAGTGTACAAAATCTCTATAATCCAAATTTGATATTGAAATTCCATCAAGCACCCTCAGTCGATGTCTTAAATTAAACTCGATAATATGGAATAATAGATAATCAAATACAAAAATTAAAAAAACTGTGTGTGTTATTACTATCAAAATTCAAATAGTTACCTTCTAACCATTTTAACGACACTGAGTAACGTCATGGGATATCGAAAATGAAAAAATATCGCATATATACTTATCAACTTCAATATTTATTCCGTAGTCGACGGTTCGCAATCGCTGTATGAGATAAATAATTACTTACAATACGCGAGCTCATCTGGAAACAATACAAACTTGACAAGATCGATTTTAAAAAACGATTTATCGCTATCTATCATTCCAGCACGAGCTGTTGAATCGTTTCCACTTCATTATCCGCGATCATTCACACAGATAATCAACTCCCTGACGTAAACAAAATAATGCATTTGAAAACGCACTTAGCTGGAAACATATACCTCAAACAATAAATATCGGTTGTTGGTAGTTTATTCTCGTCATCTTCACAAGTTATGCGAAATGCATACAATAATATGTTTATTGTTAAACTTTTTTAGGTTAAACTGGCAAATGTAGTAATAGTCTTTTGTGTGTGAAAGCATAGATCAATACATTTCAATGAAACAGTTGCAGTTAATCTAGTGTATCTTTTTTAAATTTTATATCATTATTTTTTTAAAAAAATATCTGTCATATATTTTGAAAATTAGAAAATCATACAAGATAAAAAGTCACTCATGTCCAATATCACAAATTTAAATTGAGAAAATCTAAATTCGATATTGACCTTGCTGGTACTTGAACCACGACCCACCTGATCGCTAGAGCAACGCTCTTACCGCTATACTACAGAGTTCGACAAATTTAACTCAGTAATAATATTTTTTATAACATCGATTCTGTTGACGAGTGTTCAACGCCGTCGGGCTTTCATCCGTGAGTTCGAATCCCCGAATGGAAACATTCATACATTGGTTAATATGGAACGATTTACATTTATTGTGAAACCTAATTGCGTTTATCGACAAACATGGTTTAATGGAATTTAACAATTATTGCTTATATAACATAAGCAAAATATCTTTTTAGTAGTGTAAATTTCTGCACTTATAACATTGCATACTAATTAAATCATTTGTTTGTGCGTATTAAAATCTCGAATTAACTCAAAATACACAACCACATAGCGACATCAAATCATCAGCAGGCACGCGTTAAAACTACTGTCAGTACAAGCTTACCATGCATTGAACATTGCATACGAGCGGTGACATTGTGCACATGGATAGCATACACAGAATATTTTTCACATTCTATCGGAAAATTTGTCAATGTATCTTGTAACAAAGTTTTTATGTAAAAAATAATCTCATACTGCGGAAACATTATTCATTCAGAGTTTGCCTATTGTATTCATTGCCTAGCGATAAAACAGTTTCTTGTATCTCTAAATACTTGTTATAACTAAAGTAACTCTTATAAATGTCATCTAGGAAAACAGCGATAAGTAGGTTTTATGCAAATGCGAAAAGATATCGCAAGGTAGACCCGATGCCGGCAAACTCATTTACTTCGCCACAAGGAACTTAAGATAAACGAAATTAAACAATGGAGCGCGGAAACTCGCGGGCACTGTTTAAGCCTGCTAATTAATTTTATATAACTGACGTTTTATCTTTACCCATGGTAACTGTCTCCATAAATTATAAGCCAGTTGATAATGGGCGCTTTGTGCAAATCTAAAACTCAAAGGAGTTGAGCTTTTTTAATTAAACGTCGTTAAAATTTCAATTTTAATTTGGAAATTCCCCAAAAAAGTATGTTTTATTTTTATATTTAAAGAAACTAATTAAATTATTGTCTTCAATATTCATAAATGTGTCCGCTTTATCGTCTGCATGTAACGTAATTCTTTAATAATTTATCCAGTAATATTCTTATCGCTATGAGATTTAATTATGAAATTCGAAAAATACAATTTTTTCTGTTAATATTTTAATAATTTAATCACAAAAATGTATAATTTCTTCTCATTTGTAAAAATTTGTGAGAAAATATGTTCCTCTAATAATTTTGATAAACGGTTTAAGTGATTATTAAGGATTTCATCTTGAATTCAGACGATCCTTTTCTCAGTTATTGCATAATAGTATGTTACCGCTGATTAAAAATTCATTTTGTACATAAATATAAGACAACATTGTAATATATTTTTATGTAGTCGATGGTAAATAATATACTGGTAAAGAATATCCGAAAACGTAAGTTTTATTAATTTAGTTGCGATATGATGATTATTAAAGTATATTTTAAAAAAATAAAACACAATTCATTTGTACTACTTCCACATATTTATAATGATCAGGACCGGTTTCGCTCATCACGAGCATTATCAACTGATGCTCGTGATGAGCGAAACCGGTCTTAATCATTATAAATATGTGGAAGTAGTACAAATGAATTGTGTTTTATTTTTTTTAAATATAATGTCTTTCCACCAATAACTGACAGTTAACACCTTAAAAGTGATATTATAGTATAGTTCGGTAAGAAAGTTCATCCCAAGTTTAAACTATTCTTCTCTCCATTAAAAAATTCAAATATCTTGTCAGACAGGGTTACTGTCTTTAACTTTTTCTTTTATGCATCGATGCATTATGAATATAAATAAATTTCACTGAAGAAAAATATTATTTCTCCAAAGGTTAATGTTACACAGCCTAATAATATTGATGGCCCAATTCCATTAGTCAAAAATTTGATGTTTGGAGTTAAGTTTGCCATTATATTCAAACACTGCTTTTCTACAGTTCCACAAAAGTACAACTTGTAAAATGTACAGGTTTTCTCTCAAAAGGCAGATATTTGCATATGGAAATCAGCAAAATTAAATAATTTCTCAGCTTCATATACATAAATATCGAAAGACCGCATAGTAGAAATGTATTTTTGTGAATCGTGGCGTTCCATAAAGAAACAACCTTTAATCCTAGAAGCATAAACAATTGACCACCTATTTGAATAAAAAAGTAATACAAATAATAAGCATAAATAATCACTTTTTAAGAGTCAGTTTAGATGAGTCAAAACGTTGATCGGCCATTTCTCAAAACTACCAATTTCTAGTTGTATCACAATGGAACTAGGCCGTCGATATTTCATATTTTACGGCAGTTAACAATATATATACATATTTTTTTTTAAAATATCTGGCTTTACAGTTGACAGCCAATGCGTCAAATATTTTGAAAATTAGAAAATCATATAAGATAAACACGATGTAAATTTTTAGAAGTCACTCATGTCCATGATCACAAATTTAAATTGAAAAAATCTAAATTTGATATTGACTTTGCTGGGACTTGAACCAAGACCCATTTGATCGCTAGGGCAAACACTTATCACTAGACTACAGCGGCCGACAAAATAATAATTAAAAATTTGTTCCCACATATAAATGTTTTGAATCTTAAAATACACATACATTATGTTTTTTGCTGAAGAATGTCACGGACATGATGTAAAAATAATATACACTATGTATTTTTGTTCTCACTATGAAATTCTTGCAGTAAATTTTCACCGTCGTGTTTGAAATGATTAATAATGTAATAAAAATACCTACTATCTTCAAATAAATTATTGTAATATATGAGAAAATTTGATTAAGCACCAGCGTAAATAATGGCTTCGGCTATTCAGCGAAAAACTTTACTACTGTCTTAGGGGTTAGATAAATACTGTTGTTTCTGTGACAGCAACAATCAAAAATGAGAAAAAATGTCAAATATTTTTTTTTAAATATCGATATTCGAAATCAGTTAGTTGTTTCAACAATTCAAATTTCATCAATACAATCAGTTAGTTATTTCAAAATTTCAACAATTAAAATTTGATATTGAAATTCCATCAAGCACCATCAGTCGATATCTTAAATTATATCAATTAGTTGTATTTAACTAAATCCCCATATTTTATTTTAAAACAACTAAAATCTTCGGTCTCGTATTTTTTTTAATTTAATACTACGAGTCTGTCAATCGCTCTCTCTCTCTCTCCATTATCTTCAGGATAAGATAATATGGTCAGGATTTGTTTTAAACATCACAGACATCCATGTCATTGGATAAATTGGGGATTTAAACCATTTACCGCGCTACTTACAGCCTAGAACGAAAGTACACTATTCGACGATAAAATATTGTATAAATCAAAGGTAAATGAATTAAAATTCAAGTTGATTTATTAAATACTCTCCAATCAAAACCGGTACTGATGCTCGAATAAAATGTATTATATTCCATGTAGGTGTTATAATGATATAATCTCGTTCCACCAAGGGATAACAGTTGACAATTTTAAATTCCCCATGTAAAGTATTATGGGGTTAACGAGAATCGTTGATTAGGATTCGTATTGCTTTCTTTGTTATCATTATTGAAACGTATTTTTTTGTGAACTAGATGCAAAACGTATGCAATCGCCACTTGTGAATGGTGGCCTGGGCCCGTCTGTGGAAGGACGCCCAATCTCTCGAGGTAAAAGAAATCAGAAATCAGCGAGAGCTGGTTTAACAGGGTACACGTGAAGTTTACTGTACTTTGACCCAGTGTTCTCGATGACGCGCAGCCATCTTTTACTGATGAAGATAGTGTATTTAAATCAAAGACGATCATTATTATTTTCTAGGGGAAAAATGTGCAGAATTATTCGCAGATAAATCATCGCCGCGCCATCCGTATTCAATGTGGATGAGGCAAGAATGTAGACGTTAGAAGATGACGTGATTAAATTTTGAGATGCGAACACCGATAAATATTTTCGATGTAATACTTAATTTCTAAAAATAATGTGTTGCTTACATTTAAAAAAAATGAACAACAAAAACAGAAACAATTTCATCAGAATTATTTACATTACAGAAACCATATCGACATTAATGTAAATACACATAATCATCTTTTTGGATGGTTTATTTTTACATGGTTTCGGAATTGCACGGTCCAATGCAATATAACCTTTCTTTCATTTATCGACGTTCACTCCATCTTTTTCAACGCCACTGTCTTCAACGGAAGGTATCATACGTGTAAAAATAGGATTCAGTGTATAATGACATATCACCAGCAAAAACAAATTATCGTTGGTTACAGCCATTTTTTTTTTGCACGTGAAATAATTAAAAACATTCAGAAAGGACTTTTATTTTAAATAGAGCTTTGTTGAATCAAATAAATAATTCTTATTTTTATGACAATCAATAAGTTCTTTTTATTTGTCAGAAGGCGCTCACCTACCATGACTACCACGGTTATAATTTGTATGATTAGATATAAATTAGGTAGGTAAAATGATTCAAAATATAAAATACGCAGTTTTTTTATCAAATTGAACTAACTAATTATAAGTTCACGTTTTCTACCGTTGGAGTGGAGAATTTGCACACAATCTATTTTAAAACGTCGGCTTGTGAATCAATTGCTCAGTGTATTAAGGAAGAAAGGTTGGATACATTAAAGACATTCGTTTTCATATCTGAATATAATCATAAATAATATTAAAAAAACACCCGGTCAGCATTATTAAATAAGTTTGCATTGTATTTTTTATATTAAATTATGTTATACTAAATGTATTCTGGAAAATGCTTTTTATATTTTCAGCTTTCGTTGAAATGTAATTTCTTGGACACATTTTACTAAAAAATCTAAGAGATTCTCAAAGTTTGATGATCTAAAGATCCACGCGCTTTAAAGACAATATCTAAAAAGTAACTAATGCGTCTGATATCGATGATCATGCCAAACCAAGCGCCGGTACTTTTCTTTCGGTACCGCATACCTCATCTATAGCAGACTGGCGATTCCGCGACTCGAATGTAAATGCCTTGAGACGAAACCACTTTTTTCGAGATACGCCGATAATATGTGACGTCATGCATCGTCTTTATTATTCGTGCGGTGATGGCTACTGGATTTACTCATTCCGAAATGAGTATTTTTTATTTTTATTTAATTGCAGCCACGTGAAGATAAAACACAAACAAACACTTGAAGACACAGTAGTGAGGAGTGGTGTAAATGAACAGTGCTGTATAGTCTTGTTCTCAGTATAAAATATTTTAGGAGGAGCTGGAGTCGTCAGAAATCCTAATTATCTTTTTGATTATTGTTTTTCCATATGTTTTAAACTGATCCACTGCTCCGGTTATTCCATTATCAAATATTATATTTTTAATTACTTTATCTTCATAGTGGTTGGTAAAATTATAATTAAAATTATGAAAGTGGCAGAGATTCTCAATAGAATTAGAGATTTAGAAAAATAGTGGCTGACGAAAACCGTTGTTAAAAGAAAATCGAAGTATGTATTGCGTTACATTTATTACATTATATCCTACGATTATTTTAAATCATCACGATATACAAGTATTTACTTTTATACGACTATTAGGACATTTACAAAAAAAATAGTATTCAAATAGTCGCGGGTGCTTGGTTGAGAAGCCCAACAAATAGATAAATAAAATATTTTTTTTATATTGACATAATTGGATTCGCAAGATAAAGTTGGAGTAAAAAGGTTTTTAAATGATTCAACATTCATATTTACAAGTAAAAAATGTTCTCATTCGACCACATTCGCTCTCTATGTGGAGTATATGGCCACTACGCGACGTCTACATGATCCCCTAACACCCGCCAATCGGTTTGCTTCCTCCTATGACATACCAAAGTATCTTAGCTTCACCGTGTACATCCTGTGGATAATACCCGACGCCGGAATCCCACCGTTCGGAAGACGAAGCAAGCAGGATTGAGACTCTCGGAGGCATCCGCAGCACGTGACTCATCCAATTTCAATGTCTCTCCATGACCGCTGATATAACAGGACGAAACCCGATAGCTTCCCTAATCTTCGAATTCTTCACGAAGTCAAACGAATAAAACATGTTATATCTACTCTATTTCCCCCAATATAAAAAGGCAGAATTGTCTGTGATACTAGTTACTAAGCCAACTGTAATGTGGTAAGCAATATGATTAATAAAGCAGCCGTATTGTGAAATCAATCAATATTTTTATTTGTTGATGAATTACTTTCTTGTTATTATGGTATCTGCAAATGTACACAAGACCTTCTAAAAATAATCAGATAAACCACACGCTAATCATACTGTAATATTATTGTGATTATATTTGATATAGGCCACCGACCCGTGCCAATATTTATTAGTGTTAGGTACATTTTATCATCACTGACCACTTACCACATCCTATTATTAAGTATAAAAAATAATGGTAACCTTTCTTACGATTGCACTATTCATTCGTTAAAGGTTTAACTATTCAAGGTGAAAAAATCTATACTAAATTTTAAAAGGAATGGATATTTTTAACAAACTCAATAAAATGAATATTGCTCACTTTTCTATCACCTCAAAAAAGTTATGTGGTCCAATCATTTTTATTATTTTAATTTAATTATATTTTATAAAAAATATATTTCAAGCACTTGTATTCTGGCATGACTAAGAAAGCATCGTATACATGACAATTAAGATAAATTATAAAGATAATAAAAAAACATTAATAAAAGTTTAAAAAATACTGCATAAAAGCAAATAAACATAATATATTATCAGTAAGAAAAATCTTTATAAAAAATATTCCTTGATTAATATGTAATAGTAACATAAAAAAATCATGTATTTCAAATTATTAAATTGGTTCTTATAAGACTTAAATGTTAATTTTAATGTATATGTATTATATGTTATAAATTAATACAAAAAACGGTAATAAATACTACGCATTAATGCAAGTACGAAATTATCTTAGAAAAAGCTCTATACAGAAATAATTGTCTGATTAATTGATCAAATTAAAATGATGACGTCCGATAAACACAACCCCATATCTTTCCGCAACTAAAGAGCTTTCGGTAAGTAACAACTCTCGCCGAAAATCGTTCTTGGGCTTCATGCAGCACGAATTGCCATGTAGAAGAAAATTTTAAAGTACTTGAACGAAACACATCTTCTCTATGGTAAAATTATAAAAGAAGAATAAAACAGTATCACAATGCTAATAATAAATCCATATGCACAATTATTGCAGTTTTATCCATGCAAGATTGCCACACTTTTCCTAGTACTCAGGATCAAATAAAAATAATTATGAATTGTAAAAAAACTTTTGTCAATAGTTAAAATATAACGTTCAATGTTGCAAAAAGATCTCGCACATCAAACATGGCTAAAAATATTTCATTACGACGTATGGGTCTGTTTTTTCCATAAAATACGCCAGTTAAACAGATTATAATTTAACATTACGTTGGTACATATCTATTTTTTTTTTCTTTTGTACGGAAAACGGAAGCTAGATTTCAAAAGGACCTTAAACAGTTGTAATGATATATTTAAACTATACAATCTGTACAGCAATATTGAAACAAAGTAATTTATTTAGTATACATAAAACCTGATCAATATATTTGTAAATGTTGAAAAATTTATGATTTTATAACACAAACATCTATCGCCGATATTTTACGCTACCTAAAATTGCTTTTTTTCATTCTTCCACACTTCTGTGACACTAAGCGTCTTATGAGAATTAAGTTTATCTAGAATTGCTTGCACTCCCAATACAGATGGTATGAACATAAAATAAACGTATTTTTTTTATTTTTCATCAATTTTTAACCGAAACGTAGTGTAAACAAAAACGTTAACCGTATGAAACTTAAGTCGTAATCGAGGTAGAGGTGTAGTTTATTTGTTATATCAGGCAATGTAATATCATTATGAAAGCCCTAGATCACGGGTGACGAACCAGCAGCCTTAAGGCCACATGCAGCTTTATAGGGTATCAAGTGAGGCCTTTTGATTGAAATAATAATAAAAAAAAATGAATTTCATTGTTTTTCTTCATTTACAAAATAACGTACATACATTTTTATGTATGTTTCTTAAATGCGGGTTTATTGGATTTCGAGCACGGCTTTCCGACAGGAAAAGGTTCGTCACCCTTGCCCTAGACCTTAGAGTATTCATCGCTGTAACGCGCCACCAACTTTAAAAGAAAGAGCAAGCCAAGTCGGCATGACTGACGGGACCGAGAGACCTGACTGATAGTCATACCGTCTGGAGTATTTTTTTCCGTTCGTTGTCTATGCCTGGACATACCCAAGGATCCTGAATCATATCGCCAGATTTACATATTGGATCGTCTTTATTTACCAAACGTGCAAGCTGGATGAACATGATAATATCATTATTTTTTAAATATTTTTTTATAACTCACCATCAGCGAGAAAACCTTCCCTCCCACCGAAAGCGTAAATTTTACCGTAATATTCACTCGCTGCACAACTCGCGAAAAACAACACCGGGGGCAAAAATAATGCAATAACTTAGACCTGTTTACTTTATCGTGGAGAGTAACTCATAAGCAGCATAACCGCAGAACAATCTATTTTTGCGTTGTAAAAAGAGCTTGCGTTCAAAGGATAAAACCTGCCGCAAACATTGCGAGCTGCATTTAAAACAGCTGATCCAAAACTTTTGCATGTAAACACAAAATATCACACGCAGTAGTGATTTACTACGTATCGATATTCATAACATACATTAGCGTTCAATTAAAAGTGGAAGGTCGTGACCCTTTGTGATGAAGAAATCCAGCTTCGAAGGAAATTCACAATCGTAATAATTGATAATATTATTATCAAATTCAAATCATTGTATTATTATTTTTACCACCGGATATTTGTAAACAATTTTAATTATCATCTTGTATTTTTATTGAAACTAGAGCAGAGGTCGGGAAACTGTGGTCTTCTTAGTCCTCAAATGTCGCATGTTGTCTGTTTTATTTTATTTTTTAATTTATAAATTAATGTACATTCTCTTTTTCGGTTGAAAATGCTCGCGATGAGTGAAACCGGTCCGATTCCTTTGATGTAATTGTGGAATAAGTACAAAAAGTTTGTTTCATTTTTATGAATAAATAAAACCTTTCTATCATAAATTCACAGTTATCACTATGAAAGTATAAATTAATTACACATTATTTAAGTATTTATAATTTGTTGAATTCGGCGCGACCCAGGAAAAGATATAGCACGAAAGTTTCAAAGGTATTTTATAATATAACTAGTATCACCGTACCCGTCATAGATGACGGTATTGAAACTTAAATGCTGAATGTCTAAAGTAGTTAGTACGTCCGAACTGTGTATGCATTGCATAATATTTTATTCTGTATACACACCTCGAACGCTATATGTGATAAAAATAAAACGTTTACATAACGGTTTGGGTTATTATATATAAGATACTTCTGAAATGATGACTACCAAAGAACCCCATAAACACATTTTATGTAGTTTCTTTAATCAAATCCTGAAATACCATGCCGACTCCACAAATAAAATTGGAACGTCAAAACTATAAAATCTTCTCTCATTCAACACTAGAGTATGTAAAAAACGTTTTTTACAGATCACAATTCGCCATATGTATTTATTTCGTCATTTACGGCTATATTCGTTTTTTTTTATTTACCCTAAAATTGTAGAGCTGTTTGGACTGGTACGGAATGCTGAATTTTTTATAACTTAGCTAAAATTTAACCGTTGTCTGTTTGTGGCAACAAAAAAGATTTCCGATAATATGAAAATACATTTGTATGGTATCTTACACATTAACTATAGATGACTTAATATTAATTAGTATCTATGACTAAAAAAAACTATTCAGTTTATGTGGCAAAATGTGATTAATAATTTTTACAGTCATCGCAATATTATGAACCTATTGTTTTTAATCATATATATTTTAGCTCGTAAACTTTTTTGTTTTTTTTTTATGCAAACCAAATCTTTTGAGAAGTTCTGACTCATATCACTACAAAATGCTTGGCATAAATTATTATAATATGCAGACTTACACAGAATCATTCGAAATAAAACTTATGCATAATGTGTTGAGTAAGGAATGAACAATTGCATGTTGTTGTAGTTTGTAGTGTACAATGACTAAAGTGTTTGATATACTCTTAAATTCGTTCTGAAATAACGAAAATTCTAAACTAAAAATATTTTAACTTCATTGGAATGACCATCCTAATTTTATCTAAAAACGTATGAAAAATATAACATCAAACGATTTAATTTAAATTAATCATTTTTTTCAGACAGCTGTGTTTTATTGCTATTTTTATAAAAAAGAAATCTACCACGATACACAATATAATTAAACAAAGATATAAAAATATTTCACATCCGTTTCTTTATTTAAGTATCTAAATAAAAATAATAAAAACCAAGTAATTAAATTACGTAATAATATTTCAATTCAAAGTATCAATTCTTATCAGTACAATTCTCACATACTTTATATTTTTACAATAGTTGCTATGGTTATTAATTTTACTATATATTATACAATTAATTTAAAAATTATTTTTGCACAAAGCTTGTCAGCGACTCCCAATCGGAACTAGTCTCATTATAATTATTTAATAATTAACAATATCATTTAATTGAGTAGAGAGACCTATTACTTGTCATCTAAGTTTTATTTATGGTTTTGTTATCCAATATATTATGTAAGTTACAACTGTCTTTTTTATATAATATTAAAATCTCATTTTTTATACACATTCGTAACTGTCATTTATGTTATATTTAAACAAAGCATTGTTAAATTTTACGTGATTAACTAGAAAAGTAACCATCATTGTCTCAAAATCAATTTTTCCAACTTTTTTTTCCTACAACCACTACGATACATCCATAAACCATGTTCTTAATTATTACATCATTGATTCTGGTACTGCGATGAACCTAGTTTTTAAATTATTATACATTATAACAGTGGTCGGTAACCCGAGCTCGTGGACACCTAAGTTCCCTTGAAGCTTACTTAATTTCCCACCAGTAACAAACTTTTTAATTTACTTAATTGAATTGGCAAGTAATAATATAAAAATATTTTTTTTTGTTGCAAAAAATTCTAAAACCTTCAAATGCATGTCGCTGTAATAGATTATAATAAATCAGTAATATTATGTATCAGATGGCAGTGCTACCTGTTAACAATCAAACTCTAAATTGGATTTGACAATAGACAATATACTATCTCATCTTGCTTATAATAAGTGATTTAGCAGCTCATAAATACATAACCGAGTAAGTAAACTAACTTAAATACTAAAATGGTTCAATATAAAGAATTGTCATGTTTCACGGTTTTTTATTAAAAATATAAATGCCTTACAGGCAGATAAATGACGACAAATATATATTATAAGAATACTCGCCGCACTTTCTATTTGATCCCACTATAAAAAGTTTAATCATAGCATAAGCACCTCGAAAGTGTTGAAACAAGATAATCTATATTATGTGTATCTAAGCCAAATTACATGCACAGGTTAGTGGAGAAACCTTGATTACTCTTATCATTGCATTGTAACTGTGAGACATCCTAAATATAGTGATACGCATTATACGATAATACATAATAATTATTGTATCATAGTTGGTGAAAATCTGCTTAAGGAACTAACAAAAAATATATTTGATGGCATAAAATCATTATTTAGCTCACTTTTTTCTTTATTTTAACGCAGAATTGTCTTGTGATTGTCATCCGCTTCATTTTATTAATTTATGTCTATGACTGAATTGATTGCAAACACGGTTATCAATTTCATTGGTAAAATATGATTTACATTATGCACAGAGAACATTTTTATTATTAACGCCTCACATTATGACAATGCGAAATGAATCAAATAAATATTATAATAATTATGACAGTCCAAAATTACACCTCCAATGAACGTAAACTCTTGGTTGTCTGTCTATCAAGCACAATATGAAAATATCTATGTTTTATAATTTTCTAAACATATCGACGGTAACTTTGTGGAAATTCATTTATGATATAAAATAAAAATTGATAAACCTCACCACTTTCATAAGCATTTTCAAACTTTTTAAAACTATATATTAGCGTAAATTTAATTTTTAATACAAATAAATTTATGAAATAAATATAAGACAAAGAAAAAAAAATATTTTTCTTATTTGTGTAATTATTTTTATTCAATTTCAGTGCAGTGATAACGAGTGATTTATGATCAAAATATTATATTTATGCCGCTATAATCGACTGCGGCAAAATACGCAAATTAATTATTTTTCGGGGAGGGCAATGCCGTGTATTAATTTAAAACCGCGTAAAAACTGTAATGCATGTACACAACTATACTAATGGACGATAACATTATAATATAATTCAATTGAACTAATAACCCGAGCTATATTTACTTATATTTCAAAATATGATTCATAATTTCACCATACTGTGTATCCATACACACTTTGCAATAAAAGTTAAACGGGTAAGTCTGATTTCTAAATATTTACTCGATAGGTATTATTATACCTGCTTGCGTTAAGAAGGATTGATTAATTTATTTCAAAAACTCTGCATATAATGATCACCATTAAGTATATATTAATTGATGCCAAGGTTAATTCATTGAGGTATATTTTATATTTCAGCGGTTTAATAATTGCAAAGTACTTATTTTACAACAAACATTTTAGTAGATCCTTGATAAAATTATTTCAGTCATTATTCGTTTATGTTATAACTACCATTTGATGATAATAGCAAAATGAAAGACATTAACGAACATTACGAACTTAGTATTTTAACGACTTCTCTATTTATTCATTTGATACAATATTTTTTAATTAAAATAATGATTATTGTTAACCGATTTTGGTTATTGAATTTAATTAAAGATCTGTATTCTGACCTTTTTCCCAAATCCACTGAAGTATAGAATCAATAAAATATTTTGCTAGAACTGATTTTTGGTCAGTTGATCACCATCTAATTTTATATAAAATAAAAAGGCTAAGTTAGGAGGACTGGTTTTTACAAAATAATCTTTGATTAATAAAATAATCCAATCGTGCAATTTATTTGTGTTGGTATTTTAGGGCATAAGAATATGCCTACATTTTTTTAATATACAGAATATTCAATAAATAGAAATTATATGTGATAAAAGATTACCTTTTTATTATTAACATTTGCAAAAAATCACTAAAATTACATACTACATAATATGTTTATTTATTATTGACTTATAACTATCTGAAATAGTACCTGTTTAAGATTTATACATATAACCAATATACTAAAAACAAAATTGAATCTACAATATATTGAAAACGGTTACATTGTTATATATCATGATTAACTTTTGACGCACCATTCAAAAATGTAGCTTTTTTTGTGAAATAATATAAATTTTCCATTATTTTTAGCAATATTGTTTAAATTATTTATAATTTAAAAAATACCAATGTATGTAAGTATCACAAGAATTGTCCAACAATATTTGATATAATAGTAATACATGCTGTTCGATTTTAATGCAATATAGGGCATTAAAAAAACTTTAAGCAAAAAACATGGTTTGTTTAGCCTTTAGCGTATAGCACTATCAGTATAAATTATAAAGTAAGTTGGTAGTTTTTTGTTAGTTAACAGTTATTTATGCAATTTCCTGAGAATTACTCCGGAGCTCTAGAAGGGTCTGTGTGTGTTTATAGTTATAATTATTAATATATACCTTATTAACTGTTATAGATGTAACATACGCCATTAAAACAACATTTTATAAAATTTCATGATAAATCTAATTAAAAACAGCCTTCGTTTTCTTCTCTTTTTCTTCCCGAACGTTTATTAAATACCACTAATAGCAATGCAGTTATATAGGAAATTTAATTTCTAATAGGAAAATGTCAAAGTGTCATTCGTGGGAATCCGGGAAACCGATAATTTACATGAAATACTAAAATTATATCAGTATGAAAAGTTAGTGTAATATGTCAAATGCAACTTCTTAGATGAAACTATAGAAAAAATTTGAAATATGGTGGTGAATTTTTCATACAGAATAATAAATAGTATTTCGCATATCCTTGATTCCAGTATTTGATTTTTTGATAATTAACTATCGGCAAATAAATTTCCTAGAGAATGACATTGTTTTTAGCAGCTTTGACTAATTTTTCAGGCTGTAAAAGAGTAGCGTGTTGTAATTTAAAACACATTTAACAATCCTCCTTATCTGATATAACATAATATAAATGAAAAAATAAAAGTCATTTAAGAAATAACTGAAACATGTTTTGGAATAAACAATAATTTTGAAAACAAATAACAAATTAGATTTTGCTCTAGTATAGATATTTTAAAAATGGAACTGGAGGGATATATTATATATTCGTTATTATTTTATTGTCGTGATATGTTACGTAATATTATTAATTATTATAATTAAGTTATAACTGTAACACAACAGAACGAGTTTGTTATATCTTTTGATATCTACTTCATAAACGTTAAAAAATATTTCCAAAATGTAAATAATATGGATTGTATTGTTTTTACCTTTGTAACTTGTTTGTGTGTTGAGTGATGTATTGCCTTCAGAAAACTTTTAAAACAATACAGAGAACTTATCAAATATACAGTGGTATAAGTGATTAAATTATACACCATTAACTTAAATATTAATTTAATAAGAAAATGCACCTGTCTGCTCAAAGATTTACTGTTCTCGTGCTAAATTAAAAATCACACTTGCGTATTATTTAAACTATCGTTTTAAAACCTAACTGACACTGTCACTCGATAAATGTCAATAATAATTATGTACTAAACAAACTTTCCAAAGTAATTAAACAGAAACGTTACAACAGAGCAGTTATTTTAATAAACACATAAACCACATCTTCGAATTGTATATTTTAATACTGCAATCAATTAATTGTAAGAATCTTTGATAATATTATAAAGGCGGGATTTTAAATCGGATTTTCGATCTCTTTTCCGTGATGACAGTAGTAACGCTCTTGCAATATATGTAAGCTCCGTTCGCGACGGCGTTTTGTCATGTACTAAGATAGCGGACGGCGGGAGTAAGTTTAATCTACCATGATTTTTGAATACTGCATGCTTGCTCAGCGGCGCGCATGTTCCGCCATCTGACGTAAAAGTCACAAACTAACGAATTACGATAATTTCTAATATACAGCAGAAAATACATTTATAAATCTGTCTGTCATTCTGTATGTCTGTCGGTCACAATAACTCCTCCCAAACGGTGTACAGTAGCGACGTAAAATATGCACATGTCATTCTGACTGCCATTTCTAGGTCTACTGTTCTTTTTTCAACCTTTAACCTTAAATTGGAAAACTCTATATTTTTGACGTATTAATGAGAAATAAATAAATCAAATGAAAAAAATATGGCTAAAGGAGGTCACTTAGCAGCCGTTATATACTAAAATATTCCGTGAGTGACAGCATGCACATAACATGAGTCGGGAATTGCTGCGAGAATTAACGTATGACTCTGATCTAATGTTTAAGTATGAGGCGCTGCAGGAGTCATTTTTAAATGCAGATCAACAACCTATCCATCGAGAATTTTTACAGTGAAATAATAAGAGTGAAGGTGCGGTAATTTATATATTTTATTATTGCTGTTTTCAACATTATTATTAGTTGATAGACTATATTTTTTTGGTGTTAGATGAGGTACGGCCCACGGTGATATTTTAAACTTTCAATCAAATTTCAACATTAGTTAACCAACGTCTAAACGACATAATATAAGCCCCCACTATCTTGAGCGGAGTTGGGTAAAAACACTAGTCCTAAAATAACTATAATTTCCCCGATTTAATTTATATTACATTTTTAATAGACCACGAGATATTCTTAGTTTTATTAGACCACGGCGTCTAAATTAAACACTGAACTCATGAAAATGTACCTATTACGAAAAATGTAGGATTTTCCTTACGAGACGTTTCAACTTTTACTCACTTCTTGAACTTCCTGTATATAGAAATACAAGAACACGTTATTTAATTACGTATAAATAGCATATAAACCCGAGTCTCCTTGAGTTGCGCAACTAAATTTTTCTCCCATTTCTGTATTGAAAAGTTTGTCAGGCAATGTTTTCTCAATAAATTAATTACACCTGAAATTTTAAATATGGATGACAAAAAGTTTTCATAGTAATAAAAATATATTTGCATTCCTCTTTATATCTATGTCGACCAAATTCTTTTTGAATAACTGTCTTCGTATTAATAATTATACTCCGGTTCAGGAGTTCCTTAACTTTTTGATAATGCACCGGATTGAAATTGGCCTAGTTCCATATGACAATAAGTCAAAAATTTGATATTTTGAGTTTGATAAGTTATACATTATATTCGAACACCGCTCTTCCACAGCTTGTAAAATGTACAGTTTTTCTCTCACAAGGCAGATATTTGCATATGGAAAATCAGCAAAATTGAATAATTTCTCAGTTTCATATACATACATACATATCGAAATATCGTATTGTGGTAATATATTTTTGTGATTCGTGGCGTTCCATACAACCTTTCCTAAAACTGTAAACTATTTACCACCTATTTGAATAAAAAAATAATAAAAATAATAAGCATCAATAATCACTTTTTAAGAGTCAGTTTAGATGAGTTAAAACCTAGATCAGCCATACCTCAAAACTACCAATTTCTAGTTGTATCACTATGAAACTAGGCCATTGTTATGTGTGTGTTAAATATTTACTGGTTGATCAACGGGACGAATGAAAATAATTCGAGGGTAGATGGGGCACACGAGCCGTAGTTTGATAGCCGGTGCTATTACTTGATAACTAATTAACAAATTTATTATTTCGTCGTTTTTCTGGAAGAAGACACTAACTATAAAATACTAGTTTTGAGTAATTGAACTTTGAAGTTGGGCAAATGCTTGAAATGGCATGTTTTTCATTTTGTTTGTAAAAAGTAAAAGTATAGTATAAAAATAAGTGTGTTCTGTCATACGGTAGAGTTAGAAATAATGAACATTTTGGTATAACTTACTTAATATGTAATTTTTTCGATTTAGTGTTTTCTTTCATAGAAACGACGATTTATTCAACTTAAAAAATAATATATATATGTAAATAACGCCACGTATAACTTCTGTTAAAATCCTCAGCTTTTGTGTATTAAAATGTACATTATATTTCTATCCTTTAATTTCGCTACAAATTAAAGAGGGTTGAACTCCCTTTATTTACAGTCTGGTAAATAAATATTGTTTGAATCGCCAGCTTTATTTTCGTTTTAATGCATTCACTAAGTACATATGTACAAACGTAATGTATCTTACATGTTAAATTAAATAACGCAGTGGCGTAATTTATCGTTTTACAGATAAAATAACGCAGTCTTTGAGTATTAATTTAAATTCAAACGTGCTGAGATTTTCGTAGAAGACAGAGACAAAATATACTTTATTAGCAGTTGGATAATGAATATTTTTTATAGTAAGAGAGAGATGGAAATCTTCCAATCTGCGCGTGTGTATAAATTAATATCTATACATATGGGTATATGTTGTCTGCGTAGGGCCAGTAGCCAGTTGAAGTCGCGCAATTAATTATATCGATAAAAGCTGCATTAAGAGGCCTTTATAGAGAAATTTTACAAAGCTGATAGATGACCACGATCGGACTGATCGACTATCACGTTTGCAACAGAGAAAATTATATTGCATTTTACAACTTTATGGTGTTATAGAAAGTGCGAATAGATCTTAATTCAAATAGTATTTATTCCAACACAATTTAATATAAATCAACCACATTGGAGATAACTGCTCCTAAGACACTCTTGAAAATCATATTAAAAGTGGTTCACGCTGCACTCTCGCTGGGTGTTCTAAGAATATAGAGATTTAGTAGATAATTACCCAATTTATCTATTGGTTTAATTCCTTTTTCAGTAAATGACTAATATAACACTATTTGATGACTATAGTATTACCAACATTACTTGGCCGCCGCCGAATTCGGACATAGCCAGTCTAGAATTAATTTTTCCAATTGCCATTTTATATAAAATAAATATCTTGTCTACTTTTAATAACCGTCGATAAAACATCAGTTTTAGAATTCATTGAAATTTTAGTTCTGGTTGAATATGGAAACATTCCTAATGTGACAGTGGCACCCTCACTAGCGGCCAAGTTAAATTGGTACATCTATAGTATAACCGTACCCGTCATAGATGAAGGTATTGAAATTGAATTTAAATGTTTAAAGAAGCTAGTACGAACGCTTACTTCATGAAAAAATTTCACACCTACATGTGATGTGTGACAATAATAAAACATTTACAGAGCGTTCTGGACTATTATATATAAGATATTATTGAAAACAAATTGCCTGTTGTTATATGTGTGTTAACGTTACAAATATATTTAGAAAAGTTTATGTTAAAACATTTATTTTTAACGTCCGTAACGATTTGAGTCAAATTTCAAGTAAAATTGGAGACTTTGTTGAATTTAAATATCCAATTTTGATGTGAAGCCTCAGATATAGTTATTATTTTGACTTTTTTCATACATTTCGCATTCGACTATAAATGGTTCATAGGCAACCGAAAGACCGTGGTCGATGTTTCGACCACGATCTTTGATTTTCTTATTAATATAACATAGAAAATATATCACTTTTAAATCAATCAACAATTTAAATTAAGAAACTACGATATTTACCTAATTTTTTAACCATATTGGTATTTTTTTTTTGGTCATACTTACCCATTATATTTAAATATATAATTATTAAATAGTGTTATGTAGCTCGTGATTCTTGAATTAAACTTTGCGTTGACAAAACATTCAAAAGAAAAAGAAATGTTTGCCCCTTTCATTGGAGACTCGCAACTCACCTGCAAACAGAAGCCGCCAATATAAAAACAAGTATTAATATGTGTACCCTTCCTCCCCGCCACTGATTTTAGTTTTAAATCTTGCAATATGCTTTTATAAATTTTTAGCAATATTTTTTAACAATAATTTTGGACAAACAAATGTAAGAAATCCGAATAAAACTATGAATATTGTCTGTATATTAGTTTTAGTATAGTTTTTATATAGTTTTTGATTGTTTGTTTCTTGGTCAAAAATGTGCAAGAATAACGTTGATGAAATAATTTATAACAATATAATTAATTTGTCTCCGCCACCACACTAGGGACTTCAACTATTCGTCATTATTCACTATTCAAATATCGAATAGTAAAACTGAAACTATTCGAATGTATTTGGATATTTGATTAGTTTCTGAAGTATGAAAAAACTATTTATAATTTGATTTGAATAATTAATAACAGCATTATTTAAAAACACATTCCAATACCGCCTCATTGTATTACAATATTTAAAATTTGCAGCTGCGTCGGATTACTACAACAATATTTCTTCTAGTACTGAAAATACGGCATGTTTGAAGGGATCTTTAGCCCCGAGTCATTCTTTAAGCCCAATTATTATGATAAGATATTGAAAGCGACTGAGTTAGGTGAAGGCAACAATAACTACTTGCCTGGGTATACGTTATAGTTCTTGAAATCTGGAGAAATTATGATGTGATATTTCATCGATTTTGTAAAATATTTCATTAAAAATTATTACCAATACTACTCGAATAGTTCCCCAAATATTTAGGTATCGAACTGTTTTAAAAAAGGGCCGAATATATTTAGATATCGAATATTCGAGTTGAAATCTCTACATCACACACAACGTCCGATGTACGCGGTAAATATGTTAGAAAAACGTGTGAATTGAAGTAATAAAAAAAAAACACTAAATATTATAGAAGGAGATGTTCTAGAAAATCCAAAATTGTATTAAAACACAACACGAGTGTATAATTTAAAATAAAATAACTTTTTTAAAGAAAGTTTTTTAGAAAAAAAAATGTTCCAAAAAATGCTCTGTTGAATGAATATCTGAATAATATATTACGAAGCTTTTTTCGTAAAAATAAAGTTGGGCCGTCAGTGCTAGCTTTTTATTCAATGCGCTTTGAAAGTTTTCATTTATATAAATTATTGTCTACTTTTTATATTCCATGGAAAAGAGATACAGCGTTGGCAGCATTCCAAGAAAATTCTAGCCAAAATTTGCTGAAATAATACCATTGTAACAATGATGCAACATTAAACTTGTGAAATAAGTTTTCCAAGCTGCATTTTATAGAAAAACCCCACACTGACACTAACGGACCAAACTAACATAAATCACGGCACATTTATTCTTATAAAAAATATCGTGTTCTCCAAAAATGTAATGAAAACAGAAATCTTTCAAAATTTCCATATTTTTTATTTTTTTTTAAACTAGTAATTATATTATCAACGAATTTAGAATATCAAAAATATGAATTAATTATATTTATTGAATGATATGATGTAATACTGTATTCAGTTCCTAAATTTTTTTTCGTGAAAAATTGATAGAAGATATGTTGTTTGATAAATGGTATACTTATTTTTTTAACTATTCGTTTTGTTGGGTTACACTGGTGCTCTTTGTTCATAAATATATGCGCTAAAATTATATAAATATTAATACTACTGTAATATGCATCACGTTGTTGTGTTATATAATTATTAATTTAGATTTTCAAAAGCCAATGGGTGTTTTAATTCGATCACGCAACCTCTCTTTTCAAGGATAATGACAGTAAGTTTGAGCTAGGAAAGTGCAAATAATAATCCAATTGCTCTCTCTACGCCTACTATTTTAGTGGGTGAGAAGGAATTAAAATATCATTAACACACATTTATTTGGACACAAATTCATTAATTGAAAAATAATTTCATGAATTTATTCGAACTGGATTTGAAAAAACCACAAATATGCAAACTAGAATATCAAAGTAGGTAAGGCTAAGCTAAAATGAAATCCTTGTTTATCAATAAACGAATAACAGTAATATATATTTCATCTAAATCTACCTTATGCACGATGTTTTACAAATCAAATGTGCGCATGTAAATTGAAATTATTGTACAAATGCTATTTTTGCAATGGTCATGGTTTGACATTCACTGGTTATAGCCACGATTGATATGTACACACTTAATTAATAAATAATTATTTTAAAATACTAAATAATTAGTTAAGCTATGCATATTATATAATGTGATAAACCCATATTTAAGAATTAAGATAAATGTTTAATAATGTACAATCCTATTTCATATAAGATGGCTTTGTCTGCGACGATGTGAAATTTTCTGCGAATTGAATATCTCAACGTTCTCAACGAATTTACAAACAGATCTTATTTACTGAGCGATTATCTCGTGCAGTTAGCGTAGTTATGAAAATTAACATGCGACAGAGCGCATGCTCAACAATGAGAGCCTACTGAATACCAACATGTCGTCATTATGCTGAAAGCGATTTATTTATTTTATTTGTTTTCTTTGCATGACTGTAAATATGATTTTTTTATCAAGTTACAGAAAATTCCCAGTGAAATGTCAAAGAACATTGCAATACACGAATTTTACATTCAAGAAAAGTAAACATCTTTAACATATTTTTGTAATATTATTAAATTTAATAAGGTATTTTCATTGCGATATCAAAATACAAGAATTACACACATTTAATAAATAGGGGACATAATATATGAATTACATTTCACTACACACATTCAATAAAACAAAATAAATAAACGAACGGTTTTTTTAACGGAACACCATTAATTAAAGAACAACCAAACGATGTTTTTTTACATCTTTATATTTAAATATGGTAATAAAACTTGAATCTAAACATTTAAAATATCATGAAAAAAAATTCAATATCAATTATTGCTTCGAACAGTCTAAAAATTACACTCGACAAGAATACTTAATTCCATACTCATATAATTTCTCGCATTCAGTCTAACTTAAAGAGTTGATTACGTCTAATGTATCATAATATGTGTTATCTTTTTAGTACCATTTTCACATAACACTTACAACTTCATCAAAATCTATCATTTTTTTATTAAAGAAAGTTAACGTGACCACTTCTGGACAGAGATGTTATTCAAACATGTTTTTATTCGTAGCAACGGGGAAATGTTATTCTGTTATTGCTATCAGTTGCAGGCCTTAGAAAGCAATGAAAATTTTTGAAAATCTACTCTATAATAATTTATTCTTCCTCATTTTCAATAATCATCTCTTTACTGCTGCATTATATTGTAAAAACTCACCCAGAAGTCTGATCTTTATATAAAGTGTCATGAACGTCCACATTTTGCGAATGCATTAAAACAATGAAATAAAACATTTGGATTGTGTCAAAAGACCACAATTGAGGGCCTGAAAGGCCACAGGCTCTCCACTACATCCGAATAATTTCAAGATACTAGAATACGATAATATTGCATTTTTAATAATAGTATCTATGAATAAAATTAGTTCTGCTTTTCATGAGCTTGTTTCAAAGACGGCTACTTCATTGGTATTATGATTAACTCCCGTTTCCATTTAGTTTTGACACTTTCGTTAAATATTACTATTTGTATGGATTACGAAAGTAAGAGGAATAATAAATATATGTGTATAGGTATCGTGGTATCATAAACCTGAAGTCAATTGAATAAGAACAATCGCAATTTTTATTTTATCTATAACAAACAACACCACAATTTCTGTTTTAAAAATAGTAATAAAAAATACTACAGGCAAAGCCTAGAAGCATAGACATCTTTTGATTCAACAAGTTGAACGATTTTTTTGTTCAAAGTAACGTATTATAATGAATGAACACAGCAGAGAATATATTTTCTTATTTGGTATTAACGGAGAGAACTGCATCGAAGAAATATCCTCACGGTACAAAAACAATTATATGAAACACATAACAACGAGAGTCTGTAATTTTGTCAATGGAATTGCGTCGTGTCGACTGCCAACCAATAATTCCATTGGCTTTTTTAAGTAAGTAAGTACTACCTTTTATTTTGTCGAGCTTTGTTTGCTTCCAACAAGATGCCCGCGAGGACGTGTGCGACCGAACCTTACTCACGTATTCATCAGTCGCAACCTGCAAACATTTTTAATTTTCATTTTTTAAATGATAAAATTCATAATATAATTTCTTGTTTGCGTTTTGTTGAATACCAATTATATTAAGAAAAAAATACTCTTTCGCTAGCTGAAATGAGTGTCTTATCATTCAAATATTATCAAAATTAATTAATTTCAATCATCTTCAACCTGCATCCCGTCGAAACCCACAATACTATTATAATTGTAAAATCACTGGTAATTCCATAAGAAGTCGGAAAGCGACAATTCGCCACTCTGTAAATGTGGTGTTTACAAAATAAGGATTAAAGCAATTCTCGAAATTTTAACTCAGGTATCAGTGTGGCTCTCAGACGTATAATATCTTACCTCGTAAATAATATTTGTCGTATTTGTATCTTCTATATAAACGTTAGACACTGTTTACTGTCTGTCAGTTCGAGTCCATTCGTGTGCTCGAATGCCTGAAGATGCCGAAAGGCGAAACCCGGGTCGTTAGTGACAAAATACATGGAAGTGTACAAAATCTCAATAATCCAAATTTGATATTGAAATTCCATCAAGCACCCTCAGTCGATGTCTTAAATTACATCTTCAACCATTTCATAGATCAGTTTTTAAGCCCATAAAAATTTATATGAAAATATACAACCAAAATTTCTATAAGTTACGAAAAAATAAAGCTAACAAGTATTAATTTTATTTGTAGGAGCATACGTTTTTATGTATTTATGTAAATAATATTATTTTCACACATAATATGAAAATAGTAATAAAATTAAATATTCTCGATGAAGTAATGCTACAAAACAAAGTTTATTGATTAAATAGTATTGTTACGGAGCATTTAATTACGTTTTTGTAGTAGTAAAACATAAGTAACACGTATTTAATAATGAAAACTCTTGCAGAGTTTAACAGAAAATCGTAGAACGTAGACCTACGAGACGGCGTAGAGCAATACTGCCTGAAAGACACAACATAGTATGCCGTATTCCCATTTATTAATGAGAATTAAAAACATTAAAATCGTACTATTAAGGTACTATTAGATTCTTTCCAATCGAATATATATTACATACAAAGAGCATGGTAAAAAAACTTTGTTTTATACTGTCATATACAATATCTACGTGGAGAAAAGGTGTAATATACCGTGCTAGTTTATTTAAAGTTTGACGGAATTCTTCCATATCGCGTTTATTTTTGTTCGATATCATAAGGATAAATATTCCATACATGTTAATGATAAAAAGATGTTTTAGGCGTGTTCAGAGGAATACATAATCTATGTAAATATATTCATGCTCAGATTCTTAGTCATGTATATGTATATCGACACAGTATGTGACATGTTTAAATACATAAATAGATATAATTAGCTTTCGTTTGGACACTTTAATTCTAACTTAATTAAAATATTAGTATACGAACTAATCTCATGGATGGTATCATCGAATTCAATAGATCATCTGATATTTTCCTTTCTATTCATTCGTTTAATCAGTAGTTTTTTTATGATATATAAATTCAATTGCTTTGTTTGCTGCCGCTTTGTTTCAGTGTACCTACTTAGTGACAAGCATACCTGAGTAGTTTTGAATGGATGCTGGGTCGTCGTGAATGAAAGAAGCGCTGCTGCAATCTGCAACCCTTCTTCAGTAGCGCGGTAGATTATATCTATCGTTGTATTATCTCAATTCCGAACACATCATTGTATTATGGTCGCATACGTAAAAATCAAAGCCGTGTATAAAAAGGTTTTTTTATTTCAGTCTTTTTTTAACCACGTCCGCTCTCAATGTGGATCATATCGATTGCGTTTTAACCAATTGATATAACCTTCAAAAAATACGAAAATAAGTTAATGATTACATCTCATTTTAAAGACGATAGAGCAGGTCTCGGCCAAATGATATAAATTAGAAAAATAAATTGACCACTCTTTAGAAGGAAAAATCATTTTACATTGGTTTTAGGTTTAGAAATTCTGACCCCTCCACTTGATGTAAGCCACTATTATAGCGATACTCCATACGTATAATCCCGTACCTGCAAACATGAGCATTTACAGGAGTGCATTTCAAAGATTCATAGCGCAACCATATAATATTTTCGATTAAAACAGTTTTTACTCTCTCCTGAACAATTTCAATTTTGAGGGTTACATCAATTGGCCAAAACGCCGCCGATATGGGATACTGGTGTATCTTATCTCAACGGAAGTAATACTTCGAGAACTGCGTACTATTCAATCGTTCAAACTATATTTTATCGGAAAGAGTTAGAATAGAATCATGGGTTGAGCAAAACTGTCGCTCTCGTTACACCCCATTTTTAAGGGGACAGCATATTTACACGTCACATACATTCGAAAATTTTATAAATCGCACTGAAATACTGTTACTGCAACTGAAGAGGATGGCGCTGACCACTCGGCTACAGGCCTGAATTTCTATGAATTTATCTTAAGTACATGAAAAAAAGTCTAAATTGACATCATTGAAATTGAAAAATACTTTCTAATTTCCCAAGATATCGAATCTTGGCTATCTATAATATCCACATTAGTATTAATAGTCCAACGACATTAATTTTCCCTTTCTGTTCAAAGTTACTTATCAATTTTACTATCTTGTTTGAAATTTCTTTCCGATAACTGCAGCCTGATTTCTCTATTTAACTCATAACACCACAAATGTTGAATTAATAAATATTAAAATGACATTGACCCTGCTGGAACCTGCAACCATCTGATCGCTAGCGTCAATCTTATACCGCTAAACCACAGAGGCCATAGTTTTGCAATGTGGGTGGAACTCATGGATAATTTATAGAAGTCAATGGAAACGTTACATAAGTGTCATCAAAAATCAGCTTAACCAGTTGACTAACTAAAAATTCTTAAGCTCCTGTAATCGATTTTTGATATTTTTTTAAAATCACTGATTGTAAAAATATGAATTCTGTCAAATGATAATAATTCAACGCAAATTCAATATTAACTTGAAAATCTAATTTTATAACTTTTAAATTATGCCATAAAAGTAATTCCTATAAAAATCCTGTAATGGTTATAATAAGTTTTTATATACTTAAGGTCATATTTAAGAAATGTTTTTCAATAAATTAATGCTTATTATTAAATTGATCTATTATTTGTATAGACTGCATCGTTAATATAATATATTTTTAAGTATAGTATTTTTAAGTATATAATGGTTTTCTCATAGAGAGGAGTAATATTTTTTACGTTCTTTTCTTTCGTCAGACGGTGGCTGGAATATTTTCCTTATATGTATATATTGTCTGGGTATATCAGAGCTTCAGACTTCACAAGGGATTGCTGAAAATGTAAACTGTTTTATTATGAAATATTGTTCATATTTCATAATTGTAATGGTTGTATATTTAACACACAGTCTTTATTTTTGGTCAGACTTAATCTTACTTTGGTCAGGTAAAAACGGTTATAGATGAAAGTTAGAAAAATTTTGTACACAAACAGATTCAACATTAGCTTATCTGGTATTTTTTTTTTGTAAATAATGCAATTGTTATATTAAATTTAAGTTAAGCAAGTTTTAATTGCCACTAATTGTGTCTATTCTTCATAAACAATCATACTTTTAAATATGCCTACGCACATAATGAATATTTAATATTAAACTTTACGAAAGTTTCGATTATTAAAATAATTTTTATGGGAGTTACAACGGAAAAAAAATAAAAAGAGGGATATTTTTAACACTTCTTTTATATAAATCAACCTTTACTACCCGGCCGAAATTAGCTTTTGAAGTTACTTTTCTAGACACAATGACATGGCTCATGCAGGTACGGAAGAAGAGTGGTGAAAGCAAAGCATTAGAAAAATAAAAGCTTAGTCCATTCAATGAGGTATTTTTTCATCAAAAATAAATTACCAAATAGTGAACGCTAAATTTAAACACCAACATAATGCCTCCAAATGATCCTCTTATAATGGCATCTGAACAGAATTCATACTTCAAAGAACTGTTTGTAAGATGTAAGTTCAATCTCATTTATGAGAGGGCACGGAAAGAAATGTGGAGTTAGCTGGCGCTCTATGTACGCCCTGTTTTCAGGATAGGATGCAGGAAGTGATAAAAACTTCAAGGATATTTTTGGTACGTCATTCGACTACAAGACCTTCTTAGCACGAACAATAATAATAGTTGACAATAGCTGCTATAAAGTACATTTACGATAAAATAATTGATAAACATGAATGAATTTCATATTATTGTCATGAATGCTAAGAACAGTGTCATTTTGTTATCCCGACATTTCCATACATTGTCAATGCACAAAAAAACTCACCGGACCATAACATTTATACATGGATTGTTACCACGGAAAACACTAATTCTTTTAATGAATAAACTTCCTTTAATGAATAAACTGTGTGCCAATAATACCAATGGAATATATCAAACAGTTAAACGTGAAAAGAAATTCAATGGCGTACCCGAGGAGCGTAAGAATCTTTGAATAGAATCAAATAAATATTTTAAAGTTCAAACAGGTGACCCAGGAAACCCAAATAGCATTAGAGTTAGATTGAGTCATTTTTTTGTGACAACCCCTTGGTTGCCTCCATCGTGGTCGTCTTTGGCTCACCATTCACCGCTAATAGCTAACTATTTCAACGCTACGAAAATCTTGTTGAAAGAAACACGAACCATCGCAGTGAGTTAACAACTCTGAGGGAGTACAAAAATGTCATTAGTAATGAAAAACTTGAGGTCTCCACGTTACTAAACGTCCAAAATACTGCTTCCTGTGTGGCTTTCATAGAGGAATTTCAGCCATCCAAACCGAGTCCAAAGCTATTCCGTGTATTCAGATCTATCCAGGGTCTTTTTACACCCTCGTATCGTCTTATATTATTTAAATATATTTTTATAATATTTTAATTATACTATACAATAAATATGTATCTAAAAAATTTAGTACAATTTCACATTTTTTTTATAATAAATGCAAAAAGTCAATTGAAAAGGGTTTTAAATTTACTTTTACTCAATTCACAACAAAAAAGCATAAAAGTAAAACGGCACCGGAAAAGCAAGTTGAGGAATACCGAGTAATTAAAAATCTAGCAATGTATACAATACTACTTCTCATTTATTCTCTCTTTAAAATTAGTTCCTTTAATAATGTGGTTTTACACTTTTAATTGTATTAATACTATATTCACTAGACCAACATTTATACACATACTCCATAAATCAACCAATAAAAACAGTATTAATAAATATAAATAATGATAATTTTAAAATAAAACACAGCTTTCGTAGTACAACTCAGACATTTTTTTAGATCATGACTGGTTTCGCTCATCGCGAACATTATCAACTTTTACAAAAAACTCTGTATTATTTTTATATAAATATAATAATGCCTTTCCACCAAGAATTGACAGTTAACACCGTAAAGGTGATCCATTTTATATTTTTACGAACCCTTGATCGGGAAACGGTATTGGATCAACATGGTTAGTGGCTGACATATGGATTGCCAGCATTAAGGGTTTTTTTTAAAATGTTAATTACTTATTTTACCAAAATGAATGCAACGCATTCAACCGAACTTAGACGATTTGCTTTGTGATACCGATAAAAAGTTAATTTAAAAAGTAACTTCGTTTTGTACTATCTTCCGTATATTTTTTGATGACTCCAACGGTAAAAATACAAAATTGCTAATGTGGTTGGTATTGCAAAAAAATTACATGTCTACTTTAGAATGTTTTCACTCGGCAAGGCTGGTTGAGAAATGTCAAAAATTATTCTTCAAGCATTTCTGTATAACGAAATATTCTTCAAAATGCTAGTACTTTGTCAGTCTCTGCTTTTGATGCAATTTTTTTTAATCTTGTTATTAAAAATAAATGACAGCCGTTACATTGAAAAGTAAATCCTGAAACGCCAGTGTCACTGAAAGCAAGAGAACTACTTCTCGTGCAGACTGCAAAAACCTCAGAGACAGTGTTCTGTCCCTCCTCCATCCATATTGGGTTCCGTCGAACGCGTGCAAAAAATAAACTCTCAACAGCACGCTCTTAATTGACAGTTGGATAATTCAAACAATTCAGTTGCGCTTGCGCGTGCCACACTAATCGCAGCCTTTGCGACGTGCCTTTTGTCTTGAGGGGCGCCTTCAGACTTCAACCATAAAAGTAATATTTATTAACTATAATCGATACAAACGTCTTGAATTTTTAATAGTACAGACAATATATTTGATACTTACAGTGAGTAGTCAGTATTTTCAGGAATCGATCATGAATCGATTCTATTTTAATTCAAGGATTTAGATTATTTTTTAATTTCTTCAACCATGACCGCTCTCGATGTAGAGCATATGCATTCATAATCATCACAACAAGAATTGTATTACATCAACTGTAATTATTATACTCGGAGAGAATCAGGTTTGACGGATGGAGCTAGAACAGGACTCATAGTTAACTAATCGTGAACGAGTGAACGGAAATTTAAAATCAAAGACATTCATGTCTCTGAACACAAATCATAATTGAAAAATCAAAGTCACTGTGTACAAATTTGAGCTCGTGGACACCGCTACAGAATAGGACGAAATCCAAAGGGCGTTAACGATTCGGCTACAGGACCAATAAAAGATTCAACTACTAATTCAATCATTCCAATTTGTTCATTTTCTTGACTTTGAATTCTCTCAAAAACATTGTGTTGAAACAAAGATACTTTTTTTGCATGTTATATTCAAAGCTGAATGATTCAATACAAATTGTCGGCTCCGTTGTGAAGTGGTTAACGTCGTTGGCGATTTATCAATCGATTTCTGTTCGTATGCATGAATGTTAAAAATTCCCTCCTACCCATCCGATCCTAAAAAACGGGGCACAGCTAGAACCATTAGCTTACCACTACTATATTCTTCTATCCTCTATACGCCATATTCTTCTATCCTCACTCTTTTCTAAAAAGAGAGGTTGAACAACTGAGTAACAGTTCATAGAAAACTTCGGTTGAGATATCTCCATTAGTAGGCCACATAATCTACACTGGGAGGGAAAATAGTTTTTAAAAAAATGCAAATATTATGGATTTATAGCAGTGATAATGAATTCTTTTTATACGATTTAAATTCATATACAAGCAGAAAACTTTGGAGGGTACCCCATTGCTTGAACCGTGAGATATGCAGCATAATATTCGCATTTTAATAATTGTCGAAAAACGACCAATATTTGAAGTATTTATTCTATTTAGTCATTTTAAATAAACGTACTAAATATTGTAATAATTTATCATTGATAATTTACAGGATGTACCCATTTCAATTTGAATCAAATCAAAATAACGTTATCTATACACACGTAATCATTTGCAGTCTATTTATTACGTGCTTCGTAACGCGTCTTTGATAAAACATGTTTTTAGTAAGTCACTATCCAAAATGCTCTTAAAAGGGCATTATTGTACTTTATTTCACATAGATTCATTCATAAATATGCGATAAGTACACTCTATATCAGTGGTCACCAACCTTTTGGACCACAATGACCTTGATTTTTTTTGAGATTACGAGTATGTAATTATATTAAATAGTGATCATAAAATATTTTTTATTTATTATTAAGACGGATAAATATACAACAAATAATAAGTGTGATATATTAACTACGCGGACCACCAAAATTTTCTCACGGACCAGTGGTGGTCCGCGGACCCTCAGTTTGAGACCACTTCTCCATGTGTGTATATATATATATAAAAATCATCACTTTTTTAATAACACATCTGACAAAAAGTATACCTAATATAATAAAAGGTAACTTAAAAAAAAAATCTTTTATGTGTTTAGATTTATACATATTTTCAATTATATCCGCTTCCTGTGGAGTAAAAACACTCTCTATGAAGCATGTGAACAAAGGCTGTTTTACGACAAATCGTTATTAAGTCGCTAAAACTCACTTTTTTGAGATGGTAACGATGGAAAGATATGCCAAAGAAAAAGACCTGTAGTTAGCTAATCACTCTCGTTACTCTCCGCTTTCGCTTCGGGATTATAAACAACTCAATCAATTATGCCTTTGAATAAGAATCCATTAATCTGTTGAAAAATCTATTTGTGAAAGATTTCCTAAGAGGATTAGAGCCAGTGGGCACCGTTACCGAATAAGACGGACGCCCAAGAGCGTTGGCCATTCGCCTCCAGGACTAGCTTAAATAATTTTACTAGATTGTTACCACATGCCGCTTATGTAAAATTAAACACATTATGTAATTAAACTTCTGACACATAACTATTTACAACGCGATATTTTACATGAAATATTAAGTCTATTTTTGTGTAATTAACACATTTATACATGTGGGTGTATCCTTAAATAAGATCATAATACTATTAATTCTATTTCTAGATTGTTCTGCTCCATTTTATTATCATATGTTTAGTACAAAGTTCCTTGCTTAGAATTAATACTATTTTACATTACCATCTTTTCGTCAATGACTAATTTCAAACGAATTATTAAGTTCTACATAATAATTTGTTTGAAAGTTTCTCTTTACTAAATACTTCTGTAACAACTTTATATGTACGGTTTAATTTATTATCAATTAGTCAAAACTGTAAACTCGTTTTGTTATGGTTCAGATCAAATATAATTAATACGGTGAAAAATCTACATGTGAGGACACTACAGTTTCACATGGTTTTAGTTGATATATACTTCTGTCATGTCTAAACTACCATATCGATGTAAATATGACTCAAATAGGCGCAGTTACTATTACAAACACAAATTCAGTGACAATTTAATGAATGTGTAATTTTGATGTATTAATAAATTAACGAATTGGGATGGTTAAGTCCGCATTGTTCTAGAGTGGAAATAATCTGGAAAGGTAAAGAAATAACCAGACACATCAAAATACGCCTAGTACGGTCGTTGGTCTACTCCATAATATAATATCTACGCCATGGAAACGTGAACTCTAAAGCGAAAGACAAAAAACGGCTTGATGCATTTGAAATGTGATGATGGAGAAGAATACACCGTATACTATACGCTGACCAAACGCACAAACGCATCTATCATCAAAGATATCTATAAATCCAGGATAGACTTTCGGCCATTTATACAAGACGCCTACTCGACTTTTTGGCCACATCGCCCTCAAGCTTACCAACAATCTTGAGAGGCTCGTCGTCACAGAAAAGGAAGAAAGACGCAGAATGGACGAGGAAGAGCCAAGGGAGCGACCGAGTGAAGAACGCCACAGGCCTCTCCTTACCGATGGCCCTCTGAGCAGTGGAGTGCAAGAGCGAGTGGTGAAGTATCGTCATAGGAATCAGAGTTGTTGTGATAGGCGGAGGTGGTGACCCTCACAAGTGAGGAATACGACTAAAAAAGAAAAAATTCAAACCATTGAATCAAGAATCAAAATGAAAACTCCAAAAGGAAGATATGAGTTAAGAGCCAGTTGGTGATTAGATCGCTATAATTCTTTTTTTGTTAACGAGTTTAGACGGTTAACGATTGAAATGATTTATTAAGGAATCATTGGCATCGACAATCGATCTAAATTCTCTTCAATGCGGAATTTGTAGGATGGACTGAAATTACTCTAGATATTGATACTTTTGAATCACATGAAAAATAATGGTGCGAATGAATTCTTAACTGAGGAATAATTAAAATTGTTTGGTTCTTATTACTCTAAGCCCAAAGGTAAACTTTATATATAATTATTGTGATTACATGATTATGTATTTTTTTCTGTATTAAAAAAACAGGCATTCCAAATTTTTAAATGAAAGTGTTTGATTTATTTAAATATTCGTTAACACTTATTTGTTAGTAAAAAATATAATAAAAACTAGCCTGCGGTGCATATTTCCCTCCCTGTCATAGCATAAATTATCAACTATATAGGTGTTTGTTGAAATCTTAGCTCTTAGTCGATAACAGTTTGTAGTCTTTGGTTTGTATCTTAGTATTCTTAATCAATGGCTATTCCACACCCGTGGCCATTTTTGAATTAACTAGTTACTCAAAAAAAAAACATTACAAACTAATTTTCTTCTTTGAAATTGCAAAATTTGCAATATTCAGCAGAATAATCCTGGTGTAACCATAGTATATGCACTATATGCAGGTATGTGTTAATAATTGAATACGCAATACGTATTTTCGATTCAAGCTTATCGCATGGAAAGTAAAATACACACGAGTGTTTCTAAAGTCAGCCGTCGCCAGTGGTCAGCCTTTTGAGCTTAAAACTTAAATAATAGTGGATACATTTTAAAAAAAGATTGTTTTAATTCGTGTAGGTAGTCTTGCCACTTAACAATGTATATCTGCACAATACTGACATATCTGATTCAATACGCAATTTTTAAAAAAAGCACATTTTCTTCTTCTTTTAAACTTCTATTATTTCATGCTTGGTACAATAAATATTTTATTTGTAGTTGGTTACATTACTGAATCTCTGTTTGATGGAACAACAGCGAAAAAATATGTATGTATCATTCATTGACTCAAAATCCTTTTTGAAAGTACACCTGTCGCTTAACTGGCCGACCACTGGCGAAATTACCCTAACAAGTCACCGTTTAATATTGTAGAATAATAAAACAGACAGGAAATGCTTAGTACACCATTTTGCATTAACAATCTTATCTCTTTATTGCACCCCGTGTCTGGCGTGTTAACCATATAAAAGGAATAAAAATGACGTCACGACCATTCGGATTAAAGTAACCGCTAATTTGTTTCCACGTTACGTCATAGTTCCTGAAAGCTTTATATACCATACGCATCTATTATTTTTGAGTACATATTTTCCACGATACCAATAATAAAACATCACGAAAACATTCGTTTAGAGAAGAAGTTATATAATGAAAATAAAAAGCATCCAAAGTAACTACATTATAAACACACGTACTTTTTTACCATAAACTTCACCGGCTTCAATGTCTGATTTTTCTCAATCATGATTTTCCAAGACTTCTCAGAAAATATCTTCTTTTGCATCTTTGATCGTGATTGCTAGACGCCATCGATTATAAGGCGCACTCCTAATTCAGTAATTCCAAAGAAGGTGAAAAGATGTGTCTGATAATCGAAGAAATACGGTATACAAACCCTATAGCTCTGAACATAGATATCTATTTGATAATATGATTAATCTAATTTCTGATTTACGAATCATCTTATGTCTGATTTTTATAGTATGGATTCGTGATCCCAATGTGAACAATTAATATGATATATGTTAATATATGTAAATATTCCTGGGAATTGCTTATTTAAAGATCAAAATAATAATAATAGAACACCTCATCTGAAACTGTCATGGAAGCTCACACATATAAACATATTTAATCATTACACGTTACATAAATATATCATAAAATATATTTAAAAATTGATTTAATATTATGCGTGTACGGAGAAACGAGCAAAGCTTGGAAACCTTATTCCGCCTTTCTCTGTTTTGCCTTCTTCTAGAAATCGTTTGAAAGGAGATCTATAATAATTATTCTAGAATCAAGATGACGGTAGTAAAATTCGTCAAAAGTTTTGCAGTCGACTATTTTCGGCAAAGCATGAACGTTTATTGAGATCTGTTTTCGAAATTCTCAATTATCTTTTACCGTATATTATTACAATAATCATAGAATGTCTTTAGCATCGAAACCAAAAATTTTTTTTGTATATGTCGAAATGTAGTTTTACAATATAGTGGGGCCATAATAAATGTAGGAATTTTTTTTACTTATGTTAAAGTTTACTCATGCTTTGTATAAAAGAAAAAGCGACAGCTTATCCAAATCAAAAACAAATATCTAAAAAAGGTTTTGCGGAAGTTCGTATCAAACCAGGACACCGGACAGGAGATAAGTTGAAGAGAAACAGGGCACATGACATTCGCAGTGGATTGGTTGCGGCTGATGATGGTAAAGCACAATGAATGGTTTATCGTTTATCTCTTCAGTCGAGTGAGTAGACTAAAAAGTGTCGCATTTCTTTTGGCATCGATGACGGAACTAAACAAACATGGCGATGCTTGATATCAACCCAGACAAATGTTTGCACTGTATTGTGTTTCAAGTTTAATCGATGTTGTGTATCCGTGTATTCAGTATTGAATGAATGGACGAGTGAAGGGATTTCATTCATGGCCCTAATGCAGGATACCAGTGGCAGCTATTTTAACCATACTTTATGAATGTTACTTATCACTTATCAGAAAATACATAAAACAAACAATGAAATAAATAATTAACCAGTTCTACGTGCGAATTCTTCTACATTAAAACAGTGACTGTCTAGACTTACGTTCAATTGAAATATTTATGTAATATACAAAGTATACATGCGTCATTTACAATGAAACAAATCCACGCGAAGTAAGTTACCGTTAGTCATTATGAAAAAATTTGTATCGCCGGGAATCACTTGCTTTCCCACTCTCACACTTCTTCGTTAATAGCAAGCAGAGTGAGTAAATGGACGACCCGCAATGAGTACAATCAGAAACTTGTTTGACAATGAATGACTCGTGGAGAATCAAATAAGAAATGAACAACGAATCTAATTGTTGGTTTAATAATGAATTCTAAAGCTTTTCCGTATATGACAGTTGGTAACCAAAGTCTGTTTCATTATTCTCCATGGAGATGAATACGTCAGTAAAGTCATTTTATTGTCAATTGGTTTTAGAAATTCAGGAGAAAATATAACTCAAAAACTATTATATTTGTTAAGCATGCCAACTTGATTTTACGCGAAATTTTACGCTAGCCCTTCGTGCATTAAATACTTCAAGACCATCGAAAACGAATGCAATATTGCTTTTTAATAGTTTTGAAAAGTACGCCAATGAGGATAAGAAGGGGATTTTGAGAATATTATGAAGTGTTTTCGAAAATAGAAATGACGTACCCTCTCTTCTATCAACTGCGATTGACTGAGAGTATAAGGAAGTATTTTTAACCAGGTGCTCATGATTGATGACTCATATAACCAATAATCATAAGTTATAAATAATTACTATTAAAAATGCTATAATTAACCATATCAAAATATGGAAATTCATTTATTTATTGAATATTTTAATTTTTCGATCATTTTGTAACATACTTGACATCGTTAAAATGTAAAAACTTTTTAATTTTTAAAAATCATCACATTTATAATGGGAAGACGGAACATTTTTCACTAACCGGTCCATATTAAATAATAGGTATGTAAATCTGAAATTTCATAATAAAATTTAAAAATGTATAATTAGTAACCGCATACCTATTGTTGTCAATTTGGACACCTACTTTATACATACGGCTAAGAGATTTTACGACCTTAAGAAGGTCCACTTACACATAATTATATATGTACTGTGTTATGCTTTACATTATCTATATATCGAATAGTTTATCAGTCAGGTTTATAAATCCTCAAAAATGAAACATGTTTAATGATGATTCAATACTCAATAGATATTCACAGCTATCTTCCACTATGGACAGAATAAAAAGGTAAAAGATGACTCATTTTGAACCATGCTCTACTTTCTTAGAAATATAGTTGAGAAACTGTGACTCGCTCAGCAACTTAAGTCAAGTTGATATTAAGTATCTGTCAGACGTGGGTACCGGAAAATATCCTCATATGGAGTCCAGGCAGGAAAAAACCAGACGGAAGGCGACGATTGCACTCGGAGGAAGAAATTAAAAGCGATGTCGTAGACATATACGTGATATAAAAGCAACAGATTAGACCGAAACGGATAAAAAAACATGAGATGTAGCGCCATCAAAGAAGACGTTATAGGGACATCCAACCTACCAAATTATAGGCCACCTATACGTACAGCCTTACCAGGGGTGAAACAATATATTTTTACTTCTTGTCATCGTTATATCTTAATAATTACTCTTGACAGGACAACATCAAATTCTATTATCAATGAATTCAGTAGTCACATGTGGAAATTCATTTTTAGTACAAAATTAAAATATATAACTATTACGTTGCTTGTGTTATAAGGTGTGACACGTGTTTCACCTCTTTGAGAAGTATCCTTAAACAAATTCTATCGTAAGATTTTTAGTAACATATTCAATACTACTGATAGCTCCCCACCATTATTTTTTTCCGGGTATTTTCTTCTCCAAGCACAAGTAACAAGTACTGTTACTGTTATTGTTTGTGTCAAAATTAGACGCGAGTAAAAATTAGAATGAAAGAAATCCCACTCTTAATTTATTCATTATCAAGTTAAGAATTAGATTCAATGTTTAAGTCATTAATACAAATTCTTACATTAGAATCAATCTAAAGAGGCTTCTCTAATAGGTGAAACTCGTGTGAGACCGTACAGAATAACAGAGTTAGTAATTTAAACTGTACATGATCAATTCAATTTAACCCTCTAAAGGCTAGCGTGACCGAATGGTCACAGTAAACACCATCGCTCATCTATCCCAATATTCGCCCTATTTCTTGCTGAATATCGTTGCCTTTACTCAATTTCGGTTAAAAATGATATTTAAGTCTTTAAGTTTTGCACCACCTGTTTTCGCGCCGATATCTACTAAAATCACGCACGATTTTTTTAACCAAAATTGAGTGAAGGTAGCGATATTCAGCAAGATATGGGGCGAATATTGGGATAGATGGGCGATGTTGTTTACTGTAACCATAAGGTCATGCTTGTCCCTGGGGGTTTAAAACAACGAACTAGATAAAGAAACCTTTGTAATCCTAATTATGTATAAATATTTTCATTATTCGATTTTCAAATTCTAATTGTGCGCTATGCAAAACGTTTGTAATAAAACGTTAATTATAAGTAGCTTCAATTAAAGTAATATACAATATTTGTGACATTTGCGTGTATATGTGTAATCGTGTGTGAGTAGACAAGTGACTGTAACAACATGCCTTTCCCATTTTTTGTTGGTATTTATCCTCACTTACGTATGCACGATTTAATTTGTTGTGAGATAAAGCGATCTATTAAGCCTTATCTCCTTGTAGCCAAACATTTGAATTAGTGGTATAAAAATAGCTGTCCAATAAGCAATGCTCTAAAAATAGATAGGTGTAAGCACACGCACATGTCTGAATACACAGCAATTAAAAGATAATCCGAGCTTTTAATGTGATGTATCTAATGTCTTGTCCATGCGCTGGAAAAATTCATAAGTGGACATACCTATATTTAAAAGATTTCTAAAAATAATTAACTCGTATTAAGCATCATCAAATATAACATCTTATACCGTTGTTGATTATGTTATATCAGATCTGCTATAAGTAGTGTTGAAAAAAACCCGGGAATTTTGAAATGGTGAGGACAAACTCGGAAAATTGAAAAATAAACTGTTAAATACGATATTTTTCATTATTTTTTTAACAAATTGAGTCCAGGTGCACAAATAAATGTGTTTAACACCGAGTTCAACTTCATACATAAAAACAGAAATTTTTGAAGTTACAATGATGGTTTACGTCAAAAATGCCACGCTTTTAAAATAAGTGTTACCAAATGCTAAAATTTTTTTATTTTTCATTTGAATTGTTGAGATTTTGTACATTTCCGTGTATTTTGTCACCGACCCGGGTTCAGTTCGAGTCCATTCGTGTACTCGAATGCTTGAAGATACCGAAAGGCGAAACCCAGGTCGTTAGTGACAAAATACATGGAAATGTACAAAATCTCAACAATTCAAATTAGATATTGAAATTCCATCAGACACCTTCAGTCGATGTCTTAAATTATTAATATTATAATTGTTTTTTCCTAATTTTCCCATGTATAATAATATTACGAATTAGACAATAGCAGTGTACTATGACATGATCTACCCACGTCGAATATACTCGAATAGGGCTCTATTCTTCGTAGAATCATAAATCTTGGAGACTTTCGCAATATAATCATAGTCAGATTCTAAATTCTGGGTGTTATCTTACTTATTCTCACCTTGAAACCCTTTTTCCTGCGATTTGATTAAGCTAGTACGCTACACGTAAAGGTCCTAAAGGGAATTTTAAGTTTTCCATGCCCTTTATGGTAACTATTCCACCCTGAACTTCACCCGAAAACACTTTGCTATTAACCGGTTGGAAACATTCTAGGAGTAATATTCTAATTTAAATCCCCAAATGGGCATTTTCATACAATGATTTTTCAATAAACTTCATACTTGTTATCCAAAAGTATGTATAAAAGCCAATTTTTGATACATCCCTATTTCACGTATAAAAAAAGAAAAAAAAAAAAAAAAAGTCGTCGATAAAAAAGAGTGAATCGCGTACAGATAGATTAGATAGATTTTAAGTTAATATTTAAAAAAAAATAGTTTAGATGAAGCAAGACAGTATAGTGGAAGCAAGATGGTTTAACAACACTTCGCACTGTAAGCTATCATCATTAATTTAAAGAACTAGCTCGTCGATAGGCAAGAAATTGCGACAACAATCCTCACGGAGTGGTTTGTAAGTACCCTTCTGCATTTAACAGAGATATTATTAGTTTGACATGACAAAAATTGCCCTAAATAAAAATGTTAATAATAGTGACACGGGTAGTTAATAAACTATGAATATATAAGAATGGGCGCCAGTCTGAAAACATACTTTCAGACAAAAATTATTTTTAACTACTAGAACACTATAAGAATGGTGACAAATTACATTTTAATATAAAAATGAATGACAACAAATTAATACAAAACTCAAATAGACAGTTATAGTAACCTCGTGTTTAACAAAAGAATGATTTTACATTTAAAGGTTGCAATATGCACAACATATGGGATGACCATAGCTTAAGTTAATACAATAAAATACCAAAACAAAATATATAAATTTGATACTGATAAAGATGTTGTAGCTCCATCAGGATCGGATGACTTTCATCAGTGCGCTGCTCGGTTGGGTAGTCACTGGAGGACCACCCCTACGGTTGAACGCAAGACCCGAAGTGTATAAATCGTATTCCTTCTTTTAGCTTAATTTCGCACATAATTTTAAAGTGACATCATTGGTTATATTTTGTTTATTACGGCTCGACTTGATTGGTCAAGCCGCGTTGCCGTAATAAACATAAAATTACCATTATGTGGACATTAATAATTATTAAAATTTTTGCTGGTTATACTTTGTCCATTTTATTTAATAGTTGAATAAAAAGTTTGTAATGTTCTACATTACACCTACCCTCCTCAAACGTGATAAAGGGGCATAGTATAAACTACTAGTCGACTTCTGACCACATTCTTCTATTCTTACGCCTATAAATACGGAGTTCAAAGGACATACCACAAATCTCATACACTATATGTTGATAAACTATATAGCGGGCCCTATCCATGCATTTAATACTGGATTATTATAAAAATTACTATTCTGTTAACACGTGTCATATAGTAATACTTTTTGTTTCACTTATTTGATAAGCAACAGACTGAAAAATTCGTAAGTATAATACATATTTTATTATAAAAGCTGACAAGCAATATCATTCTAAGTAAATAAAAAATATCAGATCCGGGCTCATATTAACCAAACAAGTTAATGCAACTTGCGAAATCATTTTTAAATACACATAGACGTGTAATATTATTTTATATCAATTCAAAAAGTAATAAATTGCAGAATAGAAAGATATTAATTACTATAGCTTAAACTGTTCTATGAATGAAATATTGATTAAAGTATATATCTACAATCTACATATCTTAATACACTGCAGACAAATAAACATTTATGTTCCTCAAGATTTGGAAAATATTTATTATTTAAAATAAATCAATAAAAAATTTTAGCAGATGATTTGAATATCGAACTTCAACACAAAATTAAGACATCGACTGAGGGTGCTTGATGGAATTTCAATATCAAAGTTGAATTATTGAGATTTTGTACACTTCCGTGTATTTTGTCGCTAGAGACCCGGGTTTCGCCTTTCGGCATCTTCAGGCATTCGAGCGCACGAATGGTCAGTTCGAGTCCATTCGTGCGCTCGAATGCCTGGAGATACCGAAAGGCGAAACCCGGGTCGTTAGTGACAAAATACGTACAAAATCTCAATAATTCAAATTCAACACAAAAGCTTCCATAAACTACCACTGCACACAGCACCACAGTAGGATATTTTTCTTTTCATTATACTTAATAGACATTAATTAATTCATTTTCCAAAATGTTTGTATGTCCTGTTGGCTTGCTGTTTTCTATATTCAATCATGCGGGCTTTAATGCCTGGGCCGGATGTGTTCAATTATAACTATCAATGGCAATATTATAAAAACAAACTATGCAGAAATATGTAAGTTTTTCTATGCTTCGTTTGGAAGGCTTTCATTTATTATATGCTGTCCTCACATTCACTCATGTTCAAAGTTTGTTGGTTAATAAATGAACCTTGAACAAAATCAATTGTCTTTTTACGATATAAACTTATTTTCCCACATGCCTAGAAACGTTAATAAAATAACTTACGTGATTTGCGGGTAGGCTCTGTGACAATCTTGTGGATAATAAATACAATAAAAACCAGTCTTATCAGAAACAATGACACATTGTTCTGTTGCCTAATCTTATAACAAAGTTCCGATGTCTGTATGGTTTTTTTTTATTGTCAATAGTTATTTCTGAAAGAGTTGAGCTGTTTTATTTGTAAATATATGTATCAGGGCTGAAGAGTGCCTCGTGTGGTCAGATGAAGTGTTGATACAATGTTGTGATTTAAATTTGTTAATAATCTCGCCATCTTTCTTGTAAAGTCAGGCAGGAAAATCTTGAAAATCCCGAATGTTGCTGTCGTCATCCCCGTAAAAAAATTCTTCGTAAATATATTTTATATACCTAAATCTTTAAGATCCAAGAGACATTTTGTAATACATTGTTATAAACATGTTAATTGTCAAGACATATTATATTATATTACAATGACATGGTCAAGTAAAAGTATTTCTTTCGTAGGTTGTTTAGATTCTTAGATCATGGATGAAATTAGTAATGCAAAAATTGTACCCCAAAGGCTATGAACATTTTTTTTTAATTTAACTTTTAATTTTAATATATTTAAAAAAAAACATCTGGTATTACATCTGACAGAGAATGCGCCAAATATCTTGAAAATTAGAAAATCATACGAGATAAACTCGATGAGAATTTCTATATCACATATGTCCAATATCACAAATTTAAATTGAAACAATCTAAAACTAATATATACCTTACTGGGATTTGAACTAGAACCCACCTGATCGGTATGGCAAATCACTTACCATTAGACCACAGAGGACGACAGAATATGAACTTACTATTTGTAATTACCAATGCAAACTACGAATATGGAATAGATAAAATTACAAAAGTTCACAGACGTGAAAGAAAATGCAGTTTACGTTTAATGTGTATCTTTAACAGTCAAAATTAATTTTGTTTTAAATAAATATATGTACCAAGTTAGTTTTTTATCGTGACACACACCGCTTGATGTATTTATCAGATTTTTTAAATCGTATATAAAATACTTACTAAATATCTATCCGCACAGTTCAAAGTGAAGCGTAGTTTAAAAAAAAACTACTTCAATTATTCACTATTGGGGTGAGATCTACTTTGTTATTTTATTCCCACATATCTGTAAAGTTCAACGTATTTCAAATATACGTAGATTTTCATCACATTAACGATGTTAGTTAACTGAAAATTTAATTCAAACAAAGTAGCTCAACTTTCTTGGAATAGTATGAAATGGAGCAAAGAGCAACCACCCACTTTGCCGATACCAAATTTAAACTAAAACAAATTCTAAGCCGTGGAAAGAATTTCACAGTACGGAATGCAGAAACAAGCGGCGACGAATGTTCATGCAACTGTCGAGCGCCAGGCTTAAACTGAGATTATAGCACGGTGAATAAGATGAAACTTGAAGCAACACCAACCCTTATTTTACCAGATTCATATATTTTGATTTCATAATAGTTTTAAATTTTACAATATTAAAATAATTTTAAGTTATCTCTTATGATACACGTCTGTCTGCATTAAAAAGGAATTGCGTTTCCATGACGTTTAAATGATTATTGACAATCTTTTTCAGATATTCAACATCAACTAGAAAAACCGCCATAATGAGCTACCGTTAGGCCCTTATGCGATAATTTTGATATCACTAATATATCATAAAATTCGCAAAATACACAATTTCACGTTATTGATTACTCAAATATTTAAATACGTATAAATTTCACTGTCATCACAACCAAATACGGACTTCCAATTAAAATCTTTCACTTAAAACATATTCGCCTTCCGTTTATTTGTCATTTAAGGGTTACATAATTTGTCAAGAATTTTGTAATGATTCTTGGGGTGTTTTTTATTATTATTATTATTTTGAAATTGGTCACATTCCACTCGAAATAGCTGCAATGCAAAGCCGTGGGTGACGAGAGAATATATGCGAAAATAAATATACTTCTGAAGCTGATTGATAATCTAAATGACTAGAGGAATTCGGTCCTTTTTCCAGCGCACTATGAGCTTGGAACTATTAATGGCAGTTTGAGTCTATTTTCGAATACCCCTTTACCTATTTCAAAAATACATTCGCACAAATTAAAAATGTAAATGCTTTCTCAAACCTGTAAACACTCGAGATCAACTCAACGTCATACGCAATCGCAAATGCGATCACAAATGTTAAATTAAACTAATAAATATTGGGCAGTATTTGATCACGAACCTTTCTGTCGCTAAGCGGAACTCTTAATGTTAGGCTACAGATGCCGACTATTATGAGCAGTATGTTATGAGACCTGACAATAAATTTTGGCTCTATGGCCAAACAATTGTTGCTATACATTTTGAAAAAGTAAATTATTTTGTATAGCCATTAATCATTAGAATTTTATTTCAGCATAGTACTACACAAATTCAATACTTTGGTATCAGAGGTATCGACGAGGCCGTTAAAACAAAGTGGGCATATTTTTTACGATAATTTTACTGAAAATAATATATTGACTTTTGAAAGGCAAAAGGACGTAACCCACACACAAAAAATATTGTGTATAACCCACACAAAACGTGTATTAAATTGTATATATTGTGATTATCGATACATATTTTGCCTTCCTACAATCGATATAATATTATATCTACACAGTGGAAAGTGAAATTACGTAAGCCACACCAAAAAATATTTCTATAACTCACACAAAACGTGCTAATACACTGTATTTATAAATAATATATCGACTTTAGAAAGGCAAAAGGACTTATTCCTCCATTTTTTCAAAATATTTTTTTTCGATAATCACAATGTATACAATTTAATACACGTTTCGTTTGCTACACAATATTTTTTGTGTGTTGGTTACGTCCTTTTTCCTTCCCATCGTCGATATATAAATATAGTGCATTAATACATTGTGTGTGAGTAACACAAAATATTTTTGGTGCTTGTTAGGTACGTCCATTTGCCTTTCCACAGACGATATGTTTTTAATTTGTAACTAAAAGTTATTGTTTTTCCTGTGTTTGAATAGTGCATTGTTAAAATGTTTTAGATTAAGACGCAAATATTCAACATCGATTAACTCAAAACTACGATTTCCGCCTGAACGTTTTTTGTCAGGACGACGATGATATTTATGTCGTGCGCCGTGTTGGAATCTATCAACCTCCTGCAGAAATACTTTGTCATCATATTCTAGGAATACGTTTTGTCCTCTTTCTCGTTCTGTGGCGCTAATTCTAAAAAAATCAGGATGTGGAGAGATAACAAACAAAATGCACCGCTTCTTATCACACGTCTAAATATTTTATTTGTAAGTTTGCCAGGTAGATAACGGTGAACGTTTTCTAATACAGTCTTTTGTGTTATATAAATACCTTGCTGCGTCATTTAAGAGTTGTCAAAATACACCTGGGAAGTAGAATTTGAATATTTCAAATAACTCTTGATTCATTTATTGTTAGGTTTACCATTTATATGAGTTTAAAAATATGACAAATTTTCTGAAACCAATGGCACTTTTTTAAATTCAGAAAATTACATACATACATAGGTATCATCAAAATAAATGAAAAATCGAAACAGACAAGAATCAGTTAAAAGGCTTAATTTCATTTTAATGATTGAATTTACTTAGATTTGTGACGTAAATGCAAAAGCAGGTAAATTAGTTTTTAAAGATGTGCAATTATCCAACTAATAACATAAAAGCATAAAAAATATGTTTAAGAAGTAGTATTGAATATTGAAAACATTTATATTCCGAAGAAATTGTTCCGACTTAAACCAAAAACAGTTGATTATTTCAATATTTATTAGTGGCTCAAATACATATTATATTAATACTAGTGAGTACCCGGTATGCGTTGCAATATCACTCAAAGAAAGAAAGGGTTTGTGTTTTAATTGTCTACATGAGCTGAAATTTTATAAAATTACCCGGTCTCCAGCCCGAGTCCGAGTCTCAATATCACATTTGTTTCCCGAACCCGACCCCAAACCCAGATGCATTTTTCTCATCCAGAAAAAAGCCCGATTTATTTTTTAATATAGTAATTCATTTATACTTATATATTACTGTTTTTATTACTGTTTCTATTACTGTTTCTATTACTGTTGTATATATTACTGTTTCTATATTTCCAACAAAATTCAAAGCGCATGTGAAATAAATTATTTAAGTTATGAAAACTATTGCCTTATGACTGGCTCATAGCTTGAACATCGAAATATTTTTCTAAAAATTTGAATTTCTTACCCAAGCCCGTGCATACCTATAAGATGTTAAAGATTATGTGTACATTTCATACAAAATGAAAACTTGTTAAGGTTTTTCCTAGATGTTTTTAGATTTTAATTTTTTTTCTTCAGAAAGCTTCACGGGTGTGCCTTTAACACCACCCCAAAGTTTCATCAAAATCGGATAAATGGTAAAAGAATGCATACAGGACAAACAAACAAACCTTCATTTTTTGCATGCTTTGCAATGCCACTCATCCCATGTGCTCCCGTTCCCGATCCTAGTACGTTATCTGACGCGTGAGCAAGCCCGTTTCCGTTTTTTCCGATTTTTTTTCACAGGAACCTTTCCCGACATGATTACAATAAGTCCTTCCTGAAAGTTTCGTCGCGATCGGTTGAGTAGTTTAGGAGCATATAAGATCCGGACAAACCAACAAGCCAACAAACCAACAAACAGACATTCATTTTTATATATATATAGATAAAACCAACGTTAATAACTTTGTTATTCTACTGGCAGTGTTACTAAATGTGACACTTGTTTCGCCTCTTTAAGAAGCATCTTTAGATTAACTATATCCCAAGATCCCATATTTATTTTCAAGGTAAACAATGAATGTAATTCTTAACTTCAAAATTAATGGTGTCGTGGGAAGGATTATTTCTTTCTACTGGACGTCGGGAAGGGATAAAACACAAACAATAATATTACTAATTGCCTTAACACTACTAATTACAAAATTTATTTGGATTCTTTGGAGGTATAAAACCCAAAGGAAATAAATTTCTTATATCTACATATATTTTTTCCTGAACAAAAAAAGACGTTTTCCATAACGAAAATTTCTTATAGCGATAAGTTTTTCGCAAGCTTACATGACAGTCAGACGAAAGCAGATGCCCTTGAAAATTTGGACGTCTGCTTACCTTACTTTTTATTGGACAGATGAAATCTCAAATAATGTTGTATCTTTCACTCGTTAGATGTCGTTAAAAACCTTCCTTACTTCTGTGTAAACCAAAATTTTCTTATCTAGATCAATGTACGAGAAACAAACACTCCCTGAACTAGTTTTATATGTCAATGCTGTGTGCGAAAGGAAAAGGGAGTGATGTCTTAAAAATTGAAAAATTAATTGAATATGCCAAATTAATTACAAATCATATATGAATAAATATAAGAGGAAAAAGACGAGTCGAATCAGCGCTGTTGAATTAGTAAAATTCACGTTTTAACATGAATTTTTCATCAAATTTCATACAAACGCAAATCTTGTTTTTGCTCTCCTGAAAAGTACCAGTTTTAGAATTAGCCCTTTTTTCCTTTCGCACACAGAATGGTCCATATTAATTCACAACGACTGTATCAAATAAATAAGTTAATTCTAAATTCATGACACAATCCATAACTCAATGAAAATTAATTCATAAAATTTATAATAATAAAGCTGCAATACATGTTTTATCACAAATAAATTATCTCACTCGTCTCACAAGGTTTGATTGTGATGAATAATTACATCGTTGCGATATGCAATTATGCAACTACCCACTGGGATTTTAGTACCGCCACCCAGATTTTAAAAACGTCCAACTTTTTTCCAAATGAATGAAAAAAACGACACTTTGTCGACTACTTATCTGTCTCACATAGCAATTGAGATATAAAATAATATCTACACGCATTGCCCATCTATGCTTTAATAGTACACCTACGTAATATTCAGTTGAAGATGGGATAAAGAAAAATTGAGAATGGAAGGAAGTGGTTCCATATCGACTGTGTTTTGGCCAATTGATGTAACCTTCAAAAAATACGAAAACGATTTAATGATTGGATTTCATTTTAAAGGCAACAGAGCAGGTCTTCGCCAAATGATGGAAATTAGAAAAAGAAATTGACCACTATTTGGAAGAGAAACATCATTTAACATTGGTTTTAAGTTTAAAAATTCTGACCCCCTACTTGATTGTAAGCCACTATTATAACAACACTCCCTAAGTATAATCCAGTATCTGCAAACATTAGAATTTACAGGAATAAATTTCAAAGAGTCATGACGCAACTCACCATAATAACTCAACATTATATCACTTTTTAGGTGTTGACTGTCAATTCTTGGTGGAAAGAAGTTATATTTTAAAAAATAAAACACAATTCATTTGTACTACTTCCACATATTTATAATGATCAGAACCGGTTTTGCTCATCACGAGCATTATCATCAGTTGATAATGCTCGTGATGAGCGAAACTGGTCCTGATCATTATAAATATGTGGAAGTAGTACAAATGAATTGTGTTATATTAAAAAAACATTATATTATAATGTTTTCGATAGAAACATTTTTTACTCTCTCCTGAACAATTTCAATTTTGAGCGTTACATCAACACCGTCGATATTAAGTAGAGTATTAGAATTACATTTTTTTATTCTTATCAATGAATGCTGCATAAGATATTGTTTTATGGTTAGACAGATTTTGTAACATAAATAAGTGTATAAAGAATATTTATAAGCTGATGAACTTTCAAGCAATGGTCGCGTTATTCATGTTTTGCGGAAACCATTCAAACAGTAAAAGCTTTTTCAACATAAACAATATCCACATTTGAGGAGTTAATGGAGTGGCTACGCAAATAGACTACCCTTAACAATGGCAGAGGGCAAATTGCAGATACGTCTGCGTGGGACGTCATTCGCGGGCGCCAATGGCTCTGCTCCAGAGTTAATAAAGTTTTTGTGATAAAAGTTAGCCATAAACAGGTCTACTTTTTTTGTAAGCTAACAACTTGAAAAACTGAAATGATATATAATAAGAAAAAACCATTAAATAAGTTGTTATTACCTAATAAAATCTCAAACATAATAGGCACACAATAAATCTCGAGTAAATAATGTTATGTTAGAATTGTTAGACTATTAAAAATGCAAACAAATGAAAGCATAAATCACGCAAAAAGTAACATTTAACCGAACAACGAAACTAATTAGTTATTTGTTTTATCCATAAAAAACTATAAATAGTGCGTAGGTAACTGGTATTTAAATCCAGAAATAATATGCTTTTTCGATAAACAATAACTTAATATTAAATGTCAATAACAAAAAATCTTCAAAACTCGTTTTAGAAAAAAGTCGTATACTGAAAATTATTTGAAAGCATTTAAAGAACTACATGTATTAAATATCGAGAGTATGCTGACAGAACGCATTAAGTCAGTTTTTGATGATTTTCTGTTTTAAATGTCAAAATGTATGCAATTTAACGCTAATAAAAATTACTAACTGTAGAATTCATGAATTCATACGATTTAATGGCTTTGAAAAAAAAACAGTATCTCTAATCTTATGATTTGTATATCAAAAAGAATATTCTTTGTAACGAATTAAAATTTAAAATAATAATAATTGTGCTTGGGAAAGAGAGGACTTTGAAAAAAACATAATTGTTTAAATACGATTCCCTCAGAATCAGATCTTATCTTTATCACCCAATTCAGTGTACCCATAATATTTATTTTGATTTTACCTAATGATCATAAATTCATTCTTCATAGTTCAGTAATAATGGTTTTCAGTAATAATCACAAAGCGCTATATAACTTCAAATAAGATTAATAAACAATTTGTGTGAAAAAACATATTCAATTGTAATTTAAAAAATCACTCGCTTAGCAAAACTCGACTGGACTTTAAAAAATGCTAGAATAAGTTTTTTTGACAAAAATAACAACATTTGACGCCAGTAACGTACTGTTTTCGTACTTAAATAACCAGACGCATAAATAACAGACATTTCTTTTATTGAACCATTAATTTATATATTAAAATTTAGTCCATTGTCTGATGTTAATTCTTTAGTTATACGTCGACTCTAGCTTCAAATGTATTTTTTTATCACAAAATTAACTTTGTTCGATTATTAGAGATTACATATTATTACATTGTATCTTGATATAAACAACTGAGATCATAACACGATAGATGACGTCATCGCTTTTCCAGGCAAAACGTTATGTTTGACGCAGGTTAACAGGTAAACAGTAGATACCGCTGGATGTGAAAAATCACCATATCCGGGTTTCTTTATGCACTTTGGGATGACGTTGTTTAACCTGCGTAAATCGTAATTAATATTTAATATCACAATATGTTTGCTTAGCTCCATACGCAATTACTGATTAACTAAGTAATTTTCAATGATAGTGGTCTGAATATTATGAATAGGTATTGCAAATGTCAAACACGAATTAATATTCTACTTTGATTGACAATAATAGTGTGTTTTTGATTGCCGTTTCTTTGTAAATAATTATTAAATTCTCACAAAACTGAGGCAAACTAGCTGTCAGATATTTCTTAGTAAATTGAATAAGGGTTATAAATAATTTCACTTTGTGTTAGATAGTATTCACTTGGTACACTTGAATTTATATTTTGATAGTTTGCATTTTGGATTGGATAATATTAACTTATCACACTCAAACATTGATTTTTAGTATTTTCCACTTATTTACGGATTCTTTTAACAAAGTAAGTTAAATTGTAGTATGCTATGTTAGGGTTGGTCTGGTTTGATTTGTGCAATGTATTCTAATGCGTTGAGCAAAGACAATGTGGGCAAGTAGTAAAGAATAAGTTACATTTCATTACAGTTTCGTGTAACTATCGATTTCAAAGTGTGAGTATTTATATTGAGTGAAAACTATTTTATTTATATGAAAATATTTTTTCGTAATTGTATTATATTTATTCAATGTTAAAATATATTTTATTATGTGTATCACTTTATTTTTAGTGAACGAATTTGTTTTTTGTGGAATGTATTTGTTGTAAGTGAAAACTATTTTTATGGAAGTTAATGTAAGCCATTGAATAAAATTTTTCATAAGAAATTACCAGGTGGCAGTGCCACCTATCAAAATTCTTTCTTTCAAAAGTCTCTTAGATCTCTCAGCGAAATTATTGTGATTAAAATCACATTTAGACTTTATTAATACAAATTTAAATTGGATTTGACAATACGTAACACTCTTTCTGCGTCAAAATAATACATAATAATACGTATTTGCTTTGGGTTACAATTTTACACTAAGATATCTAAAACATAAATTAACAGAAAATTATGACAATAATGTTTTAAAATGCATTTCCATATTCCACGGATTTATACTAAAAAAAAATTATATTGTACTGCCGTTTAAATTATAATAAGTGTTTTCATTGGCTCACTCGAAAATATAAAACCGTATGAGTATGTCAACTAATTATTTCAATATTTATTTGAAAATATCATAATTTACGGTTTTATACTAAAAATATAAATACATTATAGGTAGATAGCAAGAAAGGTATATCAAGACAAATATACATTGTAATTATATTTGATGGTTGTAGTAGGTATTTGATTTGTTATAAGCCACGAAGGTTAAGCCGCACGCCGTCTTATTGAGAGTATTGAGGCCCCTAGAAGCCTTCCACGACCAGCTCTCAAGCTCGGAACTTTCTGCGGGATTCAGAAACAATGGCATGTTATAGCTTACAAATTCATAAACATAACACAGCCTTTGTCTGGAAGTGGCCCACCCATGCGAGACGTCAACCCGCCTTGACTGTGTTGTCAAATGGCCAATGGAAATCAAGTGGATTGGAATAACTGCCAGGAGTTTGTAACCAACGTGATACTTAATAATTAAATTCAATATCGCTTAAAAAATCTAATTCGCCATTGTTAATCTTGTATAATCTAGGTAAGTGTTTCTCAATTTTATTGCTACCATTCTTTACCACGGTAAAATTATTCAACCGTTATAATTAATTATATTTTTATATTATATTTAAATAGATATAATGAATGTATTTCCAGTAAAGTTATTTTATCATTATAATATTCGATACAGAACAATTTTCATACACTGAGGGAAAAATTGATCGATCGCAGACGTCTCAAAAGTATCGGCAACTTGAAAGATACCATCGCCAAATGGAATTATGAAATCACTCATTCGAATATCAACAATCCAAATCCCAACTACTAGAAATATTAAAAAAAAACACTTTAAGAAACACCGATCTAAGAACAAGTTAAATATAATACGTAAATATTGTTGTTTTCTTACTCTAATCATCTTCATCCTAGATTCCTTTTAAAATTCAATGCGTACTAGATTATACTGTAACCTAACGGTGTATTTTCTGAAAACGGATACGCAAAATACTAGCTGAGCAAGTTGAAATGATATTTTTGTGTATTCATATTTTAAGCACGATAATTCGTGGTTTAAATATTAGTTGCGACATTAATTTGTTTTTAAATAACGTACAAAAAATATACAGGAATGAAAGAATACAGCACATGTAAAAAATATGGAGCACTCCCAACAGGTGCTGTGTAATGAGAACTATTTATAAATCAGTCGCTCAGATTACCTTTTTATAATAGTTATATTAATGCAAATAGGACAGAACTGGTTCTAAGGAAATCACTTTCGCTAGTCCGCCTATTTAGTACTATCAGAAATGGATGAAAATATTACAAACTATTGGAAAATTATTGTGTTCAGATCTGGAATGGGGGAATTTTAATCGACGGTTTCGAAAGTGTAACTAATTTTCGGCAATTATTTAATTTAACTTAAAAATATATATTACGATATTTATACATATGCCTATATGAAAAGAGATCAATATTAGCATAATAATAGCACATAGCGGCAGGTGCTTAAAAATAACATAAAAACTTAGAGTTCTAAGAATAAAGCCTACATCATTTGCTTACTATATATTAATGAACTTTAATGATTATATATGGTTATATTTATTACCGGTTTTTCGACTCCTGTTTTAACCCCATGTGGTGCATTGTTTATGAATTGATTCCATATAAGTCCATTACCACCTTCGAGACATAAGTATTTTTAATAAATAATACTCATATGTTATGTTTCTTGACAATGTCTACTCGGTATTTTACGCACTGTGACTAATAAAAAAGTTATTGCTATTTTATTTTCAATTAATCGATCTTTGATATTCATATTAAAAAAATACATTTCAAACAATGAATCGCAGAACATTTTTGTATTTCGTAAAACAGAATAGATTACATAGAACTACTTACATATTTTTAGTGTAACATCCGAAAAAATTTGCCAAACTTTTCATATTTTTAATTGAAATTTTTCTATTTCTAGGGGAGTATAACTCCACACTTTTGTCCCATAAATAAATCAGTTCCTCTGTATATGTGTCAGTCAAGGGAAACTGAGATTCTTGTTAATTAATTTATGTTCATATCATTGTCAAAAATCCGTGAAACCCTTTTTTTTACGTCAGAACACCAATTGGGAAACGCTGTCTTAGCATATCGATCGTTCAGTTCATTACACAGACATCTCCATACATCCCACATGAAATATCATTCATTTTTACCCGAGTTTTATAAATTTTATAAATACTTTTAAGGTGTTATTTGTCAATTCTTGGTGGAAAGATATATTTTAAAAAATAAAACACAATTCATTTGTACTACTTCCACATATTTATAATGATCAGGACCGGTTTCGCTCATCACGAGCATTATCAACTGATAAAAATACAAAGCCTGTTATGTTTGTATTTTTATCACTTGATAATGCTCGTGATGAGCGAAACCGGTTCTGATCATTATAAATATGTGGAAGTAGTACAAATGAATTGTGTTTTATTTTTTTAAATTTTATAAATAGGTATTTAACAATTAAGTACTTTCCGAGTAAAGTCAGTAGAACGATATTTAGAGATATCATACCGACCCAGAAATATCAACATTTTGTTTAATTCTCCAGAAGGTATATATTGGTGGCATTAAGTTATCTGAGTACTGAATCAGATATAGCGTAGAGTTTTAAATATAAATACATATTTAACTCGATTTTTCTTTAGAGTAGTCTGACTAATGAACTGGACGATCTATATAATATTATGACCAAGTAAAATAATAATGTATTACGCAGTCAACCTAGATACATCTGAGCTAAATGAGACTGGGAAAACCTTCTGAGTAGGTAATGTGTTATTTTTGATGTGACGATAATACTTCCTTAAACTCAGATATCCGTATCATCTTTTTGCCCTACTACTTCCTGTGCAATATGTATTTCGTTTTTCTTATTACTCACAGTTTGAATGACATCCGCACACTTTAAATAAACAGGTGCTCAAAGGCAATAATTATCATAAACACGAATGTTTTTAGTATTCACACTGTGATCATCATGGATCAGATTTTCCTTAGTTATGAACGCTTCATTGTATTACATTTGTTCTATGAAAGTTAGTTAATAATATTTTAATATTGATACAATTAAAAATGCAGACAACCTCCATCGTGTTGGTTAGTAAAAGATCAGCGTTCCCTGATAGATTTAGTCGCGGTTTGTATTTTATGAAACAAAGTACAACCCTTTTAGTATTTTAGCACAGAAAATTGTAGACAACAAAATATTGATCTGTAATTATGTTTATCATTCGAAACACTCTATTTCTTTTCGCAGAATTCCAGAATTCCATGGAACATTATTTGGAAAACATTAGATTTTTCATTGGAAAACAAAAATATATTTTATAATAGTTAAGTTTAACAGTAAAATACTAGGATTGTTTAATTGGAAACCGCATCTTATTTATTCTGATAAACTAGCTTTTATTAATATTATTAAATTAAACTTAATAGTACACAAAATAATAGTTTTTTTTTTAAATTAAATAGTTATGTAAAAATATCAATGTACCAGTTTGTGGTTAAAAACAAATCACATTCCATAGGTGAAATCATAGTTCTATGGATTTAACTCTGAACATCAAACTTAAACTGGGTGTTGTAATTTTGTAATCAATGCTGCGGAGTCAGGGCTTAAGTTGGAGTCGAAGTCAACAAAAATCAGCAGACTCTATTATTTTGTGATAAATATATGATTCAACGATAGTGCGTTGAAAAATAGCAAATTCGTCGCACCAGTTGGTGAAAATATGACTGTTTTAATGTGGGTAAAAATATGATTTACGCGTAGACAGAAAAAGTTAGTCGATCTTGTTCAAAATTGTCATCGAAGTCGGAGTATCTATGCGATTTATCCTAAACCGATACATAGCCGCTGGTTTTAATTTACCTAGTTATACAAATTTGGTGGTCCGTGAGAAAATTTTGGTGTTCCGGGGAATTGTGGCAGTAACGTCATTGCAGGCTATAATCCATAAACTTATTTAAAACACTCAGCAACAAATATCACACTAGTTTATTTGTTATAGTTAAACAAGTGTTACTATCATATCATAATTAAAAGCAACTTGCATCATCATTCTTTTAAATGATATGTTCATACTTTGTCATGTTAGTTTAGTGGTTAGAGGGTTTGAAATTGTGATTTTAGAGGTCAGTGAGATCCGAAAGGTTGGCGAACGCTGGTTTAAAGCAATAATAATTTTGCATCATATTGTACCAAAAATCAAAACAACAAACAAAGGTTCAGCAAAAGGTCAGTTTGCGATTGTCGCAATATTAACGATTGTCACACGTAATAATAATTATGTATGCCATACGTCTAGAATAACAAATTCAAAGCTTCAAAAGTTGTCATACTCATTATTCTGTATTCTTCAATTATTTACTATTTTAAGTGAACATTGTTGTGCTGAAAAAATATTAATTCTTAACACAAAACTTAATTTTTCCTTTTTAAGAACTGTGATGCGTAATTTAATAAATCAGTTGTAAGAGAGGATTATTCGGCTCTATTGAATTGTTTATCTTGAAGTTGTATATACATCATGGGTGGTGGTGTGACAACCAACGTGTTTTGAAATATTTACCGTGCACTTTGCTACTAAGAAATCAAATGTTAGCCTTATCCGAATCACAATGATCTAGCTCAGAGGTAGTGAACCAGCAGTGTGTACGGCCATTTATGTTGCACATAGTATATTATATTTATCTGGATGTATCCGTCGTAACACACATATATTTAGTCTAAAACAGTAAAATATGAAAATCATTCGTAGAGTATAAAATTGTCAGCCCAAAACATCAAATTTAGAGCGCGAGTGTTGAGGGAATGTTGACATGTGGCACCACCATTCAATGTATATTTTTTATACAATGTTCCCTCGCATTATGGAGCATATGGACTCCTAATGGTATAAATATATGTCAACAGAAGTTTTTAAAATAAATATGCTTGTTACTCAGTGGCTCAACCGCTCTGTTTCGAAGAGAATATGGTCAAAAGGCTATGGCTACGAGAGGAATAGTTGGTCAACTAATCGCTCTCACGCCTCTGTTTTTAGAATCAGATGGATGGGAGAGAATTTCAGACATCAATGGCATCCATAAATTGATTGAAAAATCAATTTATGAAACTATTAGTACTCGGGCTCGAGCCCGTGATCACCGTAATCGAATCCAAAGACGTTGAACCCGCGAACTCGGACCCAGTATTAACTAGTAAGGTAATAAAGCGAAAGTTATTTATTGATCCTACGCCCAACTCTTTGTTTTTAAGTTATTTAGGACACAGTAGTTAGGCTTTTACAAAATATGGTACACTTTTAAGTTCACCTATTTTATGACTGCGGTTTTATAATATACAGATGTCTCGATGTGTTCTTCCAACATTGAAGGATTCTCTATCTCTCTTCTTACTCAATAATGTAAGTATATAGTTCGCTTGAACTCCCTCCTCCCCCTCAACTGGCACGCGACAGGTCAAAGAAGCAGGAAGTTAAGGCGATAACCTCCGCAAATGGGCTTCAGTTGGTCATTGATCGGCCTGTATAGATGCAATTTTGCGAAAAGCGTTTTTTTCTACCGCCTGCCCGTAAACACTCGTTTGTCAACGGAAATTTGTCTTTCGTTCCATTTTTATCTATTTCTATTCTAAAGAAAGTATAGAAAATGAGTATTGATTTATTTATTAAGCTAAGGTAAGATGCCAATCGAATTCTCTATGTAATGGAGAGGATTGTAAAATTACTGTAGAAAGTAAGTAATGCAATTATATTTTAATACTAGAAAAAGTATGCTATTATTTCTTTTCCGTGTGAATACATTCCAAATAGTTTGGCGTGCAAACGAATAAAACTCGGCTCATAGTCGCTTTCCAATTACGAATTTTCATATTTACATTACACTTTCAAGACAACTTAGTTTAGTGTGATTCCTTTATACGCAAATTTTTCGTTAAGATAATATTTATATTCTTTCATAATTTTAAAACAAAACAACAAAGAAGTTTGTATATTATTTAGAAAAAATGTAATTGATTTTTCATTTTCACAGTATAGTGAAATATTTGGAAAAATAGTAGTTTAAATATGCAAAAATATCTCCATATTGACTTGTTTTAACTGTTGTTTTGATAGTGACATATAAGATGGTCATATTATTCAAATGACATATATCTTAGACAAACATAAATATGAAGTTTATTAGAGTAATTTTGGAAATGTGCTCAAAAAGTTTAATCATTTTAACAATATTGTGCTTAATATAACACCGCCACCTGAAAGATAATTCAAAATGGCGAAATAAAGCTTTTCTTCTGTGATTTTTATTTAAACGCTCATGTAATGTATAAAACAAGCAAAACTATGTCTTATATTAAACTTAACAGTAAAACATTTTAGAGTTCACATTTAAATCAATTCGCATTGTTCCTCATCGGGTACAAATGTTTATAATATATTAACCTGAACTGGACTCTGGATTATTAATTATTCTCTGACATAATGATCTATTCCTTGTTAAAACCAAACTCATAGTAGCTGCTTCAATCTTGGCGTGTTTTTTTATTTGTGTCTCAAATGGAAAATATGTAATAACTGTTCGTATTATTCATTCTTTCGTTCTCAAACCGGCTTTCGAAAATTTCGTAGTCGTATTAAAATTATCTACGACAGATGTAATGATAACTTTGACATGACGCAATAGATTGCATTGAAATCATTATCAAATAAATATGACAATATCTTTGATCAAACTTAGACGCACAACTTTGATCATGAATTATGCCAATTGTCATTCGATTATTTTCCTTTGAAACATTACAAACATATAATTATATAATGCAACTGGAACTGACATATATTAATTACAGACTATGAAAAAAAAGTATGTCTCTTTAATGAGTCTTGATTTATACACTGACTATAAATAATAATTATACCGATACAATTAACTGTTAACTATTCACGCTATAAGTAATTATATCTGATTATTAAGTTATAACAACTAGATACAAAATTATGTATTCTGCATGCTTATTCGGTATTTTATTAAAAAAGATACCTTGTCTTATTTAACGACCGTTTTCTGCTTAGTAATTAAAACTGGATATCAGTCATAAAGCCATAAATAAAAAAAATACGTCACAAGTTTTTCTTGTTCACTAAATATATTTATTTTTCGACCATTCTTATGAAGAAAAAATAATAACAATAACAAAGCTAGCGTATCCGTAAAATAATTTTACTAAAGGGAGTAAAAACGTAATTAATTGTTTTATTATAAATTCCACATGATTGTTTACGTAATATACGGCTGGATAGGTCTACTGTATATACAGTCCTGTATCCCGGTGATTTACGGGGTTTTGAATGTTCGTTCTTTTCGATTGCAGTGTCCATAGGCTCGAATCCCCGAGTGGACACTTTTATTTATTTATTTTTCGATAAACTATTAGATTTGTGTTTTAAATTATGGATATCTATGATGATTACATTAAATGCCCAGTATACCCACCCATACGATACAAAAACATATGGATTGGCCAACTAATAGTATTTCTCTACCTCCAGTCTTATATCGTTACTTTCTCCGAATAGGAGAGTTTTAGTGACAATTATCGTAAAAACAACTTCTTTTGAGTTGCTCCATAATAAGTCTCCACGACAACTCCACACTTGCAGCCAACATATTTACTTGAAAAAGTATACGTGATTATTCGAGAATTTAGTTTAATATTATAACTTTTAGACAAATAATGTTTGATTAAACAAAGGCTCGCATTTTTCTGGTCAGAATTTTAATTCAGTTTCGGTCATAATATATCGATCAGAATTACAGAGGGCAGAATAAATAATTTATGGTCAGTATTTCTAACCTAACCTAACCTTTTATTCTGACCATAAAATAATTTTATTCAGACCGTTAATATTTTTATTCTGATCATTTAAATTGTGGCCTTAAACAAATTCACGTGTTCTATAAAATTAAATGTTTAATTTTTAATATGCATGTAGACATAGTATGTTGTTTATAAATGTTTAAATACAAATAGTTGTTTTTATAAATCGGTATTCAAACAAGTTAATATAATTTTTGGTTAAAATTGTAATTAAAAAAGTGCTTCATTTTTATTTTTTTTCATGTCCGCTCCCAATGTGGAGCATATGGTCTCCTAATGGAAGTATCTTGACAGAATTTTTTCTACGAGAACTGCTTGTCACTCAGTTGCTCAACCTTTCTTTTCTTTTTCGAAGAGAGTAAGGATAGAAGGATAGGGCTATGACAGGACTAGTGGTTAGCTAATCGCTATCGTTACGCTCCGTGAGGATGGGATTGGTGGGAGGGAGGACTCAGACCATGAACAGACATCCATAAATCGATTGAGAGATCAATCTATGAAAACCGTCCGCACCGGGAATTGAACCCGAGACATCCGTAACCGTAGCCAGCGACGAAACCAACTGCGCCACGGACGCCGACGCGTTTTAATAATGTTAAATTACTCATAAAGGCAATTGCGTTCATTGGCTATTGTTAGTCATGGCTGGTTAAAAATACAGTGTCCTACACGTTAATAACCGAGATAGACAAACAACAACAATTTATTAGTTGTGTATCGCGTTGCATGATCCGTTGAACCAGAAAAGTGTACAATTTATTTATTCCCGAGTGGAATCACTCGAACGCGACTGAAGACCTTTCCACACTCGCGTCAAAATTAAATTGTGACACATTAGTGGTAGACAAACCTTCTGGCTTACACAAACTGTCACATAAATCAGATGTCATAACAGTGGACTTCTCAAGATGTGTTCCGGTGTCTTTTTCTTCAACAATCGGATTTATAAAACATATTTTATTAACCACTCGACGTTTTGAAACCATTGCAAAGATAGAATGCTATTAGAATTGTCATAATAACACAGTATCATCTTGTAAATATATCAATATAATAATATTTTAAATAAATAAATATTATATATGGATCAATATAAATATTACAAAATACATTTTACACGCCAGTTCGTTGTCAAAAGTTTTCAACTATCAAAAACATTAAATGCAGTAATCAGAAAATTATTTTGTTTTCATTGGTTTTAAGTATTCCTTCAAAGAAGGTAAGTTAATAAAATGTATTTCACAAAAAAACAAGAAAGTTACTAGCTAATTATGTTTAAAATAGAAGTAACAATTGATTTTTTTTTCTTATATAATAGCTTGATTTAGTATTCATTGTAAGGATCAAGAACAATTTATTTTTATTCACTGTCACTAATAGATATCATGACAGATTTTTTAATATCGTGGATTAAGTTCCAACCCAATGTATAGAAACATAAATAATATGAGAATTATTGTCTTCTAGTCTAACAACTATTCTGATAATGTACTTCATTATAAAGATATGATGAGAATACATAACTATAAAATATACAAATTAATGTACAAAATCTCAATAATTCAAATTTGATATTGCAATTCCATGAAGCACCCTCAGTCGATGTCTTAAATTATATAAAATATACATAAATGTTTTATTTTAGTTTTGAATATACACAAGAATTGTGGTTATCTAAAATAATTTATAATACTAGCTGTCATTAAAAACTATCCAGCTCCATATAAACCACGATCACCATATTTTAAAACGAATCATTAAACCATTGTTAAAAAGATGTCTTATTTTCGCATAAAACGTTTAAAATAATAAAATCTCTTTTTTAATATTCGGATTTTAGACTATTTGAACAACTATTCAAATATTATTAATCACGCAACAAAAATGTCATTCGGTGTCACATTATATCTTGATGCAATCTATTTTGTTTATTTAAAACACCATGATATTCGCTCAAGACACGTGCTGGCAACTGGCAACTGTTATGTGTTAACAATTAATACGTCTCGCCAGAAATATATAAAAAAAAAACATGAATATCCATCATGAAACTCTTTCATTATATCATATTATTCGAGTCAATACTTTAAAGTTTATATTATAATAATATTCGATATCCCAATATTTGTTTTCAGCTATTTTTTAAATACCTAATTGCTATTCAAAGTTTGTCAAATAGACGGCAAACATTCACCAGCGATATCGTTTCGTTAAATATATTTTTACGATCTATCGCTGTTTTTTTTGTCCAATTTATATTCAAAAGAACAGTGAATGATTATTTTGCACTAGTGTGTTTAAATTTATTTAACGAGTATCGTTATTCATTAAATTTGTATGTAAGTTTTATAAAAAAATTAGGAATAGGGATATAATTTCATTATTAATTTTTTTCAAAATAAAAACGTTATATGGTAATATGTAAAGCGGAACTTAAAGCTCACTATACATGTCCAGAAGCGCTGCGATCATTTGTTGAATAGCATACATAATTACATTACGAAAGCAGCTGGCCTAGAGTGCGATCCCTCGGGAAGACACCAGTGTCTCACTCGTCTGTGAAGCGTTTGGGAAAGCCCGATGTGTAGTTTGCTATTACCGTGTTACTCACTGATAAATCTGAAAGCTCACCGCGCGTTGCTAAAGCTTTCACATTGATGCGTAAACTTGCTAGACTCTGATCATGATAATATTATTGTGCATATGTATGCATATTATATTGGAGACTATGGACATTGAATGAATTGAATTAGAGGCGGTAAATTGACAATAAAAAGTGGCATAAAATTGTAATTGTAGTTTTCAAACAATTCTTATTAAAAATAATTTTCCTGAAGAAAACACCTTGCTTTTATAAGTGGTAATCTCACGAAGCTTCATTCCCAAGAGCTGTGTTCAAAAAATGAGAAAATATTCATGCTTTAATCATCATTTGATCACAACCGATCGTTACATAGGGTTATCCCAAAATAAAAATTTATCGACACAACCGTAAATGCCTAAACTTTTATTATCTATAATTCAAAAAAATATCTTTGAAGTTTCATAAAAAAATAAAATCAATTAATCATACTTATTGAACAATTATAATCAGCACCAGTTTCTCAATAAGTGAGCATCAATTGCTATAATGTTTACAATCAATCTTTATTAAAGTACCCGTCATAGATGCCAGTATTTAAATTGAAATACTGAATGTCTAAAGCAACTAGTACGTCGTAACTGTGTCTGCATTGTTAAACCGCGAACGCTTACGTCAGGAGAAAATTTCATACCTACATGTGATATGTGATAATAATAAAACGTCTACAAAGGTGGTCTATTATATATAAGATACATAGTATGTTGACTGACTTGATTCTCAGGTAACTTGACTAATATCAGTTTTAATTACATTTAATGCAATTTTTTTTGTTTGTTTATTCAATACGAATCAAATATTTATATTATATCATTCACACACAATTCATTGTTTATTTTATTTGCTGTTTAAAATAGTTTGATGAGTAATCCAATGAGCAATTATCTAAAAAGTTGTTTATTGCTCATTTCCGTAATCCACTTGTGGATTTTCCAGAAAATGCATTATCATAACACATGTGTATTCCAAAACAAGAATTATTAGTAAAATCATACTAAATACGTGCAATAAATTACGCGAACAATTCTAACGACTCACTAATCAGATCAATGAGTCAACCTTCCGCCGATGAGTGATGTTGATTTTGTTTAGCGGAATTTATAAAGATCTAAATAGATTGAGTCAGAACTATGAGTGGATTGAATCGTTCGCGCGGCACTGTGGCGTGGTACCCTAATAAATTAGTATTTATCTCTTTCTGAGTCATTTCGCTAGCTTTTTGACCACCCAATATTAAAAGTTTTAAAATCATAACATCCGCACATCGCTTCAACTGATTCATAGGCTCTTCAAGTTTTTTTTATTTTTCCCGATTCATCGTTTCCTTACACCAACTCTCAGCGCAGAATGGTGCATTGTTAAAAAAATTAAAATTGGCTTTATAGACGGCATTCTATTTAATTTAAAAAAAGGAATTTCACCTTATGACAATGCGAATTGCATTTGACAATTTTAATACAGTACTACGTGATACAAAAGAAATCAAACAGAATTGAGAAAGAGAGAAAAAAAATAAACAAAGAGTACAGATAGTCCTCGACTTGCGACGGTTCGCATTCACAACCAAAAATGTTAACAAATATTATTTTTATAGTATCACGGGAATGATCAAAAACAGCATTTTCAAATTTGTATATTTATTTATATACCATCTGCGTGCGGTGGACTTATGACTATCTCTATCGCACAACCTAATTTGGGTATGAGCAAGAAGGATGCCATAGCATGCGCCGCATGCCCTTGCATCTCGCTTGCACCTTCACTTTTCATCTGATTGAACGAGAAAGAAATAATTCAACCGCACGCGCCTGTAATATATACATAAAATATGTATCATTGGCGTGCGGTGGGTTTATCTCTATCACACAACCTAACTTGGGTATTAGTAAGTAGGACACAAGAGCATGCACCCGCATTCAATTGTATCTCACTCGTACCCTTCATTTTACATGATTTTACGTGATATATAAGATTTGAATAGCGCCCTCTGATATGTGAAAATTTATCCGTACCATTTTTGGCTGTAGCTGCTTTATTTCCACAAATAAAAATGATGGCGCTAAAACTGACCTGAACCGAACAGTATTTGAAAGGGTTATAAATAATTACACTTACTGTTAGATAGTATTCACTTGGTACAATTAAACTTTTATTTCGATAGTTTGCACTTTGGATTAGGTAGTATTAACTTAGTACACTCAAACTTTGATTATAATAGTTTCCACTTAGTCACGGATTATTTTAACAAAGTGAGTTTTAAGTAGGTTATGTTACGGTTTGGTTTGTGTTATATATTCCAATGCGTCATTACAGTTCTTGCAACTATCGATTTCAAAGTGTAAGTATTTATATTCAGTGAAAACTATTTTATCTATGTGAAAATATTTTCTTATTATGTGGAATCACTATATTTTTATGTGAAATGTATTTGTCATAAGTGAATACTATTTTTATGAAAGTGAATATGATCTAAAGAAAAGTCCATTTAATTGTAAGCCTACTAAAACCAATATTTTGTACGGAATTCCACTTACGACCGATTCGACTTACGACCAAAGTTTAGGAATGTATCTCGGTCGTAAGTCGAGGACAACCTGCATCGCTAAATATGTATGTTAACATCGCATTGATCAGCCAGATAGCTAACTCTTGCAACAGGTGTGCAATATGACCGAGTGGATAAATACATATTTTTTAATATGGCTATGATTTCTGTCATGTAGATAGAAGTTGGAAAATTTTATTGCCCAAACGTTCATGTTCTATAGATGCTATTTACATTACTCGCAGGTAAACGAATCGACGTTTGATTGAGAATTCTTTAATACGGAACGCAAATAATTGTTTTTTTTTCAATTCATTTCGTACGATGCTTAACTAATCTTTGACCACAACTATTTTCCGAGACATCATTCTTTCGGAGCAAGTACCACATCGCTGACACTTTGTTCTTTCTTTGAATGCAAATTATTAATTATAAATCTTGATTTTGGTTTATTCCTTATTCTTTTGATGTTGGATAGATATTTAAACAAACACCTTTTCTACAATAATGAAACAAGTAATATTTATATTGCTAAAAATAATATATCGCTCATTCTACACATAATTCAATATGACTTTTTTTAAATGTGCTAGCTAACCATGAAATTAAAGGTACGAAACTATTTCGTTCAACATAAAATTTGCTTGTTTTACAGTATTATTAGTATTTATTATACAGCATTCGCCAAGGATAGATTGCGCTAGCATTTAGAGTATTTAGACGTTGCTACTATTTTTGTGGAGCTAAAAAAATCACTTTGGACGTACCTCATGTAACACCCACAAAATATACTCCATCAATTATCAAATAGCACAGTTGGCATATAAATGGCAGCTAGAATGACAGGTGCCAAAGCAACCTTAAGTTACAAGCAGTGCTATAAGAAAATTTGCAATTTACGAGTAGTCCTAGTCTTTACAAACAAAATGTATGCCGTTTGTACGAAGATCGTCTCTCAACTCCGTTTTTCGTCGAATGTAACATATATTTGAAAAGATTTCTTGTGAGTTTATTCAGTGCTTCTTTACGATAATCATTTTATAATTTACGATTCATCGTAAATCAAACCTTTCCTTTCCACAGTCGATTTAATTACCCACTATTTCACATTATTAAAATATGCTAGAATTCATCGTAACTAGTCCAAAATATCGATTTCATGACTTCACGGGAAATGTAATGGACCACTCGTCTGCAAAAATACATGCTGACGGGCCGTACAGTGCGCCTTGTGATTATAGGGGGATTTGCATGTGCAAATTGCACTTCGCTACTGTTCACCGTTTAGGAGGAATTCTTCTTCTGATAGACAGAAAGATTGATACATGTATTTTTTGCTATATATTAAAGATAAATTAAGAGACATCTGCAGACCCAAGGAGGTTCGGTTCATGCCGTCTTTGGATAGTTTAATTTTATATATATATTTTTTTTTGAATAGTTTACTAATAAAGAAAGTCTTTTAATATTCCACAAACAATCAGAACAGAATTAGTATGTAAATTATATTAATACAACGCAATGGCTTTAGTCCTCATTACGAAATTACTATCGACAATACAAATTATATGAAAAGATGTAAATATTTAACCATTTAGCTTATTGAACTCCAGCTTTTGTTGTTACTTTTTTTTACATTGCTTACTAACTACCATTAATATATAAAATTTTCTCGATCAAATATAAGTCTATGGTTAGAGAATAAGAGATAACAAAAATCATTTGAAAAAGTCATTCGCTTCCGTTTAAACAAAAATACAATGTGCCAAAAAATACGTTAAATAAAATTTCCCTATGTGTAAATTTCTCGAAGAATAAAAATTAAGTCGTACCTGGAAACACAACAGGAAGTGCGTAGAAGTTTCTGCGACAATCTGTGCTGAATTATTATAGTTGTAATCATCATGGAAACCGTCACAAAACTGCTTCACAGCATTTCAATCAATCATTTGGATAGGCCAATAATTTGTATATATTTGAATTCAGATTCTATGGTGATAAAAATCATACACATTCGGAAGCCGTGCATGGCATTTGAAACATAAAAATTATAATAGTTATAAATCATAAAATTTATGTTTTCGGGAAAATACTGAGGTGTTCGGTGTCAGTCACTCCACGTATCGGAAGTTGCGATGTTTTGAATCCATTGCAGCGTTCGCTGTCATTGATTTAATGGTATGGTTAGAAAAATGAAATCTTCAATACGTATATCAACAATTTTCACACAATAGAACAGAATAAGGAAATTGTTGATAGAATAAAAATGAACTTAAAATTACAGTTATAAAATTTCTGGTGGAACAATTAAGTACTCGGCCCACGATATGTATTTAATTTTAACAAATTTTAGATTTTTACATAGCTTAAAATCTTCATGCAATTTGTGTTTTTTTTTTTTTTAATTTTCTCATGCTAATTTCGTCACTGCATTGAGTTTAAGGAAGTAAAACGAAGTGGTCTTGAAACACGATTTAATGGCTCATGCATCATATTAGATATTATTATTTTTAAACGCTTATTTTGCTTCAAGTCTTTTGTTCAATCAATCAGCATCTAAGCTTTACTTAGTTTTCAAAACTGGTTCAAGGTGAAACTCTAAATAGTTCATCCGAACAAAATAAATAGGTCGCAACTTCCTCAACAATGTAACTTACAGTGACGTTCATAGTTATTAAATATAACAGTTTGTTTTATGGCGAAGGATATAACGGTTTTTTTACCACTGCACCGAGTTGGAGGTTAACTTTGATATTCTTTTAAAATATAGTATCATCTCGATTTACGAAGACTTTAGTTTTGATTAATTTACAAAAAGTCATCAAACGGAGAGCGAGTAGGTTTCAGCCCATAAAAGCTTTGCGTTTAGCTAGAGAAATTGTTTTTCTGCACAATTAAGTCACGCCACCAAGTTTCTAGCAGTTGTGACACTCCAGATTAAAGAAAAAATCTGTAGGTACGCCTAAAGCTACGCCAATGGATGTTGCCGAATAAAATTAATGAATAGGAAAGCAGTGGTGGGTGGAGGAGAGCAAGTGTGCTCGAAAGTACCACTTTTTCGCTTACCTTCTCTATCTTAAGGTTAAAAAATAGATTACTAATGTTTTGTCCTATTAAATGATAACTTAATTGTAACGAAATCGATATAAAAAATAAGGTTTAAGTAATGAGGTTGAATTAGAAAAACACTGTATATAGTTTTACTTATTGACGACTGACGAAGTTCGTTTACGTTTAATTTTTAAAATCGCCATTTATAAAATACGCTTATAAAAATGTAAATATTTAATATTTGATTCTGCGATTTTGTAAATAGTATTGTATAAAGATTCTGTCATAAATTAAATTGACAAATATTTTTCATCGTATCGATAGAATGATTCGGCAAGCTATTAGTTAAAATATTATTTTAAATATTTACTCGATTCATGAAACGTCTAAATTGAAAACCTTTCCAATGCTGATTTCAATCTAGTTGCAAATATATATAAACGGCAGCTTACGGTAGGTTCATGTGAGAGAATAATATAATAACATATTGACCACCTCTTCGACTCTACATTACACAAATTACAGCTTCATCGATTATATGAAATGATGACAATTACATGATTTATAACTTCCTGAAATTACGTTATTAACACGTTCCATGATTTTGAAGTATAATATTAAGTATACCTTTAATATTTTCTTCCCTCTTTGCGAGCATTTCTCTGGACGCCTACTAGTATAATGTCACACTGTTTTGGCAAAATAATATGACGTATGAGTATTTTTTAGTGTCAAATTAAATAGTCTGCAAGGCTAACAAAAATTATTACTTGTCATCGTCTTTTGTTAATTATTCGATGTAGATAAATAAAGTACGAAAACTCAACTTTTGTATTTTATCATCTCCAATGTATAATATTGAAATGCTAATGAATGGAAATAAGGTTTAATTGACTTTATTTCCATTTTTGTTAAAAGTAAACTTTATTTTTTGTAGTCATGACTTCTCCGAATGTGGAACATATCAACGGTGTATTGACTAATATATTATATGTAACCTTCAAAATTGAAATTGTTCAGGAGAAAGTAAAAACTGTTTTTATCAAAAACATTATATGGTAAGTTGCGTTATGAATCTTTGAAATGCACTGCTGTAAATTCTCATATTTGCAGACACGGGATTATACTTAGGAAGTGTCGATATAATAGTGACTTACATCAAGTGGCCGGGTCAGAATTGTTCAACCTAAAACCCATGTGAAATGATGTTTCCCTTCCAAAAAACGGTAAATTTATTTTTCTAATTTACATCATTTGGCCGAGACCTGCTCTGTCGTCTTTAAAATGAGATCTAATCATTAACTCATTTTCGTATTTTTTGAGGGCTACATCAATTGGCCAAAACACAGTCGAATTATGAACTCGTAATGGAGTTTATCTGAATTTAAAAGGGTATTGATAGGACAGAACTCACAGTGGTTGGCGAATTGTTCTCGTTATGTTCCTTTTTTACAATCAGCTGGGACAATAGACACATGTAATCGTTTGAACACATATCTTGAAATCGATTGATATTTCAATTTATAAAAATGTTCTTACTTGCGTACACGAATAAATCAGAAAGTTTTCCGACGCGTGAGCAGTCTACATACAGCTGTCCATGTGAGAAGCATGGATTTTCCAAATTTAGTCCACACACTTGTAGCGATTGTCCCTATGCTTTGTTGATGGTCATTGCAAATGCGAGTCGCACCGGAAACTGCAGACGTTTGAATTGGGATCATTGGGATGTGTGGCAACAGTACATCTTCCCCTTTCAATTTTCCATTTAAGACTGGCAATTGAAATTTAGCAATTAACACCACTTATTATGTCACACACGAACTGAAATGTCGTTACATAATATCTTATTTTTTTTTCTCAGAAGCCATACGTACAACAACTCATCAAAGTTTCATCGCAATCGGATCAATAGTATAGGAACGCATGCGGGACAAATAAGCAAACATTCATTTTATATGTATATATATATATATATATATATATATATATATAGATAAAACGCCATTTCAGTTTACGATAACTATAGTAAAAGAGTACATTGAACACATTATCATAAAATAATTAAATGTAACTTCATTTTTGTAACGTCAATGTAACCTTGTATTCTCTTTTTTTCGAAAAATTGCTGGTAATATAAAAAAATATATAATGTCAGTCTGCTGTAGATCATGCATCCATTGTTTTAGTTTTTATGGAATCGTGATGTTTTGCGCGCGAAAAGCGCGTCGTAGATAAGCCACGTGCGCCGACACAGTGACAGCTGTCAACCACTGGTGACAAGTTGTTTGGCGCCCGTCAACAATTTCCTTATTCCTCCGCCTACTTCCAATGCTAAGACGTGATAATTGTTGTAAATGTTGGCGAGCAAAAAACAAGGTGAACATTACTGAAGGCGTACTCGAATGGATTTCTTCAAAAATGATACTTATTCAATTTATAATATTGTTTTATCATAGTGCAGTAAACTCCCCGTTATCCGGGAATGGCGATGGTGGCTAAGGACTGTTAAAACCACAGAAACAATTTATCTTAAAATACAATAACATTACAGATGTCAGAAAAGTTTATAATGTGCCTTAACGAAATTTTGTTATTTTGTTGTTTTTTAAGAAACTTTGATCGATTTTTTAAAGTATTTTTTCAAAACTTTAATGTTCAATGTGAGCAAGTGAGTTTCGCAGAAAATTTCTTTAGAGACAAGCTTCATAACTTGTCCATATGTAAACAAAATCATATACAGAAATCAGTGCCGCTTTGTGATTAATGTGATTGATATTTTTTCGTATGTTACATGCATATCCATATCTTTTTTAAATTACTGACAGTATAAATAATATCTGCATCACATATAATATTAAATCCCCAAATTACTTGCATCAAATTTTAACCACTCTCGATTAATTCGATATCGACATTTCTTAAAAGTTTTTACAAATTCTGTCACTATTACACATTTTAAGTGCGATGGAATCCATTAAATCTCTTTCTACATTTGTAAGATTTTTCTCCACAATCTGACGTGAATCGCTAGCTTTACTTTTTGGACAACATACATATTGAATTCATACTCAGATATAAGTAAACCGAATAGTTCAGGGCGGGGAACCTTTCTGTATCTGAATGCATCATTATTTTTTTGTAATCTAAGTAGGCTGTTATCATGAAAGTTCAATAAAATATATCTACAAATGTATTTAAAAATTTGGATGCAGTCAAAATACAGTAATCTTTTCCTTTGGGATAGATACTACTCGCTCAAATTCACCATTTTGTTTTAGACACTTAATATACTCATAATAATTGCAATTTCTTAATCCGGTTGAGTCTCCTATAATCATTCTCTATACAAAATAACCTTTAATTAAGTCTTATAAACATCTTCAAACACAATCATAAAATTCAACCTTGTCACATAAATTTTCACTTTTTCGAAAATCTTATCCATAACTCAACATCTTTATGATATTTTCCAAAATTTTTCTCCGGTTTTAAATTACTCGCTGTAATAAAAACTTGTATCCGTAATTAATTCCATATTTTTAATACAGGTGGTTTTATTATAATAAGAACAACAAAGCACGTTGAGTACGATGAAAAAATATGTAAATACAAAGAAATAATAAAAAGCTTAAATGTATTGTAATAAATAACGATGGCGCTAAGTATTACCATAATTTATTCTATAAATTCCACACATGAACTATGATGTTCAAGATTACTAATTTAATGATGTATTATCATGCATTAAAACTTAAGTTTTTTATTTATCTAACTTTGATAACAGTTCATTTTTTAGTTAACATCTTTGATCGCAACGTTCATCAAAGTGTGCAGTACATATGACCAGTCTTCAGCCACTGAATTGTCGTCTAGATCAGTGGTCTTCCATGTTAGGTACAAGTACCCCGTCCTCCGCAAGTTCGCTTGTATTGTTCTAGATTATTGGTCCTACAAAAATGGCTTCGAGTGATTGAAAACATTCACTTTAAATAATCAATAAGTGAACTAAATTTTAATCTATCAATTATGTGAATATTTTGTTGAGATCAAAACGCTGTTATATATGAAGATATCGCACTTCACAATAACATTATAAGTAAGTGCGTATCATCAGCGTGCGGTGGAGTTATCACTATCTCTATCGCACAACCTAATTTGGGTATGAGCAAGAAGGATACAAGAGCATGCGCCGCATGCCCTTGCATCTCGCTTGCACCTTCAATTTTCATGTGATTGAGCGAGAAAGAGATAAAACCACCGCACGCGCTTGGTGCGTATGTATAATTCTTTTAAAAATGTAAACATCTTGTACATGTCATAATATAATGACTGAAGCCCAGCCAATAACATTATTTAACATGGGTAATGATGAGATGCATCATAAATAAAACATTTTCTGTATAATATAATATATGATACATTACAAACGCTTAATTGCTTCAGGAAAATTACGATGTATAAATATTTTTATATTATTTATACCATTGTTTGAAATCTTATAATGATAATAATTTGTCTTACCTCATCTGGCATACATAACACGACTTCTCATCTAAACCCAAGAAATGAAAACCATCCAGCAATAAAAAAATATATGTATCCTAAGTATACTATCATACATCAAATAGTAATTATTATTGACTTATTTGTATTTTTTATTGATTATATAAATATTTAATTAGTTTATATACAAGAATGCTCATTAAAAACTCATTTATTAGCACAATTTGAAATGCTTACGTAAGTATTTTATATTCTAAATACTTGATATAGTTTGTGATATAATATTTATAGGTATTTATTCATAGTACGGGTATAACACGCTATTTTACTCTGTCTAATGTTGAATTTTAAAAAAATTGAACAAACGAATTACCTGTATGTATTACGATCTCAATTTTATCCATTTATGTAATACCAATATTAATATTTGCAGTTTTTAACCATATCCGCTCCCTATATAGAACATTTATGGATTCGTAATGGAGTTTATCTCGATGGAAGTTTTCGAAAAGAATTCCTCGTTACTCAGCTCTCTTACGAATAGAGTAGGGACAGAAAGATATGGCTGGGACAGGATTAATGGCTAGCTAATCGCTCTCTCTACAATTCATCATTTGGCCGAGACCTGCTCTGTTGTCTTTAAAATGAGATCCAATCATTAACACATTTTCTTATTTTTTGAGAGTAATGTCAATTGGCCAAAACACCGTCGAATTATTATAGCAATTTTAATTGACTTAGACGCATAGTAAAATACGAAATATTATAGTTGTCTATTAAAATACACTACAATTTGCAGACAATTGAATCTACTACTAACTAATTTTCGTGCAGTGCCTAACCGCAGTGTGGGAAAAATACATCAAATGCAGCGTTGCGTTGAATTTGCAGATGTGATTTTCTTTGTAATTGATACAGCCTTCGAGCGGCTTCGGCGACGGTCTGTCGCTAATACTTGCGGGCTGAGCTGACGATATAAAGTGGTATGGACTGCCAACACCAACCTACCTCTATTTCACGATTAAGTTTTATTAGCACACCCTGACTGTGGAAGTCGTGAGCTCCGACCCAAACTTTTAATAAATATATAATTCCATAATTACACACAGTTATCAGTACTCACAAACTTTAATCCAAATCATCAAATTTTTTGCACGGACAGTTTACTAGTCGTATCCTAGCCCTTTCTTTATATCCATACTCTCTTAGAAATAGAGAGGTTGAGTAACAATGTAAAAAGCAGTTCACATAGAAAAAAACTTGTCTTGAGATACTTCCATTAGAAGTACACATACTATACTTCAAATTTGGTGCCGACATATTTCAAAACAACTAAAAACGCCTAATTGCTTTTCAATATTTCTTACGTCCATATTAATATACAATACTATAATTATGTACTTTACATTTACGAGAGCCACTCGTTCGACTCAATAGAAATGTTAAAATCGTCGCCAATCACTTGCTGCTATACTCTGGCAAAGTGAGAAAAAAAAACTCGCGAATAATCTAATAAGAATCGAAAAAGAAGTATTATTTTCCTATTTCAACAATAATTTGGCAGTATAAGGCAGAGTGAGAAAATAAATGACATACGGATAATCCCATTAGAATTAAACCGCAACTTGTTTTCACACAATAACACTGTTTTACTGTAATTGATTAGCCACAGTACATTTTCTAATAATCAGTTTCTTATCTAATATTATGCAATTTTAATACATTTAATTTGTTTCCGTCAGAACTCAGAACCATAGTATTCTAGATCTAATACGTTCAATTTACTTGAATAAATACTTTCTTATATAGAGCTCTTACCGGTTGAATTAATTGCAATGTGGGTTTGATTTATTTAGATACTCCATACTTTTTTTCTATGATTTTAATGAATTTGACAAAAATAAGTAATTACGAGTTTTCTTGACATTTATTTTTTATATACAAGTTTTGTGGTCGACGTGGAATTCAATCACAAATTATCGTGCCAGACGGACGGTTGCTTTACAGCTTTATCACGAATCACAATACTATCATACCAAAAAAAACATTAGTATGTTTTATTCCCGTCAATACATTGTTGCGATACACCGTGTACAAGAAAATAATGAAACACCTCCAGAGGCATACGGCTGTCATTACAGCACGCCTAGCTGCTAAAGTGAAAACCTCCCGCATAAAATAATATGCAAAGAAGGTAGTCGATCGATGCACTAAATTACTAGTAATCGTAGGGGCACTTATGCCTTATTATTACAATCCAACACAGCATGCTGTCAAAGCATTTAGTTAGAAGCTTATATTGATCGGGAAAATAATAACCATATCTAAATGAATGCTTTTAATCTGACGGGTAGATTTGTAAAAATGTTTTTCTTAAAAACTCAAAAGTCTGTCAGTGAAATCGTATAGCTTTAAAAAGAAAAAAATAATTAAACTTTCATAGTCGAATGTGTATTTCTAATTCACTGTTTTGTTATAAAAAAACTTACTATAAGCACATAACCAATGGCCTTACTATGCAATCCCTTCCCCTGCAAAACATTTCATTGTGTCCCATAACTTCCTTTCTCCCTAAATTCTAATGCTTATAAATGCATCATTATTGTCATAAATAAATACAAAACATGTTACAGAAAATTGACTATTAATAAGAAGAAGCTATATGTACTTCTCTGTCTTACTCCTTCTGTTTTCTTCTTTTCTTGCCTTACAGTCCGGGGTGAACCTTGGCCGTCTCAATCAGTTACCTCCACTCGACTTGGTCATCCGCCTTCCAGGGCCAATCACTGACCTCTAGCACTCACAAGTCTTGTGACACTCCATCCACCCAGCAAAGTTGGGGTCTTCCAACCTTCCATCTACCTTCAGGTGTAGAAAATGTGAAGCGTTTTGGATGCTTCTTTTCATGCTTCCCGGCCCAGTGGAGGCGTATTCCTTGAATTTCCAAAAGGCTATCGAAGCTTAGTCTCATTGCGGAAATATACATCTTTAACTTACAGTGGTATATTGACAAAATGTAGTATGTTTCTTGATAATAAATGCGTTTATTGATAACGTTTTTTGTTTTCCGAATATACATATATTTTGTTCGTGTGATAACGGATAACGATCAAAATAAATTTACAACAATCCCAGTGACAAATTATTCATCAATCGACAGCTAAAACCCTAGAAAAACATTTAAATAAATGAACGACTCTCGCAATCTCCATGACAAGATTAGGCTAAATCCGATTATAAATCCAATCTTTGCATTTTACGAGCTAGGATACTGAGCTTGAATCAATATGCTAAAAAGGGGGGATGCTGTACACCCACAATAGTAAGTTTCTTGTGATACTATTACTCGTTTTCTTTTTTTAATACGGTTTTTTATCTTCTTGCTTGTTGTCGGAATATTGAATGCAATATGAGTTTATTCAGTTGAACGTTTCGCAATTTGTTTGTTTTGTTTTTTCATCCTAATAATTTTATAACATACTCTTCCTTTTAACTTTAAGCTTTCAGGAAATAAGCCTGCTATTCTTCGAAATTAATATTTACCCACCAGCCGAAATGAGAGCCTCGTGATTCAAAATAGCAACGATTTGAGATTCATTATTCTCAAATCGAACGTGAGGAATTCTACATATCGATATGGATTTTTGTTTGTCCATATCTATCTAACCAAAATTTTTGATAGCTTTTGTTTACACTACAACTTTACAGTTGCATTTTGGTGCTCAAAATATAATTATTATATTATGGTAACAAGTTAACTTTGAAAGTATTTGCATAAACAAATACCGCTTTCTACTGTGAATCCAAATGTAAGCTGAATAATAAATTAAAAATATTTAAAAAAATAATCGTTTTTACACATTTAGTTACATTATTTTTAATTATATTTTATACTTACAAAGAAAAAATTTCCTGAATGAAGCTTCATATTAAAATGATACTAGCTCGCAATTATTTTAATCGAATATTAGCATCCTGAAGTTTTGCGGTAATGAATAATTTTGTTCATATACTCTTATACTCTTACGGACTGCACCGTTAATAATTGAAAATTATATTACAGCGAGTGATGGTCTCGGAGTTGTGACAAAATGTTATGGAAAGCAATTCCGGAGATAATGTGCATCATTAATGGTTAAACACTTGCTTCTTAGTAGAGGAGAGCGTTGAAAAACCAACGATGATGATATTCAAAACACGCTTTTGTAAATTAAAACTCGATACGCACTCTCGAAAGGTACTATATCTGAGATGCTATAACTATAGATAATCTTTCATCCAGATTAATGTTTGAAATTTCAACTGAACGTTATAAATCCATAACTCGTAAATATCTATGTAAAAAATAATAATTATATAAATCTGCTAAAGATTTCAAATTCTAGCGAAGAGCGAAAATGTCCTGAAGATTGAATAAAATTTTTGAATCAGTACAAAGAATTGATTACAAAGTGATTACTTATATCCTTCATGGCACAGAAGAAAATGTTTTATAGGAAGGCACAGAAAAAAAATGACTTGATTGTTATAACGTAGTTCTAATTAGTATTTAAAATAAGGATACATCTTATAATCAATGACGTCTTATAATCGAATAAATACGGTATATCTCAAAGACGTTATATCAATAAAAACAATATTTTTTATTTTATTATACACGAATTTAAACAATTTTATGTAATGAAAATATTATAAGCAGATATTCGATTACTTACGTAAGTAATCGAATATCTATAGTTTGCGTAACCTTGAAGAATTCTACTCTTTTTGAAAATTGTATAAAATTGGAAACAACAATTTCCATTGATTTGTGCAGCTTGTATTTACGTTAAGTCGTCTTCATCGTCGCCTGAGATGACTTTACAGTGATTTTAATTTTGCAGTATAAAGTAATTTTTTATTGATGGAACTTTTTATTTTGTTCACTTTCCCACTATGTATACTTTTTTCTATTATTTATATAAAACTAGTACAAACACATTGCATGAAAAATGCTTTATTCCTTCAAAAAATCCCAGCTCAACCCTAATATTGTTGAAGCAAAATGAATCGTACCTCCTGCCATATATAGTTTTCCTATCTGAGTAACAACAAATTTTAGTTCAGAAAATAGATACATTACAAAATTATGAAAACACTTTCATAGTAAAATACTCAACCACTATCTACTGCCACTATAATATTTTATTTGATACTCAGCTAACTTGTAATAAATTATTATACCAAACAACAAATTGATTTCAATTTCGCAATCGATAAAATCGAATAAATTCCACAAAGTTCTAGTATATTTCTATTTTGAATTCAATTATTTGATATCGGCTATGCCGTGGGTAGTGGTAGACACCACCTTGTACTCAAAATAATCTCGCAATCTACAATTTAAACTAAACCTCATGGAGACATAAATAATTCTTTATCAATAACAGGTGTATCATTAAAATCTCGTGCTTCACTATTTGCAGTTCTTTGCAGTGTTGCCCCAGGCAATATTTAAATATGAATAATTAGGAATTCAATCCATTTATCCCAGTGATAAATGACAGTACTGATGGTTGATTACAACTTATGCTTGCAAATAAATAAGAATATTAAATGCATTTTGCAAACGGTGACCATTTTTTTGTGGAATGAAATAAAAGAACAATATTGGTTAAGTCTATTGATAAATTACACAATAATTGCCTAGAAAACATGGTAAATATCTACACATTTTCGAATTAGAAAATTAAAATTTATTTGAAATCCTGTATAGGAATTTCAATCAAATATTGGAATATATTCGTATATAATTCGTCCATTATTATTAAACCACTGGCTTAACAGAAAACGTCATTCGAAGCATTGCTCTTTTGCATTCGATTTGGCTAAAAATCCCTCTTTCAGATATTTATTTTAATCTTCAATAATATTCATTATTAATTGAATCCCGCCCCGCCCATTCGACTCTCACCAGTCAATCAATAAATAAATATATCAAATTTGGATTATTGAGATTTTGTACACTTTCATGTATTTTGTCACTAACGACCAGCGATTCGCCTTTCGGCATCTTCAGGCATTCGAGCGCACGAATGGACTCGAACTGACGTTTATATAGAAGATACAAATACGACAAATATTATTTACGAGATAAAATATTATACGTTTAGGATCCACACTGATACCTGAGTTAGTGACAAAATACATGGGAGTGTACAAAATCTCAATAATACAAATTTGATATTGAAATTCCATCAAGCACCCTCAGTCGATGTCTTAAATTATAAAAAATAAATATATTATAGTAATAGTAATAATATTATAAATCAATGATATTTAAAACAATTGCTAGTAAATGTTTGACGCTTTGTGACGCCACATAAGATAACATTTTTTAAAAAATGAGAGAATAATGGTCCTAGATAAATATCAAATATTATTAAATATTCATAGCGACCATCTTGTTAAGACCCGCCATCAAATCTCTCAAAAATATGTGAAATAATATTACTTATATTGATGACATTATAAATACAACACTAAATAAGTGATTGTTAATTTTCCTTGGCATTTTCATACTGGCGGAAAGGCGCCCCGAACCCACGTCACGCCTTGCGATAATTGTCGATACGACTGCTAAAGTACGCAGATACAGCATAATTACGGCACATTATAAACTTGTACCTGCGATTGATTTGCTATTAATGTAATATATTTCCGTTAAGTATGAGCGATTATATTATTAAATCCAGTTAATAGTTGCCGTTAAGCGCCATACATTAGTATTCATGTAACGAGATGTCAATACAGATTGCGAGTCCGCTTGTCTCTTCTCGGATTCGTAATGAAGGTAATTTTGCTGCAGTTCTTGTTAACATTGTTAACATGACTGTTACTCGGTTCACTAGATTGTAAACATTCGCAGAATTATTATTTCTAGTAAATTAAATGATCAATTTATTGTAAATAGTCGTAGGGCAAGAATTACGCTTAAAGTTTATTTTATGTTTGCTGTAAATATTGCTATAGAAACTGTGAGCCAAAAGGCTATTTCTTACCAAATCAAATTGAAATGAACGATTTTTGTCGACTCCTATTCAAAGTTGGCTGCAATAAACTCTGCACCGATATGTTGGTAGCCCATTGTATTTCAAAAACCGACAATAATAAGCTGTCGAAGGCGGGGAATAAGAAATAGCATATTTTTTAGACACGTTTCCCACTTGTGAACACAAATTTTAAATAAAATACACAGGGTTGCGGAGTTAATTAAACATTAACCGAGTTTGACCATTCTGATCGAGGCACTGTTGCCAATGCGAAGCAATGAAATCACAAACATCAATAATAATTATTTCGTTCGATATTTTTGCGCATTCTCTTGCAGTGGTAGTTTTTAATTCATTTAAACACTGTTGTTTAATGCGTGTAGCTGGTTTTTTACCACAAACTTTATATTTTATCTATCACAATAAAAAATCTAGTGGTGTGGTATCTGATATAGATATTCTGCTGAATATATTACTCAAATCCTTCTGTTGGGTACTTACTACTTACATAATAATGTTGGTGAAGTGGACGTGCCCCACCTAGTCTTTTCAAGATGCGACGTACATTTGATTTTGTTTTTGTGTATTTCTCAACCTTTCTTAAACTTCTGTTAATAAAAAAAAATGTATCAAAACCACCTAAGCGACGTATCATCATGTTTGGAACTCAAATACAACTAATCATTCTATTAAAAAATATATAATATATTTTATAAATTTGATTTTTACAGCCTCAAATAACATATGAACTTATAATTCAAGTTATTATGTGTTATTATTAGGAATCCTGAGAATGGTGCTATTCAAATAACTTGCAAAGGTGGATCCTCGGAGACACCTAAGCATCAACATTTTAGGAATACTTACTATAATAAATTACAACTTATACTTTCAAAATAAATATTGCTGACTTTATTTGTTTTCACTCTTTTTATATCGGTGTTGAAATTGATAATATCGCGTTATGCGAGACAAACTTATACGAACATCAATTTTATTGCCTCGATCGAAATTTCGACTTCATTATTTTCAATGCCTCACAAATATATATCACATTGAAAAGAGAAAAAGAATATTCATGTTCTTTTTATAGTCATAGCAGGATACTCATTGTATGTCAGCTCTATGCTTTAATTATTTCGCATTCTACAGAAGAATAAAAGTCTGTCAACCATATTGCACATCGGTTTTAGGGGTGTTCAATGTAGAAGTGTAAAGATTCTCTCTTTATTACTTTCGAATTATTAATTGATTTTCTTCTTAATAAAAACGAAGTCATTATAATCTGACAAATGTGATTCAAAATGTATGTCTTTCGAATGTGGTAAATGCAATTTAAAATTCACACAATCGCCAGATTTAAAACGATGTCAAGTCTTTCTTACCATGCCAGCATCCCTTTTTTCCACCGAAAAGATCCAATGAATAGTACCCGAGGGTCTTTCATCGCGCTGGTATTCCACCAGTCTAATATAATTATGGTGCTGCCAAATAATTATCGTTTTCGGAGTCACCTTTTATTTGAGGGGGCATTAAAAAACGATAAATAGGGTTTCCACTGTATTAAAAGAGATATAATTTAAGACATCGACTGAGGGTGCTTGATGGAATTTCAATATTAAATTTGGATTATTGAGATTTTGTACACTTCCATGTATTTTGTCACTAACGACCCGGGTTTCGCCTTTCGGCATCTTCAGGCATTCGTGCTCGAATGCCTGAAGATGCCGAAAGGCGAAACCCGGGTCGTTAGTGACAAAATACATGGAAGTGTACAAAATCTCAATAATCCAAATTTAAAAGAGATATAATATACTTATTCTACTGATTATCAAACATATTGAATTTTTACTAATGAAATAACCATGAAAAAATTGTACGATATTTTTTTGTTTTCACAAAAACAGTGTTTATTAATAAAAAAAAAACAATATTATAATTCATTACATAGTAAAGCTATAAGCTTAAATGCATTTTTATAACATTAAATAAATTCTCCTTACGTTTAATCACAACACATGAATAACAATAATTATCATAAAATGGTAATAATTAATAAAACAATATATAAGCTGAGAAAGGAGACAACAAAATTAGGAAAACAATTCAATTCGAATAATATTTACCCTTACTTGGTATTGGCTATTAAACTCTAGATATAAAATAAGTTAAATATTAACAAAATAAGAGATAATTTTAGGCCATTAAATTTTACGCTTGTTCAAAATATCACAATAGACTATTTACTGTTGGCAAAACTTCACATAATAAAACATGAGGAAAACATTTTAATTATACTTTTAAGGTGTTAACTGTCAATTCTTGATTGAGAGGCATTAAATTTATAAAAATAAAACACATATTTTTGTTCCAATTTTTTAAATCATCAGGAGCAGTTCCACTCTGTTAAAAATGTGATTGATTTTTCAGGCAACCATTTTCCACAATATGAGATGGTTATGTGGTTGTAAAATTTAAGAATACTGTGCAACCAATATGTCTATCATCGATATTCAGTTCACGGTAGTGAACTAGGCAAATCAAAACTATAATGTTCAGTATTTGTGAAATACAAGACTTGTTCGTGTAAGTGCATATCAAACTAATCAAACAAAATCTTCCTAAAACTGGTTTTCTTCATTTTGATTTTCCCTTTCAGCTGAAGAGATAGGTTCCTGCTTCAGTCCAAATAATGATCCTTGAGGAACTTTAAATAGGTCTTGATCTCTGTTTTCAAAAGCTTCAGCTTCTTCTGGTACGCTTACTTGTTGATCTTCCACAACGTCATCTAAAAACAGATAATAAGTCATCTCAAAATTATTCAGAAGCAAATATTAGGAATTCAATATCTTGTGTAGATGGGTCGAGTAAAATTGGCAGTTAGCAAGATTAATTAAGAGTTTTCTGCTAATTTGGTCCAATTAAAAACATCTAAATACCAGACAAGAATTAGCCTGTGAGTAAAACGCAGATCAACCAAAATTAATTAATGGCTGACCTGACTGACTATCTACAACACATAAGAGTGATATCCTGACCTTTTGGATTTGTTTGCGTCCCTCCAGGTTCTTCTACTTTTACATATTTGCTTATAGCTCGTTCAATCAAAGTTCGAATATGTTTATTGAATCTTTTCACATCAAGGTCCTTAATACCCTCTACTTGATTGAAGGGAACTAATTTATCCTGATCTTTTTCAGTTTTAGCAAACACAGTTCTTAGTAAATGAACAACAGCTTGAGATGCGGTCTCTTCCCACAACTGTAAAATAAATAACTCAGTAAATAGATAACCAACTTCATGATGTAAAACAATGAACCATTTTATGATGTAATAAAAATATCATACCAACAATTATTACCTAACTATATTACATTGCTTGCATTAATTATTTTTAATGATTTTGTAAGTTTGACTCATTTCATGATAGTTTGGAAATACACCTAATCCTTCTTCTTGCAGATTACTTTTAAATAGTCATTCTTTTTCTTGGACTATATTCGCTGCCGTGGAACACATGGCCACTACGCGGTGACTCGAATTACTTTGCTTCCGCCCATGACATGCCATCACCCTTCAGATGCAAACATCTATTCTCGAAGCTCATGCGAAGGAATGCGGTTTTTCTGTGTCTTTGTCAGGTTGAACAAATGACATTAGGTTTTAGCCCTGTACAGTTGCGTGTCCAGCATATTTAACCGCATCTTTTTTTTTAAATTTGTTTTTTGCACAGCACAGTATGGAACATATTCCTAGTATAAAAAGAGGGTGGAGTGTTCTTGAATTTCTTTCTGACACAATTATGAATAATGTATTCAAGAAACTCAAATTTTCTTTGCCAATTTTAAAAAGGGTTCAGTCCCATGTTATGTGCTGGCTTTTAAAAAAATACAATGTAAAAATTTACACCTCAAAAGTCGATCAGCCAACAATAACCGTTATCGGTCAAGCATATCCTAGGAACCAATTCAGAACAATCATTAGATATATTAAAATAACAACATATAGTTTATACCTGGTCTTCTTGCTGTAAAGCAGATGATGACAAAGCCCGCTCAATTAATTTGAAGTTCTCGTTTTTTGAATCAATAACTTGTAACAGAGTGAATAACAATTGTAGACAGCTGCTCAATTCTATTCCACACCTACAAAAAAACAGCCCATGCTATTTGCTACTGATTTTCAATATTTGAGCTATAATAGAATATAATATATAAGAATACAATTAAAGACAACCTCAATATTTCACTTTGATAGGTCTGAATAATGGAAACACTTTGGTTTATCTTTGAATGTGTATCTTCTAGCAAAAATTCAACGCCTGCACAAGAAGTCGGGGGCCTCTCACGAAATTTAGTCATCAGTCTCTTTTGAACCAACACAAATTGTGTCGCTAATATATCCAATCCCATCTATATTATGAAATAAATAAACAGATTAAAATATCACTTTTAAGGTGTTAACTGTCAATTCTTGGTGTTAAGGCATTATATTTTTAAAAATAAAACACAATTTGTTTGTACTACTTCCACATGTTTATAATGATCGGGGGAAAAAAATAGGTTAAAATATGTTTCCACAGCATGTAACGTTAAAATATTTTTTTCAAAACAGTTACTCGATAGTATTTTATTATGTTTAATAGTAGTTTCTACCAGCGGTTGCCAGCCTTTCAAACCTCACAGACCACAAAACTCACAGTTTCGCGGAACACTTCCATGATTTTTTCATAAAAAAGTACAATCATAATTAGCATAAATGACATGATTACTATTAAAAATTACATAAATAATATAAGTGCAAACATGAAAATGTGCTTTTAACATACAATCTGACAACCTCGGCATCGGTAAGATTCTGTCGAAGAATAACATGGTGCTCAACATTTTGAGCGAGATACTGCATTATGTCATCCGATATGCTTCCAAAGAGATTGATGCATATTGATTTTTTCTCCGTGCGGAACTGCGGTTTCTTGGCAAAATGAGATTTTAGTCGAGCAATCAGCTGTATCAGTGTTAACCCTAACAATCCAATCCCATCGCTTTGCAGCCGATATCGCTTTGATGATTTTGCTGATATAATTGTAGCAGAATGATTCTTCCCACTCAAATACTCAAATGCAATTGCGTTGCTCGATGAGCCAACATCAGAAAAGTTAGAATCTTCGAAATCTAAAAGAAAGTTGTTTTTTAATAAGATCCTTTTTTAACACGAAATCAAGTTGAGTTGATGTTAAAATTTAGGTACATTGTCAGACTATTCAACACATCGCATTAGGTTATGGTTGCCATATTTTTCTGAGCCTTCATTGGGACATTTTGAAGAATGAAGAGGTTTTATCTTTTAATTTAGTCAACTGTCGTCATATTGTGATAACTTTCTCTAATTCGCGGTTTGTTCCGTTGAATTCATTTATTAATTATTTAACCATCATGTCAATGATGTTTGAGGCTTTACTCTCTTGAAGTATTTTTCTTCAAATTGCGAATGAGAGCGTTAATAAGAGTGATTTTTGCATTTTTAATGATTCATTTATAGATTAAGAAATATTTGAAAATCTTGATGGCAATTATTTACGATTCACCGTGTTTCAAATAAATGTCGGGACATATACCGGTGAATCGAGATGTATGGAAACCCTAGATTAAGTAAACCTTCACTATTAACTCTTCACATACTTAAATTCAATAAATTTCACAAAATAACATTCATAAAAATTGTAATGAAAGAAAAAAAAAATCAAAATCCTTTTGTGTTAAAAGAAAACAAATGTATGAAATTACATAATATTTTGTCAGAACCAGAATATTATTTTGTGTTAAATGATTTCCACTGTAATTGAATTTGCCTTTTCAAAATAATTTCATAAGAAATCTTTGTGTAACAATGAATATATGATTTCATCAAAATTACCATTAAAAAGTTCCAAGAGATCCACAGAATTTTTATCTGTCGTTATTGTTATTTTGTATTTGGAATCTTTTATTGGTCTCGCCGGTTGGCAAACAAATTGAAAAGGTATTGTAGCCTCTTTTTTAAGAATTCTTAAATTACCAGATGTATTTGTGAATAAAACAATAACCAAAATATTCAAACAGGACACTGGGGCATCGGATGTTGTGGAGATATCTGTAGTTATTCTAATATCTTCAGTCACATCAGTTGTAATCTCGTTATGATTCGAGCAAATTAATGGTGAATTTACAACAAATGTTGTCTGAATCAGCTCAATATCATTTTTATTCTGTGGTTTCAACGCTACTTCCACATGACAAATATTCCGGGAATGAGATTTTTCTTCAGTTCCATCCACATCATCTATTTTCTGGTGAATCATTGTAGATTTTTGATATGGTTCAACTTTTATGTAAAATGGCAATTCCTTTTCAGCTGTATTCTTTGTCAGATTGATTTCTAAAAAAATTACACTTTCGTTACTTAATAATAAAATTTGATTGCGGCTTACTTAACCCTTCAAGCCCGGATGACATGCACAGCACACGGATTATAATCCACTCCAAGGGACAGACGTGTCCAGGGTAAGTAACAACAATGATATGTTTTATCATCCATTTATAATAGCAAAAGTTCACTGATTTCATTTATATAATTTGACTTATATTTAGATTAGATTGAAATTGTAGTTATGAATACTTTTTATCGAATTTTTTAAATTCAAAAAAACGGCTGAATGTTAAAATTATCGTTTAATTTAAATACTAAATTCGGAAAGATAGTAGATTTTTCAAATTTGACACATTCTAATCCGATAAAGAACTATGTTTATGTAAGCTATATGTCTAAGTATTATGTAAAATGGTGAAATATATTTTATACTTTTTCTAATATTTTCAGAGCTTTTATGCGTTACCATATAGTGCTGATAGGGAGCCGACTTTAGAGTAAAAATTTTAATTAAAAAGACTTGACCACTGTTGTCATAAAATCATTAAACAATTTATCTTCTAATTTATGTGTTCATGTAGAGCTTATTCTGTGATTCATTCGAAGTGAGAAAAAATATTCCAGTGACTTTCAAAGTGTTGATTGAATAAAATTTTGCTATAAAACCTTTATCTAATTGTTTGAAGTCTCAATGACTTCAAAGTTAACTTAGTTAATCTTACCGCTTATATCGTGCTGATTGTTAATTATACTTTGAATTTTTGCAAGATCTTCTTGTGCTGTATTAAAGTCAATATCTGCAGATCCCAATGGCGGTGCAGTAAAAAGCTCTGGTTCTGTTCCAAGATACGAACACTTAACTTCTCCAGATTCAGTCAACATTACTAATGCTCCTGCTAACGTTGGGAAAAAGCTTCGATTGATACAAACTGGCCGAAATGTCAGTTGACAAGACCACATAAGAGTTGTCTCATTGTAAACCAATAACGTGGATGTTTCAGACACCACCATTACCATCAATCGCGCATTGGATTCTGAAAATAAATAGATCAATACTTATAAAAGTAATCTCTCAAATAAATATTGCACTTGTTAGTGTGAACATTACTATTTAAAATGAACATACCATGGTACCAACCGACCAAATATGCATGGTAACAAATTGGTTCAAATTCTAGCCGTTTCATAAATTTTAATATACCATTGTCGAGTAAGCAATACATGGATCTCTCTCCAAACATGATCAGACTACAGGAGACATTAGTTGTCTGCAATGAAAATATAATAAATATATCAATATCATTTCAACATGAATAAAAGTTTTGTATTGACAGGAAAAAAAAAAGAAAAATCAAGTAAAGAATAATAGATATTAACTTTATTATTTTCAATAAGAACTTTACATCAGAGACAATACGAAATGTCAACAAAATAACAAGTGCCTATCTCTAAAATTTAAATGACTTATAAAAAAAACCTGGATTTTTTGAATATGTAGAATATTTTCTCCAATATTGAAAATCCAGTCTGCTGAAGCCTTCTTGGTTGTTCCTGACTTTCCTTCTATGGATGCAGCAGTCTGCGAAAGGTTGTGATAACTAAAATAACACGAGTATAATTAATTATTGTATCCCCTGTGCAAAAAAAATCGAATGTATCATATACACATAGAAATTGCAATATTCATAACAGTATAGGCATAATATGTTTTCTGCATAACATTAAAATTGCCATAAAAGAATGGGTAATTGTAGTTTTCGATTTACGGCTAGACAGGGAATGGGTTTTTTGAGAATAAAAAATTGATCAATACAATCAGGAGAATTTTTGAGTGAATTGATATTAAAAATATTCAATATATACTGTTTTCAAAAATTTTGTACATTATATATGAAATATATGGAATCATTGCATTTCTTTCAACCTCTTTTTATAAAAAAAAATATTTTTGTCTGTTACCTATTCTGGTGACTAACGTATACCATAAATTTAAGACATCGACTGAAGGCGCTTGATGGAATTTCAATATCAAATTTGGATTATTGAGATTTTGTACACTTCCGTGTATTTTGTCACTAACGACCCGGGTTTCGCCCTTCGGCATCTTCAGGCATTCTCGAACTGACTCGAGCTCGTCAGTTTGAGTCCATTCGTGCGCTCAAATGCCTGAAGATGCCTAAGGGCGAAACCCGGGTCGTTAGTGACAAAATACATGGAAGTGTACAAAATCTCAGTATACCATAAACAAAAATATTTTATACTAAAAAAAATTCAGATCAAAGATTCTGTCTTTTAAAAATTAACAAAGTAATAATTGAAGGACATTCACTATACTCAGCTGACAATCAGTGATTATAATCATTTTACATACCTGTAAGATTCAATCATCCAATTAGATGAGCTGGTGATAAATGAATCAGTACAGTGGCTATATGCCAGAGGTCCAGGCAGCAAAGTATTGGGTAAGAAACAACTAAAAGTTGCCACCTCTTGTTCGAAGAACATTAGCAATCCATCTAACGACTGCACACACATAAAATCTTTCTCCTTCACTCCACCAAATTCGCCAACAATGAAGCAGTAGGCTCCCCTTGGTAGATTGTGATGGTATTGTTCTAGCAGCATATTCTGATCGCCTGAACAAATAATTTCTGAATGAATGTATTAACATAATAAATATGGTTGTATTAGAAAAATATTCAAAAATTACAAAAAACAGTTTATATTTATATATCATACCTGTCATCTGTTATTTGTTATGAGTTATTTCATATAAAAACAATAACATAGATTTGTGATATATAATAATTAACTTTTATATAAGTTCACACTGATATATTGACTGTACTGTTAAGTTGGTGTGGTAAATGTGGTTGGTTGACTTTTTAATTAGTGATTTATTTTCTATGAAATTATGTTTATTGTATATACTTACTATAAAAAATCGGTCAAGATATTCGAGAAGATTAATTCTTATTATTTCAAGTAGTCAGCAATACTTTACGTGAGGAATTTTGAATCCCATGGTAAAAATTATCCATGGTTTAGTATCCATATAATTTATGAAGAAATTATGACAATTCAATAAAAAAAATATGAGAATAGCAGTAGATGATGTTCTTTTTCCATCAAACTTTGATGATCAAGACCAGCTTCACTCTTTCATCATTGGAGAAAATGAAACAGTTGTCATTCCACTAAGAATTGATTATTGATTAAGAATAGCGAAACATTAAAATTCTAAAAAGTGAATCATTCATTGTCTTAGACCGTAATCTATGTGTAGTATTATAATAAAATTTAAGTGCAATGAATAATGAATATGACTACCATATTCCGCCTGCCCTTCTCTCATCAGCAGTGAGAATACAGAAAAACTCTTAGGATGCAGTACTGCTATATGCTGAGATTGTGATCCACTGTTGATATTGCATGAAATAGAAAAAGATATTTCATTTACAGAGGTGCAGTAATACTATTAATAGTACATACTACTATTTTTTTTTAAAAAATCCATGACAATTCTCATCAGACATAAATGCTGACAAGAAACCAAAACTGATGTGCGTGTCATGGCTCCCTTAAAGAGGTTTAATCTGAAGACCCTAGGTCGTCACTAATCTCAACATTACTTGTTACTAATCACCACATTCAGCGGGTGAATGGAAATATTATGTAAAAGAAATAAGGATGTTTAAATATTTTCAGCTATACCTGATATAAAATGCTCTACTGAAATACTCATCTAATAAATAATATACATTTGAGTAGGTATTAAATTAAAGATTATAAGGTATTAAAGATTGCTTACAATATAAGTTTTCCAGTCTCTATTTGCAAAATTGGTTGGTTAGTAGAAAATTCTAGTATGACGTCAGTTGGACGAAATGATCCTTGAGGTTTGAATATTTGTATAAGGCCATTGGTATCACCGAGAATAATAAAATCGCCAGAACCTTCGGGTCCCAGTTGAGTCACTTGTAATGATGTGGAATTAAATAAATCTCCCACATCTTCAGATACGTTAGTTCCACTGGACCACCAGTCTTTAGCTTTAAATAAAGACATTTTACAAAAATCTATTCAATTTTGAACACAATATTTTGTTTCCATTTGAACATTATAGCAATCCCGTTGAATAATCAAACATATTCAACACATTACAAATCGGAAATCTGACAGGTAAGATTTTTTGTTAACATTGAACGATGAACCATAGAGAAGTATACAACTGTCAGTTCATTCATTCGATTTTTTTATGTTCAAAAATATTACCTGATTCATCATGATTTTAGATTCATAAACCGTTAATAATGTTACTCTTAATTGAAATAATTGAATTAAATGTTATTCAAAATACGGTTTCTTAAAAAAAATTGACAATTTTTTAAATTAATGAAAAAATATTGAAAATTAGGCAAAGTAGCCCCATTTGACGGTACTGATAATGATACTGTGCGCCTGTTAAGGCTACTGTACTGTTTTTATGTAAGCAATAGTAAATAATAAAATTAAGTAGGTATTTATTCATCTTTTATTAAATATAAATTAGTTATTTCCTTTTACTGAAAAAACTTCATTTAAATCTTTTTCTGTTTCCTGTGTTGAATTAATTTCACTTCTTTGATGAAGTTTTCGAAAAATAATTCTATATATAGGCATAATTTCCCTTTCAAGATTTTTGTATACTATATAAAATATTTTTCTTTTTCCAATAACTAGCAACACTAGCAATAAACGTCAAATGAAAGCGACGTTATTTTTCAGGTTATATCCAAAATTTCATTCGTTGTTGGGTCAAGAATTATTCGTTGGATTATAAAATAAAATGGCACAAATATCGGCAGATTCATCAGAAGCGGACCAGATTAAATCAGTAAGTTCATTAGACGCATTGCGTCAAACGGTAGATAGGGTCCATAGTCCCTGTAATCTGTTCCAATAATAAACTAGTGTTTTTATATTTCTAGTTCAAGGAGTTCGTCGTCTCGTACAATAAATTATCAGAACTATGCTTTGTCGATTGTGTGCACGATTTCACGACCCGGCTGGTCAAAAAATCAGAGGTAGGTAGCAAACTGCCAATTTTCATACTTATTTATTGATTTGATACCCTCCTTACTTATCAATGTTGTGTATTAATTGATATCGTCTTTCTGCTTTGTGCTGCACATTCATTTAATGAACAATCTTTTAACGAAGCTACACTTATTGAGTGACAAGTTACATAAGTATGTTCTTGGTTTTAATCGTAATGTAATTTGATCCTAATTAATAATCCTAGCAAAAGGTTGGCAACTCTATTTGATATCATATTAATTCTTTTTATTTATAGGATTGCTGCTCAAACTGCAGGTTTATTTTGTATGTTACAACTATATTTCAGAGATAGAAAATATTATTATATTTAATTCATACATGTTTATAACATGCATTCAACCTTGACAATTATTAGCGTATTTATAATTAACCAATAAGAAGAACTCAAATTTGTGCCAACCTGTCATATCATATTATATTAAATGATTGAAAAATTAGTTATTAAACTTGGTAACTTGGTATTTATTTCAATAGAATAAAGGTTTTCATTTAACTTCTTCTTTGGCTATCAATGCTTGTATTCATAAAATAATTATAATGTGACTCCACCATGTTATGGACTGACGATAATCTTCGACATTTTCAAAACGAATGCATGTTTTCTCCATACTTAACTTAAATCGAACATTTATCTTATACTTTATTGGCATATATTTTATCTTTTTGATTTTTAGGATACTTGCGCCCTTAACTGTATGGAGAAGTTTTTAAAAATGAACCAAAGAATATCTCAGCGCTTCCAGGAATTCCAAATGATATCTAATGAAAATGCCATGGCTATGGCTCAAAAAATGGGTTAAACTTACTTTTGTTTATTGTTAATATTATGTTATAATTTAAATAAATAGATTAAACCATCACATAGTTCTTATGTCCTAACCTTCCATAATTAGTATTATATTAAATCCGGAATCTTATTAATGGTTGAGAATGGCAACAGAATTCTCACAAGAATAGATATATACTTAACACATTTTAAGGCAGTCGTACGTCAGGAGAGTCATCCCAGTTGTTGACAGCATTCATCTTGTTTTCACTTCATAGTGTTACCAGGTGCGACTCCACATTTTCTATCCAAGTTTAGTTTATACTTTGATAATTATTGTCTTGGGATTTTTATTATACGGTAACTATGTGTAATCCAAATAAGCTGGACCTGTAACCAAGTGGTCAGTGTAGTCCTCTTCTGTCGAAGTGACAACTGGTTCGAATCCCAGAATTTCCCAGTTTGATTTTGAATTTATATTCTAAGGCAACAAAATGGGGCCTAGCAGAAACAATTAGCTAACTACTTGTCCTGTCTTAGCTCCATCCTTCTCTACAAAAAAGAAATGTTGAACAAGCAGTTCTTAGTAGAACATCTATTGAGTCCATAAACTCTTCAATGGGGGTGAACCTGGTTTTAAAAAAATGTCGGATCGCATTACTCACCCCACAATGTGTTACTGAGTATGCATTTTTATAATGAAAAAATACATTTTGTTATCAAGATATTACAAAAAATTCACAATATCTAACCACTTTTTAGAAGTTTTAATAATCAAATGATCATAATTTAATGAAACATCTTCAGCTGACTAATTCTATTTTAAATTCAGCATTAATTGTGTGCAATGAATAATTAATTTTTTGACGATTGCTCTAAATTCATGAACACATTTACTGTGGACTACGAACATGAGCGTCATATTTACATACAAAATAATACCGTCGGCAGCCGATGTGCTCTTTTGTTTCTCAGAACCTCTATTGACTGCAGGCTCTACCAATGGGTCACATGTCTGTTTTAGAAGATGAAATTTGATAAATAAGAAAACATATTTTTCCTTACAAATTTCTTTATCATAACATCACAGATAAATAATATTTGAAGAATTCTTACAATGAAACTTATATTATATGATAAATAAATATTCAGCTATTTTCAATCTCTTAATATGTTGTTGTCTTCCTTCAGAAGTATTGATTTATCATATTGTGGGAATTACAAACGTTGGCTTACTTTCAGTTAAATAGAACATATTCAACTGGACAAAAATGTTTTTTGAAAACCAATATTTTACAGTGGCCTGTTTTGCTTCAACAGTGAAATATTAATCGGTGATTTGCCAATATAAAGAATCACTTGCAATTTTAAAAATCATACATAACAATTTATTGGCTGCTACAATGGGTGGTGGTGGTGAGAAGCCAACTTATTTTACAGTCAACACAATATATAGAATAATAATTACACATGGAGCAACTTTATTAAATTCGTATCTTTATCTTTTGTTGACCTTTTTGCTCTTTACTATTTTTAAGTGATGTTCTTTAGTGGTACTCTTTAATTTTGAATGTGCACCTAAATTATTCTTTTACTCGTTGGTAAATTCAACCGTGTTTTTTCCTACAGTAATGAAATTATTACTTTTTAGAAACTTGTGATTATGCATTTCTTTTTAAATTTCTTATATACCTACTTAACCATTTCTTTCAGTTTATAAAATATGGATATATCTTTGTAAAATAAATCATATGCACATTTATCTTAATAATATAACTATGTTACACAAAATAAAAGTATTAGCAGCTTATAATAACCATTAATAAGGATGCCTATTCATACTAAGTGTATCGCCTGTTATTATTGTACTTAGGATTCCTCCCATGCCCTTTATTATATGGAGGTGCTTGTTTTTCATGGTTTAAATGGTTTCTTTTCTTATTATTTTCTTTATTCTCTGCATAGCCATGATACTGATAACGATCTTTGTTACCACTTTTCACATCATTTTGATTTTGATCACCGGTTTGATAATCAAATTCATCATTTTTCTCATCAGCTTGGTCGTCATCTCCATTGTAGTCTGTGTAATCGACATCAGATTTTCTCACTTTATGATTATTGCCTCCAGTCCCTTGATTATTTTTACCTTTTGACTTGTGAAGAACTGTTTTCAATACCGGTACTTCAATGGGATAAGGATGAGGTATTTGAACGGTTACTTGCTTCTCTATAGGGTAAGGTACGTTCTTTGTTACCGGATATGGCACATTTTTCACCACAGGATATAAAACGATTTTTTCAATCGGAACTTTAATTTCTTGTACATAAGGTACAGCGACCGGTTTATTCACTGGAATCTCTACAGGGTACGGTTGGGGTACCGGTACAAGCACTGGATATGGAATAGTAATTTGATATGGCTTATTAATACCTACTGGAACATGTGTATAAGATGGAATCGGAATCGGGCGTGATATTTCAATATGTTGACTTATCGGTACAGGTTCATTTAAGATATTGTCTTGTATCCTACTAATAAAAGGTATTTTCTTCACTGGTGTTGTAGCTTTATATCTATAATTCGAAGCTAAAAGCTTAACGATATCTGTATCATAATTTGAATGTTTGTTTTGTAGAGATAAATATTCCGATGCATCATTTAGAGTGTGTTGGTCATCTATGTGATAAGATATTTCTGGATTTAAATGGTTTGAATTATACGGAACAGGAAAATTGTAGTTTTCCTGGCCAGAATCAAATCCAACTAATCCATTATGTCTACCATAGTCTACTTGTCTTATTAATCTTCTTGAGATGCCATTAGGTTGCTCATCTTCAAACGGTCTTCTGTTTGTTGTTTCTTGTTCAAGAGCGTTTGAATGAAATATAGGAACCATTACTGCTAAGAATTTCTAAAATCAGAATGATAATTGAAATGATAAATAAAAAATATTGTCACTGTCTACGCGATACATTTTGCAAAATAGAATAGGTTGTTACTACGTAATTATAATATTATGCATCTGATTCATAATATCTAGACCAGTGATTCACGAAGGTGCTACTGCCAACTTAGGTGTAATGAAAGGTAAAAAGATTCTAGGTTGCTTAACTATGCGGTATTTTTAGGTGAATTTTGTGAACACTGGTTTGAGAACACTGAGAACAAATGAAAACTACATACCACAATAAATTTGTAATATTGCTCTAAGATTAGTAATTATTGGGATACTGATCATCTTTAATGAATTTACAATTTTTTTACAGAACTTTTTAGTGATTTCCTACCTACATATAATTAATAAAAAATTGCACATATTGATGGAGAAAAATATTTGTAAATACATATATATAATAAGGATTGAGGAAATAGAACTCTGATTTATCATAATTTATAAATCCACCAGACATGAATTACTTTAAGTAAAGCTCACAGAATATCCTAATGCTACTGGGATCATAGTACAAAAGTGACTCATTCTTCGTTTCCGCCATATTCTATTGAATAAATAGACCAAATTGCAGTAATTCTTGGTAGTACTGGATGTTGGTTTTAAAAAAGAACATTAATGACAGTGATTTTCTGCTGACTTAACATTGCGGCATCAATTATATGCATGTTATTGATTGAATTATTATTTATTTGGCAGAACTCCTCTATAATGTTCTAACTATACAAATGTTTGTAAAACAAGCATTGAAAAAAATTTCTCACTAAAATATGTCACTGTCTCGAAATCTGAAACTTTTCACTCACCTTTAAGAATTATTTAAATAAATATAACAGCATCGCAAGTGACAAGCCTCATTTGCAGTTAATCAATTAAAAATAATAATAGTAAAATTATTATAGTATTTTGAAAAGGATGGCGAGCTTCGGTTGGCATACAGTCTTTTCGAGACAGGTATCTTTATTCATAATAAGCGCATTACAAAAATATTCTCAAATGAATTAATGACGAAACCGACATGCGCACGAAAAAGAATATGTACCTATTCACTATTTAAACGTGAATCGAACCATGACGAAATTACTGCACGCTTCTAATTAACGGCATTATTTATTACCCCAATCAATGACAATCTTTCTCGTTTCTACGAATATATTTACATTTTTCACTGAAGTAATTGTTAATTGTTGAATAATACTGATCTTTTTTTTCACTGTGAATGTTTACAAAATAATTTACGTTTTGGTGGTTTAGTACACGGAAAGGTCGGTAACCTTTTTCGAATCGCGATCCCTTTTTGTGCAAACGTAATAACCTGCCACCCCTGCCTCATTTTACCGAAAGGCATATTTAATACGACACGTGAAAAATAATCAAAATCAACTACACATTTCATGAGAAGCTTGCACTTGCATTATAACAATTTTAATTAGGTAACAAGTTAGTATAAGTCTTATAGAAGTAATTGAATTTATTGTTCATCCGACAAATAGTGCGATAAACGGAGGGGTGGACCTCTTAATGTGCAATAATTAATGCCTATCCCTTAATTTAAAATCGTAAATTTGAAGCATTCCCGGTCTGCTGTAAGTGCCAAGATATCCAGGGGTGCCATCACAAAGTGCCATGTACATTTGTTTAAAACAATATTTAACCAAGCGGTGAAAATGTATTCCCGGTTTATTGATTTTTTCACGAATATGCCTGAAAATATATGAATTATAACGAAAACTAGTCGACGGCTAATATTAATTATTTTGTTATTCATTTATCAACAGAGATGGAATTTAGATAATAATTTTATTACTCGAGTGCTAGGAAATCTTCACGTTTTAACAAATAACAATTGATAATAAAATTCCTCTTTTCATTGTGACATTAATTTAGTCACAAAAAAAAATTTTATTATTTCGAGAGACATAATTTAATTTTGAGCAGAATTACCGAACCCCATTTACTCATTTTCGCTTTAAATAAGCTAAACGTATATCGTCTTCCTGGAAGGCATACTCTTACTATACAAATCCTATTATCTTTTGCGTTTAAATGTTTACTAAATTTATCCGACAATTCATGTGCGATATATGTTCAACAATGAAAATAAATTAACCCCAAGGGAATCACCGTATCTAACACTGAAAACGATAAGATATTTTATTTATATACGTACAATTAACCACATTTTAGATTATTTTATCTGCGACTGTTTCAACTCCAGAATTATGCCTCCTCTTCTAGTAACACACTTCGAACAACTGAAAGATTTAATATCGCCACGGTAAAATGCTAACTTCAAAAGATCCAATTTTCTTCAAATTATTCATCTCACAATGCATCCGTAATTATTTTTAATTGAGAAGGGTTATTTGTTTATGATAAATAAAATTATGAAATTTGTGTCGCTCGATGAATTTATTACCCTCACGTCCACTCGGACGGATATTTATTGTTCTCCGCGGTTTATTTAAGCTGTCTGTTCATTTTAATTGCAATAAAGAATTCGTTACTCCCTTGCCATAAAATCCGAATAATTGTGGGCAAAATTAGATATTCGTGCTGCAAATAAGTCGATAGAAACTGACCTACTGCCTTAGTTACGCCTCGTCACAATTTCTTCTGTATTTATATTTATTACTCTTGATGCACTCATCTTTAAAGTTCGTATAATATTCAACAACTAGTAACATATATTATAAATTTTGATTTCAGTGTTTTAAACAATATTCTGACGTGGGGCTGGTTGGCATACTTCGCTGTAGTTGGTTTTCAATTCGTTCCAATAAACTCTAAATAACTGAGAATAAGCATCGTCTTTGAAAAACGTTATTTTTACTGAGTCAATTAGATGTTTTAAAGGAGTTTTTTAATGCCGTGTTGACATAGGTCGTACACCATAAAACGGAGCGATAGATTTGGGCTTCCCATCCTTTAGCATTCTGTTAAAAACTTTAAATTTGCAAAGGATTTAACAGTCATCAAGCGTACCAAAATATTTTTGTGATAGGTTTGAACGAGCTGAAAACTTTACACATTTGGTACCGTAAACTGTTACAACATTGCCTGTATTTTGAATATGAAGTAGCGTGTGGAACTAACACTACCCTACGCATAGGAAAATTTGTATTTAATCGTTCTACAGCACACAGCACAACATTGTGTACCTCTGTAAATAACTCACGATTCCTTCCTTGCATGCAAAATTTTGGCTGCACACGCGAATAAATTTTAAATCCTCAAGTATCACTTTAAATTGTTCTGATTTGACTTATGTGTCAAGTTCACTGCAAAATTTTACAAGAAATTTTTCATGTTTGAAAAGACTTCTTCAAGGAATAATTAAGTCGCTAAGACTCTAAACACGCTCCCGAAGATTTTAGAATTTTGAGTAAATCACGAAAAACTGTTATGATTATTACGATAGTTTCAAGTATAATTTAAGTTATTTTGTCTTTTACGGTGTATAACTAAAAGTAAAATATTCTTTTACACTGTCGTTTTCTCTTAGCCCGTCGACCGTGTTAATCGAGAATCGAGATCGTGTAAAAAAAACAACATTTTCAATTTCGAACAGGGGACGAGACTTACAACTGGAAAAATTGATAGATCTATCAATAGAGCACATTCATTCATAAAAAAACTTAGTAGCGCCACGGTAAAGGAAGAAATTGGCATTTGACAATTATGCAATATTGTATTAGCAAGGCAAACTTGTAGCAGTTTACGGTGCCTACTTTACGAGTATTTACGGTTCTAAGAATTTGACGAGCAGAGGCTTTAATTACGTGGAATATGGTTTTTCAATGCAGCCACAAGTAAAAGCATTAATACTATACCATCAACTGTGTAACTATGAAATTAAAAATAATAAAAATCTTGTCTAGTCTCTTATAATACCTATATCATTATTTTTCAACACTTTTACCCACTGCGACCCGTGAACAATTAAAAAATGGATAGATTGGCCCTTCTGTCGAATAGGTTGTGTATCACTGTTCTTAGGCGTTCGTCCTACTCGGCGTGGTCCGTCCGAACCACAAACCAGTGTAGACATCAGACATTTGCAGCCCCAGCCAAGTTTTATTGGGTTATAAATAATTGCACTTTGTGTTAGATAGTATTGACTTGGTAAACTTGAACTTTTATTTCGATAGTTTGCACTTTGTATTAGATAGTATGCACTTGGTACACTTGAACTTTTATTTCGATAGTTTGCACTTTGGATTAGATAGTATTAACTTAGTACACTCAAACTTTGATTTTAATAGTTTCCACTTAGTCACGGATTCTTTCAACAAAGTGAGTTAAGTTGTAGTAGGTTATGTTAGGGTTGGTCTGGTTTGGTTTTTGCAATGTATTCTAATGCGTTGAGCAAAGACAATATAGGCGGCCTAATATAGGGTAGAAGAATAAGTGACATTTCATGACAGCTTCGTGCAACTATCGATTTCAAAGTGTGAGTATTTGTATTAAGCGAAAACTATTTTATCTATATGAAAATATTTTTTCGTAAGTGTAATATATTTCATCAATGTTAAAATATATTTTATTATGTGGGATAACTTTATTTTTAGTGAAAGAATTTGTTTTTTGTGGAATGTATTTGTTATAAGTGAAAACTATTTTTATGAAAGTGAATATGATCTAAACAAAAATGCATTAAATTGTAAGTCAATTTTATTTTTTCCGCCCTAACTATAATAAATTAAAAACATTGGAACTGCTAGGGCGCTTTAAGCTTGCCGTCATGGGCAGTTTCCTGCTGCGCTTATGTGTAGCTAGCATTGCCTGGAATGGACATTTGTGTACATTTATTTTCCAATAGATTTTTAGATTTGAATCATTAATACAAATCAGTCCTTAAAACGATCTTAACCTTAAATGTCTGTGACACTTCCAACCAATATTTCCCATATTGTAAACAATACTCAAAGAAAGCAATTCGATTGTTCAAAAGACATATTCTATCCTTATATGCTTTGAATTCATGTACGGATAACCGGGAGTTTTCTGTATTTGTGTACACATAATTTTTCATTGTGAATACTACCTAAATTTAGTGGGTTAGGTCAGGTTAGGTTGACATTAAAAATCTTACTTTATGATTTATATTTAAAATGAAAAATTATCTTCCCATATGAATTTATTTTTTCATGTTGCAAAATGAAAGAACATTTTTTGTGGCAGTGTAACTATAAAAAAATCCACTACGATAACTTCATCATGGCTCACCCCAGGCCTTAGCACTGATAACAATAATATTGATTCAACTATATAAATCCACAAAAAATCCTCCAGGAATAATGTCTCATCTGTTGATACCATAATTATATCGGAAACAGCTTACTACTGTTACGGCTTGAAACAATTGAACTAAGAAACCATACCAATTGGTACTTGTCAATTTCATTAGGAGCGCCAGTAAATTATCAAAGAAAAACAGAACATCACCAGATACAGCTGTTGATAAATAATTTGTTTTCAATTTATCATACCATGGAAATAACAGGAAGCAAAATCAATATTATAGCAAGTCTTCATGTTGTTGTGCCCCTTCATACAATGACAACAAATATTTCTGTGTTTGAAAGGAAAAGGGGCTGTCTTGAATTTTTTTAAATGAGGTGAATAAGGTAAGCGGCCGCTGTTCTTGTGGGCACATTGATCAAAAAAACATAACCTTTTTTCTAGATATTGCTATTAAATGTATAAAATAAAAGAAGATTTATTCTGTAGTGTTTATTGAATAATTATATTAAATACAAAATGAATGCTTAGCAGCGACCCTTTAACATTAGTTTATAGGTATCTAGAGCTACAGGTTTCATTCACTCATTGCTTATCATAGGTTTTAAAAAATTGTTATAATTTATTTTAAATCCATTCCTAGTCTTAATACGCCTTAAAATATCTTTAATAGTGTAGTTATATAACCCTCAGGAGCAAAAAATATTTTAATATACTTAAAAAACATTTTTCAAAAATTAATACAGTCAACTTTTTTCAATTAGCTAGCAAGAGAAAAAAAAATATTCAGTAAGAAATATCAAACCCCAACCAAATATCTGGCAGTAACTAAATTAATTTTTCAATTTGGATACTAATTTTTCTGATGCTGACGGTGTTTATTTGATTGGGTATTGTGAATGGTTGTTTTCCACCCTTTGTACAATACCCAATCATTACCTCATTGACAATGGAATGTAGAATTGGTTGATAGCCAAACCCCCTTAATTCATTCTTCTATCCTCACCCACTCTGAAATGAGAGATCAGCTGACCACAACTATTCTTCGTAAATACTCATTACGAGGTCATACATTATACTCCATATTATCAGTAGACATGGTTGTTAAAAAAAGAAGCTTCAATAACCGATCAAAATAAGATTTATACATAAATAGGGTACAAACGCTACCAAATGAAAGAATCTCTGTTTTATATATTGTATAATATTGTTGTGCATGCAAAATTAAAAAAATAATTATGATTAACAATTTTATGTCAAAAGTATAAAGGGAATGGTAATAATGTACATATTTTAATGACACTTTAAATTTCTTTGAAAACATAAAACATTAATAAAAAAAAACACATTTTCCATATTATGGTTCAACTTATAATTATATTTTCGAGATCACAATAATAGTCATATAATGTAATATTAAAATTCAATTGAAGAGAAAATTTCAGAAAATAATAGAGAATATATGAGTCGCCTAGAATCAAAACTTTGCATTGTTATATTTTCTTATTTAAATATGTCAAGTAATTATAAATGCATCAATCTTTAATCTTATTAAAACAATAGTTACTTTAATAAAAACACTATTTATGTCAAAACTCAAAGAATAATGTAAGTTCTATCACCAAGGCCATAAACAATAATGGATCAGTATTTATCATAGTTCATGGTAGATTGTGAGTCATAAGAATAAGCTATTTTCATTATGAAAAATAGTGCTTCAGTGATTTTTCGCGATTCTCAAAACTCAATATTTGGAGAACGATTCTAGGCTACTCCTGTATCTACATTTGAGTCATTATAAAATGTCTAATAATCCACAAAACATGAATATTTATTTCAGCTGAACAGGTCAAATAAAATCAGTATTCAATTAAAAAATATACTTCCCTAATTATAAATTAAAAAATAGCGAAAGAAAATATTTGATATAAGAATACTCTGACTAACAAAAATTTAATGGGTTAATTGATTATTTAGCAGCCTCAAAGGCTTCTAATGCAAAAACTGCCTAAAATTAATGTCTGCTGTAAAGCTTCTCCTATACTATATTCCTGGTATGCTACCGAATCTTAAGTATAGAAATAATACGTTTATTGCAATTAATGATTCAAAGTTCCATTACAAGCATATTATATCACAATAATTTTAGAGAGAATTGGAAAGACTTGTCAAATAATGTCAACAAAAAAAATAGTATTCAATCAACGAAATAAAAATGTTAATATTGATTGTGTCACTATTTTGAAAACATGTTAAAGATATCTTTCAAATTATGAATAATATTTCTCTATTTTTAATACACTTATATTATAGAAAAGCCACCAAGCATTTTCTGTACACTGAGTTATATATAATTAATGAACACTTTTCGTGAATGTAAGTAGATGCGTTTTAGGAGGCTTAAATTATGTTCACCCTATTGACAGTTGAGACCTAAGAACTGTTAGGATACCGTTAGTGAATTTTTAAAAAACTCTTACGAACAAATTTTTGTACACTATACACTGCTTTCCCGTTCACTGTAAGCTACCAAAAATTACCCATGCCAAATATCGCTACATAATATAAGTAAAAGATCTATAATCCAAAATTAATAAAATACGCAACTTTCGTACTTATAACATGCTGAAGTATCTTACTCATTTTATGTTTTCCTGAACAAAAGACAGGGCCAAGAAATATTCTTACATACTTAAGTTCATACCGCATCTAACAAGTTTCATATGAATTAAAAATCATTAAAAAATTTTCATCTTTGGATTCGTCATATACCTTCCATAAAAATAATACTTTCAAATGGTAATAAATATAACGAGTTTCAGAGTCTTTGATAGAAATTGAAGTTATATGTAAAAATTTTCAAATAACAAAAACGTTTTTTATCTCCTGGCAGGTAGTGCTTTCAACCAATTGCTTCAACAATATATCGCTTTTTTAAATAAGAGATTGTTATTTAAAAAACATTCTAGAGTTAAAACTTCTTTTACAGTTGACCAAGTGGTGCAATGATAACATAAAAACACAGTAAGTGGTGAACAATCACTGTTATTAAATTATAAGCTTTCCAAAACCAAATTTAACCAAATAAATATAAGGTAATTCGATAAGTCATACTGTAGGTTTTAATAATACAATATTCCTATTCATTTTCACTCAGTTCTTTTTTCCTATATTTAAGTATAACATGTGCACTGCGAGAATAGGTGGATGCCGAAATCAGTAATCATAAGTGTGAAAAGAGACAGACAATAAAATTATGACACAACTTATCGAACTACCTAATATTTATGTCATGAAGATCATGAAGGAGAAAAGAAACTTAAATATTAAATACAAATTGAAACTATCAAATCGCATTTCGCACTACTTGCAATGTAAAAATTATTTAATCCTTTAATGTCAGCTATTTTAAAACATTAGAATTTGAAGTCTTTGGCTGTTTATGCTCACACGAATACATAATTATTTTTAGATAAATAATTTTGAGCCTACAAACAAGAGCATGTGGACATGCTTTTTAATACTTTTTTTTATTTCATTAAAGTGGCAAAAAGCATGCAACAACAATTCTTACACTCACAATCTCCTCTATTGCATGGCAATTCATTTTAATTCCATTCACGATTTAAATGCATCTACAAAAACCAATCACAGTGTAAGCAATAAAAAGGAAGCTTCCATCGCTTGTATTCTCCATTTCAATGAAGATTCATCCAATTATATCCATAAAAGTAAATTTTGTAAGACGATTTTTTTTTATATCATAATGTTACTGTATCACAATCATTTTGATAAACTAACCTAGTGATAAACATACTAATGCTAAAAACGTGAGCAATTTTTTCCCAAATCGTAATACAAGCATTAATTTTCAACAAGTGCTTGTTACTTTTATTTATAAAACAACTTTGAATATTTGTAAACCAAAATGTAACTTATTCAGTATTTTTTAACCAACCCAAATGATAATTTAAATTCTAAAATATTCAAAAAAATTATTCATTAGTTAAACGCGTATCAGTGACAAGAAATAAATATCGGAAATTCCGATAAATAATAACTATAAAATGTTGAATAATCTATATATGTATATTTCATTTTTATACCAGGAATTCCAGCCTGCGTGAAACTTATATTTGAAAAAGAGCAACGTATTTCAAATCAATTCTTGTATAGCGAAATATCCTTTTTGAAGTTATGGATACCATATTTTGAAATATTAATATACAACAGAGTCAATGTAAGTTTAGGGTGGAAAAGTTGCAACAAAATTTAGCACTCCCTACTAAATCAACTCAGACGTTTAAAGGAACAATAATTTTACTTCCAAACATCTGTTTTTGTGTCTTCTTTATTTTATAAGATAGGTACGTATGCTTCATATTAATTTTAAACCTATTCAGTTATACAATATTTATTTAATGGAATGAGATTGTGGTTTAATACCGCTAATTGGAAGTGGCATCAGCGACGAGTCTTGATATTTATTATCGACTGAGGAGTTGCCGTTTGAAAGTTTCATACATTCTTCAAGAGTTTTAATAAAAGTGTCACATGTAGCGTTGAGCAAATTCGAAGTATCGTCCATTTTCTGTAACATAAATTAAGGGATATTCTTATAAAATAATTTACATAACCTATTGTAATTGGGCGCCTAGAACAATAGACTAGCTGGCAGCAGGCGTTTTTTAGTGATTTGCGAAAAAATATATTACTTTCTTAAAATCAACACAACTTCTAAACGACTCAGTATTTTCGATTGAAATTTTCAAGGAAATCACTACTGACATTTAATCCTTCAAAGTACATTAAAAACACCCCGATTACATCATAATGTCACTATATTTCTAAACTAAATATAAAAACCAGTTATCAATTCGGTATATTGCGGTCCATGTTTTATCAATCTGAAATATTTAAGACATAATTAAGACATATTTATCCATATCTCGTTATTCTACAATAAATACTAATATATCCTTGCAAGTCCCACAACTTTACTTTAATTTTAATCACTGGAAGTGTGAAATTTGACCCTAAATATGTGAACTACATGCGCCGCCATTTTTTAAATAATAAACACACAAATATTCAGAGTATAATAACTCAAAAATCTAAAATTGGCAAAAAAGGGACCACTTTTGCGGGTGCGGCAGCTATTTCGAAGAAACCATTTAAGTTATGAATCAATCTTCGAGATCATTATTCCACGAAATCTGATAAATTATCGGCATACACTTCATCGTCACTCTCATTATTTTGTGAAGTCATTTTTGTTGTGATAGTACGCGTCCTGCAAACAACCGACAATATAAAAAAACGTAATTTTACGTGTCCCGCTTTCTATCAACAATACGCAATAAATGTAATTTTACGTTTCCCGATAACAATGTGTTAACAGAATTCCCTGTCAGAAAAGGGCACAAGGTCAAAAAAATTGAGTACTGTTACGATGATAACATCAAAATGGCATAATTTCAGTAAATACTTTTAAAAGCAAAAATACTTGTTTTTATAAAGAATGATTAAATACTGAAAATATGTTGATATTGTAATAAATAAAACACTACAAACTGCATTAATAATTTAGATAATGCAGTTTATAGGTCACCAGATAAATTGTATTCACAATAGCCAGGAAATGGTAATATTAAACCAAATTGTAAATGTTATAATGACCCATTATTTTATTCATAGGCTTAAGGTATAGTATTTTAATGTCTTCAGAGAATTGGATCATAAAATAATCTATATTTAAAACGAAATCATTAATAATTACTAGAGCCATTATTTAAAATTATCAAAAATGATACAGTTAAAATAATGTAATAATCTTCATCTTCAGCAGTTAATTTTGACAATTAAAATATTGTAGTAAAGGGGTGTATCACATAAGCAAACGCCCACAGATACCCTCTTTGCGCTTTGAACAGTACGGTAAACATTAAATATTTGACAGTAAGTTAAAAGGCTTGTTTTAGATAAAATATCTTATGGAAATTGGTTTGCAACGTTATCGAGACAAAGCAAAAAATTACTATTCAGGCGGTAGTCCTTACTTGTATTTCTGGTCCATCTTTATTGGATGCTGCATTTTTAAGTGTGTGTACATGTTGCATAAGCAAATCACAATACAGTCTCAGCTCTGATTTCTTATATTTTAATGTATCTGGATATTTGTCATCTATAATGAAAAAAAAAACCTTAAGACTATTTTGTGTTTGGTGCCAAAAAAAGTGATAGTTCAACTGATGGTTCTGATCTTAAAAATTGAGAATGATTGTTAACTACTAGTCCTTTACTAGCCCCTTAATATCCTCAACCTCTCCGTAAAACATAGAAGCTGAGCGAAATTCAACCAACATTTTAAAAGTTTTAGTTTTCTATTGAGTATTAAGAAATTATTTTCTTTGTTTCCATGTAAAAGAATATTTTTATATAGTGGAGATAACAAGTTGTCAACATAGAAAATATAATCAGTACTCCTAATCTTTGTAGCATAATAAAAAAAAATACAATATAAATTAGAAGTACAAAATTAAAATGCTTTATTTACAGTCACCATAATATTATTTTTTACACTAATAACTTTCATTTTGTACGAAACGTTATAGATGGTAACAAGAAGCACAATAATCATACACTACAATTGATATTCAAAATGCATATTTCACCTAGTAAAGTCATAATTTTTGGTATGTGTATTATTCCATCCTGATTAGGTATAACATTATTTTAAATGGAGTCATGGGCACAATTCACTTATTTATGGTGTTTACTTGTGAGCGCTAAGCAAAAGTATAAATTTTACCGTTTGGCCTTGGATTGATGCAAGCTTTTGCTGTTCCTAGTGCTACAAGCCATTGTTGTCTTTCTTGAGATGTGGCAGCTTTAAGATACATATGTTGCTCTCCAGGTATTACTAAATCCAAGCGTGTAGAATCCAAAACATTTACTAGAAAATATCACCAAAAAATTAACCTTTAAATCATTGCGACAATAAGATTAATTGGTAAATAGGCTTGACAACACGCTACTCTTTTCCTAGATGAAAATTTACTAAATGACGCTAATTACAATGCAGTTTTGTAGGAAATTCTATTACGAATAGGAAAATGCCAAATTATCATAAATGGAAGTGAGGGAACGGACAATTTACGTGAAATGCGATTATAATATTAATATGAAAAAATCGCCATAAGATGTCAAATGGGACATCTTAGAACAAACCATGGATGAAATTTGACATTAGGTAACGAATTTTCGAAATAATATTTCGTATTTCGCAAAAAATATTGGTTTCCTTGAATTTTTTGATAAATTCCTATTCGCAATTAAGTTTCCTAGAGAATGGCATTGTTTTTAGCAGCATCAAGTGTTATTTTTGTTCAGAAAGAGATTAGCATGTTGTAAAGCATATTTACCGATTAATTGCCTTCAATGTTTTTCTTCAGCAGTTTTTTTCGTTTCTCAAAACTTGATTTATTAGTAGATAGGTAAAATTAGCTTAGGTTGGCGGAACATAGTGTAAATATTACGTAAACATTATAAACCAACCGTTGATTTCGCAGGCTGTTACTTTTACTGATCCTTTGCATCCTTGGTTAACGGTGTCTTGAGATTTATAATATGACAATATTCCATTCTCCAAAACAAACCATCTCGTCTGCCATGCTAAGGGAGTGAGATAAATATATTAATTCATTAAGTATTTAGTATGTTTATAGAAAAGCTAACTACATCTAGATTTCACTTACAGCTCCAATAATTTGTCCATTTCCACAAAATACCTTCCATTGTTAATCCATATGTCAAAATACTTTCAACATAAATACAAAGATTGAATGAAATAAACAGATGACGACTTCATGAATATTCTATTTTATGTCTATGGTCTTAATGCTGCAATTGTGACAACTAGGAACATAGACTATTATACTAAGAATTATTATAGAAAGGCTTCGTACCGTCAACTGGGGTTACTTCGCCTACCAAGTATAACGCCACCTAATAAAAAATATTTGAATTATATGACCTTAACTTGTTTTAACAATAGAGTAGATAAGATATTTGTTTATAAATTTATTCAAAATCGTTGGTTGATCACTTTTAACCTTTTCAACATCTAGAATTTCTCGTAAGTTGTTGTAAAACATTATTTTTGTAATTGGTGTAACAAAAGTAAAGTTTTACAATAATTTTCCAGAACAAACACCTAATTTTTTTAAATTCTTTTACAATTATTATTGAATTTAATTAATTTCTTATTACCTACCCAAATGAGTCTAAATTCTTAACACTCAATACTATTTTTCTAACAGTATAATATTATATGTGGTGAACACCATATTAGTGACAAATTTACAAATAATGGTGCTGTAAACAACTGTCACAGGGGCGTGGTGTATTATTTTTGATAAATAGTAAATAATCAACGAACAATTTTAAAATGAAGCCGATTAATATGTTATTGAGTGGTGTTCTCTGGATATCTTGCATTTCAATAAGTAAGTCTGTTATATTTCTTCAGTATTAGTTTAAAAGTATTTACTTTTCAAACTAATTACATCGACCATAACAAAATTGTGTTGATCGTCATCAGTTATATTATTGATTATTGCATTTCGCCTCATAGGCATTGAATAATTTTATTATTAATTTTAAATGATTTAAGATGAATTCAATTGTAATTTTCTCTTTTCCAGGCTATGGCCTAGAATGCTATGTTTGCACCCGCCAAGAAGACAATGTAGAAAAGTGTTTGAACACTATCAGAACATGTGAACAAAACGAAGATGTTTGTCTGTCAGAAATCACATGGGGAAGTACTCCTTACTGGTCGCAAGGAGCATTAAAACAATATTATGTATCCAAAAGGTGCGCAACTAAAGATCAATGCGTGAGAACAAGACAGCGCAACATGCAGTATTGCTCACACATTTGGTATGAGGATTGGGCCTGCTCGGAATGTTGTCAAGGAGATCGTTGTAATTATTACATAATTGTAAGTATTATTTTTTATCACATATATTATATTGAAATTTTATCCGCTTCTGATTTGGAGCATTTGGACTCCTAATGGATGCATCTCAACAGAATCTGTTCTTCTAAAGCTGCTTACTCAGTTACTCAACCTCGTGTCTGTGTCTGGTCTATTAAATATCAGTCTTCTAATAAAAATACAAATTCAATTATTAATACTATACTGAGTGACTGTTTAATCCACATTGTATAAATTTTATCAATCCTTTGACCGAGTGGTTGACTCTGTTAAAGTTGTCCCCACTTAATTGCAGAGTCACATACTCAAATCATGGAATTGAAATATTCATATTATACTGTATTGCTACTACTATCTAGCTAACCTATCTCCGTACTTCTTTCATTACCCTCTGAAGACGATGACAACTGACTTACCTTCAACCAGTTCTCCTAAAAACAAGTTATATTGAGATACGGTATGGTACGTTAGCGGTCCATATGCTCCACATTGGAAGTGGACATGGTTAAAACAACAATGCGCATGGCAGCATAACAATGCACACCATACTGCATGTAAACCAGCACTCCATTGAAGACTGCTGGAACATGCAGATAATCATTTTTAGATATTATTAAGTACATTGGTGACACTTATCTTTGTTATATATATGTTGTACTAATCTTGGTCTCATTTTATTTCAGAGTGGCAGTAATTCAACAAAATTGAGTCTTGTGGTATTGTTTGCAACCCTTTCCTCAATTTTATCGAAGGCATTTGAAATTCTATAAGTTTATACTTTAGGTTTTACTTGTTTGTTACCTCAGAAAAGATCTGAAGATGAATATTAACACATTGTTTTTTGTGAAGACTTGAATATTAGATGTACTGATGTACTCCGTCCAAATTAATTTTTAAGAACTAGATAATTTTTTACCCCAAGCTTTCAATAAACTGAAATTTTTAATTTTCTGAAAGAAGTTATGTTATAATGCTTAAAAAAATCTCAAAAGATAAACAAATATTCTTTTTGTTATTGAATATTATTCTGTTAAAAAAATATCAATAATTATAATAACACATGTTGACAAATGTTGTTTTATGATTGAAAAATGATCTTTATCCGTCCAACCTTTTTTAATGATTTAGTTTTATTGATGAAATTCTTTTATAATTTTTTTTATTTGGTATTATTTTATATGTTCACAATTAGAATAAGATTTTGTATAGCGTGCCTTAATAGAAATGTAAAAAAAGTGCCTGCCTTTTTCATAATTAAGGTAAATTATCAGTAAAAAATGAAATAGTAATTATTGAACTTGACAAAATCATTGACTAATGAGGCATTTTGTATTTTTGATAAATAAGGTCATTGTAATTGTTTCTCGAGAAAAAACGTTTGATTTTAAAGTATGAGCTTTCAATGCACACACGCCTTTTTAAAAACATTGATTTTACTGACACATTCCACTTTGGACTACAAAAAATCAGGAATGGAATTTTATACATATTTGCTACATGAAGAATACTTTCTCATATTTAGAAATTTACTTAATCGAGTTGAAAATTTCATTTCCTATGACATCTTAGGAAACACGACCCGTCACTAATCAACTATGCTGTGCATTTTTTATTATACAGACCGACTTAGTAATAGCAAGAATTCACAGTTTAATGACATTTCTCTGATGTGACAATTGGTCAATTCAGTGTTTAGTTAGGTGCATCTCATTTATTCCATAATATATATATATATGTAGGCTATTTCCAAGATAATTTTTATACAGCTTTATATTATGTAAATATGTATTCCAAAAAATGAAGAAGAGGAAATAAGGAAATAAAAACATACATCACATTTGCTTCAATTTCTTTTAATTATCTTGCATTTTATTTAAGATGCAATTCTAACAGAGCAAACCTAAGTGGACTGCAATCGGACTCGGGTAGCCATAAAAGTTACCCAATATTTTTTGTTTATTCTAAAAATTTTATTTTTTTAAGTAATCTAGCAGTTGCCTTTTTGTCATAGTGACATTACTAACTATATTTCTATGGTGTATGCAACTAACTAGTCCGCCCATTTTAAATATGATCAAATGACATGAAAATACTTGAAAATTAAAACTGATTTCCTCATAACAGCTAACATTTTTATAACCAAGTTTGACTGTACAATATTTTCTTTGTATTATGATACATATAACTGATGCCTTGTGATTGAAAACATGTCACTTATTTTATCGTGTTTATAAATTATAATTTTTAACACTTGATAATTGAAATGTTATTTATTACAATTTGCATATATAAATATTTAACGAATGAGTTTATGTTAATTATTATACATCTAACAACGTAAGCTGCACAAAAATATTTTATAAATTTCCGTGAATATTAGGTATTTTTTACCTTATCTTATCACATATTGTATTTTTAGTGTTTGTTAAATATAATATAAGAATATGAGTATAATTTAAAATTTGCTGAAAATGATATATTTGTGAATATGTCCTTGAAGTTAACTGCAAGAACTAAAAAGTTAATTCAATATCCATCTTTATTATAAATATGGCTAAATACTCTGGATATTTCATAGTTTACCAGCTATTGACATTCCATTTTTTTTTTAGCCATGTATGCTCATGCTGCCTTATAAAGTCTCATTTCATAGGTATTTTAGTTTATATAATTATTTTCCTGTAATCAATTTTACTTGTTGATAACTTATTATAAGACTACCCTTTTGTATAAATTTGATCCATAAAGTGTGTTATGCAATAATTAAATTAATGGGTCTCATTTTTTAATTTTGTAAACAAGTTTACTTTGGACTGTACAAAATATTTTTAATAAAAATTGAAATCGTATCGAGAATTTTTATTTCTGAATTTTGTTATTGTGCTTACAAATGAACAACCATCTCTTAAAATTATTGAAATATCGGAATAACAAAGACGTTTATGTAGATACAAGATTGAGCTATAAAGAAAAAGGGTTAAATGTGTATATTCAGCGTCCTCATGATGAGTAGATTTAGATCAAATTAATGTGACTGAATCTTTTGAATATTTACTGTAGATAATTGTAAAAGTATTGATTACCCTTAACAACAAAAACTTAATTTTGTAGTTATTCACATTTGATCTTCACTCCCGTGAAAATTGTACCAATTTATAAAGAAGGTATTTCAATACAAAACATTTATAATACTGATGTTGTCATAGGCCAGGGATGGTGAACCTTTTTACGTTTGCGTGCCAAAAATTCCGAAATATGCATTGACAGTGTGACATTCTGAGAAGTTTTTAATGGAATTGTTTTTTTAAGAATTTTTTGATAAAGGTTAAAAATTATAATAATTTCGTGAAATCGAACCTATTACCAATAAAAATCCTTATGAGTTATTTATGAATGAGATTTTTATTGTTGTACATTCGTTGCCAAATGCTTTATATCAGGTTTATATTTCGTCACTTTACTAATAAGTATACAACTAAATTCATCAATCAACTTATTTCTTAAACTACATTTTATTAAATTCATTACGGAAAATAATGACTTACAAGCGTATCGATACCTCAGTTCCAAAGTGTAACAAGATGAAATATAAAATGAGGAGTCCAAAAATCTTATGCATGAATTATTAAGAAACTATAAAATAATTTGAAAATCGTTAATGTTCCAGCTAAACTTTCGTATGTGCCACTTCTGGCACGCGTGCCCTAGGGTTGCCATTCCTATCAGAGTATTTTAAAAACTAATGATCACCCGCCTAGGTATTCATAAATTCAATGTTTAAGAAATTATATAATTGTCATTGGCTTCTCACAAATAAGAAAGATTTACTTATATTGGTATTTTCTAATACTATTTTCCCAAAACAAAAAAAATATTCCTAATATCATTTTTTAGAAATAACCACATCAAATTTGATCTTCACAGATAATATTCATGTAGGTATATTGAATTCGAAAAAAAATTGAAATGGAAATTATGTGAAGTGGCTAAAAGTGAAAATTGATATATCCCAGTGAACCAATTCACTGGCAACTGGAACAGGCATCTGTGGCTTGTAGAGATGAAACCACGCTTGATGTCAGCATAGGTAAATTATTAGATATAATGGGGCAATCGTAGATAATGTAACACATACAACCAGGGCTTTTCAGAGAAAATGTAAGGCCAGAGGCACGTCACTTCATGAGGGTTTTAAGTTTTGAACTATGAGGGAGAAAATTTCAATATAATATATGATAATTTTTCATTACCAGAAAATATTCGACAAATGAAGGCTTGTGTGCCATACAGCTTCCTTTTCTGCCATCATTTGTATGGGCATGCATACAACATATTATTATAGTTTATTGATTTAAAATATTTAAATGAATCTGAAACCCATTTTTTTTTTTTTGAATTTGATTTGAACATTTTTCATATATTGAATACTCGTACAGGAAGTTAAAACATAATACCAGATTATAAGATGTTACCAATAATCTACACACTTTTTTAAAAATTGTCTAAATTATTTTTTTTTTGGTTACGTCTATATTTCGACACTCCCTACGTATAATTACGTAAGTGTAAAATATGTGTTTTGCATTTTCTTTATCTACGCACTCAGTTCTACGGGCAGGCATCAAATAACAGGAAAAATATGATTTAAAATAGTAGCACTGTCCCAATTTTGAAGAAGATACATGTAGTCGTTACTACTTTACAATTGCGTTGTAAATCTTTGAAATGCTAACTTGTAAAATGTCATGTTTGCGGATACGGATCTATACAGATATTAAACGTAAGGAGTGTCAATTTCTAAGCTACGTTTACTACGTCCAAGCGTTTATCGTGTACTCCAGTACGGCGTAAGTAATACAGAGCTACCACTTGACCACAATAATCTACGTTTTTTAATTACATATTAGAAGTAGTTAGAAAAATATTGATCGCAGATTGGGAGATATTAAAATTGTCAGCTCATTCGAAAATTTTCCCGTGTGGGTATGAAATGGAGACAAAGCAAGCACAATTAATAATAAACCGATTTAAGCGATTTTATTTGCAAGCACAACTATTAATATGTAGTACGATAGCATGATGTGTACACGAAAAAAAACTGGGTAAAACTGTTCCATATTTTTATCAAGGTTAGTGACTTATATTTAATTATTTCTTTCGAATACTTTGATGAAGCTTTTTGCACAAATTAACGAGCTTTGTATTTTATTTAATAGCAAATACGTAAGCATTTATTGCAATGTCCATATAGTATGTGTTACGTGTGTTACAAGTTACAATCAACATATTCAATAGCGCTGCGGAATTTTAGATTTCGTAACACAGCTTGCTCTAAGTATTGCAGCCTCCCCCGCTATGTTTCCGATGAATACTTGTATCCTGTAGCAACCGACGGTCCCGGTCCTCTGGCGTAGACGCTGCTCTACAGATTCATCGTAGCGCTCAAAATACGACGACGTGTTTACAATGCTGTCATAGAGCGCATCCTGCGTGAAACAAAATCACACTTTAGTGATCAAAAGAAAAACATTGATTATTATAAAATGATGAATAATAATTCAATTCAATTCTATGCTGTGATTAGTTTCTTGTTGGTGTCCTGTTGCATTGAATCAGGTATGAAAAAAATATTAAATATATCAAAACCTGTACATTTTTAATTTAAAAACTATATTCATGCAAACCAAATGATTTTTCGCTTTATTAAAGTAAAGTTATGACGAAGTATCTTCTTAACTCGATTTTTTTTTCAGAAGACTAAGCCTGTTAAAAAATTCTCAATATTATTTTAATTGACGCGAAATAATTCTTCGTGTATGTTTTAAAAAGGATTTCGAGAGGCTAATGGCGTCGAAGGTCTGACCTTTTCTTAGTTTTTGTCTTTGATATCAAAACATTTAATACAAAATTACGCGTTAATTACCGGTGCTTATGTCGCATAAATGACATATTTTTCTAAATCGTAATTTACATTGAAGGTATGAAACAAATTCAAAAATATTTAAAATTGTAATACCTTTTCTATTGTTTAAAGCATTAATCAAATATTGATGTCTATTTATATGCAGTATTTTCAACTATTTTTGTTACTTTGCCAGGGATTGTCAAACTTTTAGTTTGAAATAACAAAATATCAGAAAGACAGATTAACCACAACTGTATACATTTTGTACATAATTATTTTCAATATTTATTTGTTGATGAGATAGTTTCCTGAAATTCATTACAGTGATTCTCTACAAAAGCGTTCCTTACAACTAGAGTGAACCTTGCTTTCCATCGAAAGAATTCAGTGTGTTTGTTTAATATAATTATAATCATTACTCTGACATCTATTCTCTACTCTAATCGGTGATTTAGCCTCTCATTATACTCTTTATGTAATTAGTATTTACAAATAGTAGCCGTCCACATAATATTATGCGCACACTGTATGTATATATTTCGCATACAGAATGTATGTATTTCGGTGCTATGTTCACATTTAATATTTTTGAAGAGCCGTGGTTGAACGACCCTCTGTACAAATTTTATAATACACGATATATTGGTCGAAAGTAAGAGAACAGTTTTCCGATGCTTCGATAAACTCGTATAAACTAATCTAACTACTACGAACGAAACGTATTTGATTCGATTACAGGTAACATGACTTTCCACTTTATGGAGCCAGGTTTTCTTCCTGTAGCTTTCAGCAATTTCGAAAGGTTACAACACATTAGATATAGCCAATAGATTTTCGCTTCTTTCTCCTTGGCCTGTAGACATAGTTTGCAATACAGTTCTTTGGGGATATACTTTAATTTTCCAAATCGACGTCTCGGCTTCGACGAGTTGATATAATAACGATCTCAGTTGGAAGGCGTTTCGCTTGTAACCCAATTTCCTTTCGTTTAACGATGTTTATTTAAATCAAGCATTGCTATAGAAGGACTGTATATTATATTATTAAAATTGTTGCCGTGTTAGAACATATAAACAAATAATATTTTAACATTGGTTGCAGTATTATTAAACTAAACGTTCTCTCTCTATCCGGAGCATGTAGAGTATGTAGACTCTTCGTGGAGAATTTCAATTAAACAATAGGCGTTTAAATGGCCCAACTGCACCTGACAAATCTTAAGGCATCATTATCCAATCTTACCCTAATAGCTAGGAGGTGATAGGAAAGATATAACAGGACAACCATTAATGATACACAAGCTCTTATATACTAAATTATAAATAGATATGTAATAATAGAAATGATTATTAGCAACAATACACAAAAAGAAGTCAACCCTTTTGATAATTATTGAAATATATAATATCTGAATTATTCATTGTATTAAGATAATAGCTATTTTGATGTCATCAAATGCCCCTTAAGTTGATAACATTATTGTATGTATGTATAGCCTAGAATTACTATAATGAAAATTTCCTTATTGTATGTAAAATGTGTACAATGTAAATTTTCAATTTAATAATTTACTTTTTAATGTTAAAATTATAAGACAAAGACTTAATCGTTAATCGTAAGTCAATCACCCGACCTCCTTCAGAAATTCATGAGGTAGGGAGATCCGGCTCTTAGCAAATCGCATTGCTTTTGGAGTGGATAGTGTATGAGGGTTGAAAACATCACGGGCACACATGCTATCGCAAAAAAGTAGTTAACAAATCAACATGATATTAAGATAATGGCAATATCCCATTCTTTCAAGATTTGAGCAGCGGAACCAAGAAGAGAAGCACAATACGTTGCTGCTATGGAATTATAGTATGGTTTATCATAAATTATAATCAGAACTGAATCAATGACGTAGACACGTGAACACCGAAATTAATCACACACAAAGTGATCAAATAAATAAACTTTAATTCGGTTTGAGTTTTTTTCTCTCAGCAACTACGGCTCTGACAACACCGTAAATCATGTTTCCACTTCATGTTGTCGGGGTTGAACGCAATTACTTGCTCCATTAATTCCAAGGGTTGGTGATAATGGGTTGTAACTGCCGCTAATATCAGCTTCCTTCTAACGTACACATCGAGAACATCTCGACAACTATAAAGCAATTTAACCGGTCGCCATCAGTAAACGTTATTACATTACACTTAATCATTGTTGTAATATAATCTATCACCACAATTTAATCCAAGAAAACAATCCTTAACTGATAATATTGTACACCAGGCGATAGTGTCACATGCCAACATTCTCTCAAAACAAACACATGCACTAACATACCTACACTTTGCATCGTCCGCATGCACAATGTTGTACAATGCGTTACAAACATACAGACATATTAATCAAGACAAATATAATATAAATTCTAATAACATTTAATCACACTTCTTAGAGTTTAGCGGGTAGCTTCGCTCCAAATAAGATTATCTCGACCGCATACAAAATTGTAGCAAAAATCACCCAATAATGTATGTATGACAATTTACCAATAAAATATAATTTATTTCCTATACCTTTCTATCTATAACTCGTACGAAAAACGCTTTCGTGCATTTTTGATATACATGAAAATAAAAATTGCGATCAGGAAAAACGATCATTTTTCAACAAAGAAACTTTCAGTATTATCAAAGACGTTTTTTTATATTTAGATTTTTCAGTAAAATTATAACAAGATAGGATTTTTAACTGATAAAAAATCAAAGAAAGAAATGTTACAGAATTATCAATCTCAACCTGACATGCATGAATAATCAAATTTAAACATAAAATATATATTAATGGCAATTGTGTCATTAATATATAGTTTACTACGACAAAAATATTTTCTTCAAATTGTTCTGTTTAGTCCGGTTACCGAAATATAGTATATTACGTTCTGGTTTTAGACTATGTAATGCCATAAAACTACCACTAAGTAATAAGAGAAAACTAATACTCGTGAGGCGTAGCTCGCTTTTTACGAGCCTTTTTGTTGCCTTCAAAGGACATGTTTGCACAGAAATCTCTTTCATCTCACCCCCCATCCGCGTATTCAGTGATCCCCTTCTGTCGGCAGTTTCCCTCTATCGATCGGTTTAGTCGGTATGTTCCACCACCTACCACCTTTCCCACCATAGCTATTCACACAATATGCGCCCGGAAAATAAAACACGGATCACTTACAGTATACTACGTTTGGTGGTGAATAAAACGAACAATAAGAGTCACAATGCGCCAACAGAAAATTCCGTCTTGGTAGCGATGTGATAAGCGTCGCTGTCTTCGGTTGCAGTGTTCACGAATTCGAATACCAGTACGGACAGTTTCATAAATTGATTATTCCATCGATTTATGGATTTATGTTCGAAAGCATAGATGACTGTGATTTCTTAATTCCATGCCATCCAACCGACTTTACCAACGGGGTGTAGCGAGAGCGATTACCTAACCACTAGTCCTGTCCTAACTCCTTCTTTCTATCCTTACTCTCTCTCTCCGAAAAAAAAGGTTGAACGGCGTAAATCAGTTTTCGTAGAACAACTTCTATTGAGATTAGCTCAATTAGGAGTACATATTATGCTCCAAAGTGGGAGCGGACTTGGTTACAAAAAATAGACTATTTCAACCAACCGAACATTATCACAATAAATATGTTGAATTATCGATTGAGCGTGAAAGTTTTCAAAAATATTTTATCTATTTACAACGGATTCGTTCATTGCTTACACAATATAGTATAATGATTTATTTGTATTCAATATTTAAAAATAAATAGTTCTACCTCAAGAAAAACTATGACTATAACTAGGCTTCAGACCATTATTGGTTCGCGATGAATCCTTTTTTTGTGGATCAACCGCAGAAAAAAATGTTAAATATTTTGGTGAAAAATATGGTTATTTTTAACACTTGCAACTTTTAGTTGTAAGTAACATTATGAATAATTACGAAAAAACAGGAAAACAAGAAGAACTAATACTTTTTTCAACTTAATCGTCTGACAAAATACAAAACATACACAAATTTATTTCAACTCAAATTCTCTTACACAAATTAGAACAAAAATATACATTTTTACTGAATTACATAAAATCTTTTAAATTTTAATCTTTTATATAGATTTATATCTTAATCTTCAATTGCCAAATAAAGATGGTTGTACATATTTTTATAATTTGAATTCAAAGAACATAACTACTTGAAATTTCCAAACGTTATCTACTACAACAGTGGTTTCCAAACTTACTATGCCCATGGACCCCAAAAACCTGATCATGAACCCCCAAGTGAAATAACTCCACATTATTGCAAAACGGAAACATTATAAATTTAATTTTGATGTTTTGAATTGTAAAGCCACGTTCTACTAAATAGGAAGACGAGAAAACAATCAACAGCACAGTGACACATAATGCAAGATATGAAATTGATAATAATACCTGTTTTTATAGCCAGAATTTGTGGTATCTTTGTTCAAACATAAGTATTAGCTTCTCATTTGTAGATGATTCAATAAATTGCTCATGCATTAGTATGGATTCATCTGAATTTGTGGGTCTGCTTGCAAAAGGGTCCAACACACAACAAATCGCTACCAATTTATTTACTGCTCTTTATTTCAACTTCCATAATAATGAAAATGTGTCACATATTTTTTTATATTAAAACTTTCGTAGACCCCCTCCGTGGTTATTCATGCACCCCCAAATTATTTTTAATTTGCCACAGACTCCCTCAGCAGACTGAAGGACCACTGGTGGTCCGTAGGAACCACTTTGGGAAAGTCGTAAGTTAGAAAAACAAACAATTGACTGACGAAGGAAAAATTTGAAATAGAAGAATGTTATAATATATTATATTTTATTTTTACTCTAGTATTTTTGGGTCCTTTGTGTTAGTTCATAGACAATGCTTCTTTTTTCAGTGGTATCAATAAGCAACAACATATCATGCTATCAGTGTGTGCAGTACACGAATAAAGAATGTGGAAATGAAACTATTTTACCATGTCCTGCTGCATCAGACCGCTGTGTCACTCATATCAGTAAAGACAGTAAGTATCCTATATATTTTCGGTTCTCAGATTTTATATTTTCCGAAAGCGTAAATAGTGATTTGGAATTATCAACACGCAAACCTTTTCTACTATTTACCAACATGAATAATATTAATTCTAGCGTGATTAACTCGCCAGCAAAGTGCAGTTATGCAATTTGTGTGACTACCAATTGAATATATTATAGTCAAAATGAAGACTTCCTTGTCAGCCTGACGTGCGTCTTCCAAATATATTAATGGTATATTTAAATTATACTTTAATCATAAAACTGGTCAGCCTCTTAATGAAATTGTTATTATTAATTATTTATTGCAAAAATAAAAGGAAAATGCCCCTTACATGTGAAGAATATGTATAATGTCGACAGTACATAAAACAAAAAGATTTTTTTTTCAGAGTTGAGAAGAATGGAATATACATAATTATAATATTATTTACATAAACATTCAAATGAGAAAAACAGCGTCATCGTTTTCTGAATATATCCACGTTTAAAGCAAGGCATTGATCAAACGAACAACCCTTGCTGCTGGCGCCGTAATGACCGATGCAAAAATCAAGATAGATTTTTATTATAATTAATTAAGCATAAAATTTGCGCTATGGTTATACTAGGGTAATAACATATATGTCTTGTATAACCTTTAATTTATATTTATTATCTATTCTTATATTTTTTCAGAACTCCATGGTTTTGTCTTGAAACGTGAATGCGGCTTAGGTCCCTGCAGCTTTGATGACGTCAATATAAATCGTGGTCTCGGCTGGGATAACTGTGATCGAAATAAAGAAGATTTTTTCTGTGTCTTTTGCTGTAGAGGAAACGCGTGCAATAAAAATTCGGGAACCCATTACAAAATAAATATATTAGTATTAATGACACCACTTTACAGTCTTATTAATTATTGGAATAAACGCACCTTTTAATGATAATTTTAAATAAATGCTTTATATAATACATGTTTAGTAGTTTAATTTAGTTTTAAATTATCGAATGAAGTATCGTAATAATTAATCGGCTGTCAAAATCCATCCTTTTTATACCTATTTCTCGTTTCTTTTCAGCTTCTCGTTCAAAAATTGAATACAATTGTTAAATATTTTGAGAGAATATTTTAGCTTTAGGGCGTGACAATAGGAGGTATTGGCGGTGTCGCAATGCCACCATATCGATTACCGGTACATATTTATATTTATGTATGCATAACTTTCTATATTTCTTTTTAATAATGTTACCTTTTATGATATATATGTAACATATTTCAAAAGATCATAGAGATGTCACTTCTAAACTTATCGTTGTATCCACATAATTCTACGAAGAATTAGAAATTTTAATATCGGTGTCTTGACATCGAAACAGTTAGTATTATAATATAATATTGAGCTTATACTAAAACGAAAATTCGTGACCGTTTTCGGCTGGTCCCCAATGCTTATTCTAACGATGAAGTAGTATTTTATTTCTATTAAAATGTATTGTTAATATTTGTATGCTGTCAAAATAAAAAAAATGTTATACTACGAAACTACTTGGATCGATGAAAGAATAATATTTGCCCTATACAATCTATACATGTTCCAGATATGTTCAACTAAGCATAACATGACAATTCGTCGTAAAATTCGCAATGTGCTGTATTTTTATTTTGACAATAATTATTGTGCGAATATCTACGACATGATGTATGTATAAAAAAACTGTTTGCTAACTGAAATAAAAATTGCATACATAAAAATGTATATTTTATTTCCAATCAAGATTTCCACAATATTCCATTACTAACTTACCCATATGCATGTATTATATTGTTTACATTTTATTCTATATAAACAAAGATTGGTATACATATGCTTTTCTCCTTGAAAAATGAACAGTTGAATAGCATTATTTAAAACGAACCAACGTCGAACACTACAGCTTACTCCAATGAGATATTGTTTTTTAAACTATTAGGAGCATCATTGAAATTTGGTATAGGTACTAAAAGCTGAGTATGCTTAAAAATAGGCCCACTGGAATGTTAGCAGGGAGGAGCCGAGGAGGCCAAATTGTACTTACACCACATTACGTAGTTTCTTTGATATACCGGATATAATTATGTTTTGGCAGAATTTTATTACAATTTTTTTTTTCACCATTTATGTCTAATAACCATTTTGAATTGACGAAAAATGTATTAAGAATTAATATTGCAATGGATTCGAAGCGCTTAGTGATCACTAAAAACCTAAGCATTCAATTGCCCAATATCCATAATAACCGACCGTAGTAATATACCAAACCTGATTGGTGAGATTCAAAACAGGTTGTTCGGTGATTTTAATCCTATCGACGGCGGGGTTAAAAAAATCCAAGTGTTCCGTGTTGGAAATAGGTCTCGGGGCAAATAAAATCAATCGTGATCACACACAAATCCACCATAATTTCAACACTAATCCTTTTATCTGATTACATACATAATAGTATTCATAAAAAATCTCTCTATGACTACAAAACTAGCTGCAACAATACTAAGCATCGTTTTGGAACTAGACATGGGACTAATTGAAGGCGAATCACAAACTTTCAGTCGATTGCCCTCCCCGATTCGTTAACTCGAGTAGTGTCTCAATTTGTTTGCTATTGATAAATCAGTACCGGGTACATAAATTACGTATGGTCAATTCTAATTGGATTATCCATGAATCATTTGTTTTTTCATTCTACCTGCTAAGGATCAAGTGATGTTGGAATGGAAAAAATTACTCGTAGCCGATTCTAACTGGATTCTCCGTGGTTCATCCTCTTTATAAAGAACCGATTCGGCGATCTTATGAATTTTCTGACAACGGTTATTGAGAACCGGTTGTATCCCATCACTGCTTTACTCACCTTCGCGTGTTGATCAATGATACGATAGCATAAATAATAGGAACAATTACCCTCTGACATTTATTCTAGTAAACTGATTTAAAAAAACAAAATATATCACGTAATGGTCGTAATGGACACCGAGAAAATCAATACTATTAGTTGTATAGTAAATATATAACACTGTAGGTTTGTTTAAATTATTTTTCATAGTACGAATTCGACGAATAATTGACTGCTGTAACACGACGCATTGATTAGTTTCCAGTTTGACAAAATACAGCGTTGTAGCCGTTTTTTAAACAATTTTCTTAAATGGCGTATCTTTACAATTTTTGTTTTTATTTTTCGTTAAGACTTGGCGGTATTATCATTGGAGGAATTTCATTTGTGAGTAGTTTTAAACGTAATCAATTTAAATATTTGTAAATTAATCGAGATGATCAAGTGGATGTTTTTTGAACTTGTTCCAAACATTTGAGTAAATTGAATAACTTCAACTATTTTTTACTTAATTTTTTTAAGAACTGTAATAGTGATCAAAATTAATTATTGCATCATGTTTAACAACTTTACAATAATAAGTCATCTCCAACGACTATTAAATCTTTGCGTTGGTGCACAGCAATATATTATGTAAGAATATTATAATGTAACATGGAAACTATTATAATATACAGTGTCAGCGGAGTCATCGTTGGGCATAGGAACAGCAGAAGACCGCCTGTAACGACATATTTAAATAGGCGGCCTCGCAGTTCTGATGAGGTGGATACAGATACTTAAAACAAATCCGTTTTTGACTTTAATTTCTAGGGAGGAAAATACAATCTTGCCTGAGGTGGTCAAACGTGTGGCGCCGGTCCTGATTATCTATAATACTTTTCATTTGATATACAAAAATACTGTTTTTCGGCATGCAAGCAGTAAGTTTTTAATTTGTAATATATTTATATCAATGAATTTACTTTTCAGGTACAGAGTTTTTTTGTAGTGATTTTACTTGGAATAGGTTTAAATAATTTACCAAGCATATCAAATCAAATACAAATATGGATTGGAGAAAATGATTTGATTTTTACAGCCAGCATGTTTGAATCATTGCAAGCAGGTAGTGAGATTACTTCTTCACGACTTTATTTGAATTATTATAAAAGCGTTATGTCATACACAAGTGTCCTGACTGGAGTATTATATTAACGAATCAAATGATTCAATTAAATTAAATGTTCATTATATTTTGTACAACTTCCAGATCCTGAAAAATACTGGGTAATTGGTTTATCCTTCTTCTCGATTCATGCATTTTCTTGTATATTATTGATATACGGTGCATACATGGTAAGTTATTATTTCACATATATGTATTTTAGATATATTTTTTAATAAGATTCATGTAAGAGTTGGCGGGCGTTACAGAGGCTACACATACAAAACTTAGCTGGCGCACGAATGATTTACATATGAAATTATTTCACGCTCTTATAAATCAAAATTTTTATGAAATTCCGCACTATTCGTTTGACATCTTTTCTCATATTTAAGTTATTTGATAAATATTATTTTTAAATTTTTGGCACAAGCACAAAAAATATTCATAACCACTGCCTTAGAGAGATAGATGCTCCAACTTCAATAACTCTTATATTTTCATTATATAAAAGTTAAAAAATACGATTTGTATCTTTTACACATTTAACATATTATTTATAAATATGTAACGAAGTTTATTATATTCTTCAATGAATGATATATTATTGTGAATATTACAAAATAATCAACTTTCAAAGCAAATGTAGTGCATATACCCTTCACTTTACCGCATATGTATAGGTCATATATTTCTAATTACCTTTGTTTTTGCGACATATTCAAAAAAAAAGGTTTTTTTTTTATTGTATAAAGCCCGTAAGAGCTGTAAAGCTTAACCAATACTTTTTAGGAGAAATCTCCGATATCAATATTCTTTAGATTCACCTACCCCTGATCCCATAATACATAGTGATGTTATATAACTTTATTTTAATTTTCTAATAGCTTGTTATCGGAGTGACATTTTTCAATACAAAATTGTTATGTTTTGGGAAGTTAGCACATTTACTATGTGGGAGATAACACTTTTACCTGTTATACTATACCTGCAATAGTTAAATGGAATATTTTTTATCAAAATAGAGTTCGTATCACTACACTCTAAGATGGTGGGGAAATTGTGATGTTGGAAAGCTACATTCATGAAACTAGATTCAGATATATTATGTACTACTAAACACTATTTCGTAAATGAATAATGTGGAAGTTTTTGATTAGTGTATGAGTGAAGGTTCCACACCGCTTATCTCAGCCCAAAAACTTCTAAATTAGTAAAATTTTTGGATAAAACAAAAAAATATTAACTGCATTACAAAAATATACTTTCCTTTCAGTGTAATGTCTACATGATGTATCCATATATTTTGAGCGAATTAATCCGACTCGCGTTTCTTTTCGCTGGTCATGTGATTGCTATGATGCTTGTGAAACAAAATATCATAAATTTAGGACTGCTTATCGGACTTAGCATATTTGGTGGATTTATTCTCCGTAAGTACAACCCTACGGCGCCGTTGTTGGGCATATGTCACCTGTAGTGGCAAATTTTAAAGGGCCTTGCTGCCGTAATTTTTTTAATTATTATAACTATGGTGGAAAAGTAAAATAGTTACTTGGGTGGCAAAACGTCTGGATGCGGCCGCTCAACCCTGTGTGTATAAATAAATTATTTTTCACCAATTGAGGACCAAATTTTACTAATTTACAGATAATGTGTGATATTATGTAGTACATAATATATTATGTAAAGTATATATTATGAAGCACTAGGTATAGGGATTGCATTCATCAGATGGATTTAACACTCATATATATAATTAAAATAATAAACTTCCAGATAGCTGAATTTCAATTCATCCTAATTGAAAACAAATATTGTTTATCGACTCAAAAGCGCATTATTTTCATGCGAATTTATAGTTCACTCATGTAATATTAAGAAATGTTTATGATTTTTTTACTAAATATCTTAATTTCATTTTATAATTTTACTCGAGTATAATCCTACTAAGTCATATTGTAGTGCTGTATACTTAACAGTCATAAAAGGGGAGATTTAATTGTTTTAAATTTAACTGCGATATGTTGGGGCAATATGTTTTTATTCCATTGTGATTTAAAAACACTAAAACCATGCATAATGCATGGTTTTAGAATTGGTTAATTGTTAAAAATACCATAATATAAAGATTTTCTTTTCTGTATTAAAGCTATCTGGCATATAATTCTCTTATTTCTCACATTATTATAATAATTCTTGTATTTTTTTCTTTTCCAGTTGGCCTTATCTACATGTGGTTTTGTGTACTAAATTTGGTGCAAGTTATAAAAGAGCTCTTGAGGGAAATAGAAATAACCGATATCACAAATTTCCCACAGCAACCTATTGCACATTCTGACGTTTTCACTATACGAAATAAATATCAATTTAATTATTAATATCACAATAATGCTGTAATTTGTAATGTAAAAAAGTTCACAGTTAATATTTATTTAAGGATTTCACAGTATGAATAAAAGTCATCAACGTAAATAATATATAGTTGCAATTTAATGAATCAACTAATACATGTAAAACAATTAGGAAAGTAGATACCTATTTATTATAATTAGCCTACTTGATGTTTTTTATCAGGGGTCACCAAAGTGTGGCTCTTGTATTAAAGTAAATTCATGAGGAAGCAATAAGGTTATTTCCAATCTATATAATGTATGAAAAAATATCCGATCTCTGCAAAAACTAGTGGATTTTGGAAATTTGTGCTATTCTTTATAACAATATTAGTCTTACGGAGAGTTTGGGGCCCCTGATTTGAAACATTCCATAGATTAAAAATATATTGACAAATTAGTATAACATTGTTACTACTTTATAGAATACCCGAAAACCTAAATAAGTAAAAAAAATATGTTCATCTAATTTGCATAAATTTGTGAGTATCGATTCAGACAGTACAAATGTTGAAAGGAATGCAGACCTAAACAAATAATTATTTTATCTCATAAGCAAGAAAGTTAAATTTTTACTGATGCATACATATTTTTAAAAAGAATATCAACAATATTTATTTTAACTAATTAAATTCCAACAAAGAAATATACTGACGTAGGTAGAAACAATGGGTCTATTTGCAAAAACTAAGCGATATTTTCATGTTTTTTAACATACGAGATAGTTGTAGACAAGTATTTCAGATGATAAATTATTTGTGATAATTAATATGCCAATTGAAAAAATCTCCTTCAGAATAGTTAATATCCAAAGGATATGTTAATGTTATATGATACTTTTAATAAGTCATTTAATTTATTGAAATTATCAAAGCAACATTTATAAATTTCACTTTTCAATGGATTGTGTATATATTGATTTGAGTATATATTGATTGTTATGCTCTTGCAATGAAGTTCCTACGTCACCGCATATTATGTTTTTAGACAAATCATTCAAATAGTATAGGATACCATAACATCTTTAAAAGAAGAACTTAAAAAATAAGGCATCATAAAACACACCTAATAATTGATGCAAATGTGTGGCACATAAAAACAAAATTGAGTCGAATCATTTACAGATTCTCTCCAATGAAATCTAAATACTTTGCTGCATCTGTGAAAACAACATATTCATTGGGATCACAAATATTTCTGTCTTTTCGTGAGACACTCAATGACACAATTCCACGAATGCTCCAAACATCTTCTCCATCGACACCACTCTCTGAGAAAAACATTCCACCGCCACTGTCTCCGTTGCAGGCACTTGATCCTAAAGGTATTTAAAACAGTTGAATATCGTAAAAATGTATTGAAGAAATGCAGTTCTAAGTTACCAGGACAACATTAAGTTTAACAATCAAAACTTTCTGAAAATGTTTTTGTTGTTTGCTGTTGGACTGACGCTGCAGTCGATGCCTATAATCAACAGCGTAAATGCTTTCCGGGCATTTCTGAAAAAAATTAAATGACCTTGCTAGTAGATGGCAGACTCAAGACTTCGAAATCGCTGTCCAAGAAAACAAAACACTCTACATGTGATTGAGTGAGAAAGAAATAAATTCACGGAACGCACCTGGTGTATAGTAAGTTCAAAAGAGAATGACTATTAAATTACTGGAGAAGAGAGGTGCTAACGTGAGAATATTAACTATTAGTAGATCATGTTTTTTGTGGCAAGTGTTAGACAAAAACCAATATCCCATAGATTTTTTCATAGTTGCTTTGAGAGAATTTCTTGTTGTCATATTAATATTTCTTACGTTTATATAAGACTTATTATCAAACTTGAATTATTGAAACTTTGTACACTTCCATGCATTTTGTCACTAACGAGCCGTGTTTCGCCTTTCGGCATCTTCAGGGTGATAAAATACATGGAAGTGTACAAAGTCTCAATAATTCAAATTTGATATTGAAATTTCATCAAGCACCCTCAGTCGATGTCTTAACTTATCAATATTATAACCTAAGCACTGCTGTTTTTCGAACGAAATTATCTAAGCATGCACTAAAAAAAATCGTACCATTTCTACTGCCAGCGCAATATGTTTGATCAGATACAAACTGAGAATAGAAACTTGGGTTTGTTTTAATACAGTCAACGTCTCCAGCAACTGGCATTTCAGTCTTCATCAGTTGTGCGGAAAGACTGTCATCTTCGTTGAATCCCCATCCAACAACCTTTAAAACATAATTAATATAAGTAGATGTTACATAAACAATTCTTTTTTTTTAGTTTTAGTATGGTGCTGGCAAGGCTTCTAAAACATTGGAATAATGAAGCTTTTGTACTCCGATAATAATATTTTTCATTAATCTGTTGAATAGTGAATACTTTTGAGTTTTTCATGGTGTTTTTTTTTTAATACTTGCGCCGTAATGGGTTTAAAGACTTTTGCTTTACGCCAAGTGTCTTAATATAATGTTTTAATGTTATCTATAGCGTCACATTATTTTTGCATAATTTAATATATTTTATTATTTATTTAACAAAAGTAACTGAGACTACAAGTTATAATAAATCATTCTAACGTATGCGTACAAAAACTTCAGCTTAAATTCATCCTAACCCTCCCCCACGCTTCCTCCAGTGACAGGTGATTTTTTTTACGTAAACCATTAAGAGTTAAAGCAGGAGAAAAACCCCTGTTATGCTCTATTATTTTTCTTCATTACATCATTGCGTTTCAAACATGATTAAATTACCACAACTACATCAACAAATACTATATTTTATTTGCCATCTCCCTTCTAGCATCCTTTCTTGGGTTATTTTATTAAACTTGGATGAATAGCAGTCAACTCTAGTGACATAGTGGAGAATGGTAGAAGATAAAACACGTCTTCACAACTTGACAGCAACATGGAATAAATATTTTACAATTATTTTTAATTAACCCGTATTGTTCAATTTTTGAATGTTTGAGTGGTTAGCTAATCGCTATCGCTACGCCCCGTTGGGATGGGATGGGTGGGAGGGAGGACTCAGACTACGAACAGAAATCCATAAATCGATTGAAAGATCAATCTATGAAAACCGTCCGCACCGGGAATTGAACCCGAGACATCCGTAACCGTAGCCAGCGACGCTACCAACTGCTCCACGGACGCCGACTAATGATGCCCAATTAATGTAACCCTCAAAAAATACGAAAATGCGTTAATGATTGGATCTCATTTTAAAACCGTCAAAGCAGGTCTCGGCCAAATGATGTAAATTAGAAAAATAAATTGACCACTTTTTGGAAGGGAAACATTTTTTTACATTGGTTTTAGGTTTAAAATTTCTGACACGGTCACTTGAAGTAAGTCACTATTATATCGACAGTTCCAACATATAATCCCGTATCTGCAAACTTGAGAATATACGGAAGTGCATTTCGAAGATTCATAACGCAACTCACCATATAATGTTTTCGATAAAAACAGTTTTTACTCTCTCCTGATCAATTTCAATTTTGAAGGTTACATCAATTGACTAAAACACCGTTGAATTATGAAGATTTAAAGCAAATAGCATAAGAATACTCACTGTTCCCTTCTTATTGATAATATTTTCTTTATTGATGTTCGATTTTCTCCAAAGACATATTGGTTGAATATATTCACTATATTGAACCCTCGATGAAAGTTTCAGTATTGCAATATCATTTGATACAGTTTGCCTGGAATAGGCTGGATGAATCACAATGTCAAACACCTAAACAATTCAACATCAAGTAAGTTTATTCACTCGAACTTTTAAATATCACATGCCTTATTTCTACATTTTATCCAAAACGGTAATTTATTTTGGGAAAACAATTTAAACATATACAATCTACTTACTCCTCTTTCTTGTGATCCTATATCGCCTCCAGCTAAATTGTACTTTCCAAGTACGACAAACAACCTTTCAGGTATTAGTACCTGTGTATTTTCCATTACACAGTGGCCCGCTAAAACAATAATGCATTACGAGTAGAGACATTATCTTAAAGCATCATTATGCTCGCGAGGAGCGAAACCGGCCCTAATGAACATTTGGAAGTAATACAAAAAATGTGTTTTATTTTTTAAATATATTGCCTCTTCACCATGAATTGAAAGTTAACACCTTAAAACACGGGTGCCCAACTTTTTTTGCTTTGGGAACTACTTTTCAATTTAAAATTTTCTCGGGATCGACTTCTTATATGATTCTTACAGGAATTTTTTTAAAGGTTTTTTCTTCAAACTCAAAAATGTTAATTTTAAATGCAAAATATTATTAGATAAGTATGTGCTTACAAAATAATTAAAATTTAGTATTTTCGTATATTTTTAACATAGTATTTATTTTTATTTTTATTGTACATAATATATATCATTTATATAAAAGAATACATTTTTTTCAAAATTCACGGAAGTTTTCGGAATCGACCAAATTTGGCTTTGCGATCGACCGGTCGATCGCGACCGGCCGGTTGGGCATCCTTGCCTTAAAATGAATTATATAAGTTTCAAAAATCGTAAATTTCGCAAGCATTTTCGCAATAATATAGTTACTCGAGTCAAAAGATAGAGCCGAAAATAATTAATCATTTAACCCGATGAACGCGCTGGACATGTTTACATGTCCAAGACTTTATCTCGTATTTCCGGCCGAAGTAGAAGGAAAAGTTGAGGATATATGCTTTAAAAAATAGTTCAAACTTTTAGATAGAGAAATTAGGCAACAGATCATGAAAATGTCAAGTAGAACACAAGGAAATATATTTTTGACAACAGCTCTCGATATTCAGTCTAAGAATTTCAGTTTTAAACTGCCGATACGCAACATTAATCGTCAGCCCTATGTATTATACATAGTTATGCGGCTACGCGCTTGCTTGTGTGCGTGTTGGCGGTGTATATGAAGACTGGCCGTAGCCATTTTGCTTGCAAAGTGGTAGATTAAATATTTTTCATCTTCTTCATTTTCTTCAATTTATTTTAGCGAGTATGCGACAAGTTTAGTTTACTTCTTGGTGTATTTGGTATAACAAATATATATTTCACATAATTCTCCATTTTTTAATATTGAAATTCATCTATTTTTAGCCATAGTGAGCGTTTTAACAAATCAATTGGCTGAAAATAAATTCGTGCGAAAACGGCTCGCCCCGTAAGGGTTAAAAATAAAAACGATTAAAATGGTCAACACCTCAGTGAGAAAATAAGAAATGACATGTCCAACGTTACATATACCACGAAATACCCCTTACAATTTTAATATATATGACTAGCTGCCCGAAGGATCACGGGACATCATCACATACAGCTATTCATATTTTTGCTAATCACAGTCAAACTGGGAACTATAGCCCTAAGAACTGAATTAGGGGATCACTGTCAGGTGACTGGAGACTGATTCATATAAGGGAAACCACCAGGAGTAAAAAAATTTTTAATACCCGTAGCTACCTTGAAATTATTAAATCTGACATCTATAATATGATGTCGTCGTAACAATTCTGGATATAAATTCTATCCAATAATACATAATACATATTGTATATTTTCAGTACTTTGCAACAAGATTTATTTAATTATTATAAATTATTCATGTTTACCTGTCAATACACGTGTAGTAGTTAACAAAGTGCCGCCGCAAATATAGTGCTGCTCTGATCCAGAAGTTTTCACTCGATACAAGGCAGCATGCCAGGGCCAATCTCCCGGCTTAGTTGCTAATCCATTAGTTATGAGCTCAGTGTGTCGGACTATTCTTCTACCACAGCTCGACATAGGCTTGGGTCGTACAGATGAACGAGTTGTCGGTACGTTTGGCTGGACAGTAGTGGCTTTGTGTTTTCCTCCAAGACTTAAAACATCAAGATCCAAAACTTCCACACCTAGAAGACCTCTTCGTTTTCTTTCTTTTGTTTCTTGTATCGGTTCATTTGGCTTAGCAGTGGTGGTATGTAGTCCTTTTCCGAGTGATAAAACATTAACATCCAAAACTTGTACATCTAAAAGACCCCTTCTTTTCCTTGGACTATTTTCTGTTTTTAAAGGTGCATTATTGTAATTCAAATTCAATAAGCCATCGTTAGTTTTCTCATGCTCTTTTTCAACATTTCTTTTAGGAATTTCATGTTCATATGAGGGTTGTACCATAAACACCCATAAATAAAAAATAATTATTACTGTTTTCATCATTGCTGTCCCTTTTTATATGTCTGTAGATAAATTAACAAAATTTAATTGAATCAAAGAATAAGTAACCACACATTAATATATTTCATAAATTTGTTTCTTTGAAATGTTAGCCATGCAAAGATTAAAATGACCTAACTAAGATTGCGTCATCAAAATATAAATAATAATATCTACCTTGTTATAATATCTACAATATTTTACCTTGCATATTATTTAAAATTCACAACTTATTTTCTTATGCAAGAAAACAATGCCAAATATACTTTTGTTCAAAAATTTGTTTGCTTAATCTTGCTTCGCCTTGACTCTGTCCTGTTTAATAGTAAAATATCTCTAGATATTGCAGAATGCAAATGAGATAAATCGAAAGGTCAATTTTTAGTAGCAATTCACTTAGATAACTCATCACATCTGAATAACATAAACAAAGATTATTTTGGCTGGATCATATAAACATTCTCTTGACAAAAAACATTCTTAGTAACATATTTTTTTTAAATTGTGTAGTTACCCAAAATGTTAAATTACATATTTATCTGTATATTTTCATTGAATGTATTAAAATGTAATAGTTTGATTCATATAATAAATTTAAAATTCAAATAAACTGTTAATACAATAATTAATCTTTCAATAAAATAGTTCTTTTGATTGTTATTTGCTTATGCAGAGATTTATTATTAATTCTCAGTTAAATGCGTCTGATTCGTTATAATTTGTAATATAAATAATTGAAAAGGAGACTTTAATTTTTTTAAGAATCACGTAATATTCTGAGTATACTCATGAGTATTAAGAGATATTTTAATATTTGGATGCTCTTCAACTACACTAATTAAATTACTAAATTCTCCTGAGTATGTTTGCAAATTGTGAGTTCTGTAATAATATAAATATGTCTATGTAGACTGTTTATTTTTATGGATTCGTTTATATCCGGTATTGGATTACAATGGCTACTTAAAGATTATTTTTATGTCATATAAATTTTAAATTTAACGTACTAAGTAAATAGTTTAGTAATAAGTCAAGTAGATTAAAAAAATGTAGGGAAACTCACCATTAAATTATTGAAAGATCGATATTTAAAGAGTAACTTTGGTTCATTAACTGCCAAATCAAAAAATATAACAACCTCTGTTAAGAGCAATACAATAACTAGACAGGAATTTAACACATCTTATTATAATTTTATAAATTGTTATTCTTCTCATGTATATTCTCAGAAAAGGTGAAGAATAAAATTTATTTCCATACTTAGTCAGTGTTACCAGTGAAATAAGTTGGCGAATATACAAAAACCGAAATCTGTCAAACTTTGACATTTAGCATTTGACATTCGTCGTGATATTTAGATTTTATACCGTGGTTGTTTTAATCGATTTTATTTATGTAAAGCTTGAATATGTATACTTTGCTCCATGGTCTATACAAATATGTAGTGCAAAAAGATGAATATTGCATCCTTATCTTAGGCCTAGATAATGCTGGTAAAACGGTATGTCATGAATCCATGTTAACCTCGTATACACATATCAAAAATACCTACATTTTTATTAAGTTTATTTTACAATTATCGTGTGTTTTTAGACATACTTAGAGGCCGCTAAAACGAAGTTGTCCAAAAATTACAAAGGAATAAACCCGGCTAAAATAACAACCACAGTTGGTCTTAATATTGGAAAAATTGTTGTTGGAGGAGTCCAGCTGAGTTTCTGGGATCTAGGCGGGCAAGAGGAATTACAATCGCTTTGGGATAAGGTAATGTGTTTTTTTTTCAATGAAATTAAGAATGATATATGAAAGAAAAAATATTTTATTGTCTGCCAACGATTAATCTAAATTCAATATATATGAGTGCCATTACAATTTTGGTTGTGCTCAAAAGAAACATTGTCAATCAATCGAACTGTCAGAAAGCAGCTAAATTAGTCATGATGAAAATATTTATTTCAAATTTCAGTATTATGCAGAATCTCATGCTGTGATCTATATAGTGGACTCGTCAGATAGAGATAGAATTTCAGATTCTAAAGAAACTTTTGGTAAATGCATGTAATTATTTATAATATTAATCTAAAATTGAACAGATTCAGCTTGTGAAAAAATTAAACATTATTGCACCAGCCCCGAATTACTTCTGGTCAACTTCAGCAACGCCTTTCTCCTATCCCTATCCCATATTGATACTATCTAGTTACTAATTCTACACAAGTGGCAATAAAGTATTGACAACTTTGTCCAGCCATGAATTTTTGGGTCTATTTCATGTCTTACACGTTACCAGGTAACTGGACAAGATTCTCTTCACTGATTTAGTATAGATATATTATATAATTTAAGACATCGACTGAGGGTGCTTGATGGAATTTCAATATTAAATTTGGATTATTGAGATTTTGTACACTTCCATGTATTTTGTCACTAACGACCCGGGTTTCGCCTTTCGGCATCTTCAGGCATTCGAGCACACGAATGGACTCGAACTGAGAGACAGTAAACAGTGTCTAACACTTATATAGAAGATACAAATGCGACAAATATCATTTACGAGGCAATACATTATACGTCTGAGAGCCACACCGATACCTGACTTAAAATATCGGAAATCGCCCTAATCCTTATTTTGTAAACACCATATTAACAGAGTGGCGAATTGCCGAAGGCGAATTGCCGCTTTTCAACTTCTTTTAGAAATACCAGTGATTTTACAATTATAATAGTATTGTGGGTTTTGACGGGATGTAATTCGACGAATGGGTAAATATATACAATCATTCCACATTTAGTGACATCTGTTAGGTGTTTCAACGTATCGGATATAATAGCGGAGAATTAAGAAGGTTCAGCTGCTCATTCAAGATTGGTAATGAGTTTAACTGGGCTCTATTAATTTCTAAAATTTCCTGATAAAATAATTTATGATCCCCCATGTTTTTATGCAACAGTTTAACCCCATCATCCGCATTAAACGTATGGTTCTCCATTAGCAAGTGATTTGCGAATGTCGAAGTTTCTTTTTTTAATCTAAAGGCAGCTAAATGTTCTGATACCCTTATATCTAATGTACGTGTGGTTTTACCCACATAGAAATGTTGGCAATCATTGCATTGTAATTTATAAATACCAGATTTGTTCTTAAAGTTTACTCTATCTTTATTGTTAATAAGTAATTTGCCTAGAGAGTTTTTGCAATAGAACGCCGGTCTAACACTATCAGCGAGTTGTTTTTTAATTTTAAAGCTTGTGCAACCTAAATAACTAATTCTATGCCAGATTCTGGGGCGGTCTATGTCTTTAGACAAGTTCCCGAAATATAGCATCTTTTCTGCTAATTTACGTTGTTTTTTTGATACAAGACTATCCACAAGCCCCCAAATTTTATGGGCTACCGAAAATTCACAAGGATTCAATACCAATTCGACCGGTAGTTTCATATATGAATGCTCCAGCTTATAAACTTTCCAAAAGAGCTAACTCTCTCATCCGCAATCACAGTAAATTCAAGCCATTGTATAGTATTAAAAATTCATTAGAGTTAGTAGATAAAATTAAAAATTATAACATTCCGTTAAACGCCAAATTAATTTCTTTTGACATTGTTAGCTTATTCACTAATGTACCTGTAAACAAATGTAAACAAATCATCAAAGATACCCTTAATACGCGTAGAGTTAATCCTGTCATTACTACGGAATTACTTAATATATTAGACGTTTGCGTTGACCAGAACTATTTTCAATTTGATAATAGATTCTATGAACAAACCGAAGGCCTTGCAATGGGAAATTGTTTGTCACCACTATTAGCAGAATTTTACATGAACCATTTAGAAAACCTTATTTTTAGCAATAAAACAGAAGTTAGAAACGTAGTTTATTGGTTCCGTTACGTAGATGACATCCTTTGTCTATTCAATGGAACGGAGAGACAAGTTTCTAACCTTCATAATTTTCTTAACTCACTAGATGATAAAATTCAATTCACTTTAGTAGTAGGGGGCAAGAATATAAATTTCCTTGACCTTAATATTGATATTAAAAACTCCATTCATGAATTTAAAATTTACCGAAAACAGACGTTTTCAGATGCGGCCATTGATTTTAGCTCAGACCATCCTTTCTCATATAAATTGGCTGCTTTCCATTCTCAGGTTCACAGATTAGTCACTATACCTCTAAATAAATTTAATTTTGAAAACGAACTAAACATTATTAAACAAATTGCCATTAATAATGGCTATGAGGCGTCTCTTATAGATAGTCTTGTATCAAAAAAACAACGTAAATTAGCAGAAAAGATGCTATATTTCGGGAACTTGTCTAAAGACATAGACCGCCCCAGAATCTGGCATAGAATTAGTTATTTAGGTTGCACAAGCTTTAAAATTACAAAACAACTCGCTGATAGTGTTAGACCGGCGTTCTATTGCAAAAAATCTCTAGGCAAATTACTTATTAACAATAAAGATAGAGTAAACTTTAAGAACAAATCTGGTATTTATAAATTACAATGCAATGATTGCCAACATTTCTATGTGGGTAAAACCACACGTACATTAGATATAAGGGTATCAGAACATTTAGCTGCCTTTAGATTAAAAAAAGAATCTTCGACATTCGCAAATCACTTGCTAATGGAGAACCATACGTTTAATGCGGATGATGGGGTTAAACTGTTGCATAAAAACATGGGGGATCATAAATTATTTTATCAGGAAATTTTAGAAATTAATAGAGCCCAGTTAAACTCATTACCAATCTTGAATGAGCAGCTGAACCTTCCCAATTCTCCGCTATTATATCCGATACGTTGAAACACCTAACAGATGTCACTAAATGTGGAATGATTGTATATATTTACCCATTCGTCGAATTACATCCCGTCAAAACCCACAATACTATTATAATTGTAAAATCACTGGTATTTCTAAAAGAAGTTGAAAAGCGGCAATTCGCCACTCTGTTAATATGGTGTTTACAAAATAAGGATTAGGGCGATTTCCGATATTTTAACTCAGGTATCGGTGTGGCTCTCAGACGTATAATGTATTGCCTCGTAAATGATATTTGTCGCATTTGTATCTTCTATATAAGCGTTAGACACTGTTTACTGTCTCTCAGTTCGAGTCCATTCGTGTGCTCGAATGCCTGAAGATGCCGAAAGGCGAAACCCGGGTCGTTAGTGACAAAATACATGGAAGTGTACAAAATCTCAATAATCCAAATTTAATAGATATATTATATTTCAGCGTCCGTGGCGCAGTTGGTGAGTGTTTGTATTGTCTAAAACTCCCTCCTCATCCACCCGTCCCATCCTCACGGGGCGTAGCGAGAGCGATTAGGTAACCACTAGTCCTGTCCTAGCCCTATCCTTCTATTCCTAGTCTCTTCGATAAAGAGAGGTTGAGTAACTGAGTAAAAAACAGTTCTCATAGAATATAATTCTGTCGAGATACCTCCATTATGAGACCATATGCTCCACATTGGGAGCGGACATGGAAAAAATATTTCTATTGTACTGCACTTTGATCAACCAGTGCAGTTCTTAATGTGTCATGGAAGATTTAAGTCATTCATTGCTGAACTAATTACTTAGATATTAATGCCATCCCACCCACTTAACAGTTGCTAATTGCTGACGTCTGCAATGAATGACTTCCTTTTTTAGATATAATTCCCAGCTTTACATGTATTTTGCTATGTAAGGTTATTATTCTAGAGTCCAGACGAAACTTCAAATATTTCGCAATCCCAAAATATTTTTTTCCGATTGTATTCATGTTTAAAATAATACTGATTTAAATTTATTCCTTTTTTATTTTTGTTTCCCCTTCATTACTATCCAACTGTGAAAAGTAAATGATCTGTTTACCCGGCACATATTACATAATGAAATCTTCATTTATCATTTTCACACACTGATAATCTTTTCTCAATTAATCTTACACAATTAGTTGTAGATTAAATAAATATAGTAGCAATTATACGTAGGAAAAACACAACTGTATTGTTGCATTCAAACATTCAATCAGTTATACATTTTGTTTACCATCTGCAGACAATTGCGCTACTAATATTGTTTAATTTTAACGTATAGTATAAAAATATCCAATATAGATATGTCATTAATTCAGCATGTGTATAACCAAGTGTCCAATGTAAATCATGAAGTACTTATCAGCAATACAATATTGATATCATAATAATATCTCTCTTCATCTATAGATATGCAATGTTGTTTAACGTTGTGTAGGTACCATGAACTAATAGGAGTCCCTAAAAATTGTTATACCGTAAAAATATGAAATACGAAATGCATGAAAAGCCAATTAATTTTTTTCCGATCTATTAATTTTATATTTTCAGACCGAATGATATCTTCAGAGCACCTTAAAGGCATACCGTTGCTTGTTTTGGCAAACAAACAGGACATACCCGATTGCATGGGAGTGCACACTGTAAAACCCATATTTAACCAAAATGCACACCTAATAGGTGCCAGAGAAATAATGCTAATGGCCGTTTCGGCGCTAACTGGGTAAATTCTCATTATTTTTGAGTGAATGATATAATATGCATTTTCACGAAACCTGATCCTGAAGATTTATCGTTTTTAAATTATATAGTGATTCTCTACATTATGTATGAAAATAAATGATACAACTTTTTTATACCATGTCCACCCCTGATTTGGAGCATATATCAACCTAAAAGTGCAATTTAACAAAAAAAATCTCTTCAGAGAGGGTAAGGAATGGAGAATGGGTTTAGGACAGGACTATTAGTTAGCTCTCGATGAAAATATTCTTCTTATGACCATATCGCACCCCTAGTTTTAAACTATGACAAGTCAAAAAATGACATTCTGAGATAATTGGATTTAACATTCAAACCCTCAACAATATCTGAAAATGTATGTACTAAGTCAATTTTCTTTGTCGTATGTGTATCAGGGTGTCTACTTTTAGATGAAATAATTTTTATATAGAAAAATCTTACAAAAATAATGTATTTTTAGTAGTATTTTTGGAATGTCATAGTCTAAAATTAGACTGTTTTGACTATGCATACAATATTATTATTATAAAGTAATAGGAAACAACATAAAATTTCTTTAATTTAATATGCATATCATATAAAACAATAAACAATGTGTTTATTAAAAAATATATATATTTTGAAGCTATTTTTATATTAAACCTCTTCTTTAAATTTTTTTTATCACTATTGTTATTGAATGCTTCACAATTCCGGTTTCGTTTATTGTCATTACTTTGTCTATTCCGGAACTATGATAATTCAAGATGTCATAGTCTCAAAACTCAATAAAACTTTGATTCATGATAATTAGACAATAGCAACTCAAGATAATGTAGTCCTTTAATATCACACACTACAATTTCTAAAAATTTAAGACTATTCAATCTATCTTATATTTCCGTAGAATTCATTTAGACTAACGATAGTCTTTGTCCAGATAAATAATGATATTTTCAACATTTCTACAACATCAACTCAAAATGTAAATTTATTGAATTGTAATAGTCTAAAACCGGGGGTGCGATATATCTCGTGAATGCTTTCATTTCAGAGATGGTGTGGATGAAGGTATTAGATGGCTGGTAGACTGCATCAAACGTAACAACCCCGATCGACCCCCTCGGAATCAAGATGACGCATTATGACTATGAAAATATACATTCCTGTTAATTGTTATCATTTTGTAAACTTAATTTTACTAGACATAAAATTATATTGAAATGAAAACAATCTTATTATTTAATGTGTAATTTTCATGTTCCTAAACAGGCCTATTATCAAAGTCATTATTTCTTTAATGTACTCAAAGCAGATAAGAACATTAATCAATTGTGAGCCTGTATGAAAATGGGAAGGGAGCGACTGATAACGCTTTGATAAGAGTATGACTACACCTGTTAAACTATATTTCATTAGAGTACGGCATCTATATGTTTTCCTTTACAAGTTGCTTATCTATGCATAGCCATAATTATTTTTTCATATTAAAATGTAGTGTTCTCTTGTGGTTTATGTGCTGACTTATTTGTTTTTGAAAATACACATCAATTTTCATTATCTTCAACCGCATCCTAATTAAAATGGATTTATATGCAACCTATGAACAGGACTGGAGTGTTTTACCACCTGAACAGAACAGAAGGTACTTTTTACATTTAAAGATAAGCTGATTATTATTATTGCTGGTGATTAATCATTACTTTTAAAGTAATTCATCCTGAACTGCTAGAACTTTGATTTCCTTTTGTAATTATCAATCAATTTTTGCAAGAATAAGTATAAAATAATGTGCCCTCGTTTTATTATGATTCAGAATAAATCACATTACTCGGAACGTTTTTATGGTTACATCATAAAAATATTCAAAATAAATTTACATATCTAAGAATGCAATAGCTACATTTTAATTAAAGCTACGAAAAATGTTTGAAGCAATTTGAAAGCAAATACTATGACTTGAATGTGTACCAAAATAAATTTAATTCATACTGTACCTTTATATTTCATTAGTTATTTATTTGTTGGACACTTTCTATAAATGAAATGTAAATGTTACGGTATAGATATTTTTTGGCTTTTGAAATTATTTTCTGAGAGCAAAAATAACGTATTACATTTTGAATTATGTTTATAAAAATAAATTAAATGTATTGAGCATTCTACAATATATATTTATAAAATATTAATATTCCTGCCATTATAGGTTACTTTCGGTACTAGTCGGCGTCCGTGATGAAGTTGGTAGCGTCGTTTGACGGTAACTCGTGTGGGCGGTTTTCATAAATTGATCTTACAATCAATTTACGGATTTCTGTTCGTAGTCTGAGTGTTTATGATGTCTAAAAAACTCACTCCCACCCATCCGATTCTCACGGAGCGTAGCGAGAGCGATTAGCTAACCACTAGTGCTGTCCTAGCTCTATCCTTCTATCCCTACTCTCTAAGAAAAAAAAGAGAGGTAGAGCAACTGAGTAGCAAGCAGTTCTCATAGAAAAAATCTGTTAAGATACCTCCATTAGAAGACCATATGCTCCACATTAAGAGCGGACATGGATTAAAAAAAAAACGTTACTTTGACAACGACCTACTGATTTCGTGTGAAATGGTTTGATGTTTAAAGCAAAGATTCTTTTAACGCGTTGAGTGGTTTAGAAACCATTCATTACAGAAAAAAAAATATTTTTTTACCATGTCTGTTCCTAGTGTGGAGCATATGGCCTCCTAATAGAGGTATTTCAACAGAAGTTTTCTGCGAGAACTGCTTGTTACTCAGTTGCTCAACCTTTCTTTTTCGAAGAGAGTAGGACTAGGACAGGAGTAGTGGTTAGCTAATCGCTCTCGCTGTGCCCCGTTTTTAGGATCGAATGGGTCGGAGAGAATTTTAGACATCACAAAAATTCATGGCAACGAACAGAAATCCATAAATCGATCAAAAAATCAATTTATGAGACAGGCAGCACCGTGACTTGAACACGAGACAACCGTAGGCAACGACGTTAACCACTGCACCGCAGAGCCGACAAATAAATCATAACCGAACGTCAAAGCAAGTACTGTGAACATAGCAAAATAGTATGCAAAAAACAAAACTAATGCTTGAAACAGTATTGCCATCGTAAGATTATTAATTCGTTACAATAATCTATGCGAAATAATAAATATTATATTTTTTACACTGAAAATCTGATGAAATTTTAATTGGTAAGTTCATAACAAGATAATACCATAACATACATTACGTAGTGTAACTATTCATTGTTTTTATTAAGAGTTAATAATACTATTATGAATAGAATATAAATTGAAAAAATGATAAACATAATTTGTATGCGTATTTTGTATACCTACCTACTATACTTTTATTAATCAACCTTAATGCTATTCATTTTTATAAATCAATCATCTTTAATGAAAATAATTTTGTTTCTTATAAGTTTAGTGTAGGTACCTATTTATTAGTTCATTTTAATGAGTTGTCTAAATAATGAAATAGTGACAATCGAGGATTAATCAATGATAATTGGCTAATATTTTTTTATCCAATGTTTCTTATGATGAAAAGCTTCGCATACATTTATACGAGCAAGTTTTTTCGGTACCTAGGTATAGACAACGTTCCGTAGTTAGGCATAAAAACCAACAAGCCCGCATAAAAATACATTATATAGCAATATTGTCAATGTTATTTTTTGATACTGGCACGTCATTTAGCGGCCATTGTCGGCCATATTGAAAATTAGTTTGCATGGGATGGTCAGCTGTCTACTGTGGTGTTAAAAGTCGTAATTTAGTCGAAGTAAATTAACTTATCATAGTATTCGTCCGATTTTTAATTGCTCATACCAATTAAATTATTTATAATTTAAAAAAATCAGTGATATATTCGGAATTTGTGCCTTTATTGACCTACCTTCGTAGTAGGTGAATTCGCTGTTGCATTCCACCGTGCAAATAAAATGAATAAATATTTTGTAGGAATATTTGCATACTACAATTGTTGACACTAAAACTATTAATGAAGCAAACACATTGTTTTAACTTGCTTATTTTTATAATGATAGCAAAGCTGAGAAGAGATCTGTGCTTCTGTTTTATTTGACAAAATATCTTTTACTTATCTAACATCTGCTATTCTTCAGTTACTACTTAAAAGATTTTGCCGATATTAGAGAGCTATAGTATATTGTTTTGTGACACAGGAAGACAATTCATTGAATATGAATGCTTCAGAATCCGGGTGAGTACCGTGCATGGTAAATAAATACCGAATAATATCGCCGATATAATTATATTACATTTCGAGTAGCTAATATGCTGACATGTCACCAATAGCAGAATGACAGTAAAGATCCTATTTATCATTAATTTGTTTATCACCTTTTTCTTACTAGCTAATACGTATCTTAATTTGTTGTACAAATAAGATTTCGACTATTATAATGAGCTTACTTTGCTATTTAACGTATAAATCGATGTACATATATTATTAAATTTAATTATAATTTTTACTTACTTTCACGTAGGTTCAACCCGGCTTTTAATATCGCTACCATCAAACAAGTGGTCAATGAGGCAATCGAAAGAGGTATTGTAATCCATTTCTAATATTTTGTATTAGCGAATGGCATTAATGTGACCAAATGAAATAACGTTGTTTTAATTGAATTTTTTTTAAGTGGTTTTGTATTATGCATAGTTTACTAATTGCTGCTTTTGTAATTTAATTTTATTGTATTGTTAGCTGTTCTATATGTTATCTTAACGGTATCTCTGAAAGGATAAGCGTAATTCATTCAAATGTCTTTCCGCTTTCTGTTTAATTGTTGGTTATGTAAAAAATTACTGATTTTGTTTCTAGTTCGTATGCCAACTCCCACTAGGTTGAGAGATCTTATTAGACAAATCCGTGCTGCACGGACAGCGGCTGAAGAGAGGACTGTAGTAAATAAAGAATGTGCGTATATTCGCTCAACATTTAGAGAAGAAGACAGCGTCTGGAGGTGATTTCATTTTATAATCTTCTAAATTAGATCTGAATAATAGAGTACCAATTACGGTGCCTGTGGCAATACATTTACTCTTTGATTGTCCTATAAATTGAATGTATGTGCATGTTTGTTTTTCCTATCAATGTGTGTGCGGAATATTTACTCGCAATTACGTGGCGTTCTTTGAAAAACATTACAGAAAACTCTTAATGAAACTAACTGTGTGCTCATACGGCTCTAAATACAAAATGTTTTATTAAATTTTCTGTTTTAGATGCCGCAACATTGCAAAATTACTGTATATTCACATGCTGGGATACCAAGCTCATTTTGGACAACTAGAATGCCTCAAATTGATCGCCAGTCCAAGATTTACAGACAAACGCATCGGCTATCTGGGGGCTATGCTTCTTCTAGATGAGCGACAAGATGTACACCTCCTCATTACGAACTGCTTGAAGAAGTGAGAATATATTATAATATCTTTACTCACTTCGTTGTAGGCAGCTATTTTTTTTTAAAGGTTTCTTGATTAATTGGGACTAATTTCAATTTATTGATTGAATTGACATATGCTTAGTAGATCTCGCTCAGAATATCACTTTAACTGAGTGGCTGAGCAAGTCACATTTTCTTTTCTTACACATGATAGTGCATGGTTAAAAGATCGGTCCCGTGCAGCTCTGCATCAGGCCAAGTACACGAGTAAATTCTTTTCTTGATGGCAATTGCGTTATGGAAGGCGGCCGTGAAACAGCGGCTGCATACACTTAGGGGATGGAGGTGGGGCAACCAACTTGTTATATAATTGGTAGAACTCCATTATAACAAAGTAAAAATAGCAATCAAAAGTAATCAGTTCCACAAGACGATATATTTAATGCTGTATTATATTTATTTCAATCTTCAGTTAACAAAAATTACATGAAGGATTACATCAAAAAGTTTCTTATTATCTAATAAAAACGCACTTACTATGTATTGTTTTTTTCTAGCGACTTGAACAGCTCAACGCAGTTTGTCGTGGGTTTGGCATTATGCACTTTGGGTGCAATAGCCTCTCCCGAGATGGCGAGAGATCTCGCTTCAGAAGTAGAAAGATTGATTAAATCTCCAAACGCTTACATAAAGAAGAAAGCGGCACTTTGCGCTTTCCGTATTATCAGAAGAGTTCCAGATCTTATGGAGATATTTTTACCAGCCACTCGAAGCTTACTCACGGAAAAAAATCACGGTATGCGATGCTTCCCCATTGAATATTTTTTCTATTCTTTTTTTAATGTATTGCTTAAATTTCTTTTGAAAATTTTTAATAGGCGTGCTTATCACTGGAGTCACCCTGATTACAGAAATGTGTGAAAATAGTCCTGATACTCTTAACCATTTTAAAAAGGTATGTAAATTTTTCTTTTCTTAGATTCTTGAAAATGCCTACTAACTAGCTCTTCATAATTATAACAAGCAGTCGCCTATATTAAACAATTTTATTGTAATGTTCCAACAATATTGATAATAACTAACCATCGTGAATATATACTGTGTTAGCCCGGATATAACCTGATATTTTTACTTAAAATAGTCTTGTAAAAAGCATTCGCGTTATATTCGAAGTCTAGTGATATAGAATAATTCATAGCAAAGAAATCTACGTACAGTGTTTCTCCTCCGACATGTTGTTTTATAGCCATGTCTGACGAGTTTGGGTAAAGTGACAGCTAACAGTTCTTGTCGTCATATTGGTTAATCGATTTTCCGCACTCTTCACTCTATTATAGCAAATTGATTGACACACAATTAACAAAGTGTTGGCTAACGATCACAATCAAAGTATTGGAAGAAGTTATGATATGAAGCTGAAATAGCAAACCTCGTATATATTTTGTATCGTCTGCTTCTAATAGGTTGCGCTATATTCGGGCTAATAGGGTTTCACATATTCCCAACTGGGTTTCTATATCACACTTTCAATAATGTATCCTAGTAACAAACCTCTAAATTTATCAGCTTTCAAAAAAGTTAAATCTAATGTGCATTGCGTTATCGAGGATCTATCTTAAAAATTCCTAATAAATGTTTTTTGTTACGATTGGTGTAGGAAAGCGGGCAGCGCGAGGTAAACATTTACAGATTATACAAACTACTGTCTTGCATGAAATTAAATCTGTGTGGTGTTTGCTTTTGGGTTTAGCTTGTTCTTTATTTGTTCCATTTTATTATTCATCAGACTGCGAATGCTTATCATAGTGATATCATAGTCGCTCCCATTCAATGTGATACAAGAATACCGACTACCGAAACCATAATCCCGTCACTCTGAACCGTTTCGGCTTACTTCTGAACGAACAAAAAAAAAAAACACCTCTATTGCCAATACTGACAATATTATTATGTATCGATGGTGACTCACGGTTATCCCTAGAATGAATATTGCCAATTGTACCATGTATCATAATACTACATATTTATTGATGTCATGACTTAAATAATATTTTTTATTTTACCATTGTATGCTTAATGTTTTATTATTTGTAATTTTTCTAATACTTTTAAATAAATAATTATTTTTTGATTCATATCCTGAATGCTGCCGGTAATGAATATAACTGCACCGTTATAGTATTATATAAGATTGTAAATCATAAACCATATGACAACGAACCGAATTGAGTTCTCTGCAAATATATTCTGGTATTACCGATACATTTCGTTTTTAGTGACAATATTCATTATTAAGATGCCAAATAGGCATATATATGGTATAGCATCTACGCATATGCATATAATACTGAGATTAGGTATATGAGTTCATCTCAATATCTAAAACAGTATTTTTTTATACATACCACCTTGTCTTATTACTTCACATATATGTTTTGCTTATCAAATAAACCGAAAAAGGTACAAGATGGCAGAATCGATTCAAACAATCATAACATAGATATGGTCAGAGTAATCTGAAATAATGTTTATATTCTGCATGTAGTCGTCAAATCATCATATTATTTTAGTAAAAAAATATTGATCTAGTAATTTGGTAGATCCAAATCTAAACAATTAGTTTTGCTTCGAAAAAATGATAAATCACTATAAAAACTTGTACATATCACGTAGGAAATTTATGATTTCTCAACCATACTTAGTATGAGCTCATATGTTTAAATGACAATGAAAAATTATCATATAGATATAATACGGTGCCCAATTGTTTTTCTCCATTGTTAATTTTTCTAGTAGAGGAATAGAAAAAATACTTATCATCTTTCATCGATTGTACATTGTTGTCACAGTTTTACTGGATCAAATTAAGCTCATCTGCATCATATCCGAGATAGATAATAAATATTAAATTTACACAGTTTTAAGTGAAATTTTGTACTTTCAGATTGTATCCAATTTGGTCAGAATTCTCAAAAATCTTATTTTGGCCGGCTATTCTCCCGAACATGATGTCAGTGGAGTTTCGGATCCATTCTTGCAGGTATATTATTAATACTCTTTACTAATTAAAAACAGCGTCATTTTTTCGTCTGCTTTGATTTTAAGCAGCAATCTAACTTCCTTGCAATTTTATGATGTGAAATTGGAGACAATTCTTACGAATGAATTCATTATTACAGGTCAAAATTCTCCGGCTCCTACGTATTTTAGGAAAAAATGATCCTGAAGCGTCGGAAGCGATGAATGACATTCTCGCTCAAGTTGCGACAAATACAGAAACAAGTAAAAACGTCGGAAACACGATCCTCTACGAAACCGTCTTATCAATAATGGATATCAAATCTGAGAGCAGCTTGAGAGTTCTAGCTATAAATATTTTGGGAAGGTTCTTGCTGAACAATGATAAAAATATTCGTTATGTGGCCTTGAATACATTATTACGAACAGTTCACGTCGACACATCAGCTGTTCAGAGGCATAGAACTACTATTTTGGAATGTTTAAAGGTATTAATTATGTCGTTTTACATTGAATACGTATTATGTTAACTTAATCATTTCAATCTTTTGTAATTCTCATATTGACAAATAAGTTATTGATATGCACGGTTATTTTTCCAAGGATCCCGATGTTTCCATTAGAAGGAGAGCGATGGAACTGTCGTTTGCATTAGTTAATGCGCAGAATGTGAAAGCTATGATGAAAGAACTGCTAGCATTTTTGGAGCGTTCGGATCCAGATTTCAAAGCCCACTGTTCTAGTGCTATTGTGCTGTCAGCCGAGAAATATGCACCAAACAAGAGATGGCACCTCGATACACTACTGAAAGTCTTGATTGCCGTAAGTATAAAGAGAAAATACTATTCCTACATCCATTTTGATATGTTAATACCATTCACAATAAATGAAAATAGTGATGAAATGATGCAAATTATATATCATAACAGCGTGGTATAAGTTCTGGGCTACTCCAGACATCTTCAACATAACAGTCTATCGACTGCAGTCTGTCCTCAGTCGGCAACCGCAATATCATGTGCATTTTAGGTCCCCACTTCTCCATCCGGCCGACAGGTTTTGCAATGAGATTCTTCTCACATTGTCAGACACCATCCCATCCTAGCCAGGCTTGCTTGATTGATTTGATAATATCAGGTTCACTGATGATTATTAGTTTATTAATTTTCCTTAACAGGAGCGAAAGCTTGTGGTGGAACGACACAGTTTTTGATCTGCCTCCCTTCAAGTGGCAGTGAAGAATTTATGTGTTTCATTCTCTTCCTATTGTTCTTATTTTTTTTTACTTCTGCTTCCGTATTTACAGGCTGGTAACTATGTACGAGATGACATGGTATCTTGCACCATCCAATTAGTGTCGTCCTGCGGAGAGAGTCAGCTCCAGGCCAGAGCGGCGAGGCGATTATGGGGGAGTCTGGCAGGAGGACTGGCCACTGAACGACAGCCTCTGGCTCAGTGTGCAGCTTGGGTTGTCGGAGAGTATGGTGACCTGCTCGTTGATCCCTCCACTGCTGATGAAGAAGGTTGTTATTTATAAACATTACACGCATAGCTTATCTTTACAACTGCATTTGAATTCTTAATCAAAATGTCAATAAAGTCAGCCATCAAGTTGAAATTGAAAGTCTCGTATTATTTGCGAATAATCGAATGTATATTTGTTTCTAGATGAAGTTGAAACCCCGACCGAAGAACAAATAGTGGATGTTTATCAAAAACTTCTGTGGTCAACACAATTGTCCATCACAACGAAACAATATCTGCTGCTGTCATTGACTAAACTCTCCACCAGGTTCACCCAAGGAGATGAGTAAGTTGTGTTCCTCATCTTCTAATTAATGTAATTTTGTATGTCAGATTCGCTAAATATGAGATCCAAGTTGGACTAAACAAGTAAAAAGTGAATCATACTTTTCACACTTCAAACGTTTTGAATGAAAAAATCAAATCTGCTACAACATTATTAAGACTTTGCCACTAACAGCTCAAAAATCATCAGATTTGAACAGTACACTTAAATCTCATGCCTAACGCTAGCAATGACATCATCATTTATTGCCTACTAATATTGTTACTCGTATTTATCCATATTGTATGCTTGGAGGCAATTATGAAGACCTTGTAGATTCTTATAAGTTTTCGTAATGTGTATGTGTATTTAAAATAGCAGGGAAAATTTTCTGTCAATATAAAACCTATTTCTTGTGGAAGTTTGTCAATGCTTTTTTTTGTGTTGAAAAGACCACAAAAACAAATATCCATATTTTGACCATCCCAGATATAAATGAAGACTTCTTTTATTTTTATTGTAAGCAACAGTTAAAGTAGTACAAGACTGAACACAACACAATTATTATAAATTATTGTGTTGTGTTTATAATCTATTCACATTAGAGGTCTGCACAGGCTGAAATTTTATAAAATTACCTGGTCTGAGCCCGTCATCTTCAGGCCGGGCCCGGCCCGAGTCTCAATATCACACTTGTCACCCGAACCCGGTCCGAAGCCCAGATTTATTTTCCTCATCCCGAAAAAAGCCATCGTTGGCTACGGTTACGGATGTCTCAGATTCAATTCCCGGTGCGGATGCTTTTCATAAATTGATCTTTCAATCGATTTATGGATTTCTGTTCGTAGTCGTAAGTCCTCTCTCTCACCCATCCGATCCTCACAGGGCGTAGCGAGAGTGATTAGCTAACCACTAGTCCTGTCCTAGCCCTATCCTTCTATCCCTACTCTACGAAAAAAAGAGGTTGAGCAACTGAGTAACAAGAATTCTCATAGAAAATTCTGTTAAGAGACCTCCATTAGGAAACCATATGCTCCACATTGGGAGCGGACATGGAAACAATATATGTTATTGTTTTCATATTTACAACGATATTCATAGCACATGTGAAATAAATTATTTAAGTTATGAAAGTTATTACCTTATGGCTGACTCATGGCCCGAACATAGTACAAAATTTTTTTCTTAAATTTGAATTCCTCACCCGGGCCCGGTTCGAATCTGAATTGTCTTTACCTGCCGAACCCGACCTGCGGACCTTTACCCGGCCCGGTCCGTGCAGACCTGTAATTCACATATAGATACTAAACATATCTGATTTTTGGTATTCGCACTATTTTTAATATTTGTATCAAATGAACAATAAAACATTCGGAAAAGGGTTAATATTCAGAAACAAATCTATAGCCATATATAGCGTAAAAATCAATTCTATTCAATTCACCTCCTGGAATCAATAGAGATCCAGATGCCCACAGATAACATCAATGAAGATCTAGGCCCGATTTGAGTCTTTGAAAATAATACTTAATTATTTTGTTTTACATTTTTACCATGCTTTTTTTTTTGTGTATTAATAAAAATAACTCGCTACTTAAACGGTTAAAGATATTGTCAGGAACATTTATGTAGTTCAGCTTATTGGCAATCATTTTCCAACTATCGAACACTATCAGATTTTATTAATTATTATTAAAAGCTCTGCATTTTCCAGAAAAACACGGCAGATAATTGACACTTTCGGATCGCATCTCAATGTAGAACTGCAGCAACGGGGAGTGGAATTCTCTCAACTGTTTCGTAAACACGCACCGCTGAGGGCAGCTCTCTTGGAGAGAATGCCACCTCTCGAAATGACAAATTCAAATAACGGTGATGGAAATGACGATATTATTGCGCATTGCAATGGAGACGATACATCGGCAGCTAACAGCCCTAACTCCCACCGCTTGGAAGATGAGGTAAATATAACTCACATGACTATGGTCAGCAACATATTAAAAAAAACTTGACCTTTTTGAAATTTGAATTATTCAAATTTTGTACATGACCATAAGTTTTGTCACTTACTACCCGGCTTTCGCCTTTCGGCACGTTCAGTAATAAGTTAGTAAATAGTTTATATAAATAAGAAGAATAATTATCACCAAGTCTAAGAAAAGAACTATATTGATGACAATTTGAATTAATGCTATTACTGATTTGATAATAATGGAGTCCAATCTTAATTGGGATAATAATTGCATAAACAATTACAACTCTTAGGATTTTGCAATTGCAGATGGTCATAAAAATCAATTATCATTAAAAAGTAATTGGGATAAATCTTAACATAGAGATTTATTTTTATCTTCTAATTTTAATGTGATGCGTTTTTGATCGGATACATATCAGATGACATATTATTGCAAGAATTAAATTATTTTGGTGGAGATATTTATGATTATTTTCCAAACACATCTCACGTAAATGGTGCAATAAGGGGGAATTGGAGAAATGAACTTGCTTGTTCAAAATCGGTAAATTATTTAGCCGTGCCCTACTCATTCCCAAAATTTCTTGATAAAGTAATTTATGATCCCCATTTTAACCCCTTCATCCGCATTGATCGAGGGATTCTCCGATAGTAAATGATTGGCAAATGTTTTTGTATTATTAGTCGGCCTATGTGGTCTAATGATAAGAGCTTTACACTAGCGATCAGGTGGGTCTGGGTTCCAGCAAGGTCAATATCATATTTAGATAACTTCAATTTGAGAACTTGGACATGGGCATACGTGATGTCATTTCTCATTGAGTTGGTCTCGAGTGACTTGTTAAAGTTGTCATATTACTGTTTTGCATTGTTTTTTCCATTATGCTTCATAATGTCTTCGAACAATATTAAATCAATCAAGATTGTTAGCATAATATAAATTGAAGGTGAGTCATAATTTTAATTTTCTATGTTTTTCAACATGTATGATTTTTTTGTTTACAGAATGCGTTGCTGGATTTATTGGGTGGAACTGATATTATGAGCAATGGAGATTCATTAAAGATTTCAACTAAAAGTATTATTGTGGATTCCAGTATATCCAATCAGGTAATAGATCTTCTTCTTTTGTATTTCATATTGCTGAAGAAGTTTATTTTTCATCTTAAATGTGATTTGAAATATTTGCAGCAAAACTTATTGGATCTTCTCGGTGGACTGGACTTGAACCCGCCTTCACTCTCTGCGGATACAGATAATTCTCTGGACCAGAGCAATCATGGCGATATCATGAGTAATTCGAGTATTGCAGCCAGTTTTGTTAATAATAATATGACTGCAACTCCTCAGCTGTTTGGCTTAGGAACAACGATGCCACTCAACAACTCGAATTTCCTTGTCGATGGACTATTTTCATCTAATTCAATCGAAACACCAGGTGAGATTTTAAAAAAATATGTGTAATACCTTCACTTTCAACGTAATAATTGTTGCCTTTCCTCTATATATCATTATTAGATTACTGCCTAGGCTCTATTAGGCTCTAGACTCTAATAAATTTGAGAATGTTATTGCTGGCCTTTTTTATTTATTATAAAATTTACAGTTCAATCACATTTTAATGTTTTTTTTATAATTCGAAAATGAAACAATTAATATTGTCGATTGCTGTAATGAAACTAATTTTACTGTGTTTCAGAACTTCCAACGATGACGGCATTCAATAAAAGTGGACTAAAGATAATGTTCGGCTTAGAAAAGAGTACGGAGCAAAGCGATACCGTCATCATTACTATGACCGCCCATAACTCTCTCCAATCAGTTATGACAGAATTCCTGTTTCAGGCTGCAGTGCCAAAAGTAAGATCTTTTCCATGGAACAAATGAATGTATGATTCTTCAATGTTACTCAATATTGAACTAATTTGTGCCGAATTTTTTTTATCAGACATTCCAGCTACAGATGCTGTCACCGTCAGGAACAGTTATTCCATCCCAGGGTGATGTTACTCAAGTACTCAAAATCACCAACACTACTAAGGTAAAACATGGTTTTCTTTTCTTCTAAAATATACAATCCCTTTATAGCCGAATAACTTGAATAATTAATCATGCGTGTATTATTTTTTATTAAACTTGTTTTATTTGTTTTTGAATGCCAGGCAACTCTGCGTCTGCGAATAAGGCTTTCGTACAATGTTGACGGCACCGCTGTATTAGAGCAAGCAGAAGTGAACAACTTCTCTACAGACACTTGGAACTGACACGGCGTTCACCTATCAAGGACGCAGACCTGTGAACGGTCTTTCATTGATGCCCCTTATTTCGCTGAGACATCTCAGAGAAATGTGCAGGCGATTCGTATTCCTGCCAAAATGTTTTGTGTGAGCTAGACATCAAATAAGTTTGTAAATATTTGAAGTGAAATCCTTTAATTTAATTGTACATGAAACTTATTAAATCACTATCCGACTGGGAAATACTTGCAAAGCGAGCGAGCGTTGAGGATTTATACTTCTTACTATCTAATTTATTGTAATTTAAAAGTTTTACCCTTTTAACACTTTCTACTTAATATGTTACATTTTCATAATTTCATTACATTCACCGTCACATCATATTCTCGAATTGTTAAATGACTCAGAAATAAAGCAATACTTAAGTGTTATTTATAGTAGGTCAATCCAGTTGTGCGTTCGCACTGTGAATTGTTTTTATTTTTTTTGGACTGATGAAAGCAATCAAAAGTTTTCAGCGAAAATTTCCTCTCCACGTTGAAAATATGTAGTATCTTTTAAATAATATTTGTATTATGTATTGCTGTTGTTATTTGATTATACCAGGGGTTGAAAGAACAGGTATTACCATGTATTGAAAAATTTAAAAATCCAGATTTAGACAGATTATACATCTTTTTATATGCAAATTCTTTTTACGAAAACAACCAAAAAAGTTCCACCCCTAACACCATACAAACAAGTTGAATCGTGTCTTCTCGTCATCACTTCCTTCCCAACTACAGATTTCCAAACACCTTTCCTGAAATCACTTCACTACTTTTGATTTTATTTCGCATTTTAGGATGTATAACTCTTTTGTCAATCCATTATTGTTTAAGTATTATTGATATAAACATGTGTACTTAGTGTGATTAAGCCTCGTTGGAGGTTTCTTTATTTAAAATTTATTGAATAATTACATATTTAGATTAAACATTCCACTAATTTATACAATCTTCATTCTAATATTAATTGTTTTGATATATATTTTTTAGTTTAGATTCTTGTTAATATAATTAGTAGTGTTGCAGTACATATCATGTGCTGCTGCAAATTATATTCCTATTATTATTGAAATTTTTGGTCCCAGTATCATGAAAAATATGCAAATTAAATTATGTCACCGAACGTTGCCGTGTCAATCTGCAAATGTAGCTACTTCTATAAAGGGTTACATGATTCTTACGGGCCTAAAACTCTCTTACTATGTACATGATTTACATACATGCCTGGAAAGGACATAATTTTATAACTTACTTTAAAATGTTTTCGTTTGTACATTACCAGACTGATGTGTGAATTAAAAATGTCTTCAAAAATATTTGTACGTTGGATTGATTAAACTTAGAGTATTAACCGGCATAGGTGCAAGGAATTCGGTTTTATGTGGTACATAAACGGATAATTGTATTGAAGCAGGTTTCTTTGTGCGTCAAATTATGTAGATTTTTTCCAAACTTATTTTTGTTAAATACGAGTGTTCACAGCTCATAGCTAGCACCGATAACAATAACGGAGTAGTCAGCAAAGTTCGGTATAAAGTTTTATCATAAATTAGTAATACATTATAATAAACTTCAGTAGTTTAACATTGCGTACACCTGTATCAGCTAGCTTTCTCACAGTAATTTGAATATTTTTGCTTTTTTGTAGATATTTCTTATTGTTGATAATAAATTAATTTAAGGCATTAAAATTATGACACGTTTTATTTTGGGTGCTCACAGGAACATAAAATTTGTTATGTATTGCAAGATATTTAAAACTGTTAATTAAAACTTGACACTAGTAACCTTTATGTAGCTTTTATATAGATCGTTTTCCATATCTTAAATTTACAAAGAGCCACTAATGACCAGCGAGTTAACCGATTTCTTTTTACAATTTTAAATCAACGTAAAAAAATGTGTTGACAAAGTAATTTAAATTTACAAATGTATTTTAAAATTAAATGTGCATCATTTTAATTGATCAATTATAAGCCTTCCGCTTTTTAGCTGTCATTAAGGCCACACCACAGTGTATTATAAAAAAATAAGCTAATTATTGTCAAGTGTATAAAAATACTTACATATAAATAAGGCTAAGTTGCTTTAAGTCAATATTTTATTTAAAAAATAAATATGCAATGAAAAATCTCATTATATATATATCAAAGTATTTTTATTTGAAATTCCTGAATCCATACTACAAAATACCACATTATGCTTATAATATTAATAGTGGGGGAAAGATGACAAGGTTCAACACCAACAGCAAATGCACAAATGCACCAATTTTGTCGATAAAAAATATTATGTCGGTGCTCTGGGACTAAGGGGTTAAGTGAAACCAGATGCCTTACTTCTTCCTGCACTGAAGGACTGTGTACTGAAAACATAGACTTGTCATCGATTCAGATAAAAGTGTGTAGTTTCTATATTACCAGCATTCGCTTGGCTTTGTAGTAAATTAATTATGGCATTGTTACCAGAACTGTCGGCAAAATTTTAACCACCATAAAGTATTCAGAAAAAAGTTGATGGGTCAAATCAAAACAAACAATATAAGAATTGTTGAAAAGTTTTAATTAAATTTTTAAATTATAATTAAGAGAAGCATTATTTGTTATTCAGTCATTGCATTATCAGGTTTTCCGGTGACACTATTGAAAAGTCTATCTTTAATCATCTGCGCCATGAGTCCGTGAATGACTTCGATGGTTGTTTTACAAGAATCCTTGGTAGCTTTCATCAGTTTGTCCTCTGTTCTTTTTTCATGTGGATCAGCACCGCCGGCAATATATCCTCCGCGACCTAAAATATCGAATAGGGTTCAAAATATAATAATAATTTAAGTTTTTATGAATATGGATCAATCATCCAATTGCAATTATCATAAATTGCCAAAAGTGCACTAATTTATTTATAATGCGGTTGAAAATTTCATGCAAGGTTCATTTGTTCCTGCTCATTAAATAAAGCAGTAATAGTAATGCAGGTTTAAATTTTAAATAATTGAATTGTTATTTTCTCTGCCCTTATTCATTTCATACCTAAAGCAATTTCAGACTGCTCCAATTTATCAGACAAATCGAATATCTGTCCTGTAGTATAGTCAGCATTGGTGAGAAGACTGGAGCTGCTCAATGTGTTCACCCAATATTTATTCCAAAGGGAGTCCAACAACCTCCGATCCAATGAAGATTTGAAGTAAGAGACTTCGAGAGAATAATACTGTTTACAATGAACTCCGAAGTCTTCAATTTTATTTAATGGAATCGTTTGATATTCCGAAGGTTCCTCATTTGCAGGCTTGTATCCCTAGAAAATTAAATATAATTCATGACATATTGCTACAAAAAATTAATTACATATAGAAGTAAAATATGATCGAAATACGCACCTTTGGATACGTTCTGAACGCCCCCAAGCATACTTTTCCAGCAGATATGGTCCTGACCGGATCGATGACGATAGCAACGAACGGTTCTTGGAAATTTTGATTTAACATTTGAGTAGAGACATCTATACCGGATAACCAGCAGCCATATCCAGGATGGCTGTGATACCACCCGATAGCGTTCTCATGTCTACCAACCTTAAAAATTCAATAATAAATCTGATGACAATTTTATTTTTTGATCAAGTCCGCAACGGATGTGGAGCATATATGGTCACCTAATGGGGGGTATCTCAACAGAAGTTTTTTCTATGGGACTGCTTGTTACTCATTTGCTCGACCTCTCTTTTTCGAAGAGAGTAGGGATAAAAGGATAGGGCTAGAACAGGAATAGTGGTCAGATGAATGAGAGAATTTTTAGACAATACAGACATCCATGCTTTCAAACAGAAATCCATAAATTGATTAAAAATCAATTTATGAAACTGTCTGTACTAAGATTCGAACCCGTGAGCGCTGTAACCAAAACCAACGATGAAGAAAACGGATCCAGCATTTGTGAAGAGGAAACAAGTGAGTAATAATGAAAACTTAAATGAAACATTCACAAATTAATAGCCAAAGTACCCACATTAAAAAATACAACCTAATGAAATGTTAACAAACCTGCTTAGCAGCCTCAATATATGCTGTCATGTATTCGTATGCTTGAGCTTGAGCGTTAACTCTTGTTTCAGTTCCTTCAACCGGCAGGGCAAAAGAATCCATTACCAACATGGTGTTAGCATCTACTTTGCCTATTGACAGCAAACAAATAATAAAAATTACACAAAATCACTTATTGTAGTTAGTGACGCAAGGCCGGGAATAAACTCGCATGGGAAAATTGGGAAGAAACAATTATAATATTAATAAACGTGTGGCATTTTTTACGTATGGCAACATTGTATCCACAAATTTGAGGTTACAGTTAAGTTATTATTTCAATGGTATAGATGGAAGTAAGGAACTTTCTTATATATCGGATCACCTATGACATCTATTTATACTTACGCAAAATATTTACGGAAACGTTCCTGTTTTGATGAATGAAGTTAATCTCGGTGAGACACATATTTATATGTGCATCTAGACCAGTGGTTCTCATGTGCGGCCACCAGAGCATTTTTCTGTGGCCACCAAAGGTCTATGGTAATAAATATTGATCTTAAAAAAAATATTGATATTGAAAAACATACTAATATAAAATAAATATGACATTTGTATACGGCTCAAAAACGTAACTGCAATGAATGAATTTATTTTCAATAAAATAGAGATCTTTTTTAGATATAAATTTACCGCGATCATTAAAGTAACCCTCATCGGGCTAATTTGGGCTGCAGTGCAGTAAGTTATTCAGTCTATTGTACGATAACCAACCCTTTTCATCTTGCAATCATGTAATTATCATTAATGACAGATAATCCAAATACATGTGTATCAGTAAGTGTCATCTGATTTTTTTATAAATATGGAAGCATCTCTATATTCTATATCTGTAAATGACAGGATTGTAAAAATATAGTACATATTTTTAAAGAAATTATATTTAAACATAAAAAATTTCTGCCTGCGGTGTCATAGTGGTTTATGGTCAATAAAATACAAGTCGGTCATTTTCATCACTATTGCAAATATAAAATCATTTTGGAGAAAAAGTGGGGGGTCGGCAAACCCCAAGACCGTCCCAGGCGGAAAAACCCGTAACTACTACGCTAGCTATGTCACTGCCAACATGTTTAAATGCCTTTTATTGAAAAAACTTACATGTTGATTCCTTTTTTTAGTAAATGCATCAGCCTAATATTTTAAATTACGATTGAAAAAATTGGTGCGGCCACGAGACATTTCCATAAGACCACTGATGTTTATAATGCGGGCACAGAGAAATTCTCCGTGAGAACCACTGATCTAGACTCAATATGTTGAAAAAAATATCATCCAACAGTTAATTCCCAATTTTCCGGGTTTTTTGCAACACTAGTTGTAGTACACAAAATTACATTGAAATTTATGCACACATATTTTTCATTTTGATCTAGAGTAACAATACTATTAGGCACTATTTTTAAATAATTGAAATCAAACGTTTCAGGTAAATACAAAGATTAAATAGTAATGACTCACCAAGCAACAATCCCATGACTTCTAAAGTGCCGCCAGATCTCGCATGCATAACCATCTTTAGCAATGCTAAAGCCGAGATTCGTATATCCTTGAAAAAATGGGGGCTGAAATATTCAATAGTTAAAAATTAATTCTGAATTAATATGTTGCATGCGGGAAAGACAGATCTAAGTCCTCAGCGTGCCGCTCACAAAATGTGGGAGACAGTGATCTCAATTTAACAAGGGTAAAGCTTTGACGGCGGGAAACAGTGACTACGGTCCTGGTGTTAGCACTGCGTTTTACTATGTACTAATTATGTGGAAATATCTTCGAATTATTTCAACCCAAGATTATAACACACATCTGATTAGAATTAGTCACACACGCTCACTTGTTTATTAATTAATGTCAGCAATCTTTAGTTGTGCTCATAGAGATGTTTACTTTCACTTCTGAAGCAGACATTAACGACTTTTGTTGTTATTCAATGTAGAATATTAAAAAATACAAATATTACGAGTTACATAAATATGGATCTAAATATAACGAATATTAACGAAAACATTAAAAATACCATGAAAAAAAGGTGCTGGAACGGCGTTCCACCGCGTTACATGGCAAAAAAAGCCCTGGTTAAAACCATCAAACATATTACAGCCACAGAGTGAAATATATAATATTATTGAAATACAGAACTTACTCTTTATCCCATGGTTTAGCAGCGAGAATATCTTGCTGCTGTTTTTTATCAAAGCGGTAGATTTCATCAATACCTGATACAGTTTCAATATTATTGGCCAAAGTCCAAGTCTTCTGAGCAATGCTTCCCTGAGAATCACTTGTAGAAGTTGACGCCATAGCTGTTACTAATATAGTCAAATAGTCATTAATTTAAAACACAATTGCTGCAGCAACAACTAGTATTTTAAGTAAAGAAGAAGACATTTAATTCAAATCAATACTTCATTTCTTACACTCAATTGTTTCGATACATTAAGAACTAGATTTTAACGTAACATTCTATCAGTAGTCTTAAAGCTGCAAAAAATCACTTCATACATAATTTTAGAGCTGACAATTAATTGGCAATTCAGAGCGACTAAAATTATCACGTTTTTAATCAGACAACTAAGCTGTTATAATAAAAACAATGGTAAATATGCTTTATAACATGCTACTCTTTTTCTGCCTGAAAAATTACTTAATGTTCTAAAATTATGAGGTAAAAATCGGATAGTCGGAACATGATAATTTTCAACGAAAACTACACAAAATGAAATGTTTTAGGGTAGAACAATCTTTTAGGAACCTAAATATATATGAAATATCGTGAATGATGAAAGTAAACATTGAATTATAGGTTTAACGATATGTCGCAAACTTTCATGTCTCTTAGTACCAACCTAACAAAACTATACAGTTTGTATGAAGGAACAATGGCGGTGACAGGACAGGTTTTGATGTCTTCAGAAAGTATGCGAAACTACCTGTTTCAGGGTATAACAAACAAAACCAGACCTAACATAACATAACCTAACCCAAATTAACACATCATTCGCTGTAGTTTTCGGGGGGAAATATAATTTTTAGGCCATGTTCCGACTTTCCGATATTTACCCAAAAATGTGTCAAATTTGCTCTATGCTGAAGTTCCATTTGACATAATACGGTGACTTTATTGTATTTTTATTAGCGGCATTTAGTATATTTTCGGAGAGAAAAAGAGACACATTTTGCAAAGCATATTTACCAAAATAACTACCAGATATGACCAGTAAATTTATATTAACCATCCAAAATACTTATTGAATAACGCGGTATCATAAGTTGATCAATAAACTCATTTTACTGTAATACCCAGACGACGCTCTCGTATTCGCAATAAGCTAGTTTAGATATGGTATATCGAGTAATTGTATTTGTAATCACTTACGTTATTTGTTTTAATTTTCTTCAAGCCTGGGAGCAAAACAATATTAGTCTGATATAGAAAACAATCAGTTTGGTAAATTTAGCGACAATAGACACAATAATGACATTTACTATACGATTTCCTTAATTAAGGAATATAAATTTTTCTCTTGGCAATAATCTTGGATAAATTTGAGAATAGAACCTTTTTTTTGCGATAACCCATAAAAGGTATCGTCAACAGGATTATTTCGCATACCAAGTATAATGCCTCCTAATAAAAAATATTTAGTTTATATGGCCTTAATTTATTTTAGCACCCGAGTAGATAAGATATTTGTTTATTTATTCAAAATCATTAGTTGATCTCACTAAGCCTCTAGACTTACTCGTAGGATATTGTAAAACTTTACTTTTGTGTACATTGTACACACCAATTACAAAAATAATGTTTTACAATAACTTACGAGAAATTCTAGCTGTATAAAAGGTTCAAAGTAGTACCAACTAATAATATTTGGGGACACAATGTGTGCATTGCTCAAAAATGACACCACTAGTTGACGGTAGATAGGTACTGTTTCGAAACATAAATTATACCCACATAAAAAAGGTTATGAACCAACAGTAAAAATTTCATATTTAGTAGCCATGTTTAAAGTACTGAGAAACGTCATCAAATTCTGCCAATCGCAATTGACCACATATGCCGCCGTGGAGTCATAATAGAAATCTTATACATATTGCGTCAGCCTGACTATGTTGGTGAAAAGTAATAGAGACAGATTCAACATTATATTTAAAACAAGTGTCTGATGATGTTATTGTTTGTATTTCTTCACTCGTGACAAGTGTACCATCGTTTTGGTATCTTATGATCAATGATCACGGCATCTAAATAATGAAAATGAGTTCGTCCATCCTAATCGCCCTGCCTAAAAATTATTTATCTGCGGCAATTCCAATGGATTCGATGAGTTCTCCGGAAAGTTCTCCCAGTCCGTCCAGGAAGCGGAGATTGGACCATCTGTCTTGGGAGGAGAAACTTCAAAGAAAGTGCGTTGTTTATTAAAGCGTTTCTTAATGTTTGATTGACAGTTTTAGTTATTTTACTCATGATACACTTTTCGTTTGTTCAGGAAATTGAAAAATCGTGTGGCTGCGCAGACATCTCGCGACCGGAAAAAAGCAAAGCTTGATAACATGGAAGATCGCCTCACCAATCTGGAAAAGACCAACCGAAAGCTGTTCAATGAAATGAGCAACCTGAGAGATATCAATGAGAGATTAATGAGCGAAAACAGTGAGCTTAGGAAGCAATTAGCTTCCGCGAACGAAGTCAGTCGTGCAGATTCCAACGGATCTGCTGTGTCCCGTCCTCTGCCGAAGGAGGAACCTGCCCGACTGGCTGCGCCCGCGGATCAAATTGCCTACCTCTATCATCTGGCGATGCTCTGCCTCCTCTCCAACATATCCTCTCCCAAATCGATTCCGATGAATATCTCGATTGCCTTGAACAACTTGCCGATAGTCTTCTCAGAGAAATTGATTCGGAAGCTCAAGACAGTGATCGAATTGTAAGTATACTGACAGCCCGCTTTCAACTATTAATGATTGACCAGAAAATACTGCAACTCGCTGTTTTTAATGTAATCTTATTCAATTACCGTGTTATTCACTAGCCTGAATTCCATCAACTATTTTGTTTGACTTGTTTTTTTAATAAAAAAAAATCTTTACAGAAATCGGAGTTTGAACAGGAAGACCAAATCTGTGAATCAGAAGTGGTGGGGTCCACACCAGAACACATGGAATCCGATGGAGCTGAAAACTTAGAAATAAATATTTTAAGAAGCAATGCAGACACTATATTAGAGCAACATTCCTATGCGCACCCATTTAAGAAAACCGATAAAGACATCAGTGCACTCGATCATTCTGCGGATGCAGAACGAGAATTCAAGTCGGAAGAACCCTCCGTGGATGCTGACACGTTCTTTGGAACATACGATGAAGCTAGTGATTGTATAACAGTTGTTATAACCAGTGAAAATGAGACATTTGAAGATGACATCACTGATCAAAATAGCACCATAAATGAATCTTTTCTAAAAATAGACTGTGAAGAAAATTCAGATATGTTAACCTGTCCTGTATATTTAGACAAACCGAATATTAAACTTATCTCTCTGATTCATGGTAGTCCGATGTCTAGTATGTCATCTTGCTCTTTAAGTATGCAGGACCCCATGTCTCCTGCACCGACATTCATATCTGATTTTGGATATGAATCCATCGAATCGCCACTCAGTGATGCGGTTTCAAATGAATTCGATGATCTCTGGAGTGAAAGTCTCTCTGAACTTTTTCCATCATTAGTTTAGGAAAAGTTATGTTACAGTCTATGATTTAGGTAGTGCTCTAAGTTTAATGAGATAGGACTGTGTCGTCTCCTAATCATTTCAATTATCTTACGTTGCATTGTACAAATAATGAAGTGAGTTTAATTTTAAGATTCGCATGTAAAGTGCACTGCGTATTTATTAATTCTTGTGTAGGTGTATATAAATCAAAAAGAAAATATTCAAAGGAATCATCAAGATTATGTATTTATTTATATTTCTCTCTTTTATATTTTATTCATATTCTATTTTATAATTACATACTGATAATATATTGTCTGCAAAATCTTAAACTTACTTTTATTGTGTTTTTAGCCGGCGGTGATGAGTAATAGTTGGAGATAGGTAGGTGAAGTCTAACTTTTTTTTTTAAAAAATAAAACACAATTTGTTTGTACTACTTCCACATATTTAATATGTGGAAGTAGTACAAACAAATTGTGTTTTATTTTTTAAAATATAATGTCTTTCCACCAAGAATTGACAGTTAACACCTTAAAAGTGAAGTCTAACTGATGAGATAAATAAGAAAGGTCGCAATTAACTAGACCACCACATTTTATGCGGAATGCAATCAGATAATGATTACATGCACAGTGGGCCATCCCCAGTGAACAATTATTATTTGGGTATAATCAATTCAATTAAGACATTTCTCATTAATAAAAAATATTTCTTCTTTCATAAAATTAATCATACATTTACTCAATGAGGTCTCAATCAACAATTATTTCATTGAAATATAGTACAAAAAAATTGTGTTTTATTTTTTAAAATGTAGATTGGGAGGCGTCCTTATATGGGTAGACTATTATGAACTAATAGTAACTATTTTGAACTAAGTGCTGCATTGCCTTATACAGAAGGGGCAGCTGCCTAGGACTTCGCATTTGAAATGTTCACTACATATAAAAATCTAAATAATAGCATTTTCTGATATTTATGTAAATAAATTAGGCGTTATTTATTTTTTCATTTTGGTGTGGTATTGTTCAAAGTTGAAAAATTTTAAATCTGGAGTTTCAAAAAATCGCATAACTTTAGTCCCTTACAATATTTTTTAATGAGCAAAACTAAAACTTTGCTTTCAAGAAAGACTAAAAACAGGAAAATGTGTTAATGTTTTGAAAAATTATCTTCAGTCTCAGGTAGTCCTATCATTCTTCATGGGCATTTTAGTATTTACGATGTGAAATACTAGGCAAAAATGAACATTGACTGACTCGGCAAGAAAACTGAACAGTCTATAGGTGAGTCGTCAGGGAAACTATGAACTTGCATCATAATGATATGATGACGCTTGCAGGCTTGCATTTCCAGACTTTTTACGATAGAGGTTAAATGGATCGTAAATGTTCGACAAATTTCTGAATTTTTTTTGATTTAACATGAATTGAAATTGATTTAACATTCCATTTATTTTTTTATGCGTGCATGAAAAGTAATTTACTAAATCTAAATGTAGTGTGTTTTAAGTATATTTCTTCAGTCAAAAGAGCAACAACTCCAAGAAATGGTTCATCTTTGGTAACAGTTTCTTTTATTTAATATACATCAAACTAAATGCATATCACACAATTGTGGGTGAAAAGTAGCATCACCACGCACCACGCAACCATCAGTGTTCAATTTATAGGAAGGATAAATATTTTTATTTATGGGATATCAAGAAAAAAAATAATTTAGTAACATCTTTATTTAACATTTAAAATATATATAAATGTAATGGCAATTACTAAACATAAGAGACATTTTATGAATTTAAAATATAATATTAGAACATAATTAGTTTAAATAAAATACCAAAGCGAAATGTGCTGATAGAGTTTTGGCACATTATACTGTGATACACAATATGACTGTTACGGCAGAGTAAAGTCGAATTCATAAAATATTTATAATATTATATCAATGTACAATAAATTATTTACTAGAATTGACGGGCTACATTGTCACAGTATTTCTTTATTATTAAACATAGACCGGAGGTTTATTCAAGTCAATTTATTTTATTCATATCATGATCCTTTGATTAGCCCACCGACTCTCGTTGAAAAAACCAATATAATAAGCAAAATAAAACCACATTCATATTAAGTGTTCACAGAGAACGGAAGACAGTTCTAGCTATTTTTCATTAGTTATTTGCTGTTTATATTAATTCACTGAGAAGTGTGCTTGTATTTATAATAATCAAACATATTTCCAAATCATCGCATATATTTTATATTACATTAACATAGTTCTGTTAAAATTTCTCTCCTTAAAAATTTCTAACCACAATTACACAATTTGAACATTTATGTAGTCAAGAGACGGAAGAGTATTAAGAAATTGATACAGGCAGTAAGCTACAAGATATTTTTTTCTTATAATGAAACAATTACTTTTTAAGGGACCAGTTTTACTAAGTTTTTCTTCAATAATTGAATTGTATACAATTAGATTTTCCACCAAAGTGCTTAATAGAATTAATAAATTGTTAATATGTATTTGACAGCGGAATTAATTAATTAATCCATTTATTTCACTTTGGAAGAACTTCGATAGTCATCATAAACGTCTATATCTGAGTGCATATTTTGAAAATAAAAAAAATAAACTGTTTCAGCTTTGTTATAATGCAAATCTAGTAAGCTTTACTGCCTGTAATGTTTGCATTCCCCGAAAGCATACAAAATTAGCTGAATAATCTTTCAAAGCATCCGTGACAATATGGCTTGTCATTTTGCTCTTTGAATGTGCCTTTATTCAACTGCTTCAGGCAGAATGCGCAAACAAAATGTTCCGGATGGAATTTTCGGAACATGGCAGTAATGCAGCGGCCCGCAATGGGTTTGTGACATCCGGCACACAGCGATCCTCTCTTAGCGTGGTAGTGAGTCTCGCAGTATGGAAGACCTTCATGATCAAAGAATGAACCGCCGTGGAAGGGTTCTCTGCAGTCCTGTAATAAAATAGATAACCTTTTATATGCATACAACTTTATATCAGTTATATCTTTCTATGAAGTTTCTTTCGCTCAGTCCAATACGAAGCCAACCTGAAATAAGTATAAAATAATTCTAGACCTGAAATATTTTGATTCTTTAAATTTGGAATAAAGATATATACTTTATCGGTGACGTGAGAAATGAGAGAAGCAAATATAATGCCTTTGGCCTCAGGCATGTTTAATCGGCCCTGTGGGACTATAGATGTCAATATTATTTACCTATGTAAATAATATTGACATCTTTAATTTTTATTTTATTCAAGTGAGAAATTTTATTCAAGTGAGTGTTTTTGATTTAATAAGGTTATGTTGGTTATAATAATATTATAATAATAATTTTACAAATATTGATTATATTGATGAGGTCGTCGTAAAATGTATACAAGTGTACAGTACAGGGGATAAATAAAGTAATTTCATTTTTAATGTGTTCTTCTTGTCAATTCTTGGTGGAAAGGCATTATATTTTAAAAATAAATCTCAATTTGACTGTACTACTTTCACATGTTTATAATGATCGGGACAGATTTCGCTCATCACGAGCATTATCAACTGATAATGCTTGGTTAATCATCAGTTGACAATGCTCGTGATGAGCGAAACCGGTCCTGATCATTATAAACATGTGGAAGTAGTACAGACAAATTGTGTTTTATTTTTAAAAAGTAATTTCAATCCCTGTTCAAAGGACAGTATTATTTTGGTACCCAAAATCGTGTTTACAAGGACCTCTTGAATTGAATGTGACTGAATAGCGTAAAAAGACCCACTATAAGGAGATTTATTTTTATACATGGATAAACTAACACTCTTTGTATATAGTTTCATATTCTTTGTCATTCGTTAAACAAGAATTGATGGTGAAACATAAATAAAAGTTAATCAAAACGTATTGAAAGATATAAAATCGATTTGAGAAATATGAATATTAAGATGATTGGTTTTATTCATTTAGATACTTTACAACTAATTGTGCGTGCTATGAATATTCCTTAAAACCAATTATTTTTAAAAAAGAGGGAGTAAGTTTTATATTTTAAATCACACAGCAAGAGAAACTAAGATACTTGGACATGACCCATTGTGTCTGAAAGATTAGAAGTGCGTTTTACAAAAAGTAATAATGATTCGTATCATAATTTTGTAATCTTTTTTAGGACATGTATTGACATTTCTGACGTTAATTTATTTATGTTTTTATTACAAAATATTTGAATCATTTCAAATGATATTTATGGACATATTAAACATTATTGTATTATTTTTAAAAGGAGTTCAACGTAGACTGAGAAATTAACTTTATAAAATTTATTTAAAATAGTATTTGAATTATAATTCGAGGGTACACTGACAGAAGGCATTAAGTCATAAAAACGAGTTCTGAGATAGTCGCATTTAAAGCATTTTTTTTTAAAAGTATCATTGTTATTTAAAAAGATTTTTTGTACATTATAAAGAATAATCTTTTTGGCATTCAAATCGTAAGATTGGTATCGATGAGTTATTGTCATATTATGCTTTCTGCCAGAATACAAAAATAAGAATATGACTTACATTGTCTTTTTCCACGTCATTAAATCCTATAACTTAATACCTTCTACCGGTATGTAGTGGGTTAAATTGTATATATTTAAAACAGAAAGCCACCTAAAACTGGCTTAATGTGTTCTATCAGCATAACCTCGATATATTGAAAATAAATTTCCACAAAGTAACCGCCAAATCCGTCAAAAAAAATTCCGGTTAATTTGAAAGCAATAAAGTTTCTCTGACCCACATGATCCTAAAAATGGGGTATAGCGAGAGTGATTAGCTAACTAGCAATCCTGTCTTAGCCCTGTCCTTCTATCCTTACTCTTTCAGAAAAGAGAGGTTGAGTGATTGAATAACGGCTTATGTTGAGATGCCTGCATTAGGAACTACTGTGCTCCACATCAGGAGCAGACATAACAAAAAAAAAAAAATTATCACTGATCAGTCGTCGACCAATGTTCCAAATATATTTTTTTACAATACTGAGAAATATGTCAGATTTCCTCAACAGTAGAGACCTTTTAATTTCCATCAAGACTGTATTCCAAATCAAACTATACCTTATCATCTAAATAAAGAATTGTAAGGTAAGTGAACTTATTATATAGCAAATAAAAGTCACGGAACTGCTATTAATGGTTCACAAATTTATGAAAAAAATATTTTCGGTCCAGTATTTTAGCAGTCCGTGTATTTTAGAGCCTTTTGTATACATGCTTTTATACCTACCCAGATTATTGATATTTTAAATAATATCGCATATTTTATGTGGTTTTCCATCGGCTCAGTGACTTAGTCAAAGTTGACATAATTCTATATGTAAATATAAATATTTGGCTCTCTGCCATCATGGTGAAAGCTGTATGCATGTTTAAGAATATTTGTGGAACACAAAAACACATTTAGACATCACTTTCATCCCAAAATAACTAATAATAATTCTATATTATATGTAGAAAACCTTCGTGTGATAATTTTAGTAGGGGCACCTATATTGAAAATGTTCTAGTGATTAAGCTAGAACTAAAAACAATAAGAGAATTCAGTGTCAAGATTGATTGCTTAGGAAAGTTCCCCAAGAGAAGTGAATGAATAGTTAACTACACTTCATGAAAATGGTTGTTGAAATGTAAATAATTTTATTTTATTTTTTGTTATTAGTATTTATTGTGTTATATGCATTAAAACATATAACTAAAAATGCAAGGGAACAAAAATAAATCTTTAGTTTTGTAAACAAATTTTTTATTTGGTACAATATAGTTTTTAAAATAGAGTAATTCTTTATCAATGACTAGATGTATTTTACTGTATTAAAAATATAGAATAATGTTAGTGAATTACTCGATTTCCTTTCAATATCATAGAAATTGATCGGAAAGACAAAGTAACAGCCTTATCGTCAAAACATTCATGGAATGTCGCAATAAGCTCAATGCTTCAAAGCACGCGTTTGGTCCCATGCATTTTTTTGTTTGTGTTTTTGTTTTTTTATATATTTTTTTTTATTGTTTATTTATTTATTTTCAAATAATATACATTATAACAAATACAATGATTAGTGTACTTCAGCAGTAACTCAGAATCTTATATCCCAGTATAAACTTTCTTTATAAAAATATTGCTATTTACTTATCATTCCATCATCATTCATAAGTCATACTATCTGCGAGAATAACATGTTTCCTTTTGTGTATTCTTTAATGAAACCACGGCCGGCGGCTTCGGCTTCGTGTACAAGCGTTACTTCACGATGAAAAACTGACAGAACTTTCAATTTCAGTTTCGATTGAATCTCGTCGACCTGTAAAAAAAGGGGTTCGGAGCATCTATCATATTTTTCATGGGGTGTATGTCATTTTCATATTTATTCTTCCTCTTCATCCACCCCAACGCATTTGGGGCAGACGGGTTTTCCTTCCATGGCGTAGAAAGATTTTCCCTGCACTGCCAGCTTGCAATCCTAAATATGACATAATTACATAAACAGATCAGAGCCTGGTTAAAATTGATACATTATATTATTTTGACAGTAAATCTTTCATCGAGAAATGATCGATGTCGCGTAAAAAACTAAATATTTTTGTGAATCGACTATACTTACTCTACAGACAAAGCAATCGGGGTGCCATTGACCGTTGAGAGCGGAAATATAGTTTTCCATTATGGGACGGTTGCACCCTCCGCACTTGGGGGCGAACATATCGAAGTAGTCGTTCCGACAGTACGGCTTTCCGTCCCTCTCGTGGAAGCCGTCCTCCCCGAACTGCTGCCCGCACTGGGCGCAGAAGAAATGCTCCATATGCCATGTCTTCTCCAGAGCGGTGACACATTTCTGCAAAATTATACACATTTTACTGATTCAGATTGTGCGTGTTGCAAAATAATGTATTTCAACGTTTCGATCGGAATCAGTATGCACTATTGGAAAACTCGCTTACATCCAGAATGGGGCCGTTGCAGTAAGCGCAGCGGGGAGAGAAGAGATTGTGATAATCGGGCTCGCAGTACGGGCGGCCGTCTCTCTCGAAGAAGTTCCTGGTACCCAGTTCTTGAGTGCAGTGGGCGCAGTTGAAGTGCTCCGGGTGCCACGTCTTGCCGAGGGCTGTGATGACCTGGCCGACGATGGGCTTATCGCACGCTCCGCAGCATCCTTTCTGGGCAGTGGTGACTCCCTGACGAGACATGTCAGCGTGAAGAGAGCCGAGCATACGTTCTAGATCTCCACCGGATGCGTGCTCGTTGGCGTTGGTCGCTTGACGTGCGCTAGTGTGCGACACTTCACGAGTTTGCTGATGCTGAAGGGTGCCCTGGGAGACCTACAATGAAATTAAAATACTTGAAGAGAAGACGGACGTCAATGAAGATTTATAAATATGGAAAAAAAATCAACAAAGTTGATTTTGATTAAAAATTTAAATTATTTTCTAATATTTAAAAAATAATTTAATTCGATCGCGACCGTAATCCAGATAAGTGTTTCGATTGTGGACGTCTTATACGAGTTTACTGTGACAAGGAGAATGTAATAATTATCAGCTGGAATGACAAGATGTTTCCTTAGAACTATATATCAACCGATTGACAGCAAAAGTCTAATTCAATTTAATAAAATATACAAAAAAATTATATTCGGACCGTCAAAGTTGCTTAGAGAGAGGTCGGTGAAGTAATGAAATGGCTCAAACTGACGCCCGCCAATATTATAACTGAAATTTTTCTCCCTCCACACTCGAGACCGTTATATATATGTAAGTCTGGAAAGAAAGAAGGAGACGGAGAGTTCGAACAGGACGGAGGGAAGGAGAAGGGAGAGAAGAAAAGGTGGGAGAAAATCGAGTTATTTTCAGCTAGTAGATCCAATAAAGGAGTCTTAGGAGAGTTGAGCCAAAAACCTAAGCAGTGGTGTGGTGCTGTGTGCTCACACAAGGTGCCCTAACAATAATTTTTACAATTTATAATCCATAAAATATTTTACCTTTACCCACAGATCGAAAATTTTTATGATATCACCATATTAGCAAAAACCATCCGTTTTCAATTTACAACAATAACAAATCATGAAATTATGAATATTTTACATAAATAGTGTTAATAGACACATTTGCGTCAAACAAACTTACTTTAAACTCAGATAGAGATGCCATTAGATCATCCAATTCCCTGGTTGCGTTAGAAGCATGAGCGTGGATGGGATGAGGTGACCTTCCGCTTGTGTTGACTGATTGCGCCACGGGTTCTACGACAGTTTCTTTGACTGTAACGGTCACATGCTTGGTTCCTGGTCTAGGCTGCGTACCTGTTCCACTGTACATTTTAAGATAATAGAAAGTGAGAAGATTTAATTTCAAATATAAATCATACAATAAATATGGATAAGACATCATAATAAACATTTATAAATTGTTATTAAAACACACAGTTAAATAAGCACCCTGTAAATCTATACAAGAATGAATATTTAACAAATTTACATTAGGTCTGCATCTTAACAAGGAGACAGAACTGTAATTAATTCTTTGACAATATGTTGGCTGTCCAACATAGAATTCCCTGCTGATTTTAAAATGCATGCATCTCTACGTACTTTAACTACATAGTAAAGAGATGGCAAATCTTTTGCCATAATGTGTAGGTTGAATATTTAATTTGAGTAAGCAGACAATATACTTTTAATCAAATATCACAAGTTTAATTGTAGTGAGTTTTTTTTAACATTTTATAAAACCTTATACACCTTATATAAAATCACAGTTTATCTTTCAGACTATTGTATTTTAATACTCTTTGCTTTTGATTAATTCTGATAGCCAGCAGCTTGACAATTGCATAAAAACATTTAGTCATTCAACTGAATCCTTTCTTGTAAATAAATACTCGCACAGTCTCATATGTATGATAACTAATGCTAATCAAATCTGGCCAACTCTAAAAGTTAATCCGTCTATTGGATCATATACTGTGGATTAAATTTGTTGTTCACAACCCTAAAACTCGCATACTCATAATCAAAGAACTTTTGGCAGATAAATTATTAAATTTCAGGCATACGTGGCAAGAATTCATATTCCTGTTTGTAGAACGATATATAAGTTGTATGGTATTGTGGCATCTATAACTCAATATTTAGCACAGCTCAAGAAAAATGTTGTTTATACTATTAGAAATATGTAAACCTATTTCAAAAATAAACTGTTGTCATATAATTATGGAAATCAAATGGTGATTTATATAGGCAAACAATATTGTATTAATTATTAAGCTAAAAAAACGTTTTGTTAAAAAATTATTAATTTTAAATTGCGTTTTCTTAAAAGTTAATTAGAATCCAGCAAAAGAACTTATACATAGTTTTTAAACACATTAGTCACCAGTTCACCATCGCTGCCAAGTACATAAAAAATATTTTTTCTTAGTTAATCTTAATTAATATATAAGATTGGATGGGACTCAAATATTTTGAAAACATTGGTTTTAATTATTTTTTAATTTCAATTTCAAGGAAAACAATAATTAAAATATATTATAATCTCGAAAAATTCTACATCAAAAGCATTTACCTAATAAAAAAAAAAATCATATAGATGCTTTAAGATGATTAAGGCTTAAATATTAAATAAAATCTAAGCTCTTTATAACATTAAAAAAATGTGGAAAAAGTACTCCCTATAATTAATAATTCTATGACGGTGAAGTTATAGAAAACGGTCTCACCCATTTGAAACATCAGAGTTCAGCTGTTCAAGAAGACTGTCAACCGAAGGTCTGGAACGAGGTCCTCCAGGTGATGGACTAGCTCCTCCGTTTGCCTTCCCATAACCATCAACTGAAAAAATATTAAAATTAATATACAAGATAATATATATATATATGAGTTTCTGAGCATAAAAAAGAAATAATAACAAATCGTAAGCCAAGTTGAATTCTAGATTTCTTTAACCCAAAAATTCTCCATTTACAGTACTAAATACTGCATATCGATGGTGTTTTGGCCAATATATGTAGCCCTCGAAAAATACGAAAATGAGTTAATGATTGAATCTCATTTTAAAGACGACAGGGCAGGTCTCGGCCAAATGATGTAAATTAGAAAAATAAATTGACCACTCTTTGGAAAAGAAACATCATTTTACATTGATTTTAGGTTTAAAAATTCTGACCCGGCCACTTGATGTAAGCCACTATTATATCGACACTCCCTACGTATAATCCCGTATCTGCAAACATAAGAATTTACAGGAGTGCATTTCAAAGATTTATAACGCAACTCATCATAGAATGTTTTCGATAAAAACAGTTTTTAATCGAACTCTCTCCTGAACAATTTCAATTTTGAGGGTTACATTAATTGGTCAAAACACTGTCGATATAAAGGAGGGAAATAGTTGATAAAATTTACTCTAAATAATATATTTCATTGAATTTAATATTTTCAAATTAAAATGTTATTTTTAAAATATAATGCCTTTCCACCAAGAATTGACAGTTAACACCTTCAAAATGATGAATTTAATATGGTAAAGATTGAAATCCATTAAAAATTCTCAATTTTTTTTCCATGTCTGCTTCCAATGTGGAGCATATGGTCTCCTAATGGAGGTATCTTAACAAAAGTTTTTTTCTATGAGAACTGCTTGTTACTCAGTTGTTCAACCTCTCTTTTTTCGAAGAGAGTAGGGATAGAAGGATAGGGCTAGGACAGGACTAGTGGTTAGCTAATCGCTCTCGCTACGCCCCGTGAGGATCGGATGGGTTGGAGGGGGTTTTAGACATCACAAACACTCAAGACTATACACAGAAATCCATAAATCGATTGAAATATCAATTTATGAAAACCGTCCGCACCGGCAATTGAAACCGACATATCCGTAACCGCAGCCAACGACAAAAGCCTACCAACTGCGCCACGGACGCAGACAGTTTTTTTTAGTTCACATATATTTATCAATATCGTTGACTTTTATTTATCCTCAAAGCATTTTTATCAAACGTAGATTTTACAAGTTAAGGCACTTTACTACAAAATATATATTTATATGAATTTCCAATATTTTTTTTAACATTTCCACTCAAAATTTTGGACCACATGAACACCTATCTAATGAAGCATATAAACAAAAGTTGTCAAAAGTATCTCTTAGGAGAGAGCAACGAAAAAGGGGGATTAAGAAAGGACTATTAGTTAGATACTCGTTTCTTATACGCCCCATTTTAAAGCATCAACGAAGAAAAGATAGGTTTGAGTGGGAAGAGGTAAAAATATAACAAACATCTAAACATTGCTTGAATACAAATCAAATGAAAAATCGATCTATGAAATTTTTTACTCGAGAATTCGAATTCTTGGCTACATAAAAAATACATATTTTTTACTGCAAAAAGGCGTGTTTAATCAATACAAAAATTTCGTACTATGAGTAAATAATTTCATGACAGAAATCATGAGAAAATTCGCCTGATATGCGTAGATTTCTATTATTTTCAGTGGGTGGGAGGACAACGTTAAGCGTGATATTTTACGAAAATTATTGGAAACTTTTGACATCTCCTGTCAAGTTTTAAGAAATATGACACATATTTTTTCGATCTTTGAGATGAATACGTGTATTAATGGTCTAAAATGTTATTAATAGAAAACGATTTGTATCGCATAATGCTGATACAAGAGGAGGTCAACGTTTACTTAAGGTTGCCAAACACATTGGAACATGTAAACAAACCAACGAGTTATAGCATCAATGAAGAAATAATATTTATTAATACCGTAATAGTTTTATAGTCAATGTCAAATTACTCCAGACTTATCTAAATATAATATTTAAATCAAACTTTATAGTATAACAAACAAATAAATAATTAACTTATGTTGCCACTATAATAATTGTAACGAGTTAATATCTTTTTCAATTCGTTACATAGTAAATTATGAATTCTGGCATGGGTGGAGAAATTTCGCTTTTGACAGAATATTCGCCGTCGTGCCGGCAAAAAAGTCGAGAATACATGTTTTAAGTAAATCAATGTTGAATATAAACAATGTATTGGTCAAATATCGTAAATTAGTAACAGTTGGGCAGTGAATATAAGTTGATTTTTTTGCGTGACAGCTAAACTTGAAAGACGAAAACTTAAAGTATAAATAACTCAAAAGACAACTTTATCGATGTATTTTTCCAAAAACGGACGAAATATGTAATTGATGCATATTTTATTCAAGTAAAAAATTATATCTGATTTTAATATTTACTGAACTACCTTTTGCCTTTAGTTTTAGAATGACAGTTCGCATAATAGGTCGGAGTCGTTCTATTTACTTAAAATGCATCAGGAGATAATTTCACTGCCCGTCATTGATATGTACACAATAATAAAAGACAATACTTACGACTATAAAAATTAATTAAACAAATTGTCTGAAATAAGCTTTTAAGTAATAAATGATCAAATAACCCATGGATTTGTACCATGTGTAGTAAAAGAAAAGTATGAATGCTGTATGATGATTTATGTAGCTAATCGGGTGGATCCAATTGAGGAATTGAGCAAAAGTGTCTCCTATAATTTGCCAACATTAAAGTTCGTGTAAAATCCGAGCTAAAGTGTGCGTAAAACTGTGGAAGCCACAGTTAATAAAAACATATTATAAATCACATCGCCATTAAATAATTCGCGCGGATCGGGACAGTGGCAAATATTATGCTCTGAAATAAATCGTAATAAGAAAATGGCGCGACTTCGGAGGCGTTGTGCCAGAAACTCCATTCACTGTGGCTGTATATTATTTGTTTTCCCGCTGAGGCGGAACACATGTGGCCCGAACATATTGAAATTGTATTGTTTCATAGTAAAAAAAAAAACATGACCGAGACGATGCCGAAGGTCGAAACTACAACTCGATTCCAAACGTATCAATTATTTTGCATAGATGAATTGTGAAATTAATATAATATCTTGACCTAGTACACCCTTCCCAGATGTACGCGGTACTTTTTTTGCGCGGTTTCACTTTAGCACGGTGAAGCAATTTTATTTTGTTAAAAATAATTATGTATATCGTAATATTATGCATTTACCAAATTATGACATTGATAAGGTAAATGCGACGATTTGTACCTCCTTCTTCTCTTCCTTCAGTTGTTATGAATTTTTCACCGATGAAATAATGACCGCACTGAATTAGTCAACTTAATATCTTATCACGATCACGAAAGTGAGTACCTCAGTGATTGAACCGAATCATCTCTATTAAATTATAAAAAGAAAGAATGGAGAGTTTTTCTAGAAAGTAAATTAGAAAACATTGTGTGAAATATTTATCCAAATTTGAATTTGAAGTGCTCTCAAATTTCAAATATACAAAAATAAGGGACAATAGGTACAAAACTCAACAAAAACATCATTGAATTTATAAATTAAAAATACACATGGCAACACAGTGTTTTCGAACCAGTAAAAAAAGGAAAAAATGATAGCTTCAGAAGACTGAAGCGAACATGAGGATGAATCAATGTCGGTTTGGTTATAAGCGATAAATATAACATTATTGATTGAATTGACATTTACTTGGTAGAACTCCATTATAATAGGATAAAATAACAAAGTATTTAGTTCTACAAAAATTTTATCAGGTAGTTGATAGCTATTTTGGCTTTACGCCATCTTCAGAACTACGATACAACTAGCTAGTTATTTTATGCTATTTTAATATAACATTATGTTATAATTGTCATTACTAAATCGTATAGAAATTTTTGTGTATGAACAATCTTTTTCTGTTTCTTCGAGTTTTGATAGCGTTTTTTGTTATTTTTAAACTGTTCCTGGAAGGGCTATTTTTGGAGTGTCAGATGAGAATATTAATTAATTACAGCGATGAAATTTGACGCGGAACCTTGTGCACAAATTATTTTTATTCGCTTTTCATGTCGGTAATAAACTCTTGACACAAACAAGATTGGCCAAGGTTTTATAACGTGTTGTCCCAGACTGGACCTCCCGAATATAAAAGCGTTATTTTTTATTGTATCGCGAGGGGGTGGATGCAGACAGTAATGGCGGCGTGACTGTGAAATGAAAGATGTGCTCGCTCATGTGTGTAATGTTTTAACCTACGTTGGCAATTTTATGATATTTTTTGCAACACTCTTATCGTCAAAGTATATTGCTATTTTGTAACAATTTTTCGAAATGATTGTATCCTCAATGGATTTCACACATTTCTTACGAAACAAAATCATTCATAAACAGAGTGATGCAACTTATTCAATTACTACAGACAATAAAAATATACTTTAAATTGTAGGCATCGCCAAGAAGTATTTTTTCAAGTCTCAGTTGTAATAAGGACAAAGCAACCGTTATATAGTCAAAATTTTCATACTCAAATGATATGTAACCTTTTTGTTATTGGAAGTAGTAATATAACACTTAAAATATTGTCAATATGTTTTGAATTTTAATTTGCACTCATTCCGATATTTAAAGGCGATAGAGAAATACCTGCAACGTGTATAATAGAAGTTGTGTCATATTACAGCAACGTGACAACGACGTCTATAAACTTTGTGTTCACCAAAGTGTTAAAAAAATAATATGGAATCTGATAAATAACAAGTTATCAATGGTTTCGAATGAAATGAAAGCAAGAAAATTCGTACTACCTAATGCAGTTAGTTCGATTTTTTCAATAATCCTTTGTAATGGAAAATTTAATGTAAGTAGGTAATCAATCTCATTGACTAGAATAAATTTATCTTCAACGTTGATACGTAGAAGTTAAGCAGACGGACGAATGCAAGACATTAAATGAGGGTACTTGATGGAATTTCAATATCAAATTTGGATTATTGAGATTTTGTACACTTCCATGTATTTTGTCACTAACGACCCGGGTTTCGCCTTTCGGCATCTTCAGGCATTCGAGCTCACGAATGGACTCGAACTGACTTCGTGAGCTCGAATGCCTGAAGATGCCGAAAGGCGAAACCCGGGTCGTTAGTGACGAAATACATGGAAGTGTACAAAATCTCAATAATCCAAATCTTATTTGAGACATACATTTCACAGAAATAATTTATTTTAGTTCAATCTTAGCCGTCAGTCATCAACGGTGTATCAGTATTTTATCGGAGAAAAGAAATAGTATGATATACATCGGGATATCATTGATATTTTAAAATTTACGGTATGTATGTAAGATATTATGAATGGATACCTTTTCAAATTTAAGCCCTGTTTGATAAATTAATCCGGAAAATAAATAAACAAAATAATAATTTAACTACGCCAGATAATTATGTCAGGAAAAATGGCGTGCGTAGGTTTTTAAGATAAGATTAGACGCCAGTGAAATGAAGGAAGGAGAGGTGAGAGGCGACACAAGTGTACTGACGCAAGCGAGTTTTCCTCGGCGTCCACTGCGGCCCGACCGCAGCTCTGTTACGCGGAGGAGAGGACGCAATCATCACAAATATTGTGTTTCGTATATAATATTTAGTGCCGGATAATGACGCGACGAAAACAAACAACCTGCGACAGGTGTTTATTATAAGAAATAAGTGATTACTGATTAGCGACATCAAAAGAGCGGTTGGAGAGTAATTATTTCAAATTTAAAAACGTAGAACAAGTGGACGCCGAAAAGAAAAGAACACTAGTACGCGTGTGTAGTAGGAATCAAAAAAACAAAAAAACCGATAGTTAGCAATCGGGGGCTAGTAGAATCAGAGCTTTGAGATTAATATTTAAATATTTACAGATACTAATTTCTCAGTAGACTTGCTCCGTTCACTTTGTGAGGTTTCAGAAATGTTTTCGCGATAATATCCTGTTTGTTTCTTTGTAGTTTCGCCCATGTGATTCTAAAGCCTTGTAACATAATATATACATCTACTGTAATAAAAATGTAATCATTAATCTACTATATTTTAATTTCTAGGAAAACCTGTGTTTTACGAAGACATAATGTAATTCAAAATATTATACAATAATTATTAATGACAGAGATACAGGTAAAGAAACCGGTAAATAATTTACATTATTGTAAGTGTCATAATACATAGTTATAATTATTAGTAAGACGACAATACATCGTATGACACTTTATATAAAATTATAACATGTGTTATGGTATATTTTATGTTTCATTTAACTATACATTTTCAAACAGAATAAACCGGGTTGCACTCATTTTTATTGATTTATTTTCGGAAAACTAGAGCAGAATCAATATGTACAATAATTTTAAATTAGGTCTTACGCTAAAAGATATTAAATAATTATTTTGTTTAAGTAAAAAAAACACCGGGAATTGAAAACAGGTATCACAAATATAAATTGATGGAATATTACTTATTTTCGAAAATCAATCACAAACTAAATATAACGTTACAAAAACACGAGATATTATAAGTGAAAAACGAAAACGTTTCCAAAAATAATAAATACACGGTATATGAGTGTCATCTTTTGAGCTTGTCAATAATTGTTATGAAAAATAATCTTTCGCCACTAGCGTGATGGTGCAAAGATACTTGAATTTAATAACGACTTTCCATCGATAATCTTTCATCTTTTATTTTATTGCAGCAACATTTTATGTAAGACGAAGAAATATTTCAATATTCAAATGATCTTCAATTTTTCTTACTATCTGGAACGTTTATTTTGTATGTTCATAAAATACAAATGGATTATGGATAGTATTCGTGGGTGAGTTTAAATCTGGTATGTTAATTGTAGTAAAAATATCGTCGGTCTAGAGAGGAAAGCTTGCAACTGCCAAACTACCAAATGTTACACTTAAATGCCATTCTAATCGAAGATAATTATTTTTGTATATACTCAACACAAATATTGCAATAAATCGTTGATTTTCATGAGACAAACATGAGGTTTAATAATAAAAAAAGCACTTAATATTGCTACAGAATTGTTATACACAAATATGATAAAAATGATTGGGAGTTTATAAGTTATTATATAAAACTTACAATACATTAACAACATACGCTATTACGTTTTTATCTGTTATTGCAGCTTGAAGAGATACTATTTTTTTATATAAGGCTGAGGACTTATTGTTCATTAAAATTATTCATGAAATTTATTTTTTCAGTGTCTAGACTCTAGATAACAGCTCAATCTTCCAGAAGTATTTTTATAATAAATATATATACCTTCAAAATGTTATATATTTTTAAGATGAAAATAATCGGAATAACAAATGGTAACAGTTTGACGTTAATCAAATGATAAATATACCGAAGACATTTTTAGATATCCACTTAAAAATCGAGACACACCAAAGCAAACATTTAGCCGACACGGTACAACAAGGATCGGCGGAAAAAATTAATGGGTGTTAAGAATATTTTGGCAGAGTATAGTTAATCTCGGAAAAATGTAGGCCAAGTGCTCTCAAAATACCCAATAATGAGGAGAATCCTGATTTACGTCCCATTAATTATTTGGTCCAAATTCTGTAAATGAAGAAAATTTGGTACGTGTTTGTTATGCGGCAGGAGTGGTGTTGTGGTCGAGTTTTTCAATTAAAAGTTAGAGACGAGCTCTAGCCCGTTTGAATTTTTTGTTGATAGGATAAAATGTGATCCATAATGTATTTTCTGAGTGGCGATTTAGCATGTTTTTCATTTAAGTGAGATACGGGAATGGGAACTGACGTGAAAACCGCAAAAGACTTATATGCACCATATATTTCATACTAAATATTAGGCGTAAGAATTTTAATTTACAAGTTGGTTACGACTAATCAGTACTGCGAAGCTTCCAACCCTAACTGGGCTCACTTTACTTTTACTGTGATACTATGATGGCAGTTTTGTGATGAAAACACATCTCCATTCCAACATCACTGCCTGTTGAAAATCCATGTTACGAGTAACTGAAATCTTTTAAGTCAGTATTATTTTTCTACTAAAATAACCAAAATTAGTTCATGTTAGATATAACTAACGATATGATAAGTGTAATAATAAAAAAATAAATATATAGCAGGAATTATCAACTATACCTAGCTCAGAAATAAAATTATCTTAATTCAGAATACTCATATACTAACATGCTGCAATCTATCGGGTAAGTAATAGTGTGGTACACTGGTATTAATAAATTATTATAAAAGACTCGTGACAGTTTATGAATACGACTTCGCTTTCGGTAACTAAGCACACCTGTTGGCAATAGGTAGCCAAAAGACGTGACAGACTAATAGGTGAATATATCCAATTAATAAGCTTGTCAAACATATCGCGTAATATCCGAAATAAATTTCGAACGGATCGAGTTAATAATTTTCGAACGGCATCAACAAAAATAAACCACACCAGTGCAAAACAATCAACGCGTCCAAAAATAAATGATATTCAACTGTAAAAAATATTTACGAATAAATTTTATATTAAATCATCGGTGCCAATAGAAATGAATTATATGAACAGATGCATAGCTGTAATGAATATAAATTCAATAATACTCCGTTTATACGGATTTGGTAGATAAAATGTTTACTGAGACTATCTTAGACTACTTGACTAGCGTAAACATATACACATATTTATTATTTTATGTCAGTACTAGCCAATGTATTTGAGCCTGTTATCTGTTAAATTTTCACGAAAATTGTTCAAGCATAGCAAAACAAGGTAAGTTTGTTGTGGAGGGTAAAAGCTAGGAAAACCAGGAATTAGTATGCACATGAAGTGAAATATTTATTTTGAAAAATATTAGCATTCATCATTTTCGAGTAAAACAAAGCTTTTTCACAGATGAATAATATTCTATTTCAATGTTCCGCCAGTTTTCATCGGTCAATATTTCATAAAATATTGACTTTGATTGTTATATTACCTGTATGCATTGTATAAAAATAATTCATTTTCGGAGATATGAGATTTCGACTCGGAGGCCGCGATGATATAAAATACCTTGATAATTTCAACACCTTACGATATGATGAGAAGGCACCCAGCGGCAACATTGAGTTTCCAAAAAGTTAACGACAGATTCATCTAAAATATCTCAAGTAAATAAATTTAATGCTTCGTCTAAATTAACTGTCCGACTACTGTCAACTGTAAAATACTTGAGATAATCACTAAGATAAGTTTTTAAGTTCTCAACTTCCATCAATGTTAAGCCCGAATAAAGATATTTAGAAATAAGAAGTTTGTGTAGGAATAGTTACCTTTGGAATCGCCATATCCTCCAGCGTAGCGAGCACTGCTGAGGTCGTTCAACAGGGTGTCCAACTCGGACAGGTTGTTATTTCCGACAGGCTTCAGTCCAGCACGTCCGAGACTACCAGGATTGGAGCCCTGGTTGTTGGAGTAAGACTTCGTGACGATTTTTTCGTTTATCAATGAGTTTTGGTTTTGATATGTCGGCTATTGAAAAAAAATATACTCATTAGTGTCGACAAGGCAGAAAGTTTTAGTCAGTAAACATATTTTATAAATTAATATAAGAAACATATCGACCACCGTTTCAAATTAATGATTATTAATAATTATAAGAATTCATATCTAATAGTAATAATTCACACATTCCCACCATACACACTTATTGGGAACGGGTAGCAGATTATTATTTATTAATCTCAACGTCTTTGAAAATACAGGTGTGATTGGATTAAAATATTTACTAATATAAAATTAAATTAAAAATTGATAACTTAGTTATTCCACTTGGTTTATCACTAACGTGACGCGTTTCGCCTCTTTAAGAAGCATCTTCAGACTAACCGCCGAACGAATCCATAGAAAATATACAATATCTACATTTGAAACACTATAAGAGTTAGTTAAAACCAGTTTAATAATAGTTCTGACGAAATAACCTAAGGGAAATACTTGATAATCCCAATATAATATTGTAATGAATTACTACCAAGTGAATTCCACCTAAATCGATATATTGAAAGACTTCCTCAGGGATCAATGGGTTATATTTTAAAAGCGGAGATGATTAAATCCAATATATATATATAGATTTTAATATGTTTTCATGCTGATGAGAATTGAACGTAAACTGCACTATGAATAACGGCCTTGGATTTTTACTACATGCCACGTGAACTTTGCGAAAATCGCTAATGTAATCACACAGCAGCCCCGTTTCTTATATCTGGCATAAATCACGTTTATTTGGAGAATATTACATAACGCAGGCATAGGCCAACGGAAAGAAACATTATTATAATACCAACGAATAGATAAAATCGAAATTGTTAATATCACATGCGTTTGATCACACCCGTATAGAAATTAGAGTGGACGAATTTTTCGCACACGAATAATCCGGGCACAGAATATTCCACACTAAAAAACATTTCATATTACATTGTTCGATTTTAATGTCACAGGGCTAAACATTAAAACATAGCAGATTGTTTACAATAATTGTTATGGACTAATCAAGGTCAATCAATGACTTATGTTAAGGGTGCGGAAGAATCATCGAACCAGAAATTAGTTCTGCATACATGATTAATACCAAAATATTTGTATCATTTACGTATCGACTGTGGAAAGGAAAAAGGACGTAACCCTCAGATTTTTCAAAATAGCTTTTTTTCGATAATCACAATGTATGCAACTCAATACACGTATATCAAAAGGGTGTAAGCTGTAAATGCCTAATTAGTATCAAAATTTGGATTCTAAGTTTGAAAAAAAGAGGAAATTTGAAATTTGCAGCGAGGAAAAAGGACTTACACCACATCAATAATATTATTAGTCACTCAGGTAAGATTTTCATAATCGTAAATTACAATTATATTGTTATAAAACATCTCTGTTACAACAATAGTATATCTTAAATCAAAGATCAATGATCTCTTGTTAATAATATTAGACGAGGAAGATAACACAACTTTTGCTATATTTACTAAAAACATCACCGTGCGGTTTTTAGGTTATGTGTGCTGTCAATCTATTTACCTTAAATTAGTATAAATACGCTTATATTTATGATTGAAATCATTTTAATAGACGAATATTATTAGTATTTATAGGATGCATATATTCGATTATCTTGTAAATTAGTCGTAAGAACAGTTCAGATTACACTGCTCGTAAAATGGAGTAAATATTACGTACTGATATATTCTCTCGTCAATATTTTCATCCATAATGTATGATAAACTATGTTTTAACTTAACTTGCAGTAAATAAATAGTAGTAAGTACTATCATGAATTGTTTTTAAAAAAAATGTTGCAGAGAGCTATTATGCTTGTATTGATATAATTATAACTAACATTTTTGCTATGTTACATACTCTATGTGATTTATTATATATACTAATCAAATTCCCAGATAATTAATCTTGATACATTCCTAAGAAAGCTATTTTAAATATATGCAAAAGTGTACTTACTAGCTGTCATAATTATATACGTTTACTCAAAACGTCATTTTAAATTGGTGAGGGAAAAGGCTGTAAGCTGCTTAACTACATTGGTGTTGATAATTTTTGTCGGGGAAAAAAGACGTAACCATCAATTTTATCGGTTTTTCTTAAATAACTTATTAAATTAATATCAGATTGGGTAAATAAAACGCTAGATTATTAGTCTTCATGCAACTCAAGGTTACGTATATTTAATATTTTGATTTTGGCCGAAAATCATTAAAAAAACGTTTTTCGTGGCTCCGGTAAAATTTTTTATGTGTGGATTACGTCCTTTTTCTTTTCCACAGTCGGTATACATAGTCGCGAAACGATTCACCAACCCGTAATTGTTAATTTTCTCGATATTTATTTCAAATTTGGAATCACTCTTATTGTTAAATACACAATACAAGTTGAATTCATATTCACGTAACGAGGAAACTACGAAAACAACAGCATGTTTATGGGCTCATTCAAATCTAACACAATGTATACAAGTTGGAATATATGGATGGAGTCCGAACGATAGACTGATGTGTATGCTACGTTTGTTTTCTGCAGTTATGAATACTCGTTAAATCGAACTAAAAGTAAATATTGAAGTTTTTCGCATTATGAACGAATGTGGGCGTAACCAAAATAGCATTGAAACAAGATAGCAGACTTATAAAGATCATGTTTGTGTATTTATTTTAAGACGTTTATGGGAAAAAAATAGTTACAATTAAAGTAATATCATTCTGTCAAAAAACAAAAGTCGTTAAAAATTGTGCGTCAATCTATCTTGAATATTTATCAGTGTATATTTCAAATATCCTAAAAATAATAACTGTTCAGCAATGAATGCATAATATTATTTAATGTAAGATTCAAATTTAGGTTTTTTTTATTTCACTTTACATTTCTGCGTGTTTTTTTGACATGTGTTATGAATAGAATTTTAATTGCAATGAACGTTTATGTTTTGCCAGACGATAGAGCTTGAAAAAATAAACATTTTGGTATAAATAACTTGAAGACAGATTTTTTCGACTTTTTTTTATCAGAATCGAAACGATGAAATATAACATATTAGTAAAGTGCTTTTGAATTTTATAGTCATATGTATAAGTGAAATGCTTGACTCGATGTAGAGTGGAAGATACAGTGTAGTGAAATAAACAAAATTCACGAATTTATGTTTTACTTAACGTTTAAACTCTTTTGATATAGCCGTTTATATTTGTCGTTTAAAAATAAACATATTTTTTTAAATTGTTGATGATGACTGAAATACAGCGGATTAGTGCCGTGTGCAAAATGTTCTCCAAAATAGAGGGCAAAGATTTTCGTTTATATCGTCTAAATACCCACACTTTGAGGAGCAATTTTGATCTATTATTGTGCTTTTGAAGATTTGCGATAGTGCCGAAAGTCTTTTTCGCATTTTGAATGTTTGCGTGAGAGTAAGATATGTGAACAATACGATCTTTTGGCGTACAGTGGTGCTCGTCTACGACAGTTTTATATTTTAAAAGTCTAGCTACAGAATTTCACTTCCGACAAAATGAGGAAAATTGCCGCGATATCTGAAAAACTGATCAAACCTTGAAACTGAATATTAAATAATAAATTTTAAAAAATATACCTGTATTTTCATGTGTAAAAAACAAACATGCTGTATAATATCGAGGTTGGGTAGCCAAAAAGACGTAAGGTATAATTTTTAAATTTTCATAAAAGAAAAACGTAGACGTAAACAATAGGGACACTGATATATTTTTAATTACGACTGCCAAACATAATTTTATATATACAATAAAAATATATTGTTTTAAAAGCAGAAGCGATGTTTAATGGGGGTAAATTAAAAGCGTAGTTTACCCGGAAGGGTTGATAGTGATTGTCGGTATTTAAATTCATCCTAATATGATAACCTTTCAGGAATTTATCATAAAAAACTGCTGTACGATTAATTTAAAGAATAACCTACGTTCCACATTTGCATAAGAAAAATATGAATAAAATTCGCAGGTATTTAACAATACATTATTGATTCAGGGTTTAATTCTGTTTTACGGTGTTAATTCACTACATCCAGGTCAGACTTATCGAAAATAAAGCGACGCCTTGAAGCTCTTTGCACTTGTGTATAATACATTATTTTCTTGCGCATACAATAACGCTCATTCTAATAAATTTAGAACTGACCTTAAGCGAAAATTTTGTTTAAGTTAATTGTGTTTATCAATCTACAGGGTATTGTAAAAGAATATGAATATAACCTCATAGAAACTTCGTAAAATATGCAACTAAAATGGCATTGAACTTTTTTATAAAGATGCAATCAATATCAATCAATTTTGATGCAGATTGCCGAATGGATCCCCCCAATGACATTACTTTTTCGCAGTAACAGCTTCGGTTTCGCGGACGGAAATTTGGAAACATTGATTTTTTATCGATTTATGTATTTGTATACAAAAGCATGGATGTCTGTTACGTTTTCTTCCTTTTCATTCACGTTAAATGCAGGATTTTACACATGGAGAGAGACCAGCTAGCATCTAATTCCTTCATAACACACCTTCTATATTAACCTTCACTGAAAGGCGAGTTGAACGACTGGGGTAAAAACAATTCTTGTTTAATACTTAATGCACATTGAAAGCGAACTTGGTTTTAAAAAACCTTGAAATATTATGAAATGTAGTAAAAGATATTAGAAAAGTTGTAATATAACAATAAAAATACGTCGATCGTTTACATATACAATATAAAAAATAATTGCAAAAGATTACTGTTGTCAAGAATTATTTTTTGCATTTAGTATTTACTCTGACAACGCATTTGAAAGAAGTAGTATTTTACTGCGCTGTTAATCATTAATAATTAATAGGTAATCATCCATTTTGATTTCCCTGCACCAAGAGGTGGGACACAAAGGAAATACGTAACATTTTCATTGTTGGTACTATGCCAAAAAATATCACTTTAATTCTAGATATTAAAAGATATCACAGTGTAAAAATAAACTCTTTAAATAAAAGATTGCTAAACTACAAATCATTGCATAATGTTTGCCATATGATAAAAAATAATTGTAGATTTAATAGTATGCATTGTTTACGCTAATTTCAATATGACGTTAAATTCAAGTATTGTAACACCTCAAGTTTTAAAGATAAAGATTTTCCATTTTCAAAATTACATTATTTATGCCAGCAAATGGACAATTAGTGATCTTTATGGAGCAAGATTCAGTATTCAATATCATTTATGTGTAATAATATTATTCAGCAATGTATGTGAAGTCAGAGAATTGTTGCAAGTTGCCTCGACGGGGTAATTTTCTTTAGTTTTTTTCTGACGGATAACAAAGATTCAAGGATGTTAAATTGCATCGTTACTTTTTTATTAAAAATACAATTAAATTAATGAAATATGAATTTAACAATTGTCAAAAAATACTCAAATTACCTAACTATAGCAGTAATTTCTTAAGTGTGGTGTAAACAATTCAACCGAATTTACACCAAATGTACAACAAATCGCCGCGAAAAACATCAAAATACTAATGAACCGACTAATGTAACTTAGCAATATTGCAATTAAACGATTTTCTCATTACTCTATATGTAAACCTACACATTAATAAATTATTCTGTCTTAAAAAACAGAAGCAACAACCATCAAATTAGTAAACGCAAGCAACAGAAAAAAGAACGAAAATGCGAAGAAGTATGTTAAAAGAAAGATTAAATAAATTAACCCATAGTGTCTTTCAACCGTAATTTAATTGTTCTAATAAAGTCGATTGTAAATTTTAATGCTCGAATCATAAAAAGTAACATCAAGTACATTTTACTTTTAACGAGGCTTTTTTTAAAAAACTTAAAAACATACCGACAACCTATCAGTCTTATTTTTGTTCGAAAGTTTTAATATGATATTAAAAAGACTTGATTATTTTTGGTAAAAAAAAAATATCGATGCATTACACTGGAAAATTCGAAAACAACTGGGATATGTTTTTAAGAAAAATACGTGCGCCCTATAGAAAACGGAGATTTATAATGACGATCGTAATAAATTATTAAGTTGCGAGTTTTCCATAATATAAAATTATACCTACAGCGCGTCTGACAATTTTTCACAGGTGCATTCCAAATTTATCCCTCGCTGTTGCCATTGCTGCTAATTTTGATACATTTCAAGTTCAACAGCCGTCAGTGGAACAATACAAACTTTACAATGTTTCATTAATTTATCTAATTAGTCAAATTTGTCATATTTAAACAATTAATTTGAGTGAATTAAAAATAATACTGCGATATTCACGTGCCCATTTTTTCAGAATCTTTGGATTTCACATTTGTATATCGAATATTAGTTATCAGTTCACGAATTTTCATGGATCTTTTTGTAAAATAATAACGAATAAGTTGCATTTTCCACACCAACGTATTTAAATTTCCCATCAATCGGACTAGTGCTTTGTTTTCCATATTGGAAAATATCGTGATCTTTCATTTTTACTGTGTATTTTTTTGCCTTGCAAACTTTTAGTTACTAAAAATACATGTTTTCAGAAATAGAATACGAAACTAAAAACCGATCGAATTGGACATTTAGTATGTTGCTGGCAAATTGAATTAAAATGAATTCGCGTAAATGATTAAATTTCACCGAGACTAGAGTTACTAACTGTAACTCAATTGAATTTCAAATGCGTTACTATAATACTTAGTATCAACTACGCATTAGACCACTCTATAATTGGTACAAGATAACAATTTTTCATTCAACATTTACAAATTATTCTAATAAATATGTTTAATTATACAACGAAATAATTACATCCATCGAAAAAGTGGGATTTTTACACTTTGGCGACAATTTTTATTATGCTATAAAGAATACATTGATGGTATGTACTGCATTGAAAAATCTTAACATTACTCTAAAATTATTGCAACCATGAAAATTACGCGTATTGGTGAAAGAGTGAAGTCAAGGCAGTGATAAATTAAAGTGGGGCGTGACAAGATACTTATTTATCTATGAGTATTAATAGCAACACTGACGGCAAAGTATGTTTTTATAAGAAACTTTGTGTTTTCGAGAAATACCTCGGGTATATTTTTACAAGATTTTTTCATATACAAGCACTTAACGATGTCTCGAAAGAAGATTCATCGATGTTTTAAGTTGGATTTTATTCGGCAAATGACAAATGCTTATTTATTTTGAAAAGTCTGAATTGACTTGCTATTGGAGAGTTGTGTAATAACTATTTTCCGAAAAATGATGGCGGTCATAAAACATTTTGGTACATGAAAAGTTCTTTATTATTGACTTGATTATCATAACAGATTGATATGATTCACGTAACAGAATATCAAATTTTAAGAAAAGTTTACTGAAAACCCCGATACATGTTAAAACTGTTCAAGTACTGAATGCAGAGCTTCAAAAATACCGAAATTGAGATTCACACGTATCATTGAATCTTACTTTTTGTTACATATTTTACAAAAAGTATACAATATAAAAAAAAAATCAGTAACAATTAAGTGCCAGAAATCAACCAACACACATATTTGGATTCGCCCCCTCTACCGAGTTAACAGATCTGTTATTTAATCCTAGTTCTATTCCAACGGAAAATATAGATTATTGGAAATATTTTATCTGAACTATTACCAGGTAATTTATCGTTGGCTAAATATTTATAGATAACAGCGTGTATTCTAAAAATGTCTTGGTCCTTAACTACAGTTATAATAATTAAGGATATTGAGGGTTCTTAATGGAAATTCAATATCAAATATGAAATTGTTGAGTGAACTGAAGATGGCGTAACCCCGGTCATTAATGACAAAACCTATGGAATGTGCAAAATTTTAAATTCAAATTTTCAGTTATAATATATATATATATATTATGTAAAGATAACAAAATACGTCATATTTTGATATAATCTTCCCTGTTTTAATAGATGGTAATTGACGAGCAATATTTAGATACCAACAGAGAGCAGATTGATATCTACCAGATTGATGCAGAGCTACTACGGTTGACAAATGAAGGTATCTTGGATGGAGTCCAATAACGAGACTTGACAATTTGTAAGGTTCAATAGGTGTAACAATTTCAGAGTTTAAGAATGACACGTGAACATTGTAAAGGGGCGCCACCAATTAACGAAAGGAAAAAACATTTCAAACGGTTGTCAACAGAATGTATTATGTATGTATTATACATTGCACATCGGGGTTTTACTTATCACGTAGTGTGTTTTTAGGTTTATAATACAATTGAAAGTTGAAAAGAATTTATCACAATTAGGTAATTGATTCAAGAAGACTGATGCTTTCAGCGTAATTAATATATTTCCAAGCATTTCGCTTATAATGAATTTCTGCAATAGTATTTAGGAGGTGAATCGGGGTATATTGTAATCTTTGCAACTTCTTTCCATTACAAAAATAGGCTGTGACCTTGCAGTCAAAGGGAAAAGGAATTTTAACAAAAATTATTTATTCACAACTACATAGTGTCCGTTATGAATCAGGAAATAATATAATCGTCAGGCGAATAGCTGGTGGCCCAATCATGTCTAAATTAGCTAACATTCCACAATTGATTATAATATTTATTCGTCTTGATTTGTACGTCTGTAACGCACAGCATAATATAACAGTGTGTTTGATGTACGATGAAGACAGTGAGAGTATTTATTAGGTCTCTTCTTACTATTTTTGTGGTTGTTAAATTTTACCTCGCCCAACTTAAGTCAAACTACGATATCGAATCAACAAACGGTAAGACAGTGATCCCGATAGTATGTTTAACAAATAATAAATTTATATAATTTAAGACATCGACTGAGGGTGCTTGATGGAATTTCAATATTAAATTTGGATTATTGAGATTTTGTACACTTCCATGTATTTTGTCACTAACGACCCGGGTTTCGCCTTTCGGCATCTTCAGGCATTCGAGCACACGAATGGACTCGAACTGAGAGACAGTAAACAGTTTCTAACGCTTATATAGAAGATACAAATGCGACAAATATCATTTACGAGGCAATACATTATACGTCTGAGAGCCACACCGATACCTGAGTTAAAATTTCGGAAATCGTCCTAATCCTTATTTTGTAAACACCATATTACCAGAGTGGCGTTGCCGAAGGCGATTGCCGCTTTTCAACTTCTTTTAGAAATACCAGTGATTTTACAATTATAATAGTATTGTGGGTTTTGACGGGATGTAATTCGACGAATGGGTAAATATATACAATCATTCCACATTTAGTGAAATCTGTTAGGTGTTTCAACGTATCGGATATAATAGCGGATGATGGGGTTAAACTGTTGCATAAAAACATGGGGGATCATAAATTATTTTATCAGGAAATTTTAGAAATTAATAGAGGCCAGTTATACTCCTTACCAATCTTGAATGAGCAGCTGAACCTTCCTAATTCTCCGCTATTATATCCGATACGTTGAAACACCTAACAGATTTCACTAAATGTGGAATGATTGTATATATTTACCCATTCGTCGAATTACATCCCGTCAAAACCCACAATACTATTATATTTGTAAAATCACTGGTATTTCTAAAAGAAGTTGAAAAGCGGCAATCGCCTTCGGCAATCGCCACTCTGGTAATATGGTGTTTACAAAATAAGGATTAGGACGATTTCCGAAATTTTAACTCAGGTATCGGTGTGGCTCTCAGACGTATAATGTATTGCCTCGTAAATGATATTTGTCGCATTTGTATCTTCTATATAAGCGTTAGAAACTGTTTACTGTCTCTCAGTTCGAGTCCATTCGTGTGCTCGAATGCCTGAAGATGCCGAAAGGCGAAACCCGGGTCGTTAGTGACAAAATACATGGAAGTGTACAAAATCTCAATAATCCAAATTTAATAAATTTATAAATAATCTCCCATGTTACCGTGTAAACGAGTACACGAGACAAATATTTTAGTAACATTTCTATGTGGGTAAAACCACACGTACATTAGATATAAGGGTATCAGAACATTTAGCTGCCTTTAGATTAAAAAAAGAAACTTCGACATTCGCAAACCACTTGCTAATGGAGAACCATACGTTTAATGCGGATGATGGGGTTAAACTGTTGCATAAAAACATGGGGGATCATAAATTATTTTATCAAGAAATTTTGGAAATCAATAGAGCCCAGTTAAATTCCTTGCCAATTCTGAATGAGCAGCTGAACCTTCCTAATTCTCCGTTATTATATCGTATACGTTGAAACACCTAACAGATGTTACTAAACGTGGAATGATTGTATATATTTACCCTTTCGTCGAATTGCATCCCGTCGAAACCCACAATGCTATTATAATTGTAAAATCACTGGTAATTCCATAAGAAGTTGGAAAGCGACAATTCGCCACTCTGTTAATGTGGTGTTTACAAAATAAGGAGTAAGGCGATTCTCGAAATTTTAACTCAGGTATCAGTGTGGCTCTCAGACGTATAATATCTTACCTCGTAAATAATATTTGTCGTATTTGTATCTTCTATATAAACGTTAGACACTGTTTACTGTCTGTCAGTTCGAGTCCATTCGTGTGCTCGAATGCCTGAAGATGCCGAAAGGCGAAACCCGGGTCGTTAGTGATAAAATACATGGAATTGTACAAAATCTCAAAAATCCAAATTACATATTTTAGTGTTATCACATTCGTTTAAAAATAATACGTACTACTTAGCATACAGCATATTTAAATTGCAATCGTAAACTATTTTTAAATACAAGATTGTTAATGCTATCAATAAAATTATATTATTATTCTGTTTGTATCTCACATGACGTTAATAATATTTAAATAGCTTTTCTATTGACATCATACATTTAAACCAGTATAAGATTGAACAATGAATTACAATTGGATTAAATCCAAGACGAAATTGCCGGTGCGTGTTTATGTTAAATAGTTCCCGCCACAGTACCGTTGCCAAAATATTAAAATATGGTATAAGTTTCCTTGGCATTTTACATCATTTCTGTACACGAAAATGTTTAATAGATATTGCGCCACTATTACGAGAAAATTTCTTCATACATATCATTTCAGAAGATTTAATCGTCTTGTTAAAATTACCTATTTAATATTTTCTTTCGTCCACCAACAGAAAAGTTATCGAATCTATGTAGCTGAATCTAGCCTAGAGAAAACCGATTAACAATTGCTAACTATTTTAGAGGTTATTATCATAGTTTTAGTAAATTTTAGAATTTTAATGTCACCCAAGTTGATTTAAAGATTGAATTCAAAAGAACTAAAGTTAATTATTAATAATTAAATAATAATGAAATGCTAATATTACAAAAAAATACTATCTTTGCCAACCGGTTCCACAGGTTAATGGGTTTTATTCATCGTGATTACATACTTGCAAACACATTATATTATTTTAATTACCAGTATCAACGGCCTAGAGTAGTGCAAATGAAATTTTCTGTTACATTGTAATGAAATTAAAAAGTATACCGTCATCCCAAAAAATACAGCATTAATCACATTATTATTAAACTGGAACAACTAGGTGACCCGTGATCAACTAAACCTTTTTTATATAATTAATACATAATTTAAAAAAAACGATTTTACATTTTCCTGTGAAGTTTACGCTTGATGTCTTTATAGCTATGCATTTTAGGAATATTGACGATTTATTTTGGTAAATAAAGTATTGTTTTTATGTTCATATCGAGTCTAAAATTAATTCTTGAGAGTAGTTTTCATAATAATGACAGCAATAATTACTAACATAAATCGCAGTTTAAGCTGCATTCATTCGTGTCAAAATAAAATGTTTACACGAAACAATAGTATCGTCTTCCACTGGGACTTTCCACAACAAATAAGCTCAAACACCCACGTGATTGGTAAGTAGTTTTATGTTTAAAAACGTTTATACGTCGAAAACGTGACTTCGACGTGCAACTCACTGCTCTAATTTCAGAAAAATGTTAAACGAAGCAGTTAACTACTCAATTTAATATTTCTGTGAGAGCAAAATTTCTCTGAATTATTTTTAACGCTTCATGATGAAAAAGCAATGTTTAGCCAGAGAGAATCTTGAGATGAAAGAGAATTATGTTTGGCTTACTTACTATTAAACACGGAGTGTAAGACATATCTGCATCAAAAATGGTTTCCAATGCACACGTACTTTGAGACAAATTAAAAAATATTACGCCTAACAGTATATACTTTTTTCAAATCATGGTCGTTTCCAATGTGGGGTATTTCGATTCCTAATGAAGTTCTACATACGATATTTAACGAGAACTGGTTGTACGTCAGTTGTAAAAATATTTTTCAGAGCGGGAGGATATGATGATGTCGATAGGAAATGACTAGAAGTTATCTAATACTTATGTCGACGTCGTCTTTTCAGGGCCAGATAGCTACTGGGTGGGATGGAATAAAAACATCACAGATATGCCTTGGTATAAAAATCAAAAAATGAAAGTCTCCTTTCGGAGATTGAAACCTTTGATCGCGCAAACGAATATGACAGTCCAAGAGAATCTACTAGTTGGTTTTATATTTAGCCAGGGATAAGATTTCAAAGAGAATGTATTCGGATCAACAATATGGTTTTTGACGTAGCATATTTACACGAAAATACTATTTAAAAATTATCACATATTATATTAAAAGTTTAATTTAACAAACTTTCTTGGTACTTAAATGCTTTAGTTTATTGAACGATCGAGATAAGTTCCACTAGAAGTCCATATGCTCCACATTGGGAGCGGATTTGGTTACAAAATAAAAATCAAAAAAATCCAGTTCTCAATTATTTTCTTATTATTTAGTAAAGCTTTTAAACACCTTGTTAACATGTGAAATACTATTCTTGAAAACGAAAAATGTGTGATGGACAACCAACATAACAAACATGACCTTAATGCAATTTATTTTTTGCAATGTATTTTAAAAATATGTTAACCTATATAACATGCCAACAGGAGCGGACGACGCCCATTCGTCTTACAAATACGAAGGTTGTTTTTAGAAAGCTTATCAATTACGCTGCTATTTATGTGTTAAAATTATAATAACAAACAACTCAGGACATGTTGATCATATGAAAAAACTATGAAAACACTGTTTTGACATGAGCGAAACCGCGTTTTTGTCGTTTCATTAAAAATTTAGACGAATTTTGAACACTTTTAGGCGTTCGTTATATTCGGTTATGAAGCCACGGTTGGAATTATTTAAAGTAAAATTTCATACATTGATTTTCAAACGACTTCATGTCAAAACGCATGAAAGTGTGTTAAAGTGTTACTTTCCTCCTTACCCACCTCTTAACCGATCCTAAATACGAAGGGTAGAGAGAGTGTTTAGTTAATATTTTTTGTCATTTCCTAACACAATCATCCAATCCTTACCCTATCTGAAAATAAGCGGTAGATCTACTGAATTGTGATCGTCCTGTACAAAAACTGTTGAGATGTACTATTAAGGGGGTCCTTAGTAGGGATTCTCACTCGAAAATTCGAAAATATTCAGACCTTTTTAACTATTCGATATTCGAATATTTGCGTAACTATTCGAATAGAATTCGTAATAATTTTTAATGAAATATTTTACAAAATCGACGAAAGATCACATCGCAATTTCTAAAGATTTCAAGAATAATGATGAATACCCCACGTTGTGGTTTTTTATGCTTTCACTTAACTCGAGCGCTTTTAATGTCTTAATTATAATACTTGGGTATGACGAATGACTCAGGGCTAAAAAAAACTCTTTCAACATGCCGTAATTTCAATAATTGAAGAAATACCGTTGGAGTAATCTTACGCAGTTGCAAATTTTCAATATTGTAATACGATGGAACGATATTGCAACGTGTATTTATATTGTCTCTATCTGGGATTTGACAGAAGTGGGAAAAGATTTAGTCGTCAATTATTATAAAATGTAGATATCTCATCCTTAAAAATATTATATGTTATTAATTATTAAAATCGATTATTTTATGAAAACATATATTTTTGTTGTTTCGCCTTGATGGATTATAAGCCCTCGAAATTACAATATGAATTGATAGTGTCAAAAACGTGGATACATTGAAACTCCGATTTACTGTTTTTAAGAGGTCCTAAAAACAGTGAATACGGGTTAATTAAACACTGTTCTTATTTTCTGGTAATATAGAAAACATCTATAAATGAGGGAACACGAGGTTTCACTGTATTTTGGTTTATAAATCAAAGATATCTTTAATTATTGTTTAATTTATTATATTGGTTACGTCGTAAAAACACACATACGCATATTTTTAATATGAGAAGAGATACTACAAATCAGAGAATCTATATTTAATTCAGCAAAGTGAATATATCAATTCTTGGTGGTCAGTACAAAATATATCAATTCTTGGTGGAAACGCATCACATTTTAAAAATAATATTCAATTTGTTTTCTTCTACTGCCACATTCGTATAATGATCAGTACCACTTTCGCTCATGAAGAGGAGCTTTATCGATTGATAATGCTCATGATGGAAGTAGTACAAAACGAATAATGTTTTATTTTTAAAATTCAAAATATATCTTTATTTATTAAAATTTTATCACTGTAGCCAACCTGTGAATTATTTCAATATAATTAATTATTAAGTTATAATAAATTTAGAATAGGCGATTTCAAAGTTAATATTGAAAAAAAACAGTATGTTTATCAACAGTAGAGTAACTTTTACTGAATAAATTTTACTCCATTCAACAATATTACATGAACGCCAATGAATTTTTAGATTAATATAACATTTGAGTTAATATTTTACCATTAAAAAAACGATTAACGTCCGGTATAAGAGTTTCTTGTGATTTGTGGGATACCGCCTGATACTTTGAAACCAACGCTTTTTAAAACTTATGTAAGATATCCGTTTTCAATTTAGCCAACGAAAGGATTCCTATTTTGTTATTTCTTCATTCAATTATATTATACATAGCTATTTTTATTTGTTAGTCGCGACAAAAATAGACTTGGTATAGCAGGAAGTTTATCAAGTAGAAAACAACGATTCGGTCGGGAGAAGATTTTAAGGTTAATTATAGTAACAGATGATGGATCTATGGCGTTACATCGGTGAAAATTTTCAGGACCACAATACCGTGTCCGTGAAAAATCCCAATCAAATTTGCTCCGATTATCAATTTTGGCAACGTTGCTTTGTGTCTATTTATGAATATTATCGAATTAATTTATTTTGAATCAGGAGACCCCAGATAAAATCAAATCGGCCTCTGTGGCCCAGCGGGAAGAGCTTTTCCCTAACGATTAGATCGGTTTGGGTTTAAGTAAGGGAAATGTAATATTAAACTTAGCTTTTTCTAATTAAAACTTGAAATCTTGAACATGGGTGTTAGTGATGTCTTTCTTCTTCGAGTTGATCTCGAGTGACTTATTTATCTCATGTGATTTAAAAATAAAAATAAATTAGGCGCATGTACAATCATTAACTGCAATGGCAAATATTTTTTTCACTTCTTTAATAAAAAATGATACATCTACATACATAAAAATGAATGTATGTTTGTTTGTCCTATATGCGTTACTTTATTACCTTATTTATTCGTGTACGCGCCAGACTATGTTCGGGTCATGAGAAAGCCATAGCATAATAGTATTCACAACTAAAATAATTTATTTCACATGTGCTATGAATATCGTTTGAAGTATGGAAACAATAACATATATTGTTTGAAAAGAATAAATGAATTACTATATTTAAAAAAAATGGGTTTTTTTTAGGGCTGAGAAAAATAAATCTGGGCTTCGGGTCGGGTTCGGGTAACAGGCGTGGTATTGAGACTCGGGCTCGGACTGGGTAATTTTATGAAATTTCGGCCCGTGCAGACCTCTAATCCAAAAGCACTTCAATAAACAGAATTAAAACACAAACCCTTTCATTCTTTGAGTGGCATTGCAACGCATGCCGGGTACTCATTACTATATAATAAAAACCATGACAATTCTAGACGGGTGCTTCTTCTTTTTAAAATTATTTACCTTACACACAAGTAACTCAAACGGTTAATAATGCACCTTCACGCCCGGTCAACTGTAATCTCGGCCTTTCCCACCCCTAATTTCCATTAAAATAATTAAATGATTCTAACTAATACCCACAATACTGTTTTACATGCAAAAAAATACGAATTTGTTTCTCAAATAAATGAAACACGTGACACATCTCACATCTACTATTCCTAGATATTCATCAACAACAGAAGACAACAAAGCTATAATACAAACATGGTATTTGGACACATTGCTTTTTCACTAAACATCAAGAATAAAATCTGAAACAGGTTCATAATACTGCATAATTGCTGGAATGGAGATTTTATTCTTCAGGAAAAAATATTATGGTAAACACAAAAAAGAATGAAATCTAACATTAAAGCAATTTATCGATCGAGAATTAAAAAAGCAATTAAGTAATTACAGTAAAGAAGCATTATTTTTTATAAAATATAGTCGAAGAAAAAACCACAAAATATAGTATACGTTATTTCATTCTAAACAAAAAAAAACTGTACGGAAGATTGAATTTTTACAATTTCTTTGGAACGGATATTGTTGGACTTTGCAGCTGCAGAAAAAACTTTGTTTTTTAACGTTTTATTAATACTGTATCGACGTAAAATAATTCGATAATCAAATTACTCAAAAAAGCAACTTTAATATTTGGACATTAACTGATCAAAAAAAACATGCTATATTTAAACTAGGCCATTTTGGAGATCTATGGAAAGTGGAGACAGTCGAGGGTCACGACTGCATTAATGTTGTATCGAATCTATCATTACTTTTAGCAAAAAAATGGAAAAATAAATATCTAATACAAGTAAGCATGTATACTATGATTATAAAAATTGAAACAAATCTTTCAACATTTCAACCAGTTTTGTGAGAGAAATTAAACTATTCGGGCAACGCCATTCGCATATCCTGGTTTTATATCACGGCGTATTGAAGTATTTTTAGTTTAAACAAAATAGGTCAATGGAGTTATCGATGGATGGTATAAAACGTTCTGCACACATATCGCCTATTCTCGTCGAGATTGATATGCCAACCGTTGGATATAGATATCCGTCTATTTATTCCGAGTCATAAAACTTTTTGCGCTTTCAGCTCGGAAGATCTCATACAGCGTTGACTGGAATAGTCTATTGTGACTTTTCATGAAAACTTAATCGCTGCTCCATCTTGCGGTGGAAATTTAAATCAAATGGGACATCATTAAGCATGTGCAAATTTTCACGATTTCCGCTAGATGGCGTATGCGATTTTCAAGGATTAAAGGGATCATTATCGGCCATTATCCAATTGTGATAATTTCTGCATTAATAGTTATGAAGTTTATTGATGGCTATTATCAATATTTAAAAACTTTAAGAAATATCAACAATTTAATTCTACCTGTATTATCATTTCACCGACAGCTGTTTCCCCATCACTCTACAAGGCGGACAATGATTACATTTACTTGTTGATATAATATAGTAATATCTCTACTATATAGCACAAAATACATGTAGAAATCTGTATGTTTGTCTGTCGGTCACAACAACTCCTCCCCAACGGCGTGCATTAGCGACGTGAAATTTCCACATGTCATTTTGGTAAATTGTTAGTTCAACCGTGCTATTTTCAACTTTCAACTCTCTTTTTTTCAAATTTAACTTAACGAACTTATCACTTTTAAGGTGTTAACTGTCAATTCTTGGTGGAAAGACATTATATTTTAAAAAATAAAACACAATTCATTTGTACTACTTCCACATATTTATAATGATCAGGACCGGTTTCGCTCATCACGAGCATTATCAACTGATAAAATTTGTATTTTTATCAGTTGATAATGCTCGTGATGAGCGAAACCGGTCCTGATCATTATAAATATGTGGAAGTAGTACAAATGAATTGTGTTTAATTTTTTAAAATTTAACGAACTTAACTTTAACGAACGCAAATATTTGTGTTAAATATTGAATTTCATGTTTGTGATTTGGTATAAAGTGAGTATGGTAAATTCGTACAACATCGAGAATTAGCGTATGACCCTGGTCGTATGTTTAATTTGTGGCGCTGCAGGGGCCATTATTAAATGCAAATCAACAAGCTGTCTATCGAGAAGTTCTGCGGCGCCATAACAAGAGTGCAGGTGGCAAAATTGTAATCTTTTATTATAGCTGAATTCAACTTTTAACATTATTATTAATTGGTGGACTATATTTTGTGGGTGTTAAAAAAGAGGTATGGTTGACGGTGATATTTTCAAATTTCAACATAAGCTAGCCCAATTCTAAATTTAATAACCTAATATTAGGGTTCTCTATCTTGGGCGAAGCCGGGTAAAAAATACTAATACCATCATAGAATATCATACAATAGCGCTTCTCAGTAAGGAGGTGTATATCGTCGATGCTCTGGAAGAAGACATTAATTGAAAAATTCCAGTTTTCAGTAATTGGACTTAGTAATTAAGTTTCTCAACGTTTTGAAATGCTATACCTTTTTTATTTAGTTTGTTTGTACAAAATTGTTATTAAGTAAAAGTATAATTTAAAAAATAAGTGTGTTCTTTCATACGATAGAGTTCGAAAGAAGGAACATTTTAGTATAACTAACTCAATATGTCACTTTTCGATTTTTGTGTTTAGAGTGTATTCTTTCAGAACAACGAGGATATCTTAGTATATCTTTAAACTCCAAAGAAAGATTTATATAAGCGAGCATATCCAGTATTTAAGCATAGCATTGATGACGATGCCGCGATACTGAAATAGCTATCAAAAAATTGATAATCATTGTAGAATTAAATCTTTAAACTGCTTTGAACATTTGAATGTTTCTTACCGAGTATGAAGATACGGGGGCCATCTGACGTGGTGAGGTAAGAGTAGGGCTTCGCGCGCCATTTAGTGCTCCGTATCCTCCTGCGGATCCTGGTCTACCATGGATAGAGCTCTGCAGATCAGCAAGGAGAGCATCTACAAGAAGAAGAAGGAAAATATAAGGATTAGAACATACAATAGGTATTCATATAGCTGAATTTAGATAACTAGATTTGAACACTCTTAAACTGTAAGTTGAAAGTAAATATCTTAAAAATATACAAATATGTCATGTAACGCGGTGGAACGGATAAGCTGATTTAAATTTTATTTAAATGATATTTGAAAATAATTCTTTAGTAAAAAGTTTGAAGAAGTGAGTTCTAGTACCCTTTTTTGTTAAAAAAAAACCCAGAGTCTATGTCATTGTTATATGAAAATACTGTTTGAATTAATGTAGTTGTTTTGCCACCTAAGCAATATTTACAAGTGATAAAAAAATATTTTTGAAAAATTTATTTTGAATAGAAAGTCATCTGAGTTTTAATATACAATACGAGTTGGAGCAGATCAAACTGATAACTGCCATACCTATTTAAAAAAGTATTTTTTCGTGTAAATAAAGGAAATTTTAGTTCATATTTTGGACATTAATTATTGGTTTTCCAAGCCCTCCCTCCGCGTTACAACTACAGATAAAACCTCCCTCCATATTACACTACAAATATTTTTTTTCAAATCCATTGCAAGCGATTAGAGCAGTGTTCCCCAACCAGTGGTCCGCGGCTTAGTGCCGGGCCGCGAACAGGATGGCAAATTTCAAGAAATTCGTCATGCAAAAATACTAAATACAGGATTTTTCGCCAGCACGTATACTTGTATTTTTAGTTATTGATAAATAATAGTAATTGTTAGGATGATGCGACACGATGGTCGCTGGTTTTCTCAGAATCGACAGTCGTAAATCTTCTCAGGTAAATGCTGAATGCCTTAAGTAGCTGTTCTTTAGTTTCCATGCTGACGTTGTTTGTTTGCCTCGAGCTTTGCGTCACGTCGGAACTATGTGTATTGTTTATAAACACCGCAGACGCTTAGGTCATGAGAAAATGTCTTATCTATATGTGATATGTGATAATAATAAAACGTCTAAAAAATATTTGAAGTTTCCGAAGCGTCTTTCAGCTATGTATATCTGAAAATGTATTTTCCTGCATATTTATATTTCGTGAGTGTGTTTAACATCGTAATTATGTTTATCCGATATTAAATTCCCGTTCGCTAAACTAAAATAATGCATCAACTATATATAATACATTTTCTATTACAATATATGACCTGTCCATCATTTTATTTACAGATTCACCACTATGACGAGGGCAACTGGTTGACCCTAACATAGTCGCAAGTCGCAAGAATCGTCATTGAGATTTCTGCCCGAGTGATTCTTTCTTTATGTGGGCGGATGTGTACAGACAGGTTTTTACCTGGACCTGCTGAAGGTTTGTTACACCCATAAGAATACTTACTGAATACTCAATCTATCCGATGAATGGGTTTATGTTATGATAATCGACTGATTACAATATAATCGTAATAAATTCACAACAATGCATTCTCTCGAGATTGGAGATTCCGAATATTTGTTGAAAACAAATATTCAAGTAATGTAATGTGTGTGTGAATTTATCATATTTATACATTAATTGTTTATTCAGATTTTTGACCAGACTTATAAATTTTATTATTGTCGGCACGTGTCTTAAGTGAGTATTTTAGTGATAAAAAATATATAATATCAAGGTATAATGCGAAAACAAATTACATTTTTCATTAACCCCGTGACTAAATTAATATACATACATTAATAATATGAACGAATAATTTGTCAAATATTCGAATTTCCGACAGTCAAAAGAGCCGAATATATGCGTCTCTACTCGGGATTCTTTATTCGCATAAATATTATTAATACGATAAACTTTAAGCGATAAAATATGTGAATAGTTTAAATGAGATATGATATTAAAGTCTTGCAATTGCTACTTCCGCGATATTTGGACGCATATCTCAGGAAAATAGTATATACTAAATTAACTAAATGGTAAAGATCAAAGTAAATTGAGTAATAGTGGTAATTATTAATTTTTGTGTAATCGCTGTCCGGCTGAATACGTTGGGTAGACAGCAGAAGTTTTAAATGAGCATACAATTTGTTTAAAAATTAATAATATTGCAGAATAAGCAAATCATTGTTTAGTTAAAAATCATGATTTAGATACAAATAATAAGTACAACGCGATAATAGTTAAGGATTGAAATTGAATCTTTTTGAATTTTTATAAATCAATTAATTAATAAATGATTTCAAATAGAATGTTATATACATTCCAAAAGTTGAGATAATTTGTTTCTAATACCACATAAAGTTAAAAGGCAAGTGAAATAACAACACTAATAATTTTAATATTGTATTAAAATATGATCTCGCTTGGTTTATGGTCACATACTAAAACGGAACAATATCTATAAGGAAGTGCACTGTGTTTGGCACGAATAGATATCGCAAATGAAAACAACCATGATGCATGAATGATTATTCATAATAACTAATATCATACATATTAGGTAGTAGTACCACCATAGCCGCCTGCCAACATTCGCTCAATAAGAAAACAGTGTGTGTATGCTGTGTGTGACAGGTACATCAAAAATCATATATAATTTAAGACATCGACTGAGGGTGCTTGATGGAATTTCAATATCAAATTTGGATTATTGAGATTTTGTACACTTCCATGTATTTTGTCACTAACGACCCGGGTTTCGCCTTTCGGCATCTTCAGGCATTCGAGCACACGAATGCCTGAAGATGCCGAAAGGCGAAACCCGGGTCGTTAGTGACAAAATACATGGAAGTGTACAAAATCTCAATAATCCAAAAAAATCATATAGTTTGTAATAATTGTCACCGACTAATAAATATATATGATTTGACAACAGGGAAAAAGTGAAAGTGTGATAAAATCTATGATGTGTATTAATCTATTCTGTTACTAAAATGAATGTACCATGGTAACAACTTATTCTCAATTTTATATCACAATGAATCTCATATTGGAAAAATATTTGCTAATCCCGATTCCCGCCGCATCGCTTAAAAAATATGCATCAGATAGAAAAATTCCAGTGCGTCATCCCGCTTACATTGCAATGAATAGAATGACGAGCAAAAAATGCGAATAACAATTTATTGAAAATAACCAGAGAAGAGAGAAATATTTAACAACGTATACTAAAATCATATTTGGAAATGCTTGCGAATTATATTTGTTACGAATTATACATTTGATCAATACAGTGAAGTGGGATTTTATTCCATACATAGGCAGTACGTCTTAAAAAAAATTTAATCTTTTTTACTGCGCGAGGCAGCTAATTGACGGTATTTGAAATAAAATGAGTTATAATTCCAATGTATTGTTACAATGTTAATTGAAATTTAATTTGAATTAAATTTGACAAAAATTGTTCTTTTGCATTAAATTTTGCAAACAATATATGCTGGCCGCGGTGTGGCTTTAATGTATATAGTATTATACAATCTTCTAAGATTATATCATGCAAAATACGTATCTACGTTTGAGAAAAAAGTTTAATAATCATGAATGACGACGATGATTTAATTTAGTGAGTATTATTTTCCAGCTTCAACATTATTAAAACGGAGATTTTACAATTTAATCTGGTGGTATATTACTGACTCTTAAGAAGTATTTTCATATCATTTTTAATTATAATATGATTAAAAGAAGAAATAAATTTGGATATACATATTGGGAGAATTTGAATGAATAAATATATTTTTAATAAATCGTACTTAATTGAATGGAACTGTGAATAATAACAAAATAAAATATAATATATAAATATCTTATTATGTAAATAATGTATGCAGAAATAATGTGCGTGATTGAAATACAGGCAATAAAAAAATCACAATATTTTTCACGTACAAAAATTGTCAATGGATGCATTTTTTATGACTCAACTACACTCAACAGTTAACTAATAAAACAAAGGAGGGGCCATCAACATTCTTTCATGAAAATGTATAATAATGACATAAGTTAACCATACAAGCCTAAATACACCAAGAAATACGTGCCATTCTGATCAGTTTAAATATTACTATTTGTATTCATATAAAACCTGTTTCGCTTAATTTTTCTTAAATTTACTATCGATGAAATACTCTTTTTTTAAAGCAGTATTCTTTTACACCGGGGCCAGGTATATATAATATCTAATCGATAAGAAGTTATTGTTATCTGTGTTGAAAACATATCGGTCCCTACCTAGTCCGTGGGCATCTTCATAGATATCGAAAGACTGTGTAGGTTCTGGTTTCAAAGTCGGGTGACTATCTAAAACAACACTGTACAAGTCACTGTCAACGGATGGAAGCCCAGCCATCTTGACGAAGAAAATCTGAATAAACTTGTAACACTGTCTATGTGAAAAACAACACTTTTCAAACGACGTATCTGTCAAATGGAACTATTTTTTATGTGCGAATACACATCACGCGTTCAAAACGCAGACTGCAAACTGACACAATGACATCATTCCGTATAAATAAAATGGCAAAGACGGCAATACTGGAGAGCCAAATAATATAAAACAATCAATGTGGGCAGTGAGTTGATGCCAGGCAATGTTGTTTGGAACTGAATCGGCATGTGTAAAATGCGAATATGACTGGACGAAGATGCCTGCGTTTAGTAGTAAAGTTTTTTTTATACACAGCAAGTTTGTTTAGTTTTGATAAGCACACGGTCGCTGGAATACTATTTAAGTAGCATCGATAGATAAGTTGATAGTACAATAAATAATATTACACTCAATTAATCTTTTATCTATAGTCGATTAACACCGATAAATTCATTTAAAAAAAAAAAAAACAGTTAACGCAGACAAGAAAATATAATTTTGACAGTAAACGATACTTCGAAGAAATCATTTATAGCATCACCGCAAAATAGAAATAACTATTTGTCATTGCGGTTTTTATAAAATTTGTGCGATAAGGATTTGCAATTTTAGTAAGAATATGAAAATCCTGTTTCATTTATAAGTGAATTAAAATTAAACAAAGACAAATAATTTATAGAAATAAGAAAACGTCACAATCTGATAAATTTAATTGTAATTGTTTTTTTGACATCACCAAAATTTTGGAGTAAACTTATGCTCATACATCGACATAAATACGCCATAAAATATATAAAAAGAGTTAATAAGATTTTAGTAGAACTCTGCAGTGATTTCTAGTGTGGGCGTGGATCCGGTTCATGATAGAGGTTAAATTTCACGGATACAATTAATTCCCTTCTGCTTCCATACTAAAAGTGAGTATGCTTTAACTTGATCTAAAAATATTCATCTATATATTAATATAATGCAAAATAACTTGAATAAACAAGTCATAAAACCATTGCATTGATGTATATTCCAACAAAATCTCACGATATTTATGACGAATGTCAGTGGTCTTCAAACATCGAACATCTTCAGGCGAAAGTTGTAGAAAAAATACACATATAACATTAAAATTGTTATTCCACTGGTTGCGTTACTAAATGTGAGACATGTTTCGCCTCGTGTCGCATTTAGTAACACGACCAGTGAAATAACAAAGTTGTACATTTTAATTTTATATTAAAGATGAATTTTCACAAAGTTACCCACCGCCGAAAATATTAAATATTTAATAATGAAAAATTAGGATATTTGTGATTAAATATTTTGATGAAAATTATTCTTTTTTTATGTAACGATGATTTCGGTTTATACTATATAACACATGAATATGTCATACATGAAATTTGCAGACACTATTTTTCATAAATAAATTAAATTTAGTTTACAAATGACATCAACCACTCAAGCATTGTAACGAAACTAAAAATTAACAGATGACAGTGCCGCCTGTTAAAATTCTCTAAATACGCTAGATGCACACGACAAATCACATCAAATTTCAGTCAAAAAAATAATTTTCAAAAGGTTTAAATTTTTTTTTATATATGATGTACTGGGAACTGAACCTCACAGTTTTATGGAACACTGTTTGAATATCAGTAATAAAAAATGTATGGAAAACCATAGCATCTACCGCACATAAACATTATTCGCATTTTCAAATTTATCCATAGGAAAAATCTGTTCTACTATTAAATATTATATGTATTCTATAAATGTCTTGAAATTAAAACTACTATCTCCTTTACAATCAATTTACGGAATTTAAATTAATATGCTTAACAGGTTGAAAGTAAAGATTATGTGAAAATCATTTCTTGAATTATTACCAATTAGGGGTTCTAAGTGTTCTCCATTGCTTTTCTTTGAGGATTAAAAAAATGCAATTATTTAGCCCTAAAAGCATTTCAATATGATCAAACGTTAGAACAATTTTTTGTACTTTGCGTAGTTTACAAAAAGAAATGTACAATATCAGCTACCATTATAAAACCTACATATATCCTAATTTGGATTCTCTTGTTCGTCACTGTTGAATAACCTATAAGAGAAAATATCGCCAATCCGTAAATCTTAATAAAAGGGAAAAGACAAAAACTATTAAGAGTACTAGTATTAATTTGAATCCAAAAAAACTGAGAGAAGTGTTGTCTTTTTGTGTAATCAGAAATTAGAGCCCTATTTTAAAAATTTAAAGTTGAAGAACACTTGCTAGCCTGAGCAGTAAAGTTGTGTTCTGTCTGTAAAGAAATGACTTGTTTTTCAACGGTGAAATTTTACTTCATATCGTTTTAAGTATTTTTAAAGATTACTTACTATGCTGCTGAATATTATTTTAATAATTCAATGTCAAAAATTGTTGTTAAACAATTTTTAACTGAAAGTAATGATAATGAATTTTCTCATTTGTTGAATTTCTCATAATGAGTTCAAATGATACCGCGGAGAACATATTTTAAGTCTGTTCACTATTTTCCATATATATTGATATAATTTCTAGTAAAAGGTTGCGTTTTGACTGCTGGTTCAGATTTTAATTGGGGCATAAATAAAACAACAAAAAAAAAATAAAACATTTTTAGAAAATCCCAAGTACCATCTTGAAGAACTCATACAAAATTATTGAAATAAAAAAACATACTAATTTCCCTGTGTTAGTATCTTTACGCCATCTGCAAGAGTGTGAAGAAAACTAAACGGTTTTATGTTGAAAAATTGGTTTGGTTCTGTGCTAAAAGATTTTCTCGACTCGATGTAAAAACGATTTTCCTTTTCAGAATATCCGCCGTACTCAAGTATTTTTGTTAAACGATTTAAAAAAAATATTAAAAAGGAAATGAAATGATTTTTAATTATTTATTAGTACGCAATTAGTAACGTATTAATATAAAATATGTAGGTATTGGTAACGTTAAAATAAATTATTTATGTTCCTAGCACCTGCCATAGAAATAATGAATTATTGACAGCAAGAAGTTGGAAGCGTTTAGGAAGAAAATTATAAAGCAAACAAATCGCATCGTTAGCGTGTTTCCTGTGAGGACGGTCACTTAAGAAAAGTCGTTACGGCACATAAATAAACGTTTTTGATTTTAAAATATATAAACAGAAAACGTGCGGCTTATAAAAACATTAACTATGACAGAACCGCCATAATAATTAATGCCATGTTATGTTACCGTTCCACAAGGCAAGAAAATCGTCGAAAGATATCTTTTTAACGTTACCGAAAATATAAAATAAAATATTTTTGTAAATTTTATCAACAGTTTCATATAATTATATGAATAGAAGACTTTGGGCGTTTATTTATTCAATAATTTCATACATAAATAAAATAATATCATCAGGCTAGAATGCAATGCATGAACTCATTAGAGGAGAGTTTAAAGCCTCGTAAAAATTAAATATATATATGAAATTGAAATCAAAACCTTCGTTCACATTTAGGTACAAACAATTTTAATTGGTAGTGGGTGTACTTTGAAAAAAATGCTTTAAATTCAATTATCACAGAATTCAACTAAATTAATGCCTTCTGTCAGTATTTTCTCAATATTAAGTTTCCAGATATATATGACATTTGGTGTAATAGGGTAATGGCGTGAGTGGTAAGTCTTCACAGAACCTTTTTTACTTTTTGTATTCAGTGTAAATAGTGTCATAATAAGGCAATTTTCTTTGAAGTGGGCGCTAATTTTTGGGGCCTCCAAAACACGGAGAAGGCGGTTGAAAATAATAAAGCCAACACGAGGCAGGAGAGTAACGGTTCGCCAATCAATCCAAACGACCAAGCCCACATACTTTACCAAGTAAAACAATCATGTTATTATATAAATAAAGATGATCTAAGAATATATGCTCCTTAAAATTGCGCGATGACATTTACCACAACGCAATTATAATTTCAGGGAAATAAAAACATGTCAAATAGTTATATGTTATCTCTTTTGAAAGATTTACCTAAAAAGCCCTGGGGAATAAAAAAGTTTATGTAAGAGTTTACTCATGAAGGTTTTTTTGATAATCCATATTGTATTAAACAAAAAAAATCTTACTTATAATCAATTTGTTATTTATGACACTTTTCGAGTATTGTTTTAATCTAACGAACTATTCTTAAGCTTTAAAGTCAACTAAAACGACAGTTTAAGTATGGGATGAATTAATGGATGTTTATAAAATTCTGGTTGCTTGACTGAATAAAAAAAAAGTTTCATTCAATTTCAATAGTTACAATTTAAGACATCGACTGAGGGTGCGTGATTTTACAATTATACTAGCATTGTGGGTTTCGACGGGATGCAATTCAAACGTGGAATGATTGTATATATTTACCCTTTCGTCGAATTGCATCCCGTCGAAACCCACAATGCTATTATAATTGTAAAATCACTGGTAATTCTAAAAGAAGTTGGAAAGCGGCAATTCGCCACCCAATGTGCTGTTTACAAAATAAGGATTAAGGCGATTCTCGAAATGTTAACTCATGTATCAGTGTGGCTCTCAGACGTATAATATTTTACCTCGTAAATAATATTTGTCGTATTTGTATCTTCTATATAAACGTTAGACACTGTTTACTGTCTGTCAGTTCGAGTCCATTCGTGCGCTCGAATGCCTAAAGATGCCGAAAGGCGAAACCCGGGTCGTTAGTGACAAAATACATGGAAGTGTACAAAATCTCAATAATCCAAATTCAATAGTTACATCAATTCAAATTTAATTCAATTTGTGTGATTGGAATAAGAACACAATTCGCAGATATTCTTTTTTACATTCGGCATTATTATATATTTAAATATTTATTTATCAGTTTCCATAGATGTTCAATCCTTTCTTATAATTATAGACCGTAAAATACATGAATGCCAGAAGATAAAATATTATTCAAATAATCTATGAACAACGCTTACTATGTAGATATCGAGGCTGTACTGACAGATCGCATGAAGTCAGTGTTTGATAGTTTTCTGTTTTAAA